>BSBN01000777.1:0-1200000 GCA_027924645.1 Cunninghamia lanceolata
AGAGAGATCAAGTATAGTATTCACTCCACTATAGCACAATATGGTATCATTTCACTATGGCATCACTAGTTACTTCTCTATACTACAATGTACTGCCTTTGCGATTAGGTGTGTCATACACCTTGCAAGTCCTATTTTTTGAAACATTTATTTATTTGTATTTAATGTTATTTTACCCTCATTAGGGAAATGAGTCATCCCACTTTGAGGTAGAACTTTTGGCCACATGTTAACTATCTTGGAATGTGTGTAAGAATTTGTAAGAGCATCTAATGTCATTATGGTATTGTAATATGTGGGGTTTACTTATGATAGATTCTATGACACGTGTAAGAGCCATGATTATAGGGAGTTACAAAGTGGACTAGGAATCTTGACCCACTTATGATGCATGTTATGATACATCATAGAACATCTTTCTAAAGGAGGCAAATGATAAATAATTAGTCCAAATGGGGTGTGGGTCATGAGAATTCTTCCCATGGTATTTTGAGGCCTTGTTTGGGCCCATGGTAATGCATTTTGGTGGTTTTATGGGCCTCCTTGAGTCTATATATTGAGGGTTCAAGATGGAGGCATTAAAGAGTTTTTTTTGTAGGACTATGCTATTATATTTCCTCCAAATGAGTAGGATGTTGATCTCCACGTTGAGCCTACATGTATATTGTAAGTATTTTGTTGTTGAATAATACATTAGTTTGGTGCTTTGGAGGGTTTTTTTACCCCAAAGGGTTTTCCCCATATATATCAATTTTACTTCTCTTCTATCTATGCTTCCATTCTTCTCTCATTCTTGTTTCTAAAGTGTTAATCTACATGCTAATATGCTACTAAAATTTTCGTAGATATGAGCGGAATGAATCCATGTCATGTTTTTCACTTTATGGGCATAGTTTGTTTTCACTTGTATTAGGATTTTGTTTAGTAAACCTTATGGTATTGGAGATGCATATTGGGTATCTTCCTAATAGTACCTTCATCCAATTTAGGGAACTCAACCTTGAAGAGATAGGGTACAACTAATGCAAGGAAATTTATGCACCCCCACTATAGCAAGGGTTAATGGGGTTATGCACCTCCCATTATAGAGAGGATCCCTACCATACTATAAAGATAGAAGATACCCCCACAATTATAGAGTAGGAGGTCATCCATGAATCCAACTACTTTATTTAATACCCCTCCCTTCTTAAGTGATATTATGATGGATTTGCAATCAATTCTATGTGAACCTTTAGGCAAATTCTGAGTGGTGAATAATCACTTTGACATCCCCTAACTACAAAAGGGGGTGAAGAATTGACATACCTTGATTATGGATAGGGAATGTGCTTGATCTTTTAATAGAGAGATAAATGTGTACATGATTGATCTTAGCTTAAGAACTGTTTCTTCCCCTTTGTTGATTTATTGGACCCTACTATAAATTGATGGGAGGTTTTAGTTTTGGCTTCTCCATTCTCACCCCAACTAATCTTATTGATTGGGTAGATTATATAATTAATTAATTAATTAATATATTTTGATCAATGCAATCATATTATGTCTGTAATAGTATGAATGGGAGAATGAACAAAAATCACACTCTATTTATAATCTAGAGAATGATATAAAATTAAGGGAATTATGAAAATGGTTGGAGGATCTATCCAAATAAGGTGATAATAAAATGGTTTGATTATTCTTTATTTCATTCCATGGTTTGGTTCTTCCCCATCAAGAAGACATAGTGCCCTAGGATGTTCTACATGAGAAATGGAGACCACTCACTTCTAGATAGTGTACAATGCCAAGTGGGGAACAACCACTTGTCACATGCCATTCCTAGTGTTTCATTCAAGAGAATGACAAGTAATTGTTTGGCCAAGGAACAATTGACAAAGGTAATCAAGTTTTGTTCAGTTGGTATAGTGAATAAATTCTACTTTATAAGATATCCATTTCAATACCATGCCAATGATTTTGGAGTTGTTCTTGATGACAACATAATAGTTTTTATAAAAAATAAATCATAAATTTATTGTCAAGGTAATTGAGTGCATGAATGAATATTTACAAGATATTTGATAGGGCAGCCAAAGGAAATCCTGGGCTAGCTAGTAGTAGGGGAGTGTTAAGAGATGATAAAGGTAGGTTTATTTCAGTTGTGGTGCTCCCATTGGGTATTTGGTCTAATCAATACGCTAAAGTTGCGATGGCCTACCATAGTATCAATCTAGCCTATTTGAATGGTTACAAGAAAGTTTGGGTTGAAGGGGACTCACTTAACATTATAAAATGCCTTAAGAATATTCAAGCCCCTAGCTGGACTATTCAAATGTTGTAAAGGACTCAATCAATATGATAAAATCTTTTGAAGAATCCCTTATATATCATATTTTCTGGGAGGGAAATGGGGTAGCTGACATCATGGCTAATGAGGGAGTTATTTCCCATGCCTTAAATGATGGGAAACGTACTCAGACTTGCCTAGTGAGGTGAAGGCCATCATATCTAATGAAGGAAATTATGATTAAATTTTCAACTTTTGTTACAAGAGTTAATCTTATGATTACTCTACTACAAATTACACACTTTCTAGGTAGTTCGAGGACCTTCTTGGTCAAGACTAGTTGGGTTTTGTTTCTTTTGTAGAAGTGGGAGTGGAATTTTGAAAGAGACAATTTTGTTGTGACAAGGATGGGAGGAGAGAGAAATAGAGTGGAGCCCTGCTCGTGCAATGGGGTCCATAGAAAACCTCATCTGTGGAAATTGATGATGGATGGGAGACTCGTCCCTTTCATGGAGAAGCTACATGGGTCTGACCCGATTGCCACCAACTTGTTTCTCAAAGGGTGGCGAGATAGGAAAATAAAAGTGTATGGGATTGAAATAGAGATAACCAAGGAGTTTATAGAGAGGATTACTAGCCTGTCGGAGGAAGGAAAAAAGGTGTTTAAGGACCACAAAGCAGGTGAGGAGGCACTTAAGGTTTTATTTAAAGGCAACGAGAGAAACCATCTCATCAAATTCCATTCTAGAGGCTACAAAAGGACTTCCATCAAGCCAATTTGGGGAGAGGTTACGAAGGTGATCATGTAATACATCTCCCTCGAAGGTAGGTTTACCACTATCTATAGCTATCATTTTACACTCTTGAATCATTTCAGGCATAAAATGGTAGTCTCTTTCCCATTTTATCTCTTATATTCAATGGAGTTTGCTATTAAAGAAAACAAAAGAAACCCTAAACTTCCTATTTTATATGAGGGATTAATCCTTCTTATTACTGAGCATATTAAAACCTTAGTTCCTAGTTTAAGGGAAGTACTGTGAAGAAAGGAAAAAGTCCTATTATGGATTATTTTGTGTCTATGAATGGTGAAATGGGGGAGGAGGAACAAGACCCTGATTGGGCTGAGGAGGAGTTGGTGGAGGTCCTTTCCACTCCACACTCCTCCTAATATGAGAAAGGAGATACCTCTAAGAAAGGAAGAGGAGTGATGGTAAGAATACCTCAAATAAATAGAGTAGGAAGGATGAGGTGTCTTGGTCTACGAGTTCCCCCTTTCAGGAAGAAAGGGATGAGGAGTATACTGAGGAGAAGGGGATTAAACAAAAAATGATAAGAAGAAGAAATGTATGTAGGGTTAGATAGATATTGATGTCTTTGGAGGAAAGTAAGCTGATGAGTAGAAGAAAAGAAAGAGCAAGGAGAAGATGCAGAAAGGAAGGGATATGAGTCCTAAAGGTAAGCCTTTTCCATAGATTTCAAACCCCTCAAGCAATCTTCTCGGGAATTTTTCTTTTCTACTTTCCTTTATTGCTAGTAGGGAGGAGCTTTTAGAGGCCCTAGGGATGGTGAATAAAGTAGTGGACAATCAACACCAAATGAAGAAGTGGTTCTTCATTTAAATCAACAGGATAAACATTAGGTTGAGTGCTATTCAGTAGAGGATTGGTAATAGAGTTGAAATTGATGACAAGCTAGATGTTGATATTCAACTTACTTGGGAGGCCATCCCTAGGCAAATCAACTGGAAAAAGATCTAGTGACCTATAGCCAGGAATATGACAACTGTTTGGACAAAATAGAGAAGGAGATGAAAGATATTAAGCAAAATCTTGAGAGAATGCTTGAAATTAGCAAGTGTACCATCAAGAATAGTGCCGAGGGGATTAGAATCCTCATTGAAAATATAAAAGAGTTGAGAGAAGAGCACATAACTGGTAAGGGTGGGGAGAAAGATGAAGGGGGTAATGCACAAAAGACTAGTAGCAGTGGTAAACAGGGAAAGACCAATGAGCAGGGTGGCCCAAGCTCTAGGACACGGGGCAGCAAAAAGAAATCCTTTCAAGTAGAGAAGGATGAACTCTTGGGATTTTCAAAGCTTCATGATGAATTCTATAAATAGGAGTTGGCAGTGATTGAGACACTCAAGAATATGTGACCATGATGATGGGTATCTGTGGGTTGGCTATTTGTTTTGTTGCTTACTATTGGTTGGTAGTTTCTATAGATGGTTATATCTCTAGGTTTGTTTTACTTTCTGTTTAGTATTTTTTGTGTGATGCTACTATCTAGTAATGTCTAATATTTTGGACAGCATTTTGTTGTAGGGTTTCGGGGCCCCTTCAAAACCTATTTTACCCTTGAAATTTTGACTAGGGATCAAGAGTTACAATTGACAAAGCTTTGAGTAAAAATTAAACCAACCATTATGAGTAGAAATCATGAATGGTAAGTAGTATAAAATGACATATTACATCATGTCAATGTTGGATTTTATTGGCATAACTCAAATGAAGGCCACTAATGTGTGTCATTATTGCTACAAGGACAATGAACCTAGGATGATCACATGGAGGTAAAGACATAGTGGACCAAGTTTCCCACTATTTACATACATAGATTATTTTACTTGGTATCTTGTCTACCACCTATTAGTACTTTCAATTAGTGTCATTGCTCTAGAATCTTTTTTCCATACTATTGATCTCTTCTTTCCTATAGATAAGGGTTGAGATGATGAGTGTTGGCATAAGTTGTTTTGTAATATCATTTAGTTTTAGTTTGTTTCAAGAGTGTTTAGAATTGAACATGCTCTTCACTTGTGATATATAGCAATCTTGTGAACAAAAAGGAACATATGAATTTAATGGTAAAATATATCAATTAAATTGTGAAGATTTACTAAATTTATGATCCAGTCCTAAAAATGCTACGAGAACCATGTGCTCATATCTTGTAGTTAAAATTTAGATTATGTGTTAATACTATTAAGTCAAACTAAAAAGACTAATAGGATAGTTAAATGGATGGACAATATCATTGACATGTTTGTAGTTTATACAAAATCATTGAAAATTCCCACTTTGAAGAAATCTATCCATAAGATATCTCTACTATCAAATGTAAACGAAGAAATTCAATGTTAGTTTATCCTATTGCCATCCTTTTTTAGAAAAATAGACACCATTTCTTTGTATTGATTTAAAAATTTATTTCAAATACTAGATGTGATCTTCAATAGAGCTAGAAAATATCAAATGTCATCAATAAAATAGCAAAAAATCTCCTAAGTTATCTAAATGCATTGTCCATGCTTTTTAAAAAATTGTTGGTGTAGTGCTAAGGCTAAAAGTCATCACATTTTGTTCATACAATCCTTGAGATATTGAGAAGGCAATTTTATATGTATCTTCCTCTTTAATTTTTAAACTTTGAATAAAATGCAACATTGAGAAGCTCTCCTTATCAAGTCATAACTAAAAGGGATAGGATAGTTGAATAGCTAGATAATATCATTGAGATATTTGTAGTTTATACAAAATATTTTCTTACCTCTCACCTGCTCTACCCTTTTATTTACTATAAATGCTATACATGCTAATGGACTCTAGCTTTGCCTTGCAAAACTCCCCTCAAGTCGATCTTTTAAATGTTCTTCCATGTTAATAGTTTATGAAGGGCTTAATAGACAATTCAATTCAAATAGAAATTTACCTTTAAATTCTTGTTTGATGAAGATATCACATTCTTCTTGCTCCTTAGATTAGAATTCTAAGGGGTTCATACTACATCATTCCTTAAATTATTCTTTCATCTACTCAAGTGATTAATGTTCCTAAGAAGATTTGATAGGTTGATCTTCTATAGTCACTCTATTAATCTCTCTCTACTTCTTTTCACCATCCATTCTACTATGTGTTGATGAATGTTTTTGCACTCAACAATGCAGGTATGATTACTGGTATCACACCTCTCTTGAAAAGTATCCTACCCTAGGTAAGACTACTCCAAGGTTTCTATAGCTAGGTCTTAGCTTGCTTGGAATCTCTCAGTTGGGATGTACTAGCTGTGCCAATAAGGGGTCTTACATGCAATTGACAGATTTAGACAATTTGATTAGCAATTCATGCAAACCCTTTATGATTTTAGCTGATAAGACAATGCAAAATGCTACTAAAATACCTAAGCTAACAATCGTTTTCAAAGAAAATGCAAAAGGAGATGTTGGTTTTAGGACAGACAACTGAGAGGGGGGGTGAATCAGTTGTCACCAAACCTTCTGATCTTTAAATCCTTAAATCCTTCTTATATAATAATTTTTCAATCATGAAAGCAAAAATGCAATAACTCAAGAGAAAAAACACATTCAACACATGTGACACCAAGATTTTAACGTGGAAAACCTGGTTAAGGGAAAAACCATGGGGTGACTAACCCAATATTGTATTCTCTGTTAAAAGAACAAAAATGGCACTTGCCAATTAGAGCTCACTGCCTGAGCACACTGCTCACAAGAGGTGCACTGCCTATAGGAGACACTGTCTGCAGAATAATATAAATATTACATACTTGAACTAGAGATTAGCATCTTCACCATGCTTGAGACAGTTCCATTTAAGCTCAACACTTCTACTTTGCTTTTCACTCCTTTCCTTTCTATTACTTTCACATCACAACCACACACTTTTGAAATGACTTCACAAATCTTATTTATACAAGACATCGACTTTGGGATGATCATCAAAGTCAGCACAACACATACTTTATTTTAGAGCAATTATACAAATACAACTTGACTTATTATGAAAACTTCATGCACGTCAATACCTTGTCGGCCACACCTATCCAGAACTTCAATCTTCTTCAAGGAACATGCCATGCTTCATGAAACATCTTCAAGATCATCCACAAGATGTGTAAAACATCCGGTTGGCCAGGATTAGGAAGAACACCATCACCCAAAAGTAAACCTTCAATTACAAGCTCAATCTTCAATGCAGACTACTGACATGAATTGGACATCATATAGAGACCCCCACAAGCTTTCCTGAATCAGCAGAAACATCCACACCACTTTTGCTTACTGAAATCATTCGCATCTCCATCCGGAACCTCAAGAACATAGTCTGTCATTACTGTCACATTAGAATAATTACTTGTGGACCTCCATACCATGAACCAATTGAGTTGTCAATTCACATTGGCTTCCTAAACATGCCGCCAAATCTGTAGGACAAGATATTACATTTATGGATCTCACCAAACCTATTCATGTCACTCTGTCACCTCTAAATAGCTGCCAGAACTAGTTTTACTCATATGACCATAACTCGTTCATAATTTCATGTGGACCTCTCAAATCTTGACTAGATCATCTTTAGACACATATCTACAAACCCTTTGATGCGCATTCTCTAATCTTTATCTAGTTGGGATCTTCACTTCATAGAGCTTCACTGTCTTCATTGTTCTTCTCTATTTCTGATAGGACTAATTTTCTCAATATCCTCAGCACACATCTCATCCAATCCTTGACATCAATGCAATAGGAGTATGTTAACATCAATGACAACACTGGTTAGGCCCATACTTGCAACAATCTCCCCCTTTGTCATTGATGGCAACATAAGATGTGAAAATTGTTTTAACCATCAAGACAAGAACTTCTCCTCACTAACTGACATAGTTCCCCCTATCAACAACAATCATTCATATGTCTTCTCTTTCTTTACTGCTCCCCCTTTGATCAACAACCACTTTTGTTTTTCACATGTCTTATCTCACCCTTTGACATCAATGGAAAAGGGCATATACTTGCATTAATACTTCAGAATCATACAGACTGCTCCCCCTGAGTAGAAACTTCCTATCATCAATCCAGACCACAAGATATGACTATGAGATCCACTGGACTGATGCACATCAGTGCACCTTAATTCGAAACTAGAGGGGTAATAACCCCTAACTTCTCCCTAACATACTTAAAAGAGTCCTTAGGTAGAGGTTTAGTAAAAATGTCTGCAATCTGATCCTTTGAGGGCACAAACTCTAATCTAACTTCATTCTTGTTCACTTGCTCTCTCAAAAAGTGAAACTTGATGGATATATGTTTTGTTTTTGAATGCAACACCAGATTTTTTGATATATTAATTGCACTTGAGTTATCATAGAAGATTGTGATAGGTTCTTCATACTCCACTCTGATGTCTCTTAGCAATTGCTTCATACACAATACTTGAGTACAACTTCATGTTGCTGCAATATACTCTGCTTCTACAGTGGATAGAGATATTGCCTCTTGTTTCTTGCTCAACCAAAAAACCAATCTTTTCCCCAAAAAGAATGCACCTCCACTGGTACTCTTCCGGTCATCCACATCTCCTACCCAATCAGCATTTGTATATGCATGAAGAGAGAAATCATGATCCCTAGGATACCATAAACTATACTCAATTGTTCCCTTTAGATATCTGAGAATTCTCTTGATTGCCATGACATGAGATTCTCTAGGATTAGCTTGGAATCTGGCAACAAGACCAACAACATTCATAATGTGAGGTCTAGTTTGAGTAAGATATAGTAGCCCTCCAATCATTGACCTATATTTTTTCTGATTAGCCTTAGGAGATTCATCATCTTTTCTTAGTTTACACCCAATTGCCATGGGAGTATTCATTGGCTTTGAATCTTCCATCCCAAATTGCTTCAACAATTCTTTCACATATTTGTTCTATGATATGAAGATTCCTTTCTTTGTTTGAGTGATTTGCAGACCCAAGAAGAAATTTATTTCCCCAAACATAGACATCTCAAATTCACTTTTCATTTGATTTGCAAAAGTTTTGCACATACTATCTCTTCCTCCAAAAATGATGTCATCAATAAATACTTCAACAATTGAGATATTTTCATGCTAAATCTTGAAGTAAAAGTTATTGTTAGTAGTACCTTTTTTGAAACCAATCTTCAAAAAATGTTTATCCAATCTTTCATACCAAGCCCTTGGGGCTTGTTTGAGTCCATACAATGCTTTCTTCAACTTGCAGACCATATCACCATGATCAAACAATTGAAATCCATCCGGTTGCTCAATATATACTTCTTTGAAATCACCATTCAGGAAGGTAGACTTGACATCCATCGGATATACTTTGAAGTCCTTGAAGGTAGCAAAAGAAAGAAATAATCTGACTGCTTCAATTCTTACCACTAGAACAAAAGTTTCTTCAAAGTCAACTTCTACTTGAGAATAACCCTTATAGACCAATCTAGATTTGTTTCTGACTACTTCACCATCTTCATTCAGTTTATTCTAGAAGACCCACTTAGTCCCAATCACATTTTTGTCTTTAGGTTTGGGAACAAGATCCCAAGTGTGATTTTTTTCAATCTACATCAACTCTTCCTTCATTGCTTTAGCCCAGCTTTCATCATTGCATGCTTCACTTACTATTTTTAGTTCAAACTTTGAAATAAGACAGTACTTTACTGAATCTTGTGCAATTTTTCTTCTTGTTTGAACACCTTTGCTTCTATCTCCTATGATCTAGTCTTCAGAATGATTCAGTCTTATATACCTAGGAGTTTTGGGAATTTCTTACACTTCTATTTCTTGGACAGATTCGTTCAAATTTATCTCTTCTTCCTGTATTTTAGGATTCTCCAGATCAGTTTGAATCTAAACTGTAGTTAGAGCATGTTCTTCTTGGACTGAAACATCATTCTGATCATCTGCTTCATACTCATAAAACCTTAAGGGACTTTCAATCCCTTCATCAACCTTCACATTTTTACTTTCTACAATCTTTCTCAATCTCTTGTTAGAACACCGATATGCTTTGCTTTGAGTGGAATATCCCAAGAATATTCCTTCATCACTTCTAGCATCAAACTTTCCAAGGTCTTCATCTCTTTTGATATAACACTTCCTGCCAAAGACTCTAAAATATTTCACAGTGGGGGTGATGCCAAACCAAAGTTCATAAGGAGTTTTACCAGTATTGCTTCTGATTTGTACTTGATTAAGAGTATAGACAACAGTGCTTACAACTTCTCTCCAGTAGATCTGAGGGACATTTGCTTCCATCATCATGGTTCTGGATGCTTCTTGGATTGTCCAGTTCTTTCTCTCCACTACTCCATTCTGCTATGGAGTCCTTGGAGAAGATAACTATATCTTTATCCCATGTTTCTCATGAAATTCTATGAACTCTCTAGATGTGAATTCACCACCTCTATCAGACTTGAGACATTTTATGTTTAGCCCAGTTTCATTTCTACCATAGCCTTGAATATTTTGAACTTCTCAAGTGCTTTAGATTTCTCTTTCAGGAAAGTCACCCACATCATCTGGGAGTGGCCATCAATCAGTAACATGAAATATCTATCACCTTGCAGACTCCTAATTATTGTCGGTCCACATAGATCAGTGTGTACCAAGTCCAACAATTTGGTAGAAGATTGTTCCTTACTTTTAAATGTGACTCTGTTCTGCTTACCCAACTGACATTCTTTGCACAAAATGTTAGTAGGTTTCACCAGTCTTGAAAGATCTCTTATAGCCTGAGTTTTGCTTATCTTGATGATATTATCAAAATTTACATGACACATTCTCTTATGCCACAACCAACTCTGATCAATTTAAACAAATAAACAATTTTTACCAGTACCAACCAAGTGGAAGATGTTACCTTTTGTTTGAGTACTGGATGCAATCTCAGTTCTAGAGCTTTCAAAGATCTTGCATTTTCTATTTTTAAATCAGAGATCATAGCCTTTGTCCACCAATTGACCAACACTGAGAAGATTATGCATCAGACCTTCAACATACATAACATCACTGGTTTTGTTCTTTCCATCAAAAGAAATAGTTCCTCTGCCTCCGATTCTACCAGCAGAATTATCACCAAATTTTACAACTCCTCCTTCATATCTTTCCAGATTTATGAACTTGTTCTTATCACCAGTCATATGATGGGAGCATCCACTGTCAATGACCCATTCATCCTTTTCTTCAACCTAAGCAGCCAGAGTCCTTTCTATCTTAAGATTGGCAGATTTAATAGGCATTAGATCTTCTTCCTTGATGGCAATAAACACCTAGTCACTTCCGGATTTGGTTCCTATCTCAGATTCATCATTTGTTACTCCTTCATCATCATCTTCTTGAACATAGTAACACTTCTTTTGAAATCTTGATCTACTAGGGTTAGGCCTTGAAAATCTTTCTGGACATCTTGAGGCAAAATGACCAATCTTATTGCAATTGAAACATTTGAAAGGCAATTTTCCTTCATACTTATCGGATCCTCTTGGCGGTCTTTTTGCAATAAGGGCTTCAAGTTGAACAGCTTCCGCCTCATCTTCTTCTAGATCTTTTCTTGCTTTTTCATACCATGATAATTTCTTTGAGGAACTCTCTCCTGGATCATACCTTTGTTTACCTTTTGTAGAGGCACTAGCTCTGAATACAGATTCAGTCTTGGGAGGAGCATCTCCAAACTTAGCCAATTCAAATGCAGCTAACTTCCCAACCAATTGATCCCTTGAAATATTTGATAAAGATCTGAATTCATCAATAGCAACAACCTTGTGTTTGTAAGCAGGAGGTAAGGATCTGAGAACTTTGGCAACAATCTCATCTTCATCCAAAGTTCTACCAACACATCTAATGCTACAAACAAGCTCATTTACTTTTGGCATAAATGTAGTGATATTCTCATCTTCATTCATATTCAGGTTTTTGAATTTTCCTTTTAGACTTTCCTTCATGCAGAATTTCTAACTTTGACCAAATTTCATATGCAGTTTTTAAATCAATAACATTTATCAACTCTGTATCAGATAAGGCACTTAGTAAGGATTCTTTAGCTTGAAGATTATCTTCAGCATCTCTGATTTCATCTAGAGTTGTCAAACCATTCTTTGGAGGAATATACTCTTTTATAGTCATGTTCCAATATTGAAATCCCATACATTGGAAGTGACATTCCATGCGGCTTTTCCAAAGAGTGTAGTTCATTCCATCAAACCTCGGACTGTCCTTCTTGTAGGAAGACATCTTAGATCTCCTCAAGTGATTAAGCTCCTTTTAGAGGAGCTCAACTCTGATACCAATTGTTGGTTTTAGGATAGACAACTGAGGGGGGGTGTGAATCAGTTGTCACCAAACCTTCTGATCTTTAAATTCTTAAATCCTTCTTATATAATAATTTTTCAATCATGAAAGCAAAAAAGCAATAACTCAAGAGCAAAAACACATTCAACACATGTGACACCAAGATTTTAAGGTGGAAAACCTAGTTAAGGGAAAAACCACGGGGTGACTAACCCAAGATTGTATTCTCTATTAAAAGAACAAAAATGACACTTGCCAATTAGGGCTCACTACCCGAGCACACTGCTCATGAGAGGCCCACTGCCTACAGGAGACACACTGTCTATAGAATAATATAAATATTACATACTTGAACAGGAGATTAGCATCTTCACCATGCTTGAGACAGTTCCATTTAAGCTCAACACTTCTGCTCTACTTTTTGCTCCTTTCCTTTCTATTACTTTCACATCATGACCACACACTTTTGAAATGACTTCACAAATCTTATTTATACAAGACATCGACTTTGGGATGATCATCAAAGTCAACACAACACATACTTTATTTTAGAGCAATTATACAAATACAACTTGACTTATTATGAAAACTTCATGCAGGTCAATACCCTGTCGGCCATGCCTATCTAGGACTTAAATCTTCTTTGAGGAACATGTCATGCTTCGTGAAACATCTTCAAGATCATCCGCAAGATGTGTAAAACATCTGGTCAGCCAAGATTAGGAAGAACACCATCACCTGAAAGTAAATCTTCAATTATGAGCTCAATCTTCAATGCGGACCGCCAACATGAACTGGACATAATCTAGAGACCCCCACAAGCTTGCCTGAATCACCAGAAACATCCACACCACTTCTACTTACTAAAATCATTCACATCTTCATCCAAAACCTCAAGAACATAGTCTGTCATTACTATCATAGTAGAATAATTGCTTGTGGACCTCCAGACCACGAACCAATTAAGTTGTCAATTCACATTGGCTTCCTAAACATGCCACCAAATTCGTAGGACAAGATATTGCATTTTTGGATCTCACCAGACCTATTCATGTCACTTTGTCACCTCTGAACAACTACCAGAACCAGTTTTACTCATATGACCATAACTCCTTCAGAATTTCATGCAGACCTCTCAAATCTTGACTGGATCATCTTTAGACACATATCTACAAACCCTTTGATGCGCATTCTCTGATCTTCATCTAGCTGGGATCTTCACTTCATAGAGCTTCACTATCTTCATTGTTCTTCTCTATTTCTAATAGGACTAATTTTCTCAATATCCTAAGCACACAGCTCATCCAATCCTTAACATCAATGCAATAGGAGTATGTTGACATCAATGACAACATTGGTTAGGCCCATACTTGCAACACTTTTCACCATCCATTCTACTATGTGCTGATGGGTGTTTTTGCACTTAACAACACATGTATGATTGCTGGTATCACACCTCTCTTGAAAAGTATCCTACCCTAGGTAAGACTACCCCAAGGTTTCTACAGCTAGGTCTTAGCTTGCTTGGAATCTCTCAGCTGGGATGTACTAGCTGTGCTAACAAGGGGTCTTACATGCAGTTGATAGATTTAGACAGTTTGATTAGCAATTCATGCAAACCCTTTATGATTTTAGCTGATAAGACAATGCAAAATGCTGCTAAAATACCTAAACTAACAATCATTTTCAAAGAAAATGCAAAAGGAGATAAGGTTTTAGAGAAATCCTAAGTGACATTCACAATATATAGACTGCTACAAGTAGACAAATGTTCTGAAATCTTAACCAGTTTTTTGAGTTACCAAACTAAATGGATATTACAGAACTACAGAAAATGATGCTATCTTCAATGGAGGTCTAGAGATTTTTAGATTACATTCATTCATCAAATACCCAACAATGGCACAATTTAATTTATGAAATGCAATTGAACTAAGCACAAATTGATTAGCCCAAGCTAACTTTACACAGTCACTTACCATCAACAAGTAACTAAAAGTATGGACTAAGGACTTTCATTAGATACCTTTAACAAACCATGAATATTGCAAAAGCACGATTAACTAACTATTGGAGATCAATAAGCGAACCATGAAAACTAGATAAGCAAATATAATACACAAATTCTAAGGAAAACTTTAGAAACTTGCTTTGTATTAACTTCAAATGGCAGAGCATCAACAATTTAGCATCAAGAGTCTTCCAAATAAGAGAGAGGGCATCCCTTTATATAGAAAAAGTGCCATACTAAGTTTTTGAATGGATGGTGGAGATTAACTTGACATCGACAGTCCAGATTTAACACTATTTAATGCATTTACAACAACTCATTGCAATCCTAGATTACATTTTTTCTCTTATGAAAAAGATGAAAAATGACCCCCCAATACATTGAACTTGGACAATTTGACTACCCATTTGGATATATATATATATATATATATATATATATATATATATATATATATATATATATATATATATATATATATATATATATATATATATATATATAGAAAAGATCAGTTACAAGGCATAATAAAGAGAAAATAGCATCACATGACCTTCCAAATATAGCAATTTACATTAGTGATGGGATTACATTTTAAAATATTCAAAAATATACTAAGGCTCATCATCCAAATCTATTTTGTCCTCTTCTTCTGCCTGCTTGTTGCGGTAGCTAACCCAGGCTAACAATGTTGGATTGATCTTTGCGGGGTTTGAGTTCTTGAGGTGGTTGACCCGATATCTGAACATCTCCAACTCCTGACTATACCAATTATACATTTTTTCCACGTCTTTCTTTCCCTTATGAAATGCATTAAAGTTAGTTTGGAGGTCATTGACTGGCTTCCACATCCAATTCAGTAACTTCAAAAACTATTTTATGCAACTTATTTTTGCATCCTTGCACATCGTATGGTGCCAGATCATCATAAGCCATCACAAGGCAGTCCTTCAAGGTGTCATTTATTTCATAAATGAGAGTCAATATATTTTCTTCAGCCACGTTGTAGGCCTCCCTAATATTGTCAAAAACTTCCTTTCTCAATTTTATTTGTTGATACCAATCTATGGCTTTGTGCAGTCTATCTCCTGTCAAAATATTTTCAAACAACAATGTCTGAGCAGATAAATCTCTGATTGCTTGCACTCGAGGGAATACCTAAGTATAGTATTCAGAAAAAGGAACACATTCCTCATGCAAGTCTTTCCAATTTTATTGAAGTTGAACCAAATTCTTATGAAATTCAGCTGCGGCGTCAATGGTCTCACATCCTTTCTCACACACTTTGATCATCCATTTTTGAGTTCCTGTAGATAGAGTCCAGATTTCATCAAGTTTGGACACTTCATCTTTTGACAACAAAGTGGGTACTGTCCTTAGCTCACCCTCAGAGTCTACTGGTTTTATCAAAAATTACAAACAAGCTCTGATTTCTTCATTCTACTGTTTCAACTTTTTCTTTGTGAGTTCATCTTTGTCTAGTTGTTCCAGGATTGAAGAGATGGAATCCTTAAACTCGTCAACTTTGTGAGTCCTTGTGGCCTCCCAAATTCACTGTCATTAGAGTATAATCCTTAGCTCTAACTTGTTCTTTGTTTGCATTAGTAAGCGAGATGGCTACCTCTACTATCCAAGATCTGGTTGCATCCTTATAGATTTTGGACTGCACTTTTTCTTTCTTTTATTTCTTTAGTTTTTGTCCTTGTGATAGAATAGCACTCAAATCTCATTTCATGATTTCCACCTGAGGCTCGGGATATGCCATTCTTCTTTGCAACCAATTAGGTGCTGAGGAAGAAGGATTTTCAGACACATTAGGATTCTCATTATTTGCACTAGGTGGACCTTCAAGTAATCTTTGTTCTTGTTCTGATTCCTTATCCATATCCTCTTCTTTATTTGCAAGGTTCCTCTAGTTCACCAATACATATTTCTGAGCTTCTCCCAGGATTGTTTCTGTTGAGTTCTTCTTTAGAGGACTATCAGATATTTCAATTATTTCAGGGTTTGTTGTTTCAGCAAGAGATTCATCAAGTGTATCCTTCTCTGTCTCTTCAAATACATTCTTCTCTGGCTCCTGCTCTTGAAGGCCCAGTTCAGTACATACTTTCTCAATGCCTAGCAATAGTGGCACAACCAAGGGAGTTGAATCTTGGTTCATGGCAACTTGAGAGATAGGGGAAATAGATGATAGAGGCATTGCAATTAAAGGCAAGCTGATTTGTGTTAAATTGGCAAAGGCGGTAGACCCCAAAGCTGGTGGGATGGAAGAAGTTGGCAAGATAGAAGAAATAATAATGGCTGAAGTGATGGATAGGGTAGGCAAAGGGAGAGAAGGTGAAAGAATGGTAGAAATAGGGGGAAATGCAAGGGAAGTGGAGAGTGAAATAGAAGATATGGAAGGCAAGGATGTGGTGGTGATGGAAGAACATGAAGAAACAATAGTGGAGGAAATGGGGCTGCTATGAGTGCTTAAGTTTACTACCAATGGACAGGAGGGAGCTAAAATGGCAATTGCAGGTGAGGAAGTAGTAGAGGTATCTTCCTAAATGATAGTTATAGGAGAAGTAGAAGCAACAATAGAAACAATAGGGGAAGAAGCAGCAGTGGAAGCAATTGGGGAAAGCACATCAGCACATACACTTGGGGCAGTAGGAGGTGGAGAAGCTGGCAGGCTAGTGTTATTAGGGATTACAACAGTAGCAGTCTCCGTGGCTTGGCTAACACTCTTTTCTTTAGAGTTCTTGATTTTAGACCCTTCTCCTAGCCCACTAGGCATATCTCTCTTTGACACTCTTGTCCTGGTAATAGGTGGCATTTCCTTCTTCTATACCTTAGGAGCTACCTTTTTTACTTTCTTAGCCTTTTCTACCAAGGGCACATGTTCTTCACTATTTGATACCTTGGCAAGCCCTTGAGCTAAATTTGCTTCATCCGTTATCTCTATGGGTTCATCCTCTTTTCTTCCAGATTCTTTCTCAGACTCAAGTTCAGTGTATGTAAGTTGTATTCCTTGTCTTTCCGAAGCAGTAATCTGACCTCTTACCCAAGCTTTACTTAGTCTAATCGGTTCTTTCATCACAACATCTAGGGAACTTTCTTCAGCATTAGCCCAATTGGGCAAGGAGATTGGCTGATGGTACTGTGCCTTCCAATCTCCTCTATGCATCACATTTTCATCATCTTTCAATTGGTCTGGGGCTGCTACAATGTGGAACTTTCTTATGAAAGCCAAGGATAGGGAATTGAACATTTGTTCTATGCAGATGTTTTAGCTTTTCAACACAAGTTATCAATTGTCTAGACAATTCCAAAAAAACTACCTTATCTGTGGGGTATCTAGGTAGTCTATAGGTTGTTCTAGTGAAACCTTAGACTCTTAAATATGTGAACTTCTTGAACTGTATATACCACCTTCCATACTTTGTGACTTCATTCATGGCTTCAGTAGATATCCTAAGAGCTGTGTTTCCTTGTAGTAATCTGGTTATATACATAGTAAAGGCATCATTTACTCTCTTACAATGCATAAGAGATTGTGATAATGTCAGCTATGTGTAGCACTCATAGACCTTAATCTGATGTTGCACATCAATTCCCACTTCTCCCACCTTGGACAGTCCAGCATATTGATTCTTCCTTGCCAATGCATATACTACATAGGATGTCCACCTGAAGAACCATTTTTCTTTAAAGTTACTAAATGCTTTGTGGATGTTATCACTCAGTATCTGTGCCCAGTGGAACTTGGTATCTTTTAATATCTCCTCAATTATAAAGAACATCCATCCTTCAAAGGTTGATGCTGTAGGCAATCCATATATTCTACTCAACAAAGTTACTAGATCTCCTATTTCCTCATGAAAGTCACTCCTATACAGAACTTGAGGAAATTTGACAAGGGCAGACCTCTTACTCTTTTCCCATTGTTCATTCATGTGTTTCCTACATCCATCTACATCTTTCTTTTATGTGGCCTCTAAATTTACCTTGTCTAGCATGGTCATCACTGGATGCCATGGGATCCCAAAGATTTCAGCCAATGAGGGTGGGCTTAGGTCAGCTAGCACATCTCCAATGGTAGTTTGTATTGTTCTATTCATGATGCCATACCTATCTGCACAAGCAACTATCATTTCTACACATTGAGTTGATGTAGGGAAGGCAACAACTTCTGTAATCCCGTTATCTTTCACTTTCTTGGTTCTTCGGGTTGGATTTGGTCCAAACACTCTATGTTTGAAATCATCTAGGTCAATATGACCTAGGTCTGTGTCTCCCACATTCTTCCATCTAGTAGAAATCTTTGTTTATGAAGGGATACCTTTGAACTCGTACATCATGATTTGAGCTCTTGCAGTCATTTAACCTGCATGACTAGACCCTATAAGTCTTGATGCCTCTGAAATGATTTTCCTAACTCCTAAGTTTAAAAACCCATGACTATCAAGTTAACTACTACATTACTAAGCCATGTTATGCTAAATGAGTCTAATATACATCCACTAAGTTACCACTACACATCTATGAAAGAAAGAAGTCTAAATTTCACCAACCATTACATTTATCACATGATCAAACAATCTTTACTTCTTACTCTAATACCTGTAATAAATGCTTAAATGTTGCAAAATCTTAATTAAAACATGTAAAACATCATGATTTCACCAATGCAGAAATTATTTTATCTTGACAGACCCTTCACCATTTGAAATTTCTCTTAAATCAGTTATTTTACCAAATTTGTGCTAATTTTGGGGTCTACTGACCTGCAGAAGGTAAAGCGGGGATTTGGAGGTTCATTGACTTGGCAAGGAAATCGGGGTTGTCTGACCCATTGATACACTCAAAATCTTGGTGGAGGTTTTGAAGGTCACTGAATGACTTAGTTTGATCTCAATGTTTTGAAGGTCAATCGGATGGATTTTAGCGCTAGCTCACCGGATTTAAACTTAGCAAATTTCTCACTTGTTTCACTCATCAGTTTGATGTGTTGAGGCAAGACTTCAGTTGGAGATCTAATGAACCTTGTTTTCTAGTTTACACATAGGGGTTTGGAAAATACTCTTAAAATTTTACTTTCCACTTAGTTTAAAACTAGGGTTTTTTATAATAACCAAACAATTCAAAAAAGGAACCCTAATTTCTATCCCCTAAACTCAATCTTTCATGGTAAAAACATGTGTTTGCATTGTGCTTTGAAGAAATTACATTTGCATTTAACTGAAACCCTAACCAATGAATTCAAACCCTAAGTGGATGAAGCATGTACTCACCCAGCTCGCAAAGGTGAAAAGGTGGTGAATTGATTAGGCAGCGACGATTTCATTTGAAGTTGACGGTGATCTGCAGCTAGTCGAATCTAAAATCCTTCTCTTGGAGCTTTTTTAATCAAATGTTGAGATGTGAAATGAGCTTAGAAATGGGCCAAAACACATTTTATTCCCCTTTATCAATGACCATTAATGCGGAGCGTACGGGATGTCAGTGGCGTTCGGCAGAAAGCTTTTAGGGTTTGTGTAGAAATTGGTCACCACTGACTCAGCGGGAATTTAGCATGCTACCGACTTAGTCGGTAGTCAAGATTTTTAGTGCATGGTTGATCAAACACATCTTAAGCACTTTGCGGGGATTTGGGGACCCTCAGACCTACAGGGGTTTTGTCGATCTCTGACTTAGTCGGTGGATGATTTTTGCAGCGTGAAGTTGGATGCAAGCAGTTTTAACGCTAGGTCCGCGAGTGATGAAAATAGCACAAAGGTCGGATGGAGGGCTTTTAGCGCAAAGGTCAAATGGAATCATTTTTAGCACAAAGGACATTTAGACCTAGTTTTATTGAATGCAACCACTTGTACTTAGCAGATTTTGGGATGACCTATTAACATCAATTTTCTAACATGGCTAGAAATGCATTTTGACCACTTTTGAAAAATTAGGAGATGAAAAACTCAATTGATACCCTAAACCAAAATTTGCAAGAGGGGTTCCCTATTTTGCGAAATGGGGCATGTGTGCGAGGCACAACACTATGATGCTAACTAATTTTGTTCAACCATTTTTCTTGGTCTTCATTTGATACTGGACATATCTTGTGGCTAGATATCTTCAAAGTGAGTAGTTTAACACTTGAACCAAATTGGGTTAGGCTGAGTGGTTGGATGTTTATACAAAGGGTTGGTATTGTAATATGAATATATTTCTTAACAGTATATTTGAATCCATGTCATTTAATTCCACAAAATCCAAATAGAGAAAAGTATTGTAATAATTATAGGAACAATTAGGGCATAATTTCTAAGATTTAACTTTTCACCAGTAATGAAGCTTCTTGAGATTTTTAATGGATCTAGTTTCCAAAATTCAAGAGGTAAGACTTTATTTTTTGTTAAAGACATAGGAGAATCACTATCTACAAAAGCATAAAAAGAACATATCTTATATTTAGAAAATTAAAAAACTAAATTGACATAGGTGGCATTATTCATAATGCTAACACTAGATACCATCTCTAATTGAGATAGAACTAGTATATGAGCATCTACTTCTAAAAGTACTTCTATCTTTGAAAACTATTTATCTATATTATTTATGGCCTTAGTTATTCTAAGACCATTTTATTAAGATCATTGACCTAATGTCCTATTACCTAAATATCTTTGCACATGACATCCAATGTAGTCATTAGTGAATCTGATGGACTTGCCTACTCATCTTGGGTTCCTTCTAGAGATGTGTATTCAGCTTATTCATAAAACCATTTGATCTTTTGTGATTTCCACTATGGTTGTCTATATCCATATTTTGGGGGTTGCTTGGGAAGTAACAAAATATAATTTTATGTTATGTATGATATATATTATATAAAACATTAAAATTGAAACCCTAATATTATGATCGTAATATATATGCATTTGAAACCCTAAATCATATAATTTTTATCATAACTATTGTAGGTCAAAAATGGTAGATAAATTTTTTGAAGAAGCTAAAATGAGTTAAAGGAACAAGAGGTTAGTGAGGGGCCAAACCCCTTGTGGGTAAAATACCCCACTATGGGGTTGCATCTATTGAAAAACAAAGTGAACTATTACAACAATAACATCAAATTTAATGTATAAATTCTAGTGTTCATGTACACACCAATATATAAATGAAATGGAGAACACATAAAAACTAGCAAACCATAATGAATCAACACATGACACTAGATGTATGTGGAGAACAATTTTCATTAAAAAGCTCCACCATCAAAGAGAGGCTCAAGTATGTATTAATATTTGTGAAACAATATTACATAATCAACACACTTCTCTCTTCAATTTGACAACACTCTAGCAACACTTGCACATACCTATAGTAACATGATGGAACTGTCATCTCATGCCTCCAATATATATAAAAATAAGAGAGGAAAAACCACAAATGGTTTCCCAAAACCATGGTATTATGCAAAAACCCACACCCCACTTGAAGGGCATCTTTTGAGAATAGTAAATCAGAACAAATGACTTCACATGGGCGTAATCAATGTATCCATGAATAGAGAACATAAATACAAAGGAATATTTAACCAATAACTCTCTGATGGCTAATATCTCCAAGTATAGTGCTCCATTATGGAGACCATAACTCATGTGAGACCCATCTGTCATAAAAAAGACCCCCCACTCTCTTTTCTAGCTCCTATAATTGGCAAAGTGCACTAAGTGAGTTCAAATATATTTGTAACTACCACCATAATGATCCAACCTTCATGAATACCACTACAACTAATATTCTAAGTCAATAAGGAGAATTTATAATAAAATAATAATATTTCTCAACATGGGCATCCACATACCCATTCCAAGATTGTTGGAGATATTATATTAGTACATTAGGTTTACAATTAAATATCACAATTTCCTAACATTATCCCACTTGATATTATACATTTTAATGACATCCATAAGAACCATAAAATAAATCAAGGATAGGATCCAAGGCCCATGGCCCTTTTGCACCAAGAGAACATTTTCGTGCTCATTAGCTTTGTGAGGGAATTTATAACGTTATCTTGAGTGTCAACTTTCTTTAACATAACCTTACCATCCTCTACCATCTTGAAAACAATATGATAGTAAACATTAATATGCTTATTACAAGCATGGTACATGGGATTCTTGGCCAGACAAATAACATTTTGACTATCACAACCGATTCTAACTACCCTACACTCAAAACTAATATTTGAAAATAGTCTCTATAACCATACCACCTCCTTAGAGGCATGCATAACATCCATATGCTCTACTTTAGTGGTGGACAAAGTAATTGTGGCTTGCCTCTTACTCATCCAACTCACTGCACCACCAAACAAAGAGAACACAAAGCCACTAGTGGACCTTCAACTATTCAACTCACCTATTTAGTTTGCATCCATAAAGTCCTATATGTACAATGTATTATCCACATCATTAGTACCATGATAGCATCGATAGTAATTAGAATTCCCTCACAAATATCCAAACACTCTCTTCACATATGTCTAATGGTCCTTACCAAGGTTAGACATAAACCTGCTCAAACGTCCCACTGCTTGGGCAATATCCGGTCTAGTGTAAACAATTGCATGCATTAGCCTACAAATAGAACTACCATAATGAACATTAGATATATCCTCCAATTCATCATCCAATTTGGGACATATCTAATGAAATCTTAGTGTTAATGAGAAAATGAATGCTCATAGGTTTGCAATCATGCATACTAAACTACTACAAAATGGTACTAGCATACTTTATCTAACTTAACCGAAGATTTCTATGTACCCAATCCATGTTGATGCCTATACCAAGAATGAATTTTGTAGCCCCCAATTTTTTCATATCAAATGTGCCCAAAACTTGAGTTGTGAGCCCCCTAATCATCAAATTGGTGTTATAAATAACTAACATGTCATCCACACACAAGACAATGGTTAGAATCTGATCATCCAATGATATTTCTCACTCCTACAATGATATTTATCACTCCTAACAAAACCCAATTTCAGTGCAAATGCATCAAACTTCTAGTTCCACATTTGGAGTGATTGCTTTAGACCATACAATGACCATTTCAACTTGCAAACCAAATGTTCCTTCGTATTCAAAACAAAACCATTCTAAGGCTATCACATATAAGTCTCCTCCTTAAGATTCCCATTGAAGAAATAATTTTTAACCTCCATTTATGAGCTATTTAAAAATCACAAGCTGAAGCAATGGATAACAAGAATCTAGTAGAAGATAATAGAGTAACAAGAGATAATATTTCACCAAAATCAACTCCGTATTTCTAGGAGTAGCCCTTAGTCACAAATCTAGCATTGTAGTTCTCTAACCATCCATTTACTTTGATCTTCTTCTTATACACCTAGTTGCAACCAATCGGCTTCCTTCCTTGAGGAAAACTAAAAAGATCCTAGGTGTCACATTTGTTTAAGGTCAACATCTCCTCCTACATGGCCTACATCCAAGACTCATTATCCTCTAAAGAGAACCTCCCTAAAAAATATTAGTTCATTGCCAGTACATAACAAAGCAAATACGCAATGATAATTTGGTGGGCTATACCTATCAATTGGGTTCTATTGTCTCATGGATCATATCAAGGTAGGAGTAAGGGGATTTGCCTATTCTTTTGCATGTTTAACTTGATCATCCTACTTAGAACTCTCATCTGAACCCTCTTCTTCCTCTCCCTCCTCTAATCAATCATTTTGTTCTTTAACATGTACATATTCCTACTTTTTGACCTTTGGTCTCAAAATGCACTATTTTTCTCACTTATTTTTCCTTTGGTTTCATAGTATTTGAAAATGCTCTAAACTCCTTGAAAATCACATCTCTAGAAAAGATTATTTTCTAGATTAGTGGATTCTAAAGCTTATAACCTTTTACATTCTCACCATAACCAACAAAGATTCATTTATGTTCTTTTGGATCCAATTTAGATAACTTTTCCTTAGGCACATAAACATAGTTCTCACAACCAAATACCCTTAAATGTGAAACAAAAGGTTTCTTACCTATCAACACTTCATAAGGAGTTTTATCAATAAGATCTAAACAACTTGGAGATCTATTAATCAAGTAGCAAGCAATACTTACAACCTCTTCCCAAAAGCACCAATCTAGCTATGTACCACTTAGCATACTTATGTCTTGTTCTAAAAAGGTTTAATTCATTCTCTCTACCACTCCATTCTATTGAGTTGCACATGGTGTAGTCTTTTGCCAAACAATACCTGCATGCTTATAAAACTCATCAAGTTTCTTAGAACAATATTCACCCCCATTGTTAGATCTCAGCAACCTTATTTTATAATTCGTTTACTTTTCAACCAAGGATTTAAATTCCTTAAATTTAGTGAAAAATTTAGATTTATAATGCATAAAAAAATTCAAGTGTATCTAGAGGCATCATCGATGAATGTAATTAAATAACAAGATTTTCCCATAGATGTAACATCCACTAGACCAAACACATCCAAATGAATAATCTCTAACAATCTCTTAGCTTTGTAACTGCCTAAAGGAAAAGATACTCTATTTTATTTTTCAAACACACAATATTCACAAAAACCAAAATGCTCATTAGAATAAGAAAAACTATCCATGAAATTTTTATTAATCAGGGTTTTTAGCCCTTTTTCACCAATATGTCCCAAACGTTGATGCCACAACATACACGTATTTTTGGTACTAGTCACATTGGAAGAGTTAAAAAAAGTAGAGGCATTTATCCTAAAAAAAGTCCAACACAGGATCCTCTAGCAACCACCAAATTCCCTCTCACCAATCTATGATCATACTTATCAAATGTCACATGCATCCTTGAATCATTCAAATTGGAAACAAAAATCAAATTTATAGCATGTTTAGGAATATGTAAAATATCATTAAGAGTTTTTACCCTTCCATCTCTAAAACACAAATATACCTTCCCATGACCAACAATATGATGTGAACTATTGTCACCTAGATACACTTATCCTCCATCATATGCATGGTAGGAAGAGAACCATTTCTTATGAGAAGTCATATGATATGAACAACCTAAGTCAATTAACCATGACTCATGAGAAATAGTATTAGCACAAATAAACAAGACTTCATCACCTTCATAAGGGGATTATTTTGTGGAGTCATAGATCTCATTCTTATTTCTACACTCCTACACATGCCCCCATTCACCATAGTTCCAAAAATTCACTCTTCTCTTCCCTAGGGTCTTAGAATGGCCTTGAGACTTAGATCTCTTTATAGGATTTTTCTAATCCCCTTTTGACCCTCCTTTATCCTTTGACCTTTTGCGAACATGTAATGTATCCTTTAATCTCTCTTCCATGGATTTTATTCTTATTTCCTCTACAAGGAAAGTAGCAACAAGGGAATACAACTTTAGATCTATCATTTGACCACTTAGAGCAAGGAATAGACTTTCCCATGCCTTAGGAAAAGAGTAAAGTAGAAAATCTAGATTTATCCTCCTCATCTAGATATTAACATAAATGGATCCTAAATAACTTAGAATTAAATTAAATGCATTCAAATGTTCTGGCATAGAGTCTCCATATTTCATTTAAAAATATATATATTTTTCTTTTCAAATACAATTTATTTACTAGACTCTTTGTTTAATAGATCTAACCAATCCTTTTCCAAAGAAGATATGTGGTGGACTCCTCAAAATCATTTAGCAAGATAAAAAAATTTAGACACAACCAAATGGTTCCTCATGCATTTTGATATAGATTCTTCCAATCATCATTAGACATATCATCTAGTTTCTTTTCATTTAAAACAATTCTCCATTGATCTCTTTCTTCAAGGAGATCGTCCATTTTTAGCTTCCACAAATCATAACCGGTTCCATTGAATTTCTCAATCTCCAACTAAGATGAACTTGCCATGGCTTCCAATACACACACAAGTCCACAAAAACACAAAGCAATATGCTATTATCAAAACCAAGGCTCTAATACTAAATGTTGAAATAGAGTACACTATTGCAACAATAACATCAAACTTAATGTCTAGATTCTAGTTTTCATGTATAAACCAATATGCAAATGAAATAGAGAGAACATTAAATTAGCAAACCATAATAAATTATCACATAACACTAGATGTATGTGGAGAAACCCTTGTGGGAAAAAACTCCATAATCAAAGAGAGGCTCAAGTATGTAATATTAATCTTTGTGAAATAATATTACACAATCAACACCCTTCTCTCTTTAATGTGATAACACTCTGACAACATTTGTGTAACTATAATAACATGATGAAATTACTATCTCATGCATCTAATAAATAGAAAAATGAGAGAAAAAAACATAATTTTTTTCCCAAAACAATGGATTACCAAAACCATGGTATCATGGAAAAACCTATGCTCCACTTGAAGAGCATCTTTTGAGAATAGTAAATCTCAATGAATGACTTGACATGGGCATAATCAATGTATCCATGAATAAAGAATGTAACTCCAAAGGCATGTTTGAATAATAACTCTTCAATGAATCACATCTCCAAGTATAGCACTCCATTATGGGGTTGACAACTCATGTGGGGCCCATCTGTCACAACAAAGATCCTCCATTCCCTTTTCTAGCACCTAGAATTGGGAAAGTGAAATAAGTAAGTTTAAATAAATTTTTAACCACCACCATAATGCTCCACCTCCTTCATGAATGCCACTATAACTAATATTACAAGTCAACAAGGTGAATGCATAATAAAATAATAATATCTCTCAACAACATGGGTGTCCAAGTACCCATTCCAGGATTGCTGGAGATGCAACATTAGTAAATTAGGATTGCAACTAAATATCACACTTTCCTAATTATGGCCACCAAAACGGTAGATAAACCACATTGTGGGAGCATATACACCACACTAGGTTGCACCAATAGAGGTGGGTTGAGTCCACTATGTGGGTTGTGGCTCCATAGTGGGTCATGCCCCACAATTTCTTGATTAATTTTTTAATTAAACACTTCCATTCAATTTACATGATATATAAGAATTTTCAACAATACAAAAAAGATATATATAATGTGTGTGTATATGTATATATTAATATTCATGAAAATTCAAACTTAAGTTCTCTCTTTTTTTTAATAAATGTAACCTACAACTTTTCAAGGGAAAAACATAGGGGCATGTGATGTTTCTATAGACATATGGATGCATATATAGTTTATTTTTAAATATTTTTTTATAGTAACTCATGAGTAAGGATCTAGATTTATTCATATTAAAAATCTAGGGAGTTCTACTTCAGTCCTTCTCAGATATATCAATACAACTTTATAGCTTAAACAAAATACACTTGACATGTCTGTTCATGGGAAGAACAGACACAAGAGAAAAGTTGGCCTACAACAAGTTCATCAAAGGTAAATGTAAAGATCTCAAATATTTTCAAAAATATTGTGAGGTTCAATATCAGAACTTTTATCAATCTGGCTGTGAACAAAATCATGATTTTATGTTCACAACTTTTCTGAAAAGTTTTGGTACTGTGATAGGAGAATTCTATCACAAGAAAGTTTTAGAGAATCTAGTGACAGAAAATATAGAAATGAAAGAACTAACCTTTCCTTAGTTAGTTCAATTCCTTACATAGATAAATGAAGAAATTTGTGAAGAAGGAAAAACAAAGAAGGAGATAAAAAAGGTACAACCTTTACTATCCTCTTCTGTATGCTACCAGATAATGCCCTCTAATCAGTTTCCAGAAAAAGGTAAATCTTCTTGTTATAACTGTGATAAGTCAGAAAGGCCTTACAAGAAGAAAAAGAAAAAGTACAGTAAATATCCTCGTAAGAAAGGATATTTTAGAAAAAGAGATAAAAGGCAAAAGGGTTCCAAGAAGTGGAAACCTACCTACTATATTTGCAAAGGAGATCATTTTGCAAATAAATGTCTAGACATAAATAAGAAAAAAGGTAAAGGTAAAGTCCGTGCAGTGAGAGAAGCAGGTGTAGAAGCTGATGAATTTGAATTCATCAATGACTATCCATTAGACTCAGAGGATATTATACTATCCAGTACTGATCTTGAAATAGAATCAGAGTCTGAAGAATATGCATCAGCACCAGAGCAAGCTTAGGTCAATTTGATGACCAAAGAAGTTCAATCTTCTAATGAAGATTCGGAAGTCTCCTTCTTCTATAGAATGCTGCGAAGGGACACCCATGCTGAATTGGACAAGGTAATTGAAGATATTGTCCAAATTGAATCTAGACTCCATGAAATGGACATGGGTCAAGAAACTTGGAAAAAGTTGTCCAACAAGCTGGAACAACTTAAAGCAAGAAAATTTTTCCTGCTTCAAAATCAAGAAAGACCTTCTAAACTTCCAGTTCAAAGATCTCCTATTCTTCAATATGGTTTATCTATTTCTCCAACAGAAATTCCAGAACAACATGGCTATAAACCATTGCAAAGAAGAGAACCTTGGCCTCCAGGTTCCCCAACACAAAGACCTCTAGGATCTTTTGATCAGTGGTCCATTAGTGATGCACCTTCTCGAGGAAGTATGGCTCGAAGAATATGGAGAAGAAACAAAAAAACCTTTCTTGAAAAGGTAATCACACAAGCTCAGGCAGAAATCTCAGAAATAGATGATGAAGAGAATTTCTACCTTACTGAAGAAATGGAAAAGGCTCCTAAGCTTGATAAGGTTGTCAACCAGTTTAATACAGCTGGAACCATATAGTTGCCTGCTCAAGCATCCTTTTAGGAAGAACAACTATATTGTGAAGAAAAGCCATATAGTCCTCTCATCCATCAAGCTGTAGAAGGACAAGAAGAACCAAGGGTTACTTTCGAAGAAGGTTCTAGTAGTAGACAGATGAAATCTCATACGCGCACAATAGTCCACAAAGAACCCTATAGGTGCAACACGAGCACTACTGTTTGTCCAGGAATGATATTGACAATTCATTTCCCAGGTATAATGGCTTACACTTTCTTCATTGTCTTCACAGTTTGTTGTTGCCTAATAGTTTGGACAGTTGATTGAATCATTACAAATTCCTATTGTAATGCAGACTGAATATCAGCAGATTCCTACTTGATGGAATCTCCTATTAGAAGTTGTGACTGTGTAATAGAATGGACTTCATAATTGACTTCATCTAGTCTTTGTCCATTATGCTTAGCATGAATACTGACAGTATTTATTTGTGAACCTAACACATCACAATCTAATTTGACTTCACTTCTGACTTTTTGTAGAAGTTCTCTGTGTTGTTCTAAAGACCGTTGGTGAGAGACCCACCATGTTTCCACTTGAGCTTTGAACTCATGATACTAAACTTTAAGTGCTTGGAGGTCTTTGTTGACAGAGGCCATCCACTAATTAGTGAGACACTTTTCCAAGCGTTCAAGAGTGGAAATGAGAGAATGAAAATTCTCTTGAGCACTAAGGCATGCTTTTTCAGCCTTGACTGCTTTGATCTGATGCTAGATCTTTCAATCCTCAGCAAGTAGCAGAGATTTCCTAAGACACAGATTAGACCAGTTGAGAAATTTGCTCTGACTAGTACCTTGGGAGTTTTCAGCTATAGGAAATAGATGGAGCGGCCAGAAATCAGCTTTGTAGGTACTGGTAGTGTCAAATAGTATGAAATCTTTAAAAGGAGGAATAGTACCGTGTATAGGGCAAGGACCCGTAGGAGTGGTTATTACTTTCTCATGGGTCTCAGTAATATCCTATTCAGGCATTATAGCTAGTTTTATGGACATCATTCAGAAATGGCCAGTTCTGGGAGGATTGAAAATAAAAGAGTAGTCTTCACATTTATACAACCCATTGTCTAATTCAGAATACTTTTTATGGGAGCATGAAGAGCTCGCAGCTTGGGTTAGAATAGAAGAACTACTAGACTTGGCTATAGAAGGAATTCTAAATAGTTCTTCAAAACCCTTAGTGGGTTGTAGTCTTGCACTCTGGGTGCGCAGTAACAGAATCACAGATGGACCAGGTTGGTTATAGTTAAAAACCTTTTCTATTCTCATCAAAGGGCTACTGTGCAAGGCAGACAGTTGACCAGATGAGAATCAGATCACAACCTGATCAACTATTTCTTCAATTGAGATGCCTCTCAATTGTGGTTGTTTCTCTTCTTCAGGTTGTTCACCTTGATCCCAAAGATCTAATGCCCGTTCTTCAGGTAGCTTAATATCTTTGTGATGGACTATCTTGGGTGTAGTTAACTGCGTGCTGTCACTAGTGGATGTCCAGATGGTTGAAAGGCCTTCTAGACCTTGTGCTCTCTTGGGATTTATCATCATAGGTAAGACCTTGTTGTATAATCTATAGTGAACCAAGAAAACAAGAGAATGGTCTACATAATTCTTTTTCATGAAAAGATAAATGGTCTTGAAGTTATATTCAAGAACATCTTGTAAATTACCATCTTTTAGACTGATTGGTAAATCTAATAAACAGTCAAGATATAGTGCTCCTTTAGCCATGGAGTCACATGCAGTACCTAACAAGGCGTGAGACAATTTGTAGAATTGTGCATCTTTTAACATCATGATGATGATAGGTAAGCCTTTACAATAGTGTCCACAGATACCTATCTAAACATAGGACAGATGCATGAATTGGGGATGATCTAGACGGGCTAAGGCTTCTTTCTAGAATTTTTGGACTTGGGCATCTAAGAATATTCTTAGTCTACCTTTGTTACCTCCAGTAACAACATGTTGTAAAGTAGTAACATGACATCGTTGAGATGTTTTGTATCCAAACCAAATTTTCAAGCCTTTATTCTTATTAAACATATCTACTAAACTATTGGGAACATCCCTATAGATCTCAGAGGGTTTAATCTTAGGCACACGAAATTCCTTATTATCAAACTGACTAGAAGATACTTCATCTAATATATTACTACTACTTTCTCCAGTAGAAAATGAAGTTTCATTATCAGCAAAAAAGTTTGTGAACTTAACTTCTATGTTGCGATCTGCAGTATGATAGATGTCTGCCATACTTGATCCAGACATGCTTGCTCTATCCATTACTACGCTCAAACCAACGCTCAAACCTGCACTCGAAATCTGTACAAGGTCTCTATGAATGGACTGTCCTTCCATTCGGTATCAAAACTGCTCCTTCCATTTTTCAACAAAAAATGGATGTTATTTTTAGACCTTATGCCAAATTTATCCAACCCTATATAGATGACATTCTTGTCTTTAGCCAAGATATGCCCCAACATCTTGCTGATCTCCGCCAATTCCTTTCTATTTGCCAACACCATGGTCTTGCTGTCAATCCTTCCAAGTCTTTCTTTGCTCAAAACCATATTGTGTTCATTGGCATCAAGCTTCTTCCGAGGGGGAGAATGGAGGCACAACTACACATCTTGAACAAAATTTCTAATCTTATAGTCACTAATGTCAAAGAATTACAATGCTTTTTAGGCCTTGTCAATTATATTGCAGGATTTTGTTATAAGCTTACTGAACATAGAATTGAGTTAAATAAGCTTCTGGGAAAGAAGTCACCACCATGGACAACTAAGCATGACAGTTTGATTTCCAGAATCAAACAAAAGTGTTCTCAGCTTCCACCTCTCAAGTTACCAGGTAATGGTTTCAAAATTGTGGAAATTGATGCCAGCGAAGGTGCATGGGCCGGTGTTCTTAGAGAACAGAAAACAACATCTCACGATCCCAAAGACAAAGGTGAGATTGTAAGGTATATTTCTGGAAGCTTCAAAAATAGTGAAGTTGACTACCATAGCACGCATAAGGAAATCCTTGCTGTTGTAAATACTTTTCAAGCATTTCAAATGTTTATTGCTGACAAGAGATTTCTCCTTAAAAGTGACCTCCAAAATCTGTGAGGATTCTTCAGAAAAGAATCAAAGAATAAAGTTGTCCGTGGATGACTCCTCCGGTGGGCTTAGTTATTAAGTACATATGAATTTTATTTCATTCATCTTCCAGGAGTTGAAAACATTTTTGCATATTTCATGTCCAGAGAAGGTCATGAATTAGAACCATCACCTCCTGAAAAGGGCATTGTTCGCATCATCAAAATCCGCGAGCATAGATGGTATGAAAATAGTTGTATGGAGTGGAGTACCAATCCATTTGCAATGAGAGACTGCCATAATTTCTACATGGGAAATGATTTCCTTCATGACTGTTGGCTAACAGATTTGTCCTTATTCTAAAAATGTTTTATTTTGACTCTATACCCTTTTTTAAAGAACAAATGAGTTAAACAACAAATGGGTGAACTTTTTAAATTAGTTCCCCTCTAAATTTAGGTACAGCTGCCTTTAAGATTTCCAATGAATTCAATCTAATCAACTATCCAAATACACTTTTAACCAGAAAGTGCCTAAGGCAAACTAACATTCATACATAACTATGTTATGAATGTGGTAAATTTTTGCAATAATAGTGAGTGATAGAATGCATAGATTCTATTTTTAATACATTCAGATACATAAACACATACATATATATCCGCTAAACCAATCAATAATAGAACACATATAACGAGTTGTCCAATAGAAGAGCAATTACCAGATGAAAGGAGATTTCACACAGAAAATCCAATTTCAAACAATCAGACCCACAGATCTAAGTAAATAATAACTATTTCTTCTTTTCATTCACAGATGAAAAATTATCAGACAATCATCATCATATACTGTAAAACCATAAAAATAGTTCAGCCAAAAATTTCCTTCTTCTTTTTCTCTCTATCTCTATCTCTATCCATGAAAGATTCAAAAACCTATATATATGAATGTCCTAATCATATCATCAAGTAAACCAAACCCAGAGTTAAAGTAACTCTAACCCATACGGGATTTAGTTTATAACAAATTGATTCAAAGATCAAGATTATGAAAATAGCATAACTGAGGAATTGAATAAAAAAAGATGAGCGAATAAGATCACGGCTGGGGCAACGGATTTGAATCTTCAGATTTGTCATCAGCGGTCGGAGAAGCACGTTGAGTCTTCCACTCCTGAAAAGCTACAACAAACTCTTGAATTCTTAGGAGGTTGGGGATGCCTATGTGTTTCACTCTTGATTTCCAAACTTCTCTTTCTCTTCGTATTTTCCCAACCTTTTGCTTATATTCTGGGAGTGCGTCGATACAAAGGTAAAGCAATGATTCCACCTTAGAAATTTAGGATAAATCTTTAGTTAAGATATTATCACTTTCTTTGACAAAGTTGATTTTATCCACGAAGGTTTGAATCACTGTATTGATGTTCTCTTCTCGCTCCCCATCATCTTTTATGTATTTGACATCAATACATTGTAAGTCACGCTGCAGCGATTGAGTGAATTTAGTTATCTCCTTAATCAATTTTGTAAGTTCAAAACGCCCCTGCCGTGATATGGAATCCCTCCACTCAATATTTTTCTTACTCACATATAATAGATCTTCATCCAAACTAGTTAGGCTCTTTTTTGTCAGAAACTTCGCTACTCCATATTTTTGAACTTGATCGATTTGATTCACTACATTTACCTATTTACCTTCATCTTTTGCCCAAGTAGTAACCTGTGCCTTAAGGTCTTCAACGGTGGCAGTAGTCAGATCGTATATATTCTTAAGTTCACATATGTATTCAATCCCTTTCTGTACAATGCAATCCAACCAACCGTCGAATATCTTAGCGACCATCTTGTTTCTGTGAACCTGATCCAACATTTTCTGGTTAACTGGCGATTTAGGATCGAAAGACAGGGAGAACTGTGAAACTGGCTGCGGGCTGGGGTTATGGATAGCATCGATGTACTCTGCCATTGAACGTAGAGTCTGCTTTAATTCCCTTTTGTCTTTTTCATCCTTCCAACTCCGACTAACTATCCTCTTGGTGGACGCTTCAAGATGATGAACATCTGCAGCTCTTGAAGCAGCGCCAAGATCCACTCTTTCAACAGTGAAATCCTGCACAGTTGGGTCCTGTACTTCTTCTTCAGTCACTGGTTTGGCTATCTCAGCACTCCAGTTTCCAATATTTGGATAAATGCTTACTCTGGATGTCATCTTTAGCTTCTTAGACTTGGGTGTTTTCCCTAAACATTTGCTCACCATGTCCTCTAAAGGGATAGAAAAAGGAATTATCTTTCTCTTGTCAATAATAGAACTTTCCAGCCACTTGGGTGCACGGGCTAAAGTTTCCTTTTCAGGGTTCAACCCATCAGAGGATACATTAGAAATCATTAATAGTTCAGAGGTTTCTAGAACAACCTCTAACTATGGCCCAGTATCAACTTCCTCTATTCTGTGTGGACTAGATTCCTTATCACCCATGGGTTCTCCTGAATCTTCCTCTGAATTTAGATCCACAACTATTCTTTTGGAAACCTGTTTCTTTCTCTTACTTTTGGTTCTTAACCTGGTAGCACGAGGGGGTAGGATAGTTGTGAGGGTTCTTCTAGATTTCTTAGTTGCAGGGCTCCTTCTAGTTAATGACTTGGAAGTACCTACACCACAGATAGCAATAGGTTGGTTAGAAGAGCTTATGGGGAATGATGATTCAACCATTGATGTGAAATGTTGGGCATTTTTATTCTGAATCCCTTCCTGTTTCTTTCCCCTTAACCATTTCTCGGTTCTCCTTATCACTGGGAGAGTTTTAATCTCAATCCTATCTTCCTCCTTTTTGCTCCAGTCGATTTCTGGCATAGGTAATTGCTCTATTTGTGTAAACTGCAGGTCAATCACCTGTTCCTCATCATCAATAACTCTAGAAATATCCATATCTAAGTTAAGAGTAATTATCTACCCCAAAGAGAACCTACACCACAGTCTTCTCCTGACCTCAAACTCATCTGAATAGTCTTTCCAGTAATCCTCTAACTTAGGAATGTGTGTAAGCCCTGCTCCAGAATCTAAGTTATCCCTGACAAATCCTTTGCTGTCAAGCTGGGATCTGGTAGTGAAGAACTGAAAATTGAACTTTTTAAGGCTCACCTCTAAATTCAAAGCATTAGATTTTGACCGACACGAGTAATGTCCAAGTTTGATAGGAAAAGAGATACCAAATCCCTTCTTTATCGAGAACTTCTTATCCACATGTGCTAGTTGTCTGCATACCTCTATCAGCACAAAACGGTTGAACACATATCTGGGTAACTTAATAGGTTCACTGTCAAATCCTCTAACTCTAATGTAAGTGAACTTTGAAAATTGAATAAAGAAGCTTCCATAAATGCTAATTAACTGCATTGCCTCATCGGACATTCTTTTATTCAGATTGCCTGCCAATTCGTAGGTCATCCTTCCAGTGAAAACATCACTAACCCCTTTGTAATTTTCATAACAGTTCTTCATCTGCAATTGTGAATAGTATTCATAAATCCTACTACCCTCAGCCAAGGGTGCATGAGGCAGACCCAACCACTATCTTGTAGATGCCAGGCAATAAAACAGGTATGAAGACATATAAAAATTTCTATCTCCCAAACAATTACTTAGTTCCTGATGCAAACAATCGGCAACAATTTCTGCCCAACCCAATTATTGCTCTCCTTGGAGGATAACTTGTATGAAAAAGTACATCCAATCTTCCCAATAATACGCATGCTAGCTGCCTTTCAGTCTGTGCAATAACACTACCATATCCCTCACCTCCTTAATCAAGTGATCCCTAGTAAGTGGTCTAGGCAGCCTTGAACCACCCTTCTGAAATTTCAGCATCCAGTTTCTTGCTATCACACTCTTGTAACTTGCTTTCTTCTCTAAGAAATACTCATAAGAAGAAGTAATGTTGAGGCTGGAATACGCCTCTTTAGGTGGTATTCTTATCACAGACATCAGGGTTTGTCTGTCAACATGAAACAATACATCACCGTCTGCATTTCTGATGCATCTGTTCTAAGGTTCATACCTATTCATACATTCTTGAACCAGTTCTGGGCACTATACAGCCTTGGGAAAGGCTGTGGCTTCTATTAGGCCACTTCCTACTATCTTCTCCATCATAGGAGTTAGCACAGAGCTTCTAGACCTTTCTCTGAATTCTTCCAAATCATATTGTATTAATGAAGTATCCCTGAATTCAGGGTGAGAACAGGTAAGGCCAGGGCTGTGCTCATTTCCCAGACAAGTAGATTTCAAGGCCATACTTGGAGGATATAACCAAAAAGCTTTGAATCTTGAAAATAAGGTCAGAAATTCAAAGGGTTTTCTTTCTAGCTTTAAGAAATGGAAACAACGGGTAGGAAGAAATGAACTTACCTTCAGGAAAACTGAAATTACCGTGAAATTTGGGCATTCAAACCTTATAGCTCCTACACTGCTCTGTTCTGCGTCGCATAGTATGTTTACTTGCTAAATTTGGCTTGTTCTTTCTTAATAATGGCACTAACCAGACTGAATAATTATTACCCGGAAAAATACGTGCCAAAAACGTTTGAAAAGACATGAATTTTGACCTCTTCATTAATAGCAAGTATTATTCACGTGCGACCATGATGTATAATGATTATCCATAACCTCCACCAAATTAGAACTTTCTATTTCATAAATGAGTTTTGGACAAAGTTTCCTTTAACTTTCTTGCTAAATTTGACTTAGAGGGCCTCGAGAAGTGGTAAGGTTGAAATCATCGAACCATTGAACTTTGAACCATTGAACCTTGGGAGCGTGGTTCAAAGTTCAAGTTCAAAGATACGAGAACTACACAGACCGACTAACAACACATGACTTGTTAAAAGACTTAAATGATGAAAAAGCACACCATTGAACCTTGAACCATAAACTTTTAGGAGGTTCAAACGGGAGGTTCACCGACATATAAAACCGAACAAAGAACCGGGTAATGTCACTCATTACAAAGCACCGCGTGTTGAACTTTGAACCTTGAATCTTAGGACCACTAACAAAAAGGTTCAAGTTCAACACGAAAACTTAAAGACGTTTAATTATATGGAACAAAACAGCTCATCTTTTTGAGAGACTTTGAACATATCAAACCATTTGAACTTTGAACTTTGGGAATGGTTCAGGTTCAAAGGTTCAAACCTTAAGTAACTTCACACACAAAGACAAAAGATGGGTAAATTTTAAGGATCAAGAGCCAATTTAAGAAACAAGGTATGACCAATAATACAACACAGCAAATCGACTCTTGATTAGGAAATATTACGAATAGATAAATAAGGGCGACTCAAAAGGTAACATTGGCTCTGACTGGGGATTGCATTTTATGGCAAAATGTAGAGAACTCAGAAGCTCTGGTTTCACAGGAAAAAGGAACATAGAGAAGAAAGGAAATGGAGCAAGACAAAACAAAAATGGGAAAGGAAAACACAAAAATAGACAAAGGGAAGACTATGTACAAAATAGGGGACTCCTATTTTACAGATGATATAATTTGAGATCCTGTCCATTATAGGACAGGGGTAAAATAGCTCCATCCAGATATTCCAATTTAAAAGAATTTGGACCCAATACCTGGTGAATTTTGAAAGGTCCTTTCCAAAGTGAGTCAAATTTGCTATGTGCACCCTTTGGTTCTCTTCTTCTATCCCATAGTAATACTTCATCTCCTTCCATAAACTTCCTAGGCCTTGTTTTCCTGTCAAAAATCTCTTTAACTCTGGCCTAGTGTACAGTAATTTGGTCAACCAATTCGTTTCTCTCTTCTTCAATCTTAGTTAAGTACATAATCCTCTTCTCCAGGGAATCTTGAAAGTATTGATCCTCGATTACACTTTGTAGCTTAGCTGTAGATAGTTCCAGAGGTAAAGATAATTGGGCACCTATTCCATAAACTAATTCAAAAGGTGCCATCCCAATTGCCCTTTTTGGAGTTATTCTATCGGCCCAGAGTGCTTCATACAGTATCTTATGCCAATCTCTGAGATTATCATTCACTAATTTCTTCATGATGGCAATCAGATTCTTGTTACTGGACTCAGCTTGTCCATTTCCTTGGGGATAGTAATCTGATGAGTGGGAGAGAGATATACTATGTTCATAACAAAAAGAAGTCATTTCAACTGAAGAGAAACTGGTAGCATTATCTGCTACAATCTTCTGGGGAACACCAAAACGTACCAAAATATTTTCTTTAAGAAAATTACAAACCACCTCCAAAGTTGTTCTCTTTACAGGGGCTACTTCAACCCATTTTGTGAAATAATCCGTCGCTGTTAAGATGTGGGTATGTCCTGCACTTGAAGGAGGCAAGATAGGCCCAATAAAATCCAATCCCCATTGTTTAAAGGGTTCTTCAATAACAACGGGCCTCAAAGGTAAAGCTGCAAGTTGTGGCCTTCCTGAGAACATTTTACATTTTTCACAGTTAGCCACCCATTTATATGCATCCTTAAACATCCCTGGCCAGTAGTAACAATTCTTGAGGATTTTGAAAGCTGTAACCAAAGAAGAAAAATGTCCACCACAAGCTTCATTATGGAAAACTTCCAAGAGCTTATTATGTTGCTCTTTATCTACACATCTTAGGAAAGTCCCATCTAATCCCTTCTTATAAAGGACATCCCCCCAAATAACATATTTCGCTGTTTTTAGCTTCAAGTTTCTTTTCTCCTTAGGAGATAAGTGATTGGGGCAATCTTCGTAAGTAAGATAGTATGCTACATCTAGAAACCATGGGTCTTGTAAACTCACCAGTAGGATAGTGGGAATTCCTTCTTCTTCTTCCTCCTTTCTGTTCTCAGCAATTAATTTACATAAGCCTTGACTCCTGATTAGTTTAGTAGGCTTAACTTCTAGATCATATTCCTGGATTTTAGCAACCCATTTTGCTCTATTGTTTAACCCAACATCTTGCTGAGTCAAGATACTTTTCACAGCTGAATTTGGAACAAATACAACTGAATGAGAGTGAAGTATATAATATCTAAATTGTTTAACAGCTTTTACCATAGTGAAAGCTTGTTTTTCGCCCAAAGAATATTTCAGCTCATGCTTTTTAAGGGGAACGCTCATAAAGGCTATGGGAACCTCTTCATCCAATTCATTTTTCTGTAACAAAATACCTGACATGGTGTGTTCCGAGGCATAACAGTAAATAATAAAATCCTTTTGAAAATTAGGATTTACCAAAGTGGGAGTGTTTGCAATCACTTCTTTGATTTCCTCAAATGCCTTCTTAGCAACTTCATTCCACTTGAATGGCTGTTTTTCGCTCATCATTCCAACAATATGTTTTGTAATCTCAGCAAAGTCAGGAATGAACCTTTTGAGAAAATTGATTTGGCCAAAGAAGGACTTGACTCCAGTCCTATTTGAAGGGAGACTAAGCTGTTGAATCGCCCTGACCCTCTCCGGATCAATTCTGATTCCATCTTTTGAGACTAAGTGCCCCAACAATTTTCCCTCAGTAACACAGAAAACTGACTTCTTGGGATTGAGTGAGATGCCATGGCTTCGGCACCTTTGTAAGACAGTTTCTAGATCTTTCAGGTGTTCTTCTCTTTTTCTGGAAAAAAGTCATATCATCAAGATAAATAACAATAATTCTATCCTTCAAATCTCTAAAAGATGAATCCATCGCCCGCTGAAAAGTTGCTCCAGCATTAATCAAGCCAAAGGGCATTCGGTTATAGGCAAAAGTTCCCCAAGGTGTAGTGAAAGCAGTCTTATGTTGATCATCTGCAGCCACACCTATTTGATTGTAACTTGAGAAACCATCCAACATAGACATCATTTCAGACCCAGCAACTGTCTGCAAGATGTGGTCCATCACAGGTAAGGGATAGTTATCTTTCAGGCTGGCTTGGTTCAAGTTCTTGAAATCAACGCAGATTCTTATTTCTCCATTCTTCTTGCATACTGGAACAATATTTGCCACCCAAGTGGAGTGATGAATTGGATAGATAATTCTAGCTTTCAACATCTTATCAATCTCCTTAAAAATGGCCTCAGCAACTTTCGGATTATAATTTCTCAGCTTCTGCCTGAATGGAGCTGATTTGCTTTCAAAGGAATATGGTGTTGAAACTGTCCATGTCTAAAATTTTTAAGATCATCATAGCACCACGTGAAAACATCCTTATACTTGATTAACAACTTGATCAATTTGTTTTTCTCCTCTAAAGAACAACACCTACCAATGGATATCCATTTAGGATCAACCTCATCCCCGATGTTTATTTTCTCATAATCCTCTACTTTATCAGGATTATGGGAAGGTTTGCCTTTAATATATTCATCTCTTCAAGAAAATAAATGTTCTAAGGAGACCAGTCCTTTAGGGATTTTATTTCCTTTTAACTGAATCACGCCATCTTTTGGATTAATCCTTGGGTCAGGACTGAATTCTTTACACTCTATTTCGGAGCCTTCAAAATAGATTCCCAGGAACATTTCAACATTCTGTAAAAACTTTCTGATCTGATTATCACTCTCAAAAACTTGCCAACTTTTGGCATTGTCTAGGACATTAGGATGATATATCAGTTCTATTCTATAAGAATCCTTTTTGAAGTCTGGATGTGGTAGAAGGAGAGAAGCTGATACTGCTAAAGAATCTGCTTGGGAGTTCTGGTCTCTAGGAATTGCTTCGATAGACAAGGCATCAAAATATTTGATCTCATCCCATACTCTATTTCTGTAATGCTTTAATCTTTCATTCTTAATAGAAAAGATCCCCCTTACTTGTTTCACAATTAATTCAGCATCAGCTTTCACTTTAAGCACCTTCACACCCCTTCCTTTGGCTTCAAATAGCCCAAGTAATAAAGCTTCATATTCTGCAGTATTGTTGGTGTTTTTGAACTCTAGCTTAAAAGAATAAGAAAAAATTTCACCTTCAGGTGAGATCAACACAACCCCAGCCCCTGAACCAGCAGTAGCACAACTTCCGTCAAATTCCATAACCCATAGGTCATTAGAACGTACAGATCTTTGGATTAATTCTTCTTTGGGGTCTACTCCAAAACTCTGCTTAGAGGAGAGAAAATAGTTACCAAATTCACATTCCTCAAACAAAATCTAGGACTTGGGATGATCAAAGGGGTAGACAGTGAACTTGCACTTGGGCTCAGGTTCCAGCTTCACTTTCTGCTTGCCCACTAGGATTGTGGCTTCTAACCAATCCAATTTGATCTGCCCACCCAAATCCTTACAAAATGTCCTACTCAACAACATCCCGTAACTAGTAGGAATATCTACTACCAGAATAGTCAATTTCACCCTTTTATTAGGGTAAGCTGCAAGAGCAACTCGTGCATCTTTAATCTGTCCAAGAAAGGAAACCTATTTGCCATCTATAGAATAACACCTACCAAATGTTTTTGTAAGTGATAACCCTGGGGCTTTAGCCACAGAAGAGGGCATAATGTTATCAAAGGCTCCTAAATCTATAATACAGTTACTAAGTTTATGACCATTGATAAACAAAGACACATAGAAAGGATTGGGTTTCAAATCAGCAGTGTAAGAAGTATCATTTGATGAATTGAGGGTCATTTTTGCGGTGGACGTGGGTGACTCAAACGAGGAAGCAAATAGTCGAGCAATGGGAGACTCAGCATCAACCTCTAGATGACTTTCAGATTCAATTTGTGTAGGACCACCCTTAACATGTTTAACCAGTTTGTCAAGCTCCTTAGGTTTTAACTTGAGATACTCAATAGGAGACATTTGAATTTTTACAGATTTACAGAATTCTACAATATCAAAAGAAGCATCTGAATCATTTTTATGCAAGCATTTAGTTTCCTGAGCCTTCAAATTAGCATCATGGGTTCTAGTAAAAGGCTCCTTACCTTTACCAGGTACTTCTTGCGTATTGGGAGATCTTGCATTCCTCTGACTCTTGGTGAGCACGACACATGAAGGATCTTCAAGGGTAACCAATATTTCACATCCCCTTTTCGAATCAGACTCATATTCAAGGAAGCTTATCTCAGAGCCACCAGGTTCCTCAAAGTTCCTTTCTTCTTCGATGGACTCCCCTAGCATATCTTGAGTAGTAGTCATCTGAGCGTACCTGAGCATTTCTGGGCAAGAATTTCCATCATGGTTGATAGTCAAATGAAAAATACACATGTTCCCGCTTCCAGGAGGAGCTTCAATAGTCAGTCTTGGCTGTGTTGATGTCAGGGGTAAAGCTCTACCAGTATTTGCTTGTTGACTCAAATTCTTTCTGCCAATATCTTGATATGGTTGTTGGAAGGGAGCGCCAGTTTTAGGTAATTGCCTCTTTAAGGCAATCATATCATTAACCAGTCTTTGCACTATAGGATCTGTAGATGATGAGGGGTGAGCAATTTGGCATTTGGACCTCTTTCTTCCATTTATCAGCCATAATGAGATCATCCTCCAATCTGACTGCCAAACCTTGTGCAGTAGGTAAATCGGCAATTACACCCCCCTAAGATGGAAGCTAATATTAGGAGGCATAGAATTAATAAAGAAACGTTTTAGATTCTTGCCAGTTGGTCTTTTAGCAGCAGGGATTTTGTTCACAATTCTGTTAAATTTAGCCACAAATTCCCTCATAGCTTCATGAATCTCTTTCTTAAGCTGAGTCAGCTGTGCAAGAAGAGAATGTTCATCTTCTTTGCTTTTGAACCTATTTTCAAACGTAGTTTTCATGTCATTCTAGTTTGAGATTGAGGAGTTAGTTAGGTGGTAGAACCATTGTGCTGTAGTATCAGTCAAAGTTTACACGAAAAGCCTTATGGCTACATCTTGGTGTTGTACGCCTAACACACTACAGATGCTACAAAGGCACACAAATGTTCTTTTGGTGATTGCCTCCCGTCTCCATTAAATTTAGGCAAATTCTCTTGTGCATTTTTAGGCAATGGATTCAGGTTAGCCCCAAGGTTCAGAGGTCCAATGGCTGCTCCCCAAGGTTGGGCCATTGGCAGGAAGTTTATAACTGAGGGGATGATGGTACTGGAAAGAATTAGAGCTTGACAAATAGGAGATGTGGAAGTTTTAGTGGGGCTAGGAGGTCTACTTCTAGCTCTTCTTGCACGAGTAGGGATATAAGGAAAATTAAAATTTTGTAGTGCTTGAAAGGTAGAATCCTCAACTCCCTCTCTCCTCAAAGACCTGGTATACAGTCTAGAATCCAGCTTAAACTATGTGGCTGGATAGGTAGCTATTAATTTCTATGTTGTTCTTGATTTCTTTGCGCTTCAAGGACTTGATTTCTTGCTGCATTTTGTGCCTGCCTTCTTCTCTGCCTGAGTAACAACAATCTCAGGTTATTGGCTAATTCCTCTTCTTTTTCTAATACTCTGCTTGCTCTTCTATAATCTTCACTATTTTGACAAGTACGCCAAGCAAGGGTATTCAACTGGCCAATAATGTCTTCCTGCTCGTCCTGAAATCCAAGATTAGGCTACAAAACAGGAATTATGTTTTTATGTGGAAGCACCATTGTTGCTTCATATTAAGGTGACCAATCTTTTAATTAATGATCTCGTTTCCCCCAGCAGAGTCACCAAAAACTGTTGGCTAACAGATTTGTCCTTATTTTGAAAATGTTTTATTCTGACTCTATACCCTTTTTTAAAGAACAAATGAGTTAAACAACAAATGGGTGAACTTTTTAAATTAGTTCCCCTCTGAATTTAGGTACAGCTCCCTTTAAGATTTCCAATGAATTCAATCTAATCAACTATCCAAATACACTTTTAACCAGAAAGTGCCTAAGGCAAACTAACATTCATACATAACTATGTTATGAATGCGGTAAATTTCTGCATAATAGTGAGTGATGGAATGCACAGATTCTATTTTTAATACATTCAGATACATAAACACATACATATATATCCGCTGAACCAATCAATAATAGAACACATATAACGAGTTGTCCAATAGAAGAGCAATTACCAGATGAAAGGAGATTTCACACAGAAAATCCAATTTCAAACAATCAGACGCACAGATCTAAGTAAATAATAATTGTTTCTTCTTTTCATTCACAGATGAAAAATTATCAGACAATCATCATCATATACTGTAAAACCATAAAAATAGTTCAGCCACAAATTTCCTTCTTCTTTTTCTCTCTATCTCTATCTCTATCCATGAAAGATTCAAAAACCTATATATATGAATGTCCTAATCATATCATCAAGTAAACCAAACCCAGAGTTAAAGTAACTCTGACCCATATGGGGTTTAGTTTATAACAAATTGATTCAAAGATCAAGATTACGAAAATAGCATAACTAAGGAACTAAATAAAAAAAGATGAGCAAATAAGATCATGGCTGGGGCAACGGATTTGAATCTCTAGATTTGTCATCGGCGGTCGGAGAAGCACGTTGAGTCTTCCACTCCTGAAAAGATGCAACAAACTCCTAAATTCTCGGGAGGTTGGGGATGCCTATGTGTTTCACTCTTGATTTCCAAACTTCTCTTTCTCTTCGTATTTTCCAAACCTTTTGCTTATATTCTGGGAGTGCGTCGATACAAAGGTAAAGCAATGATTCCACCTTAGAAATTTAGGATAAATCTTCAATTAAGATATTATCACTTTCTTTGACAAAGTTGATTTTATCCACGAAGGTTTGAATCACTGTATCGATGTTCTCTTCTAGCTCCCCATCATCTTTTATGTATTTGACATCAATACATTGTAAGTCACACTGCAGCGATTGAGTGAATTCAGTTATCTCCTTAATCAATTTTGTAAGTTCAAAACGCCCCTACCATGATATGGAATTCCTCCACTCAATATTTTTCTTACTCACATATAATAGATCTTCATCCAAACCAGTTAGGCTCTTTTCTATCAGAAACTTCGCTACTCCATATTTTTGAACTTGATCGATTTGATTCACTACATTTACCCATTTACCTTCATCTTTTGCCCAAGCAGTAACCTGTACCTTAAGGTCTTCAACGGTGGTAGTAGTCAGATCGTATATATTCTTAAGTTCACGTATGTATTCAGTCCATTTCTGTACAATGCAGTCCAACCAACCGTCGAATATCTTAGCGACCATCTTGTTTCTGTGAACCTGATCCAACATTTTTTGGTTAACTAGCGACTTAGGATCGAAAGACAGGGAGAACTGTGAAACTGGCTGCAGGCTGGGGTTATGGATAGCATCGATGTACTTTGCCATTGAACGTAGAGTTTGCTTTAATTCCCTTTTGTCTTTTTCATCCTTCCAACACTGACTAACTATCCTCTTGGTGGACACTTCAAGATGATGAACATCTGCAGCTCTTGAAGCAGCGCCAAGATCCACTCTTTCAACAGTGAAATCCTGCACAGTTGGGTCCCGTACTTCTTCTTCAGTCACTGGTTTGGCTATCTCAGCACTTCAGTTTCCAGTATTTGGATCAATGCTTACTCTAGATGTCATCTTTAGCTTCTTAGACTTGGGTGTTTTCCCTAAACATTTGCTCACCATGTCCTCTAAAGGGACAGAAAAAGGAATTATCTTTCTCTTGTCAGTAATAGAACTTTCCAGCCACTTGGGTGTAGGGGCTAAGGTTTCCTTTTCAGGGTTCAATCCATCAAAGGATACATTAGAAATCATTAACAGTTTAGAGGTTTCTAGAACAACCTCTGACTGTGGCCCAGTATCAACTTCCTTTGTTCTATGTGGACTGGATTCCTTATCACCCATGGGTTCTCCTGAATCTTCCTCTAAATTTAGATCCACAACTATTCTTTCAGAAACCTATTTCTTTCTCTTACTTTTGGTTCTCAACCTGGTAGCGTGAGGGGGTAGGATAGTTGTGAGGCTTCTTCTAGATTTCTTAGTTGCAGGGCTCCTTCCAGTTAATGACTTGGAAGTACCTGCACCACAGATAGAAATAGGTTGGTTAGAAGAGCTTATGGGGAATGATGATTCAACCATTGATGTGAAATGTTGGGCATTTTTATTCTGAATCCCTTCCTGTTTCTTTCCCCTTAACCATTTCTTGATTCTCCTTATCACTGGGAGAGTTTTAATCTCAATCCTATCTTCCTCCTTTTTGCTCCAATCAATTTTTGGCATAGGTAATTGCTCTATTTGTGCAAACTGCGGGTCAATCACCTATTCCTCATCATCAATAACTCTAGAAATATCTATATCTAAGTTAAGAGTAATTATCTGCCCCAAAGAGAACCTACACCACAGTCTTCTCTTGACCTCAAACTCATCTGAATAGTCTTCCCAGTAATCCTCTAACTTAGGAATGTGTGTAAGCCCTGCTCCAGAATCTAAGTTATCCCTGACAAATCCTTTGTTGTCAAACTGGGAAATGGCAGTGAAGAACTGAAAATTGAACTTTTTAAGGCTCACCTCTAAATTCAAAGCATCAGATTTTGACCAGCATGAGTAATGTCCAAGTTTGATAGGAAAAGAGATACCAAATCCCTTCTTTGCCGAGAACTTCTTATCCACATGTGCTAGTTGTCTGCATACCTCTATCAGCACAAAACGGTCGAACACATATCTGGGTAACTTAACAGGTTCACCATCAAATCCTCCAACTCTGATGTAAGTGAACTTTGAAAATTGAATAAAGAAGCTACCATAAATGCTAATTAACTGCATTGCCTCATCGGACATTCTTTTATTTAGATTGCCTGCCAATTCGTAGGTCATCCTTCCAGTGAAAACATCACTAACCCCTTTGTAATTTTCATAACAGTTCTTCATCTGCAATTGTGAATAATATTCATAAATCCTACTACCCTCAGCCAAGGGTGCATGAGGCAGACCCAACCACTGTCTTGTAGATGCCAGGCAATAAAATAGGTATGAAGACATATAAAAATTTCTATCTCCCAAACAATTACTTAGTTCCTGATGCAAACAATCGGCAACAATTTTTGCCCAATCCAATTATTGCTCTCCTTGGAGGATAACTTGTATGAAAAAGTACATCCAATCTTCCCAATAATACGCATGCTGGCTGCCTTTCAGTCTGTACAATAACACTACCATATCCCTCACCTCCTTAATCAAGTGATCCCTAGTAAGTGGTCTAGGCAGCCTTGAACCACCCTTCTGAAATTTCAGCAGCCAATTTCTTGCTATCACACTCTTGTAACTTGCTTTCTTCTCCAAGAAATACCCATAAGAAGAAGTAATGTTGAGGCTGGAATACGCCTCTTTAGGTAGTATTCTCATCACAGACATCAGGGTTTATCTGTCAACATGAAACAATACATCACCGTCTGCATTTCTGATGCATCTGTTCTGGGGTTCATACCTATTCATACATTCTTGAACTAGTTCTGGGCACTGTACAGCCTTGGGAAAGGCCATGGCTTCTATTAGGCCACTTCCTACTATCTTCTCCATCATACGAGTTAGCACAGAGCTTCTAGACCTTTCTCTGAATTCTTCCAAATCATATTGTATTAATGAAGTATCCCCATATTCAGGGTGAGAACAGGTAAGGCCAGGGCCGTGCTCATTTCCCAGACAAGTAGATTTCAAGGCCATACTCCGAGGATATAACCAAAAAGCTTTGAATCTTGAAAATAAGGTCAGAAATTCAAAGGGTTTTCTTTCCAGCTTTAAGAAATGGAAACAATAGGTAGGAAGAAATGAACTCACCTTCAAGAAAACTGAAATTACCGTGAAATTTGGGCATTCAGACCTTATAGCTCTTGCACTGCTCTGCTCCGCGTCGCACAGTATGTTTACTTGCTAAATTTGGCTTGTTCTTTGTTAATAATGGCACTAACCAGACTGAATAATTATTACCCGGAACAATACGTGCCAAAAATGTTTGAAAAGACATGAATTCTGACCTCTTCATTAATAGCAAGTATTATTCACGTGCGACCATGATGTATAATAATTATCCGTAACCTCCACCAAATTAGAACTTTTTGTTTCATAAATGAGTTTCGGACAAAATTTCCTTTAACTTTCCTACTAAATTTGACTTAGAGGGCCTCGAGAAGTGGTAAGGTTGAAATCATGGAACCGGTGAACTTTGAACCATTGAACCTTGGGAGCATGGTTCAATGTTCAAGTTCAAAGATACGAGAACTGCACAGACCGACTAACAACACATGACTTGTAAAAAGACTTAAACGATGAAAAAGCACACCATTGAACCTTGAACCATAAACTTTTAGGAGGTTCAAATGGGAGGTTCACCGACATATAAAACTAAACAAAGAACTGGGTAATGTGACTCATTACAAAGCACTGCGTGTTGAACTTTGAACCTCGAACCTTAGGACCACTAATAAAAAGGTTCAAGTTCAACACAAAAACTTAAAGACGTTTAATTATATGGAACAAAACAGCTCATCTTTTTGAGAGACTTTGAACATATCAAACCATTTGAACTTTGAACTTTGGGAATGGTTTAGGTTCAAAGGTTCAAACCTTAAGTAACTTCACACACAAAGACGAAAGACGGGGTAAATTTGAAGGATCAAGAGCTGATTTAAGAAACAAGGTATGACCAATAATACAACACAACAAATCGACTCTTGATTAGGAAATATTACCAATAGATAAATAAGGGTGACTCAAAAGGTAACAATGATAGATTTAGTTGTCTTGTCACAGCCCAACAACTAACCACTGGTGGATTATGGACTGATCATCCATTCTTTGAATGTTCTGCCGAAGCAGAAGACACTGATCCTGAAATCCAGAACTATCTGCAGAACTGGAGTCATGATCGTGTTCTGCCAATCAGGTTCCTGAATCCCATCATTCTTAGGACAGATAGATGGTTGGATCATGAAGGCAGGAAAAATTTCATAAGAGAAATGTTTCAAGGCCCCAACAGTGTAGTCTCAGGTATGAACTTCATAGGCACATCATCCTTCTCAGGATGTATCTTCAAATTAACTTTTGGTTCTTATACAAAGAATTTAATTAGTAGACACATGGTTCAAATGTATGGACCTACTGGTTTTGGGTCTTTATTTTAATATTACCAAAACAAATTGCAGCATCTGTATACAACCAAAATGCCTATTTGGATTCATACAAAGACATATAGAATAGACCGTGCAGATAATACCTCCATTAATCATGGGATATATGGACCACATAAGCTTAAGGTACTTAGTGTTATGTGGAAGGAAAATCCTAAAGTATCCATTCCCCCTGTTGATCCTAATCAACCCTCAAGTTCACAATCTCATTGGGGAATTCTACCAAGTTGCATGGCACATCCCATTTGGGAATCTTGTGACCATTGTCGATTCCATGAAGAATGAGCCGGTGAACATCCGCCAACTCCAATCTCACCACAAGATGATAAACGAGCTCCTAATTGTACTCATCCCATTGGACAAATGTGTAAAGGATGTATTGATTATGCAAGGAAAATACCAAGTAGTTCTGATCCCAGTACTAGCTAATGGATTTGGCTTGTTATCCATTGAAGATACTTATCTCTTCATGTTAAAAGATAAGCATGGGCTCTTCCATGGCAAAAGGGGAAAGCTTGCGTGCCAACAGCAAGCACGAGTTAACCTTCTCGTGATCAAAAAGAAGATTTGTATATTCTTTGTCTATCTCCTCTTTTCTCTGTTCATGAGTTATTGGGACCCACCAGAAGATGCTTATCTTCATATGGGTAACTCTTCGAAAATGAGTCGCTACATGTCGACTTTCCATAGACGGATTCCAAATTGTAATTCAAAAGAGAAGGTTACAAGATCTGCCCCCTCTTCCTATAAAAGGTGATAGGGCTGCCTTCATTTAACAATGAATTCGAGGCGAGTGAAGTCTTAGGAAAGTAAGAGTCCAAGTTGGTCTATAAGCAAAACAGTACCATTATCTCTGGTTCGCTCTCTACATATGTCTATCGAGTCTGTAAGAGTCCAAGTTGGTTTGTAAGCAAAAGAGTACCATTATCTCCGGTTCACTCTCTGCATATGTCTATCAAGTTTGTAAGTTTTACTAGGTCTAGAAACTGAGTTTTAAGCTCCTCTTTCTGCATACAAGTTGTATCATGCCAGCGCGCATTCAATATGATGAATGCATTGTTCTTGAGTGTTCAAAATAATAATATATATCCGCATATCATTTGTCATTTGTAGCTGTTGTTAAAAGTTGGTATCATAGCTTCTTGTGTTCGTCTGTTGATATCATTGTTGTCTAACCATAACGACTCTGTAGTGTGAATCTATTTATCTGTATTGCTCCTAATATAGCTCCTTGTATTGCTCATACAAATCAGATCTCTGTTGTAAGTCCTCTTTGTGTAAGTCTCGTCTAAGCTTGTTGCTACTAGGGCAGATCTGAGGTAGTAATCTTGTATTTCAAGCGCAGGTTTGAGCGCAGTAATGGATAGAGCACGCACGTCTGGATCGAGTATGGCAGACATCGATCATACTGCAGATCGCAACACAGAAGTTAAGTTCACAAACTTTTTTGCTGATAATGAAACTTCATTTTCTACTGGAGAAAGTAGTAGTAATATATTAGATGAAGTATCTTCTAGTCAGTTTGATAATAAGGAATTTTGTGTGCCTAAGATTAAACCCTCTGAGATCTATAGGGATGTTCCCAATAGTTTAGTAGATATGTTTAATAAGAATAAAGGCTTGAAAAATTGGTTTGGATACAAAACATCTCAATGATGTCATGTTGCTACTTTACAACATGTTGTTACTGGAGGTAACAAAGGTAGACTGAGAATATTCTCAGATGCCCAAGTCTAGAAATTCTAGAAAGAGGCCTTAGCCAGTCCAGATCATCCCCAATTCACGCATCTGTCCTATGTTTGGATAGGTATCTGTGGACACTATCGTAAAGGCTTACCTATCATCATTATGATGATGTTAAAAGATGCATGATTCTACAAATTGTCTCACGCCTTGTTAGGTGCTGCATGTGACTCCATGGCTAAAGGAGCATTGTATCTTGACTATTTATTAGATTTCCCAATCAGTCTAAAAGATGGCAATTTACAAGATGTTCTTGAATATAACTTCAAGACCATGAATCTTTTCATGAAAAAGAATTTTGTAGACCATTCTCTTGTTTTCTTGGTTCACTATAGATTATACAACAAGGTCTTACCTATGATGATAAATCCCAAGAGAGTACAAGGTCTAGAAGGCCTTTCTACCATCTGGACATCCACTAGTGACAGCACGCAGTTAACTGCACCCAAGATAGTCCATCACAAAGATATTAAGCTACCTAAAGAATGGGCATTAGATCTTTGGGATCAAGGTGAACAACCTGAAGAAGAGAAACAACCACAATTGAGAGGCATCTCAATTGAAGAAATAGATGATCAGGTTGTGATCTGATTCTCATCTAGTCAACCGTCTGCGTTGCGTAGTAGCCGTTCGATGAGAACAGAAAAGGTTTTTAACTATAACCAACCTGGTCCATCTGTGATTCCATTACCACGCACCTAGAGCACAAGACTACAACCCACTAAGGGTTTTGAAGAACTGTTTAGAATTCCTTCTATAGCCAAGTCTAGTAGTCCTACTATTCCAACCCAAGCTGCGAGCTCTTCATGCTCCCATAAAAAGTATTCTGAATTAGATAATGGGTTGTATAAATGTGAAGACTGCTCTTTTGTTTTCAATCCTCCCAGAACCGGCCATTTCTGAATGATGTCCACAAAACCAGCTATAATGCATGAATAGGATATTATTGAGACCCATGAGAAAGTAATAACCACTCCTGCAGGTCCTTGCCCTGTACCTGGTACTATCCCTCCTTTTAAAGATTTCATACTATTTGACACTATCGGTACCTACAAAGCTAATTTCTGGCCACTCCATCTATTTCCTATAGCTAAAAAGTCCCAAGGTACCAGTCAGAGCAAATTGCTTAACTGGTCTAATCTGTGTCTTAGGAAATCTCTGCTACTTACTGAGGATAGAAAGATTTGGCATCAGATCGAAGCAGTCAAGGCTGAAAAAACACGCCTTAATGCTCAAGAGAATTTTCATTCTCTCATTTCCACTCTTGAATGCTTGGAAAAGCATCTCACTGATCAGTGGATGGCCTCTGTCAACAAAGACCTCCAAGCACTTAAAGTTCAGTATCATGAGTTCAAAGCTCACGCGGAAACATGGTGGGTCTCTCACCAACAATCTTTAGAACAACAAAGAGAACTTCTGCAAAAAGTCAAAAGTGAAGTCAAATTAGATTGTGATGTGTTAGGTTCACAAATAAATACTGTCAATAGTCATGCTAAGCATAATGGACAAAGACTAGATGAAGTCAATTATGAAGTCCATTCTATTACACAGTCACAACTTGGTATAACTTTCTTCAAGGTTAAGAACTTTACCAATGTATTAAATATTCAAATGTATTCACTCTAATCCAAGGAAATAGGAGGTTCTCACATCCCTACCAAATGACATCATCAAGCACCTACAAGGGTTTAACCAACCCTTGATCTAGGAGACCAAATCAAGAGTTGGTTGAACATAGATTTGGTCACAAAATTTCAATGCCAACATCAAAATATGCCAACATAGTTTGGATAAGCATGTAATTTAATTCATTTAAGGGTAAATCAAGATGAAAAATCTCCATGGGAAGCATACAAGGGGGTCTAAACCCAAGTAAGGTCATAAAGAGGGTCTCAAACCCATGAAAGTCATCATGAGGGCCTCAAACTGAATCATAAAAATACCATGAACTTCATGGAATCAAAATATTTAATTCACCATTTCCACCCAACCATCCAATACATCTCAATGCCAAAACCACAATGTAAATACAAGTTACTTATCCCTCCAAATACAAATATAATTGTGAGTAGATAATTCTCCCTATGAGAAGTTCATATACCCCTCTCTACCCCTATAAAGATTGTTTTCCCTCAATCAAGTGGGAGAGTCAAAACCAAGGATTCAACATGCATGCAACAAGATTTAATCAATAAAAAAAAGAGGAGTGGTTTCAACACAATCCTACTAAATAAAAGAGCACTTATGCTCAAGCACTCTTAACAAAACAAATAAAAGAAGGCTATCTTCACAAAACACCATTGAAATATATTCAAGATTCACATATATGAAAACAAATAAAAGAAAGTTATCTTCACAAAACAACTTTGAAAAATGCATTCAAGAATCACATATATTAAATCAAATCATTTCTTTCTCTTTCTCATATATCAATAAGCAAGAAAATAGACATGAAATAAGATGAGAAGAAGGCTACCTCTCAAACAAGGTGGAAGACTCTTCTTCTAAGCTTGATTCCTCTTCTTCACAATTCCAAAAAGAAATCTCCCACACCAAAAATATCTAAAACACTCAGTAAGTGGCAAGAGTTATCAAGAGCTCTTTTTTCACTCTCAAAAAACTATAAGTGTAAAGAAAAATGAGCAATTAGCATTGCAATGTCTAAAGATGATGGCTTATATGGGAGTATCTTGTCACTCATCCTTGTATAATAGGATGATGACAAATGACATCCCATTTACACATGAAACCACCTCTTAAAATCATAAATTCAACATATGCCTTCCCATGTGCACCCACATCAGAAAGGTATGGTGAAACGAAGTGCACTCTACACACTCCACTTACATAAATTCCTTGCGGAGAGAAGAGGATTGACTTGGATAACCCACACTCAACCCATTCCACACCTCTTAATGGAATGTTCTTCCTAAGCGGTTTGGATGGGTACTAAAATCACAAACACTCCAAACACAATCCCCAAAAGGTACCTCATTCATAGGTACTTTCCCAAGTGGGCTATTTTAAAAAAGAAAACACTTAAAATTCACATTTTACACCTTTTCAAAATAGTCCTAAGAGCAAATATGAGTTTGCATTCAAAATATCATTTAAAAAATTAAATATCAAAACATAATAAATTGACATAATTTAAATCATTAAAATAAAATATAAACACTTAGGGATTAACAAGGTTTTACATAAGGGGTCCTAGCCCACTCATAAACTAAGAGTTTGGTGTAATTAAGAAATCACAATCAAGTTCCCATTATTTCACAAAGCGAAGTGGGAAGGGTGATTATAGTTCTTGATTGATCTCTAATTCTCCCATTAGCTAACATGCTAATATACTTGCACACTCAAACATCAAATACATCCATAATATACATAGCTAAAGCAACATCATTAAAATTACACTAGTACCCATAAAAACCAAGATCAACCATGTATACTTGAACCATCATAATAAATAGTATTAGAATCATGTCTCAACATGATTTAATCTCATATACACACTCATGAATGTCTCAATAATAATCCATAGACATTTTCTATAAATCACTATTTGCATTTAAGCCATGATGTAATAGTATAATAAAATCATATCAAATTTTATTGTAACATTCAAATATTTGCTTCCATAATATTTATTATTCATTTATATCATTTTAAAATCAAAGATAGCATTTAAATTCTCAATTTAGAAACAATGCAAAAAACAGGGTTAACATCACATATAAGAATGACTATTCATTATAACTCATCAACTGAGTGAGAATTAATGTTACTATCTAAGCATTATATATCCATGAATTAGATTGAACATCCACATGCATCATGATGAGGATCATTGTAATCCTCTTCATTTAATTTATCAATCTGGGGTGGTGTCCAAAGGTTGTATGCATTAGGAACTTAAAGATTTTGGCAAATAGTTCTTTCTAATAAAAACTGAAAAAAATTACATTAATCTAAAGAAATCACACATACAAAATTTAAACACACTCGCACAAATTAAAACTATAAAATTAAAACATGTTTCTATGAATTAAGAATACAAAAATAAAATAACTCTTGAACTAAAATCTAATTTAATACATTTAAAATAAATAGAAATGCATAAAACTAAATAATACAAACAATCAAATAAGTACCAAATGTTGTCCTTTTCCTTGAGATGAGCAGCCTGCTCCTCCCTTGGAATTGGACCAAGATCATTCACCCAATTTTGTGCTCAATGCTCCATATATCTTATTTCTTCAACAAAATATTACAAATTTATTTCTAAAATTGTTGTAGCTTTCTTATTCTAAAAAACTTGCCAAAATAAAACTCCCCTTTCTTTAGAGTTGAGAGGTTTATTTATACATTGAAGATCTTCACCCAACTCCCTAAACTAGTGGAAAGCATAAGTACACTTGTCTTTCACATTCCTATGATAAAGGAACAACTCCCTTTATTCTCTACACCTATATCTCCTACTCCTATGCTAAAGGAAACAAATTCCTTTATTCTCTGTACTAATCCTATGCTAAAGGAACAACATCCTTTATTCCCTCATTACAAAGTGACAACACATCCGCATCCTTTTAAGGGAAAAAGGTTTTATTTTTGCTACTTTTATTATTTTCCCAAAACAATTTATCTTCAACTTTTTAGAAAATAAAAGGTTTAGAGAATATCAAATCCATGGTTTTAAGCCAAATGAGTTGAAACACCTTTGGTTGAAATCAAGCTGCAATACTTTCAAAGTTGTCTCCAGAAGTGATTTTAGAATGCTTCAAAGTTGGCTGAAAGAGGCTGGAATACTTCAAGACTAATTTTGCATCATTTTTAAACATATTGCATTCTATTTTTTTCAATAAACATTAGAAAATGTTAGCAATTAAATTGTAATAGACTTCTAAGAAATAAACCAATATATATCCTATATTCTATTTTAAATAAGCTAATAGTTCGTAAAACTACATTTAAATCCACTTTTAATGCTATTTTTAAGAGAAAATAGAGATGAATTTAGATGAGACATTTCTAGTCTCATCACATCATATATGAAAATACTAATCAACTATCATAGTCATGTATCAAAGTATCCATTTATGAGTCCAACATCATCAATGCCTAAGATCATAAAAGGAAGGGGGCCTTACAAATTCTCATTTTCATTTGTCTTTAACATCTATCCATGCATGTCCTATTGATTCTTACATGTTTGGTATATTGTGTGACATCCAATCATTCCATCCTTAAGGATTTCATGTCTTTTTATCATATATGGACAAGGGTCAATTTTTTATGGAGGTACTTTCCCATTGTATGTGTGATTTTCTCTCCTTCATAGAGTTAGTTATTATTTTTACTTCCATTTTAGATGCACTGTTTCATCTTTATTATTCTTCCTTTATTTCTTGTGCAAGTGATGTTTATGAGCATGCTGGTGTTTTACCTTCAAGAAATTTTCCTTCACATGCTTTTAATGTACCTTGTATGATGGATATTGATAAAGTAGCCCTATCTTATAATGATACAAATAGGGATGATACTTTATGTGATGTGATTATCCCTTCCTTATCTATTCATTATAATGTTGATCCTTGTGATGTTATTTCTGCTACATGTCATGATATCTCTACCTCTATATCCTTAGGTTCACATTCTCTTGACATTTCATCTTATGGGGATCCTAGGGATAGTACTTTGTAGGACTTACATTTTTCCATACATGATGATATTGTGTGTCATTAAGTTATTTATTTACTATCTCATGATTCTATAATTTATTGTGCTTCAATACATGTGCATGCTTTATCTTTTCATGATGTGGTTTGTTACTCTTTTCTTCATGGTGACATTATTGATGATGATACTATAATTCATGTTTCTAATGCACATACTATTTGTGATTCTATACTATGTAATCTAGTGCTTTATCCCTCACTTCTATGGATGCATCTAAGGTTTATAATTCATGTGATATTAATAATGAGGAGGAGGCTTATTATTTGCACCTTGTTAATTTATTTCATAAGGATACTCCTAGCACTTATGCTGTTGATAGTGATGCTTTACTTTCTTTATCACATGATGGTTCTATTGATGATCATACTTCTCAACTTACAAATGCTAAAGATACATGTCATATTTTGTCTAGGCCAAAATAGCCCAAAAAATCCCACCTTTCTTCCATCAGAAATATCCGATCTGAGAAAGCTTAAAAGGAAGAAAGTCTCCTTTTCAAAATCCCAAAATCTCTATGTATTTTGCCCTTGTTTTTCCTTAATCAGAAAAAATTGAGTTCGGTGAACCTTTGGTTCGCCGATCGACAGGTTCACCGATTGATCAGTTCACCGACTAAAGGAGACAGGGAGAGGACATAATTCTTTAAGGCAATAGAATGTAACACAAGCTTTTGTCAGCAAACTCACCAGTTCATGAACCCGAAGGTTTGCCGATGGGAAGGTTTCCTGACAAACCAATTCACTAATAGAGAAAAGTTTCAAAGGTAAGACAAAAGAGACGAAGACACATCTTAGTCAGTGAATTTTGAGTTTGACGAACTCAAAGTTTGCCAATCGGTGAAATCACTGACTAAAGTGGCAAAAGAGGAAGGAAAAGGTTGCAATAAATATGATAGTTGGCTAAAGACAAAGGAAAGGGAAGTCGATTGCTTGGTCGGTAAGTTTGTGAATGGCGAAATTGACGACAGGTTTGTGGTTTTCTAAATTTGCCAATAAGGTGAAAAGCCAACAAAGGAAAGAAGGAAAATGGTGCAAAATGGAGAGTGGTTAATGAAAAGTAAAGTTTGCTAATAAGGTGTAAGGCAAGGCAAAGTTCACAAAAGGAGGATTTCGCTGACCAAGGCACAATGGAAGGAGATAAAAGATTTCTCTAAGGTAAAGATCAAATAGAAAAGGAGAAATTAGTGAATCGGCAAAGTTGCAAACTCGCCAATCAGTTTACGGCTTCTCAAGTTTGCTGATAGGGTGATTTGCCGACTAAAGAAGCCAAAAGAGATAAAAGGCCCAAGAAGACTGGATGGTTTGCCAAATGAAGATTTCGCCGACCAAAGGGGGATAAGAGAAGGAAAGTGAAGAAAGCTAAGGAAAAGGAGTTTTCCAGAGGGTGAATTCACCGATAAAGGAAAATTCAAAGGGCACCAAAGGCAAAATTAAAAGGATAAATACTTTTAAAGTGTTGTAAAAGCTTGCAGGGCATATTTCTTGAAATCACTCCATTGTTGTAGAACAAGTTAAATACCTGAAGAATAATATTGCAGATCAGTCAGATTTAGGTAGTTGAAATAATTAAAATCTTCAATGTGCTTGTACACAGAAGGGATAGAATGAATTTGTAGGTATCATGGAAGGATTTCAAACCTTCCCTCTTCAATGTGCCTAACACCCATGTGTGTAGGTAATCTTCTTCTATATCTTTTACAGACCTGATAGACCATGGTCGCTGTCCCTATTTATAGATTTCCTGACAGGGCCATGGGCTGAATTAAATGCACCACGGGCTGAATTAAATGCAGCATGGGCACCTATGCAAAGTGGTTGACCAAAATCTAGCACCTGTAGCTGCGCAACGATTGGAAAAGTTATATGTACATGAAAAAAGATGTAATTTTTGTTAGTTGTTTTTCTAGGCTATTATACAGGTTGGATAGTTTGTCGTCATAGACCTTGTAATGCATTTACAAGAACCAGTCAGATTTGATGCATTGTGCTTGAAGCTGAGTCTTTGATGTCTCTGATAGTGGTTCACCAATGAATGTACATGGTTATTTTGTGTCTACCTCTCTGTAGCAAATTATCTTTCTTTTGTAATGGCTATTTAGCCTTCATGATCAATACAATGACTAATATTTTGCCTCTCTTATGCTTTTGCTCTGTGTTTGCTTGAAATATGTAGATTATTCTATGGATAAAACCATCCCTCTTGTAGTTACAATTTTCTAATTCAAGCCTCTGTTAAAGTTGTAAGTCTATGTGAATCTATGTCAGTATTTGAGATCATTGTTGTGTTATGTTAGTCCTAGTTAACACTAAATCTGGTGCATCACCTTTTAATTTTAGTTCCTCCCTTTTCCCTGTGAGCATAACATTAGATTTAGTTGTCATTCTCTAGACCTTTAAGTCTAGAAAGAGGAACCAATGTTCTTTGGAGGTTTGATCTCAACTGCAAGGTCCCACACCTTGAGACCAATCCCATTGTGTTATTGGAATACTTGAACAGATTCCAAGCGGGGTGTAATTCCAAGCGATAACAATTTTTGGCATGCCCAGTGGGACCAGTTTGATGAGCTTTATCATCCATTGAAGGATTTGTTGTGTTCTTCAATGTATTTTTCCATTTGATGTAGTCTTCTTCAATACCATGGTGACTGTATTGATCAGTTTCCTAGTTTGAGTAGTCCATGCATTCAAAGATTCATCAAAGATCGAAGTTCGGTGATGCTTTTGGTCTTTTCCAGCCTTCAGGGCTCCCAAATCACATGGCGACTCTTCTTGGTATGTATCAAGTTTTCTCTAGATGAAGACCTATTTTTCTCTATTTCAGACATTTTCTATGATTATCTAGCATTTTGATGCTCCAAAATGTCAAACTATTATGGGAGTTATGGTTATTCCCCTCTGCACAACTAGAATGCAAATTATATGCCTCCCCACCAATAATATTAGACCCAAGATGCCTATTTTTTTATGCCATACACTTCTATGTCAATAGAATATTAGCATCCCCATGATGCTTATCTCCTACTTACCCTTTCTCAATCTTCTTGTTAGCTTAATAATGCCTATTATTAACCCTAAGAAGACTACCTTGCTCTTCTAGAGATTAAGGAACATTTGGATGATATTAAAAGAAATATGGGGTATAATCAACTGTAGGAAGCCTTTAGTTTTAACATTAGAAATGAAGGTGATGTGATGGAGATACCCCTAGGTTTCCAATAGGAGTGGGATGAAGTTAAAGGAATGATGGAGTATAACTGACAGCAAGATGAGCTTGCTTATCAAACCTTCCTTCACTAGCAGTAGATAGAGGCGTAGGAAAGAGCTTATCAAGAAGGCTTGGATTTGGAGATTGTAGCTAAAGAAGAGTTCAATTAAGGCAATTTCTTTCCCAGGCACAAAAGCCAGAAGCCTAGTCATTTCCCTCCATTCCCAGTTTCAGGCAACCCCTCCCTTATATACAAGTTCAACCTATAGCAGAAATGAAAAATCCCAAGCTTTAGGTAGGGGAAAACCTCTTAGCCTCTGAGACCACCTTCAAACTTCAAAATCCCAAGTTTCAAAGGCCCTCAACCTTCACGAGAGCCTATTCCTATGTAATTCTAGCCTATTGTTCCCTAGGAACAACCCTCTCAAGAATCCCTTCTAGTCCCAATCCCATGTCACCCCTCTTGTCGTGACACTATTTCAGTTTTCAAAGGTGGACCTGTTGTTTATCAGGCTAATTGGAGGGATGAGCCAAAAAGGGAGGTGCCTACAACTAGGGAGGAGTCACATGCTGATAATGAGCCCTCATGCACTAGCTCACTCTATAAGGACATACCAATTTTTTGGAGAGATACTGGGTTTTATGATCCAAGAAAGGAAGTGTTGCAAGCAACTGTGGGGCAACCCACTATGTGTAAAGCCTCATGCACCATTAAAATTGAAGAATCAAGCCTAATACAAGATGAAGTTAAGCTAGATCATTCAGGCCAACAATAGTGCATTGAGCACAAGGATGGTGCTGATCTAGGTGTAGGGTGGAGTCCTCTAGACTTTGGCTCATTTAAGGAGTTTTCCCATGCTTTTAATTAGATGAATGAAACCAAAATGCAAAGAAAGCATGGTGAAGAAGTCCAATTGTAGAGGCAATTCAAATAAAATCCAATCGAGTTGCAATCAAATGATGAGGGCATTAGAGATATTGCAAAGGGAATTGCTCCAAAAGAGGTTGCTGGCACTTCTCTATTTCATGAACTACCTGGTTACATTGAAGATGAAAAAGGTATGCAAATGCCAACATTACTTGTAATTTTGAAACCACATGAAGATGTTGAGGACCATGGCAAGTTGCTGGAGTGTGAGGCCAAGTGGGAGAATGAGGTTCCAACTCATGAAAATGAGTATGTAAGCCACCCTATAGTGGGAAGTACAGAAATTGATAGCACAAGTATGTTTGAGGAGATCCCATTTTTCATAGAAGATAACAATGTGGAGATCGAGCATGGACAAGAACAGATTGAAGATGAAAAAGCATGCAAATGCCAACATTAGTTGTAAATTTGAAACAACATGAAGATGTTGAGGGCCATGGTAAGTTGCTGGTGTGTGAGACCAAGTGTGAGAATGAGGTTCCAACTCATGAAAAGGAGTATGTAAGCCACCCTATAGTGGGAAGTGCATAAATTGATAGCACAAGTATGTTTGAGGAGATCCCATTTTTCATAGAAGATAACGATGTGGAGATTGAGCATGGACAAGAACAGATTGAAGATTTGTTCTTGATTATCCAACAAGGATATCAAATTCTTGGAGGAGATTTCACCATTGAGCATGTGCAGGGCTCATTTTCTGAGCCTAATTTAGAAAACCCTGAAGCCAAGGTGGATCCTCTCATACCTGTGTGCTTTAAGAAGCTTGACAACCTCTTTCGGGATGAGATAGATGTTTTCTTCCCAAAATGTGACACCAAACTGGCATTCCTTGAGGATGATTTCACCATTGAGCATGTGCATGGCTCATTTTTTGAGCCAAATTTAGGAAATCATGAGCATCTTATGCACAAGGTGGAGGCAGCCATTTTTCCATTTGGGCCACAAGAGCCAAAGCATTCAGACCAGTAAGAAGAGAATGAACAAGAGCAGAGTCATAAGATCAACTCTGTTGATTTGCATATCATTTCAAGGGGATGTCCTGTAACACCCCACCACGAAACCCTAGAGTAAAGCTTAGCTATGCAAAACAAAAGGGCATTTTTTTTTTAAATGAGAGAAATAACAAAGTAATGTTTAACTTATTTATACATATCATTAAACGGAGCATTATCCTCTAGGGATTCCATGACTGCATTACTAATTATTAACATGATCTAACTAACAACCATGGTTCATTCTAAATCTAATTGCATCAAATGAATTAACACATACATTTACTTCATAATACAACGTCAAATGAGTAAACATCAAGATCCTGTATAAAGTATTACAAGTACAAATACAATTTCCTTTACAAGAGGGAGTAGACATTTACATTGATATAATATCTCTTTTTTGATTACATTGAAGTGCATACATTATGATTTTACTGATACATAGGACTAGTACATGAGCATAAATAACTGTCTCCATAATTGATACAAGATCTGGAATTTGCCACACAAGATGCATCCTCCTCGCACATGAACAACAACAAGGAACCCAATGGAGGAAAAAGCACAACCACACGACCATGTGGAACACTAAGGTCTACCCCCCGTGCTAGGAGATAACATAAGGTCCCACTACAACAACCAGTCAAGTAGATAGTAAACTATAAGGAACAAGGATTACACATGACTACAACAACACAGGTTAATATCACCAGCAACTCAATCATCACTTCGAGAGGCAACCACACAATGAATGGGGAGAGCACAACTAGAGAATGCTAGACCATAGTAGGGAGGAGTGTCATCACATAGTTTGTCATGGGTTGTCCTGGTAGGCCTTCCTAGGCCCCAGCCCCCATCTTGGGTTGTCCTAACAGCCTCTCCCGACCCCTGGCCCCCATACAAACTCATGCGTAATCAACATACCTTTCATGAGGACAAGGTAGTTGATCTTTCCATTCTAGGCCTTCTCATCTCATCTCAAGACTAAATGAGCACTTGAGCCATGAGTGAGGCATCCACTTATCTTGTTTAATGTGATTAACTACCCAACCCCTTAATTCATTAATTAGGTTATCACTGAGTTAAGAAACTCCCACATGGGTTGTCCTGGACGCCACTTTGGGCTCCTGCCCCCATTGGGAGCCACTCCCCTACCTGCATCTAGAAGACCCTACCAACAAGACAAGGACCATCATAAGTACACATAAACAATGCAAGGCATTTTCCTTCTTGCATACAAAACACAATCCACAAGGGCCAACTCATAAATCATTGCCCAAACTTCCAATTTGAGGAAATCACATAGCAATAACTCCCTTATTATGACTACCAAAGTGTTTCCCCATTAACAAACACAAAACTAAGCTCAAACACTACAAGAAATAAGAACATAAACACCCTAGGCTTCTGAAATTCAAACTTAACAACTAGTGCCTAGACCCCTATTTCACAAGCATTTCACTTGCATAATACGATTCAACTCGCAATAAGGCAATGTCTAACTGCAATCTCCATAAAAGGAAATTCAACCAACAAAATTTGTAACAAAATAAAGACTAATCTAATTTTAATTTAATAATATTTAAATATATTAATTTAATTATAATCCAAGACTCTAAACTTCCTTATTTTATTCCATTTTTGAAAACAAGTTCAATAATTCAATAATCTATTCAATTGAACACATAATCTAATAAGTCAAATAGTTAATTGTAATATTTGATTTGATAAATATTTGAATACCTTATGTGTAGATAGATGAAACCTTGATTAGTAGATAGAAAATAGAAGAACTTCCTCACAAATAAAATTTAATAAAGAAACTTTCTAATGTAAGAAAATTTAATAAAAAGGAACTTTCTATAAAACAGATTTTTGTCAGATATTGAAGTTGGAAAGCTTTGAAGGAATGTTAATATGCACAAGGAATGATTGCAGGATGCAAACCAACATAACACTAATTGACAGAATGCCACAAAGAAAAGTTATCCAAGGAATGCAGTGATTGAAGGTATTGCATCAGATGGGTTTGATGAGAAGCTGTGAATAGATAGGGCACGAGAATGGTATGATGGTATTGTTTTAAGAGATGTCATATCAGGGAATACAGTGATTTATCTGTAGAGAGCAACAACTTTGGATTAAAAGTTCCCCTAGCCAACACGTAATCACTGTGTAGAGAGAGAGTCCTAGAATGCATGTGCCACACTTGAACTAAGTCGTTGATCAACCGAGAGAATGCTGAGAATATTGTTTTAATATTGGAGAAATCGTTGTTGTTTTTCCTACGATTTGGTGTGCCCTGGCCACTGCTGTGTTGTTCCATTCTCTAATTTAAAAGGTATCTCAATTGATAAAGTCTAGGGCATCTTCAAGCTATCCAGCATGGCAAGGAAATCAACCATGCATGCCTAATGATTAGTTTAAGGTGTAATGCGAATAGGGGTACAATGAAGATTCATCCGTAAAAGATTATTGAAAAGGCTTTAGAAACTTTTAAGAAAATTTAGTTCATGAGAGTATGAACAGATATGCCAACCATTTGACAGAATGCCTCTAGTATAGTCATCCATAGAATGCAACGATTGGGGGATAATCACAAAATGGATTAGTTGATAAGCTGTTTGAAAACTACTCAGCATGGATTTAACAGGTATCACAATGTTAAAATCTAGGGTGTCTTCAAGATAGCCATCTCGGCAAGGAGATCCACTAAGCACACATAATAATCAATTTATGGTGTAATGCAATAAGGTTATAAATGTGAATGTAATTCCTTGGAGCCTGTAGATCACATATGAAACTAGGCTTATGAGTAAAAATAGCGATGCTGTTGATTTGTTTGGACCCTACTAATGATGTAGGACTATGTTCTTTTCTTAAATGACTATGCAGAAGAACTTAAAGAAGTTAGAGGAATTCCCACGATTCCAGGGTAAAGTTGGATTGAAGGCCACAAAATGGTATAAGTAGGAGGCAGATCGCATCTATAGGCAAAGGAGATTCTTGTAGGATATGCATAAAATGGATTTTTGAGATGGTCAAGAAAACTTATTAACAAATGCAATCGGTGGGGGAATCCACATCATTGCCAACACACTTATTAGCTTGTACTAAGGTGGGTGTTTAGAATAGGGTATGAACATCTGCCAGAGCATAAGGGAAAATGTCAAGGTTGCAACTGTCCTGGAAGACACGCATATGAAATATAGAAGCATGGACAATGCATGAGAGTTGTTTGACATAATATTTCTAAGAGATATCCCCTCAAGGAAGCCATGATTGAAGAATTTGCATAATGAAGACACATAGTTAAGGAATGTGGACAATTGACAAATGTCTCAGAGATTTGTTATCAGATTATGCACAAAAGAATTTAATACCAAAGATAATAGGCGTTTTCAGGATACAAACATACAATCACAGGAAGAAACAATTCAAAAGACATTCACATTATAAAGATTAAACTAGAAGAAAATGGAACCTGGATTCGAACACTTGTCTAGTTAAAAATTTGAAGCCGGATTCGAATGTTGCCTCTGTCCAAACCAGTTTCTCCAATTTTCTAGAAGACCATCCTCCTCCAAAATTCCTAAGAATCCCCCACAAATATCCGCCCAAAGAATAAAAATAGTAAAAACAATAAATTCATTTTCTAGTTAATAACCACCCACTCTCTCCATAATCCCTTACTCACCAAGCAATTCATTTAATATGCAATCAAATGAAGATTTCATTCTAATTTTTTATTTATTTAAGCATTTACAATATCTAAGTTTTATGACAACTCTTAAATATTGAAATTTGTTTTTTTTTAAATTATTACCACTTAACCATAAGATGCACTTATATAATATTATTAATTTATTTTTATTTTTTTAATAATATTATCAATTAATTTCTTGTTTTAAAACACATTATTAACGTCTCTACTATCATTCATTTATCAAAGTGGATAATAATTTCTATTTTAAAGAAGCAATTTAACTAAAACAATAATCACACAATTACAACCTAGAAAATCACATGCCAAACAATAGCTGAGGACTAAACACGATCAATAATAGTGACTTACCATCATGCCCAACCAACAATACCAACAGGACACGGGACTGAAAAACTCATCCTGTTCGAGGATGGTGACAAGCTGAGGGACCTTACGTTATCTTTGTTCCACAATTTCCATTGGTGTTAAGGCACACTCAGACCTATCAATTCAGGTGGAGTTGATGCCAGATACCTGCATTTTGCAACAAACAAATTGGTCAAACAAAGAGACATTTATATAATCATATAGTCAAACACATCATGGAAAGGAATCGCAGCATAGTAGGGTACTCACTCATGAGTAATGCCACGCTATCCTTTCCACCAACATATCCACACGTAATCTCACACACATGACAATTAGTTAATGAATAACTAAATAAGAACCATCATCAAATAATCGCATGATAAAAAGATTGATCCACATAGTCAATTAAATCTATAACTAATCATAACATAAGCATAAAACACCAATACTAACAATATCATCAAATGTGATCATAGTAGTAATCTAACATCAATAGAGTATCATCAACTAAACATCATAACAGTAAATCCATCATCAAACAAGCTATCATAATGTCCAAACCTAATGTAACAACTAGCAGTCTAACAGAAGCAAAAATGAGGAGCACTACATGTCCTATCAGACATCTAGCCCAGCTAGGGATAGAACTTGAAGAGTCACCACTTGTCATGATTACCTCTGAGCATGAATTTGAGCATCAAGATGAGAAGAATCAACCCACCTACTCAATTCCTAGCAGTTGCATCCCCGATCAGTTCATGTGGGTAGGTGAGCTTGATTTTGTTTTTAGAGTGGCATTCTATCAATTCTTTGCATACCCACTCCTTTTCCACATCATGTTAGCTATCCATAAGCTGGGAAAGCACTATAAATTGTTGAGAAAGGGTAGTTATTTTGAAGAACTAGTTAATGGCTTTGTTTAAGGTCATTTTTGTTTGGTTAGTTTAGGTTTAGGATAGGTTTGTTGTGTAGTTTCCCTTCCATAAGTGCTCTTGCACATGCAACATCCTCATTAGGAGCTTGTTTTTCCTTGTTGTTTTGTTTTGTTTTGTTGTTTGGAGGTAGTATTCAACTTTATGTTGGTCTAGCCGCCCCGACTTTCAATGTTGTTATAATTTCCCTTTTGACCCTATGCCTAATGGATTGTATAAGGCCATTGGATCCCTACGTTTAGTAGGAAAACACCCTTGCATAGTTGCCAAAATGTTGTCATATTTTGCCGAGGCCAAAATAGCCCAAAAAATCCCACCTTTCTTCCATCAAAAATATCCAATCTGAGAAATCTTAAATGGAAGAAAGTCTCCTTTCCAAAATCCCAAAATTTCTAAGTATTTTGCCCTTGTTTTGCCTTAGTCAGCAAAATTTGAGTTTGGGGAACCTTTGGTTCGCCAATTGGCTAGTTTGCCAACTAAAGGAGACAACGGGAGGGCGAAATTCTTTAAGCAACAAAATGCAAAGCAAGATTTTGTCAGCAAACTTAGCAATTCATGACCCTGAAGGTTTGCCGATGTGTAGGTTTCCCGATAGACCAATTCGCTGACAGAGAAAAGTTTCATAGGCAAGGCAGAAGAGACAAAGACAAGTCTTAGTTGGTGAATTTTGACTTTGGCAAGCTCAAAGTTTGCCGATTAGAGAAATTGCCAACTAAGGTGGCAAAAGAGGAAGGAAGAGGTTGCAAGAAAGATGATAGTTGGCTAAAGACAAAGGAAAGGGAAGCCGATCGCTTAGTCCATAAGTTTGTAAAATGGAGAAATTGTCGATAGGTTCGTGGTTTTCCAAATTTACTGATAAGGTGAAAAGCTAGCAAAGGAAAGAAGGAAAATGGATCAAAATGGAGAGTGGTTCATGAAAAGTAAAGTTCACCGATAAGGCATAAGGAAAGGCAAAGTTTACAAAAGGAGGATTTCACTGACCAAGGCACAATGGAAGGAGATAAAAGATTTCTCTAAGGTAAAGATCAAACAAAAAAGGAGAAATTTGTGAATCAGCAAAGTTGCAAAGTCATTGATCAGTTTGTGGTTTCTCAAGTTCTCTGATAGGGTGATTTGCTGACTAAAGAAGCCAAAAGAGATAAAATGCCCAAAAGGAGAAAACAAAGAAGACCTGATGGTTCATCAAATGAAGATTTTTCCAACCAAAGGGGATAAGAGAAGGAAAGTGAAGAAAACCAAGGAAAAGGAGTACACCAGAGGGTGGATTCATCAATAAATGAAAATTCAAATGGTGCCAAAGGCAGAATTAAAAGGATAAACACTTTTAAAGTGTTGTAAAAGATTGTAGGGCATGATTTCCTGAAATCAGGCCATTATTGCATAACAAATTAAATACCTAAAGGAGAATATTACAAATAAGCCAGATTTAGGTAGTTGAAATAGTTAAAATCTTCAATGTGCTTGTACACACAAGGGACATAATGAATTTATAGGTATCATGGAAGGATTTCAAACCTTCCCTCTTCAATGCACTTAACACCCATGCGTGTAGGCAATCTTCTTCTATATCTTTTGAAGACCTGACAGAGCATGGCAACTGTCCCTATTTATGGATTTCCTGATGGGGCCATGGGCAGAATTAAATGCAGCGTGGGCACTTGGGCAAAGTGGTTGACCAAAATTCAACACTTATAGCTATGCAATGATTGGAAAAGTTATATATACATGAAAAAAGATATAATTTTTGTTAGTTATTCTTTTGGGCTATTATATAGGTTGGATAGTTTATTGTTATAGACCTTATAATGCATTTACAAGAACCAGTTGGATCTAATGCATTGTACTCAAAGCTGAGCCTTGGATGTAACCGATAGTGGGTCACCAATGAATGTAGATGGTTATTTTGTTTCTACCTCTCTATAACAAATTATCTTTCTTTTGTAATGGCTATTTAGCCTTCATGATCAATACAATCACTAATATTTTTTATCTCTTATGGCTTTTTTTTGTGTTTGCTTGAAATATGTAGTTTATTCTGTGGATAAAATGACACCTCTTGTAGTTACAAATTTCTAATTCAAGCCTCTGTTAAAGTTGTAAGTATGTGTGAATCTATGTTGGTATTTGAGATCATTGTTGTGTTATGTCAGTCCTAGATAACACTATAAATCTGGTGCATCACCTTTTAATTTTAGGTCCTCTCTCTTCTCCTTTTCCCTGTGAGCATAGCATTAGATTTAGTTGTCATTCTCTGGACCTTAAGTCTAGAAAGAGGAACCAAACTTCTCTGGAGGTTTGGTCTCAACTACAAGGTCCCACACCTTGAGACCAATCCCATTGTGTTGTTGGAATGCTTGAATAGATTCCGAGTGGGGTGCAATTCCAAGTGATAACAATACACATGTTGGAAATAATTATATATCCAAATCTTTATAGTGCTCATATTATTATATATTCATGGATTGGTACATTTATTGGTCATTGAAATGGATATCATAATGATGCATACTTAGATGTTAAACACTTTTTATAACTATATGATTAACATGTTGAGGATGAGATGTTTCTAATGCATTATTTTAGATAAACTTTAATTGATGAAACTTGTTTAATCTCATGCTTCTTACTATTCATTCATGGATCTTATATACACTTTCATAGAGCATTTCACTTTTAGTCATTGTGAGTGTATGCAAGACCACACTAATCATTCAACATCAAATAGATATCATGTGGCTCCATATATTTATCCTATTATCCCAATTGAGAAAAATCACAAGAAGGAGGTTACACCAAACATAAATTTAAAGGTTGAGTATAATTACATTAAGGTCCATCCTCCTAAAGATGAAGATTATTACAACATAAATGGGTGAAATCTTTTCCTTGTGTTTTATTTTAATACTTTCTTTATTTTTATATTTTTATCATGTTTTGGTCTTATTTAGCATGTGGATGATGTAAAGACATTGTTAGTGGTGCATGTTGACACAAGTAACTTTGAACACGTGTTGTGTAGTTCATTGTTATTTCTCCCTTATGTATTGTGCATGTTTTTCTTGTGTGTTATTTCCTATGGGTTTCGGATGATGCAAAGTATAGAATAATTGGCTACTACTCTCATCATTTTGACAAAAATCATAGCTTTGTTTGTTGTATGTTCTTGATTTGCTTTAACTTTTTGATTAAGCCACAATTTTCATGTCCCTCCTTTATATCTTCTATTGTCTCATGTTGTCTCTTAATTTGGCCTTTTTTTTAAGTCTTGCTTGTTATGATTCTTCTTCTCTTATTCTCATTTAATATTTCTATAGTATGTTTTATGTCATATTCCATGTATTTCATGCCTTATGTTTCCTCACTTCAGGGGCATTCCATTTGTGTTCATCATCTCCTTCGACTTTGATAATAATGTACTTTCATGCTTATCCTTATTCTTCATATGCTTATAAAATTCACATCTTATGGTTACATGCATAATATTCTTACATGTTTAAGATTCCAGGTCTTATATTACAAATGGTTTCATATTCATCTCATGCTTATAATACTTTTAACTTATGGTGCTTGCATATGCTTATCGTGCTTATATCTTATGCACTTATTTTTACCTATGTTTATGATTATAATGTTTACATCTTATGTTTTCATGATTATGGTAATTCTACTTCATTAATGCTTATCATGATGTCATCTCACATTTAGTAATGCTTACATATTTCAAGATTATCTAGCACTTATGGCTATTATCACTTGTTTTTCCTTACAATGGGGGCAACATACTTTCACTCATTACATATGCTTTCATGATCACATCATATTTCCTTATGACATGCTTGTCACATGACATATCGATGACACTTATCATGTATTTTCTTGGTTCTCAATGATCATCATTTTTCCTCTCCTATACTTTATTTCATCCTTTTTATGCAACCAATTGGAGGGTGGCATATATTATCACTAAAATTCCTTCACATTTTATGATTATAGTGAAATACTTCATACCATTATAGATTCATTACTTTATGGGATTTATGTCATCTTTGGCTTTATGACTTTATATCTTCATACTTTCTCATGGATTCATGCCACATTGGATTCATACCATTTTAGTTTCATGTTTATAGTTATAGTGATTCTCCAAAGGTTATACATTGTATGCTCATGATTACTATGGCCCAAGGGACATCCTACAATGATATTTTTTGGTTAAAGTGACTTGTTAAGAGTCCTAGACCATCTTTTATAGTTGGATCATGGTTAAAATGGTTCATTGAGGTATTTTACTCCTCCTTTGCTAATTGTAGTGAATGGATTCATGCCACATGCTTATGAATTTATGTTATCTTGTCTTCTTTCCACCCTTTACATTTAATCTTTACAATTAAATTGACATTGTTGACATTGTTAAGAAATTGTGTTAGTGCCTTTATTTCAAATGATTGTTAGATGCTACTCATTAAATTATTTTTATTTTTACAAGTTTTCAGGCATAGTGTTGATTACAAGGAGAATGTTACAACAAAGAGTTATCCTTATCCATATCATTTTAATGAGTATCTAGAATATTTTACTTTCATATTGATTTATTGATTTACTTTGAGATGTATCTTAATAATAGTTCACATGCAAGTCAAAGTGGGAAAAAAATCAATGGTGAAAATTGCATACCCCACACTTTTCACATTTGTTTTGGGCTCAATTGGACCTAGCTTGTCGTTTGTGTGATAACTAGTGTACAAGTAACATATTTCCATGTAAAATTTTGGAAATTACTTGATTCTTCACCAATCCCAACTTCCCACATCCTACAAATATAGATTTGACATGTAGATTACTCATTCCCACCTTAGATCAATTTTTAGACACAAAATAAAAACTAGTTCAATTCTACCTCATGAAATCAACCTCAACATTTTTAAATTCAATTTTAAAATTGGACTTGTATTCCCCTTCTAACTAGTTGTTTACCATAAACTTGAGTGTAGAATATTTCAAAAATTGTATTCTAGGGTGTTGTATAAAAGAACATGCCCTAATTCATTAAATGATCATCTATAAATCACCTAGATATCAAAGAGCTCTCACTTAGTACTTATTACATCATTCAAGAAGCACATATGAGTAGTCATTATTACATAAGTATCTCCATATTTAGTAGCAAATAGGCATATAGTGCTTGTTGTCTTTGATCATTGTTTAAAAGGTATTAAATCAACCCATCTAGGGGCTTGACCAAGGGAGAAACACTACCTAGCAAGCTCCTCAAAGGTGTTTATTAACACTACTCATCACTCATTTTAGGTCTAGATATCAAGGAAAAGCTCTATTTTGTAGGTACAAGAGTTCATAGTTTAGTAGGTTGTTTATATGTGTAGAAGGTTGCTTCTTCAAATTGAGTTTAATTCTGTCATAGATTTAATCTAGATCAATTTTTTGCCACAAAATTGACCCTTTAATCCAAAATCAAAGAATGACCTAGTTCATATTTCATTATTTTGCTTCCAACACATCTAAGAACATGTGATTCTAAGTGATAATTTAAAGCTATGATCAAAACAACAGGCAATTACCTATTGATCACCTAATGAAGTGTTTTCATTAAATCGACCCATCTAGGGGTTTAACCAAGGGAGAAACATTGCATAGAAACCTCATCAAAGGTGCGTATTAATACTTCTGGTCACTCATTGTAGGTCCATATATCAAGGCAAAGCTCTATTTTTTAGGTATAAGAGTTCACAATTTTTAGGTTGTTTCTTTAAAAATAAGGTTGTTTCTTCAAATTGAGTTCAATTCTATGTCATAGATTTCATACAAATCAATTTTTGCCAGAAAATTGACCCCTTCCAAAATCAAAGAATGACCTAGTTCAAATTTTATTATTTTCCCTCCAACAAATCTAAGAACATGTGATTCCAAGTAATGGTTTAAATTTATGATCAAAATAATGGGCAATTACCTATCAATTGCCAAAATTAGTGAAACATTTGCATTTATGTTAATTTCCAATATTATAGATTTTGTAACATGATCTACCATAGCTCTAAATTAGCTTAATTGGATTATGTTGACTGTCATATTCATTAAACCTAGTAATTTTAGTAAAGAAAGAAACTCTTCATTTTTTACAATTATATGGTTGATATGCCAATATATACTAAATTTTCTTGGTAAAGTTGCTAAAATGTTTATGTTTAATTTGTAAATATAATGTGTTAGAGGGAAAAAAATTGAAAATTTTGTAATTTGAGTAAACAATTAATTTTCAATTGTAAGATTGTTATTTGTTTATAACATGTGAGGTGGCTATGTTTCTATTATAATGTTTAGCATTTCTCTCTAACGTTTTTTCTTTAATGGGAAGGAAAAGAGCAAAATAGGATATTTTATTGCAAGGTGAAATCTGCAAGGAGGTTATGGTGGGTTTTCTTCTCATGAGTCACCATTTTCTAGGATGATACTAATATTTCATCGAGTTGGAATAGTGGATCTTCTTAGTGTGGATCCTCATGTCAATCTAACATTTTTGGTAGGGGAGTACTTGAGAATGAAATGGACGTGATGTATAGTGGTGGCATGGATGGATATCCATTATGGATTTGGTGAGGTTGAAGCATGGTATGGTCTATAAAATAGAGGAGGTAGTCTCCTTGCGATAGCCAAGATAAATATCTCTGAATGTCAAACCCATTTATAACCTTCAAAATTGTCTCAAAGCCTTAATGAGGATGCAATATATAATATCAAATGTTCAACATGATTAAAAATCAATGGAAACATAACATAAGCTTGCAAGAAAATATACACTCACATTACTGCAAAAACATGACACTGTGGAGAAACCTTAAAGGGTGCAAACTTTAGTAAGAGTGAGCATTTTACTTCTCATCCCACTATCTTAGTAAATCATGTAAAATTGTTACAGTGCCTCGAAGGCTAACTGAGCCCATTACAACATGTATACAAACTCCTTCACACCTACTATGAAACACTATAACTAAGAAACCATATTTCATTTCACCAACCATCACACTTTGAACATAAAAAATAAGGTTACTTGAAGAGCTAACCTTTCTAAATTCATGCTTACATAATATATACTACTCCTCTATCCTTAAATGGTGCCAAAATGGAAGAACAAATGTCAAAAGAGTCAATTCAAATGCCAAAACACTTCAAATTGTACTCTATCTTCACTTAATCATGTTTTTTCTGCTTTCAACATATTGACATTTGTGCATTGCATTTTTAGTAAGGAATTTACATTTTTAGTGTGGTATTTTATGCTTTTGCTAACTGTAAAAGTGATATATTCACCATTCTTACCTTTACAATTGGGGTTGAAGTCTACAACTTGTCGTGGAAGATCCTTAGATGCTCTAGACCACCTTAGACACCCTTGACATGTTTATATGATTTCTTTCATCATAACATAATAGTTTTACATCACTTTCATGTTTCCAAGTCACTAGTTACCTTCTTAACTAAAATTATTCTCCTTGATCCCATTGATCTAGTTTAGTTTGACTTAATTTTCATATCAAACCTCCCCCATGATGAACATTTTGGTCCCTAAAAGATTAGGGACTAACAAAATGTGGGAATCTCTTCCCCACATAGTCCTTAGGAATCCATTTCACTTTTCTTATAAGTTGAAATTTTCACCAAATCAACCATGTCTCATATTCTCTAGGTCTTGTTAAATTTTTACATTCTTATCTAGAACCATGCCATCCTTTAGATCCTCTTGAACAATTTATGCTAAATTATCCATTAAAGGCAACAAAATAACCTCTTCCTCATAGAGCATTGAAGGCTCAAATAAATGTAACTTATTCATGATGAGAGAGTATATTTTAATGCATGTGAGTAGGTCCAACCAAAAAGCATTTTGTCCCACCTATTCTAGGATCTAAATGGAGCATATGATTGGTTTTAAATTTTTATGAGTTCATTATATTGTTGCCAATTTGGAATTCATGGGCCACCCATTGTTAATCATGACAATGTTTATACCTTTCTTGAGACTCTCTAAGTTTTTCTTGGACACAAAGGTGGATTTTCCTCACCTTATAAACTAATTTCTCAACCTTTCTCACATTTGAATCATTATTTTCCTTTCTATCTTTTTACTATCCTAAACAAACATCTAATGGACTAAGTGGGAAATACCAATTTAACATGCTTCAAATGGAGACCATTTGTTTAGAGTGAATTGCCCTTTTATAGTAGTGTTGAATGTAATTCAAGTCCTCATCCCATTCTTTTAGAAACCTTTGATTATACCCATGAAGTAGTTGCACCAAATTTCTATTTACAACCTCTATTTGTCAATTTATTTGTGGATGAAAGATGGTAGACCTTTTCAATTTTGTATCAATTGTTTCCTAATGGGTGCACCAAATGTTTCCTATGAAGTTAGTATCCTTATTTGAGATTATGATCTATGAAATCCCAAAATGAATCAACACATTCTTGAACAAGAGAACAGTTGCACCACTTTTGGTAAAATTCTTCTTGCAAGCAATCATGATGCACATCTACTAAAATAGTCTACTACAACAAATCGGTAATCATGTCCATGTTTTGTCTTTGAGAGACCACATACAAATACATTAAGATTCTCTCCCATGGACTTGTAGGCCTGAGCAATGATTGGTACAATCCAAGCTTCCTATTACTTGGTGTACTTATACTATAAAGATTGAAACTCATATCAAACATATAAACATCCATTAAAATGTAAGACCAATATACACACTACTAAAGGTTGGTAATTGTCTTTGTCACTCCAAAATATCCTAGAACATGTGATGTATGGGCCTCTCTCATGAACAAAATATTTCTCTCTTGGCACACATAATTTCCTTGCTTAGTATATAAGCCCATCCTTTATGAAGTATTCAATATTAGGGTCAAACACAACCACCATACGTTCTTTTGATAATTGATATACCTCACTAAAATAAACATAATTTTCTTAATATTCAACATATACTTATTTTTTCAAGGGTTCCAACATGGACAGTGTGCTTACCACTAAAAATCCTAGAGAGCATATCACCACTTTGTTGGTTACACTACACCTCTATTTAAACACTCAGTGAAATTGTTGCAAGAGCCCTATGCATTTCTAGTTTTAGGAATATTGTAGATTTTTTTTTTGTGATTTAATATATTGAAAAGGTTGGTGATAGGTGTGCACCACTATTTCTTTACCTCTAAGATAGTGTTTCCACTTCTTGACTATCAAGACAAAAACATAGCGCTACTTATCATATATGCTATGATTTAAAATAGTCTCTTTAAAAAAATTATGAATTATATCATATGGTCCTACCTACTTACAACAAGACTTATCCATGGAAAAATCACTTGCACTTGTCTCAACCTGAAGAGTTGTTAAATATTGGGAAGAGCTAACACTAGTCCATTGCTAATTTTATGCTCAAGATCCTCAATAAAGTTGTCTTATACTCCAATGAAAAATATTCACGCCATGTTATGGAATGTAAAGGATAAGTAAAATATGAAAAAATTGATAAACTTTCATTTGTATTATATTGCTCCAACAAAGCTCCTAGTCTCTATAATGATTGTGGAATTTAGCCAATTCATTATGGCCTTAAATTTTGAGGGGCCCATCCTTATCTCACCACTCCCCCACCACAATGGGTCAATACTTATATCGCCATTTCCCACCACATGACTAAGGCACAAAAGTTTGATAATTTCAAATTCACACTTATTTGTATTCAACAAAAGTTTGTTCTCCTTCAAAATATGAAACATATTCTCAAAATGGGAAACACATTCTTCATATGTTTTTCTAAAAACAAAGATATCATCTAAGTAAACAATGACACATGAATCAATAATGGGCCTCAAGACCTCATTCATCAACCACATGAAGGTGGCTAGAGCATTTCATAAGCCAAAATGAAACATGAGCTACTCATAAAGATCTTGCTTGGTCTTAAACATCATATTCCATATATCTTCTTCTTTGATCCTAACTTGATTCAATACCCTGTAAGTCTAATTTTGTGAAGTAATTGACATGTTCAAGTTGATGAAGCAAATTATATATTTAGGGTAGTGGGCACCGATACTTGATGGTGATTTGTTTAGACCCTAATAGTCAACACACATATGCCATGTTCCATCCTTTTTTGACACTATAACAATAGCCGGACCATAATGGGGATGTGCTTGGCCTTATGACCCCATTGTTCTAACAATATATTTAGATTCTCTTTATATTCATTTTCTTCAACCAAACTCTAATGGTATTACCCTCTACTAGGCAAAGGAAAATTTGATAATAATTGGATCTTTTCTCAATATGAAACTTAGAGGGAAGCCCCTTGGACTAGAATAATAAGTCTAAAACTTGCTTCACAAACTTGCATATTTCTTGTGGTTCCTGGTGAGTATGCAACCCATGAAACTTCTTAATGTCTACCCTATATTTATATCCCTTTCCTATGAAAAGAGAACAAACTTTCTACTTGCATTAATTAAATGCTTCACTTACGATACACCAACCATGGAAATCTTTAATTTTCCTATGTAGGAGTTCAATGTGAATGCTTTACCATTCAAAATGACTTGATACAGTTAATTTTTCCTTCAAAGGTATATTGAATCATGCACACACAAGTATGGACTCTAAAATATGACTCCATACACATTAAGATGAGTTACATCATGAAGTGCTTCATCCTTAAAGTTAGAGTTAACACAAAATGACAACAACTTACATTGCTTTTTGAGTAATATGTCAACTCCTTGTTTTAACCAACCAAGAGAGTATGGTCATGGATGATCCATGGTTTTCAATCTAAGCTCACTAATGAGTTTTTGATAAATCAAATGGGCATGTGAGCATGTATCAAAAAGTGCATCAATCTTCTTATCCTCAACTTTGATTTTTATGTGGAACAACTTGGTGAGTTCTTCCTCAAAAATTTCTCCCAACACACACACACTCCCTTCCACATCGTATCATGTGATAACTTATCATCCTTTCCCATGCTCACAAAGATGATGTTTTTGTAATTTTTTCTTCCTCCACGAGGGTGCTAATTTAGGATGTAGTTTCTAACATATTTAATTTGAATGACCATTTTTACCAAAATGGGAACAATGAAACTAGCCTTTTCCTTTACCCTTGTCCTTTTTTGGATTGACGCATTGACATTCATTTTTTCCTTGTCTTTATCATTTTCTTGCGTCCACATTTCTATTGTTCCTTATCCTTTTGTTTTTGCTTGAAAGAGGGGGTTTTCTTCTTGTTTAACTCAAGATGGTGTACTTGGGCACATGCCTCATCTATGTCCTTGGGTTTCAACATTAAAATATGACTCTTGAGGTGTTCAAACAACCTACCTATGTATTTCATTAAGACTTCCTTTTCCATAATGTCTTCCCCAATTAAATTGCTCTCTTCTTGAATTTTCAAGTGTACTCTTGAGCACTTTATCCTTTCCTTTGATAAAAGTAGCGCCATTGAATAACCCTCTCTTCCTCATAACAAATTAGATAAAATTATTTCTTAGAAACCTTTGAAGTCTTAAAATTTTGAAAGGAGTGGAACTTTATGAAATTCAAAGGATAAGGAATAGCTCCCATACCAAGTTAATGTGTGACCAAACAACTTGAGCCTTGCAAAGTATCTTCTTTGATGAGGAGCTAGTTTGTGAAGCCTAAACTAGACCTCCATATGATAAATCTATTGATCAAGGTTCTCAAAACTTATTTATCCATCAAATAGTTGTATGCTTATTTCTACTTCAACCTTTACGAAGTCTCCACAAGATGTTTAATCTTGCTATGATTTAGCCTTGTCTAGTTCTTTCTCTTCTTCATGAAAACTTGCCATTCTTAGCCAACGCCCACATGATGATCTCAAGTTAGTTGATCTTTCTAGGAGAGATAGATATATTTTCAACCTAATATCCAAGTTTTTTAAAAATAAATCCCATATTTTTCCTCTTCCCATTCATCTAGATGCTATAGTCCACTACCTTGTGCATATTTTAGGTTTGTAAAGGATCAAATTTCTACTTTCTCTTGTGCTTGTGGACAATGTAACTTGATAACAACTCTAATTTATGATCTAAATGATCCTTAATACCACTTGATCCATATAATGTAGAAGATAGTCCCCTTTGTGATCACCAAAACACTAATATCTTAATGTCAACCCTATCTACAACCTTTACAACTATCTTAACACCTTAATAAGGATGTGATATACAATACCATTTGTTCGACATGATGAAAAATTAATGTAAACTTGAAAACATAGTATAAAACACACAAATGATTGCAACCAAAAGATACCTTGGAGAAACCCTAAAGTGTGAAAACTCCAACAAGAGAGCATTTTTCTCCTTATCCCACTATATTAAACAAGCATACATATGTTCTAATGCCTTTAAATCTAATTGGAGCCATTAGAATGTATACAAACTCCTTCACACCTACTATGAAATGTTGTAACTTAGAAACCTTATTTCATTTAACCTACAATAACACTTTAAACATGAAAAATTAAGGTTAGATGAAGATCCAGACCACCTAGAACTTTGTGTTTACACAATATATGCTACTCATGTATCCTTCCACAATTCCAAAAAGGAAGAACAAATTTCATAAGAGTTGATTCAAATGCCAAAACCCTTCAAATTCCACTCTGTCTACTTAGTTATTTCACCACCTTTGACAAATTGACATTTGTGCATTCCCCATGGTGTTTACATTTTTATTGGGGCATTTTTATTTTCATCATAGTATTTGATTCTTTCATTGCTTATAACAAGTGATGAATTAGCTCTTTTTCCCTTTACACTTAGGGTTGAAGTCCTCAACTTGCTATAGAGGTTCTTGAGATGCCTCAAATAAACTTAGACAACCATTAACATATTTATAACATTTATTGTATCATAATACAATGGTTTTATGATGATTTCATATTTCTAAGTCACTAATCACTTTCTTGATTGAAGTGGTTCTCCTCATGATCCTACCGGTCTAGATCTGTTTGACCTAATTTTTGGATCATTGGTAGATGGGATGGAGAGAAACATAATAGGAGGATGAGGGAGTAAATTTATCTAGAGGCTATGGGGTTAGAATATGGATACAATGAGATATTTCATGAGAAGGGGAAGGTCAAGCACCCATAGGAATAAGGGGAGGGGAACAAATAGGGACTTGATAGATAAGAGAGATTGTGATGATAGAGAAGTAGATTGGCACAAATATTGCTACAAAGAGGAGAAATATGGATATATAGAGACCAAAGATAGAGAGAGCATGACTTAAAAATGAATATGAGTAGGAGAAAGATAAAACATTAAGGGCATGAGGTAATGGACAAATTATGGAAAAAGATGATTAACCTTGTTCAAATCTTTTATAATAAATAAGAAAACTAAGCAAAGGAAGTAAACTATGGAAAGAGGCATCAGTTATAAACTACTATGATTGAATGATTTTTCTTGACCTTGTGTTTTAAGGTTAGAATTGAAATTTTTAATCTAAATACTCTATTCTCACCTTTGCTAAAATGAGGCATTATGAAGGTATTTACTAGCAAAATGAGGCAATATGAAGGCATTTACCATGATGTTCAAACTAGTTTTCAAACCATGACTATAGGTTGATATATCACTGTTGGAGGCATCAATATTTTGACTAGTTATGGAAAGTGGCTAACTAACTTTTTTAGCTCTAATACATGTTGACACAGTCATGACCAGGGGGTCTTACCAAACTACCCAGTCATGCAACCAATACCTACACAATGGAAGAACAAATTCATAAACAACACAACTTCTATTTGAATTTATTCAAATCTCAATTGAGATCAATGTCATACATTTATGTAATAAAAGGAGAAATACAAATATATACAATTTCAATCTGATTTATTCTTCTCCAAGATTGATGCCTCCTCTTCAAGAACAATTTCCATCATCCCACTCATCTCTAGCAACTCCTCACTCCTCATAATCTCCTCTCAATTTCTATCATTTCTTTTGATAGTCTACTTCTCTTGTTTTGCTTCAATGCTGCCAAGCCTTCTCCTTAGACAACAACAAACCCTCACCAGGGCGTCTCAATCCATCCACTGTCAAACCCCCTTAAATTTGGACCAAATAAATGTATTTATAGCACTCAGCCCAAAATAGTTGAACTATCACCATCCATTGAAAACTAAATGAAACACCAGAAAATGGACCACCAAATAGTTGAGCAGTCACATAACTGAATCACCACTTTAAACATCCTCATTGGTGTATCACAATTGCTAATGTGTATATTTAGCAATACTCAGGCTTCATGATAGTTTTATCAACAAAATATCCTTCCATGAACCACTAAGTTCTTTCCCAAAATCATCTTTATCGGCATTCTGTTAGGTTCTCAAACTCAGACATTCCCTAACACACCATTATGAAGAGTTATCGACAAAAGTTGAGCTTCGTGAACTTAAAGGTTTACCACCACATGTTATCGATGAATTTGTTAGTTCACAAACCAAAAGGTTTGCTGATACAAGCTTTAAGACATTAGATCCCCTTTATCAGCAAAATTGACCTTTTCCATCCTTTTATCGACTTATCGGCAAATTTGAAAACCACTAACTAGTTCTCAAACTTAAAAGTTTGCTGATACAAAGTATCAAGACATCAACTTATTTTATTGATGAAACTTATCTTCTAGGAACTCTTTGACTTCTTCTCAAAAGATTCGTTTGTATGCTTGTCAGTGAATCAGTGAATCAGTAACTTTTGGATTTCACGAACCGGCCAATACTTAACATTTTCCTTTGATTGGTGATACTCTAATCCTGCAAACCAAAGAAACATTTACTTCAACTTTGAAAGCCTTTATCAATGAAGTGAGTCATTGGTGAAGTGAGCCATCAGAGAACCTACAGGTTTTCAAACTAGTGACTTTGTTGATTGAGTTAACAACTTCAAACTTTTGCCGATTGAAGGCTCCATTTCAAGGAACATAAGCACTTGCAAACTTGCCCTTAGCTAAGTCGGGGAAATCACCCATCAGTGAACTAAGCTATCGGTGAACTAGTTAGTTCACAAACTAAGAATTTTCTCGACAAATCTCCCTGAGAACTTTCCTTTATGACTTAGTCAGTGAAATCGCTTATCGGTGAACTAAGTCGTCGGTGAACCAAACAATTTGTGAACTAGGAACTTTGTCAACCAAAGGCTTCCCTTAGTCAACTTGTTAAAATGTAACTTGTATTGAAGAGTTGTCGGTGAAAGTGTCTGTTGGCTAACTGGGCTATCAACAAACTATTGGATCAAAGAACTAAATAGTTTGCAAACTGGGAAATTCTCTGACTGTCTCTAACTTAGCCAATTTTTGCCCAATCTTCACCAAAATGAAACTAGAGATACCCAATAAGCTCTTCTACATGATGATGCTCTTAACTTGGCCAAATCAATATGAAATTTCCTCCTAAATCAAAAGACCAAAACCAACACAAAAGAAGACAAAACACAACTAAAACTGAACTAAAAACCTAAAATGTTTTTGGTTGATGTTGATTGCTTGTAGACCTGGATGCTCCTACATCACATGGCTAGTTTCATGTTAGCAATTCCCATATGTTAGAAACACATGAAGCCAAGTACAAGAGTCTTGGTGTGATTAAAAAAAAAGTTCATAATAAACATGAAAAGAGAGGGTTGTCTTCCGTTCTATTAGGTGTGAAACATAAGTTGTTGCATCTTTTATTTTTAGAGGTGAGACTTGTTGGTATTTCTCTTAAGATTTCTGTAAAAAGTTTTATTTTGTAGAAAATTAGAATCCATATGTACAAAGATTCTTTTAACCCAGTTGCATTATCTTTTTTCCTTAAATTTACCTTAGATTGGTTACTTTTTGAAATGGGTGGGATTTAAACTTTTGTTTATCTTAAACTTCAATAAGTTATTTTTTCTACTATTCATTTACAATGAATGTGTCTAAGCTTACCAAACTCATTACCTCTTTTACTTTTTGTTACCTTCCAAGAATATATTTTAATTGCTTCTTAACATGTAAAATGATGAGAGTATCATTATTGAAGTTGAGATATGGTATATAGAACATCCGTGTCTTTTCCTATTTGCTTTCTTGTTTATGTTTGATCATATGTTGAGTTTGTAAGTTGTAGATGAAGATCCATTCTTTCTTCCTATAGTTTGTAATATATGACCTAGTTATCCAAAGGAACTCTTAGATTTAAATAATGCCTAGTCTACTCTAACATTTGTATATATCTAATGATACCATGATAGTCCTTTGCACTCCTTAAAATTAGCATGTAGAATGTATTTGTTCAATTTATTGCACAACAATTGGATTGGTACTACTTTTCTAGAATAATGTTATATTGGTCAAAATAATTTAAATAACCATGTTTATTTTTTGGGACTTATATTAGTGTTATTGTGGTCTTTGATTTTGATTTTTTATTATCCACATTATGGTTACTATTAATTCTGGTAGTTTGCCTCTATTTTTTAACTTTTATATTTATGAGATGATCAATAATCTTTCTTATAACTCTTTTATTTTTTAATAACATTAAGAATATCATATTAGCATCATTATGTAAGTCCATTTGTTAAATGGGAATATAAATAATGTAAAATGATATTTTATGTCTAATTTTGTAAGCTATATAGTGCCTCATTCTTGCCATGTAAATGGGTTTACATTTAGCTCAACGAACAATTGAATTATTCACTTTGTTAATTCCTTTGCATGTTTTTGGTTCATAAATTAAGTATCACATTATTTTTTGCAAAATGACACTAATTGAATGATTTTGCATGCTCAAGTGGTTCTAATGAGAGAAGTGAAATATTAAAAAATAGCCATCACTACAAGTGCATTATTTTCTTTCTTGTTTATAATCTGGATCACAATAGATGATGATTGATTGGATCATTTATTAGTGGTACTCTTGTGATTATAAATGGATATAAATGAGTATTATTATTCTTGACTATGATGTTATGGATGTCATGTTTTAGTTGTGTTAGCGCCTGAATTGACTGACAATTTTTGTGCAATTTTCATGCAGGCGCTCTCCCTAAGTATCCAAAAAATGTTCTAAGTGTTGGACCTCCTCAGCAGTTTTCAGCTGCATCATCATATTTTCTTGCGGAGGAGGTCATCATCATCATGTTTGTTTCGATGAAGGTCAGCATCATCATGTTCTCTGTCGACCGGTTTCTCATCGTCATCATCATATTCAGTTATCGGGTGATGTTTGGTTTTTATCCTGATCCTGCTGATGAGCTACAGTGCGCCCTGATCTGCTTGCGAGGGTGATTTTTCAAAGTCTCCGGTGATCTTCCATTTATCACCTTGCGCAAACATGATGATGATGTTGCCCCGTTATTCTGAAGGGGTTATTCTCTAAGTTGTTCGACCTGACTTTCTTTTTCTTAAGGGTCGTCATCATCATCATCATGTTTCCAGTTATCACCGTGTTGCTTGCGAGGGTCATCATATTATCTGCATCATGATATCTCGCCGGGGTGATATTTTTATCATCGGGTGATCTTGGTTATGATCATCCTGATGATGATGTTGAAGATTTCTAAGTGCGACCTGATATTCACTGGGGTCATCATATTTTGAACGTCAGGATGATCTTAGTCAATATCATCCTGATGATGTTGTATCACTTCTTGTTCGTAGTTTTGTCATCCTGATGATGCTGACGTCATCTTTGTATCAGGGTGATATCTTTCTTTCTGCCTATCTGCATCATGATATTTCCAAAGGAGGGGGTGATATTTTCATATCACTCGAGTGTGTGTTTGTTCCAGCATCATGATGATGCTGATATCAAGGAGATATCCGCCTGCCGGCTTCGTGCATTATCTAGTGGGGGTGATCTTTTCAATCATCATCATATTCATCTATCGCCCCGATCTTACAGAGGAGCTACAGTGCAACCTGATATTCGCACATCAGGATGATATTTCCAAATATCCGGTTGTCTTCCGAATATCATCCTGATGTCGATATGATGATGACGTCATCAAGGTCCGGGGGGGTCATATTTCCAACATAGATCATCTTGTGGAGATCCCCCGATATTTGCAAACATGATGATGACGTCATCCGGATATGAGGAGGTGCGCAGTAGGCAGATATGATGATGACGTCAGCAGGATATGATGATGATGTCATCAGGATGTTCATCGGCCAGACTTTTTGTATAGGCTCAGCAGGAGGATGTTCCTCCGATGGATCAGGTTGTGCCGATGAAGGCGATTATCATGCGGTTGTATTGTGATATGATGATGACGTCAGGGTGATATTTCGGGCAACAGGATATCATGCTGCTGGAGGATGATGATGATGAAGTCTTATACTAGTGTCGTCAGGAGCAAAAGCACCGACATGATATATGCTCATGACCTAGTATATAAAGTGTTAATGAGGTTGCTGCGGGGTGCATGTGGGATAATGTTATCCTGCATATTCGAAATATCATGATGATGAATCTCGGCGGGAAATGTTTGCGATTAACTGTCTGATGTTCTTCCCAAGGCCGCGGGTTGGTGTGCCATTAATGGCGATTGTTGCAGAGGTATGGGCGGTGGCGCAGGGCTCGAAAAATCTTCCTGTCTCCTCCCCTACCTGCTGCATTAATGTGTTTGAGCGCCATTTTTATGATACTGTATATCTGGCGGGATTTTTGGTCAACCTGGTAGTTAATGCTGAGTACACCCTCCTGCTATATAATGCAGACGGTGTTATTCATTCAAGGTTGTTGAAAGTTGAGGATTTTTGGCTCTGTAATCCATAACCAGCTGATCTGGTTGCTCTGTACAGTTTAACTTGTGAGTTTATGTATCTCCTGTTGTACGACTTGGCATGAATCCACTGATTTCATGGTTGATCTTATATGAGTAATGCTATCTTAGCATGTGTTTTGTTAATTCTGTCTCCAGTATTGCATGTATTCTTCTTCTGGATCTGGATATTTGCGTAATGTTTAGATTCTAGAGCATAGAATTCCTATGTTGAATGTCTGATCTTTTAACCTCTGCTCAAGGGGCAGATTAAACTATTTTCAGGTTGAACATTGGGAAGGGTATACTGCAGTAGGGATGCCATAAGTAGAGATAACTTAACACTCTTCATTGGGAGATATCTGTAAGGCAGGTATCATGTGTATCCCCCTGAAATCCAGTTTTAGCTATTCATGCTGATCATTCACAGGTGTATGTCTACCGACTCCAAGCCTTGGATAGGCACCAATCATGCTGTGTTCTTGTGTTATACACCATGTCTAGCTTTGCATCCAAAATTCAAACTAAACCATTTCATACTTCCACCTGTTAGTTGTAGGAGTAGTATTAGGAACCCCCTGCATGCTCTCATACCCAACCAGACATCATGTCCAAGAATGTTGCCAGCCTTGTGATCTATCATGCAGATCTTGGTCCATACATGAGAGTATTCTGCCTGTTGTTGTCAAGTTAGATCCTTCTATCTTTGAGCTAGTCAAGGTTACATCTTGAGTTATAGGGATACCCCCCTTGGTGCGGCAGAACCAGAAGTGAAGGGGAGGAGCTCACGCAACCTCCTGTATTCAGTTGGCTGAATCTGCCTGTGCATTAGAAGTGGCAAATCCTAATGTTGATTCAAAGAATGTCAACAAAGTGGCGACTCCGTTGGGGAGATCAATGTCATATCCATGAAAGTTTGAGTCCACAAGATTAAAAAATTAGACCTGGAAACTATTTGTTGCAGCAGAGAAAAAGGGTTGTATATGTGACTCTGCTGGTGGATGACCCAGAAAGAAAGAAACCAATTTGCAGCTTCAGCTTGTTTGAAGCTCATTCCTCTTCAAGGAGGTGGCGACTCTGCATCAAAGAACCTGATAAAAGAACAAAATCAGCTAGAGAAGAATTTACAGCTTCTGCAACATATCCAGGTATTTCATATTGTTTGACAGATTCCCTATTTGGTGAGATAGCACTGGTTAAAAGGGGAACATTGGTGAAAGCAGAGCTTGCATGCTTCTATTAGAACTTACACTGTATTTCAAAGAGCATGCAATGTTGTTCAAAAGACTCATTTACAGGACTTTAGGAGAGTTTGAAAAAATAGTCTAAATTTTCAGTGCCTCAAGTCATTGTTTGTAGAAAATCTGAGTAGAGAGGAGGGTTGCAAAAACACAAAGGATGTATTATCTGCCTATGCACCCTTGTGAAGTGTCAAATGCAAAAATGTATAGTAGTCAGTCCCAACAATGTAATAAAAGAAGTTTCAATATAGACAGATATAAGCCCATAGATTTCAATGGCATTTGTGGCTATCCAAATGCTTTTCCACCTAAAATCAGAAATTTTTTGCCCAAATTTAAGGGTATAAAGGATGAATCAGCTGAGAGACACTTGCAGCAGTTCATGAATGTGATAGATGACTTTGAGATTGACCATGAGGATGTGGTTATGAGATTATTTGTTCAATCTCTAGATGAAGATGCAAGGGACTGGTTTTCCTACCTTCCAGCTCACTCTGTCAACTCTTGGCATGGTTTTAAATCTGCATTTCTAGTACAGTATGGTGAAAGAGTTTCTGAATATGCAGCTATTAGTGACTTCATGTACATCCATATTGAAGAAGATGAGTTGATCCCAGCCTTTAACCTCAGATTTATGAGGGCATTGAATAGAATTCCAGAATGCATGAGACCTAATGATGCACTGTGCTTAGTTACCTATTTGGGAGCCTTTGATAAGAAAATGAGTTACAGATTAAGAGACAAGGAGCCCACCTCATTGCATCAGGCACATCAGTTTGCATTAGATATTGAAAACAATTGGAGGTATGGAATACAAAAGGGTTATTTCTCTGAAAATTTTTGTTGTCCTACAGCCCCCAGTGTTAATGAAGGATTTAATTCAGGTATTGACAATGAATGTCATAGCACTCACACCCCTGTTGTCCCAGTTTTTGCATCATTCCAAGTAGATGATGTTTCTATCATAGAGGAGGATGTCCTTTTTTGCCCAGCAAGTGAAGTTGAAAATAATAATTTTTCAAGCAATATTTGCATACCAGTCCTAAACAAAGAGCCTTCCTGTTTAAATGATCCAGTTGTGCAGAGTTGTGATCATATGGATCAAGAATCAATATCAGTTTCATCAGGAAGCATTGGAGGGCTGGAAAATGATGCAGATTGTTCAATTTCAGAGTACATTGAAACAGTAGCAATCTTGTATATGGGGCAATCAGTTGATAAAAATGATATCCATGACCAGTGCATGGATCAGGTTTGCTTTTCTTATGACTCTGGATCTGATAGTAATGAAGAGGAATTGGAATGTCATGAAGAAGAAGCAGAGGCCTTTGCAGTGAGTGTTAATCCCCTTTATGATGAGCCTGCTGATGCATATGATGTTGTGAGTCTTGACTTTCAGTGGTGCAGGATTAACCCTTTGTTTGAGGATGATGATACTGATTTGCAAACTGTGAAAAATGAATGTTCATCATCACCTGATTCAGACATGTGCAACATTGGGTGTGCGGATCAGGTTTTGTTTTCAAAATCAGTAGATATTAGGGGTCTCATATTTTCTGAGTATTTTGAATTGTTGGATCAGCTGGATGAGTACCTGATAATGTGCAGCAGCCAGATAAATGATAAAGAATGCCAAGAGCAGTATGATGTACTGTCTGAGGGACATAACATACATGTGTTGCCTAATGTTGAAGAATATTATGTGTATGGTTACATGTCTACTTCTGAAATCCAAAATGACAGAGCTGAAAATGATGGTGGCAAGCTTTCAAAACTGGTGGAATATCTTTTTAAGCAGGTGACATTATGGGCAGATTATGCCAATCTTTTCAGTTGGGATTGGGATCTTTCAGCTTGGAATCAGGCATTTGACAAGAAAAAATTATGGTTTTTCCTTTTTGGCTGCCCGGGGCCGCCAAAATAATGTTTAAAAATATTGTGTTTGGTGATGCAGATCATGATAACTTCATGACTCTATGCCCAATGGATAAGGGACTGGTCTGCATCCCAGAGATCTGGGGTTCTCGCTGCAGGTTTTCACCTGCACGTCCCCAGACAGAGCCACTGTTAGCGCCTGAATTGACTGACAATTTTTGTGCAATTTTCATGCAGGCGCTCTCCCTAAGTATCCAAAAAATGTTCTAAGTGTTGGACCTCCTCAGCAGTTTTCAGCTGCATCATCATATTTTCTTGCGGAGGAGGTCATCATCATCATGTTTCTTTCGATGAAGGTCAGCATCATCATGTTCTCCGTCGACCGGTTTCTCATCGTCATCATCATATTCAGTTATCGGGTGATGTTTGGTTTTTATCCTGATCCTGCTGATGAGCTACAGTGCGCCCTGATCTGCTTGCGAGGGTGATTTTTCAAAGTCTCCGGTGATCTTCCATTTATCACCTTGCGCAAACATGATGATGATGTTGCCCCGTTATTCTGAAGGGGTTATTCTCTAAGTTGTTCGACCTGACTTTCTTTTTCTTAAGGGTCATCATCATCATCATCATGTTTCCAGTTATCACCGTGTTGCTTGCGAGGGTCATCATATTATCTGCATCATGATATCTCGCCGGGGTGATATTTTTATCATCGGGTGATCTTGGTTATGATCATCCTGATGATGATGTTGAAGATTTCTAAGTGCGACCTGATATTCACTGGGGTCATCATATTTTGAACGTCAGGATGATCTTAGTCAATATCATCCTGATGATGTTGTATCACTTCTTGTTCGTAGTTTTGTCATCCTGATGATGCTGACGTCATCTTTGTATCAGGGTGATATCTTTCTTTCTGCCTATCTGCATCATGATATTTCCAAAGGAGGGGGTGATATTTTCATATCACTCGAGTGTGTGTTTGTTCCAGCATCATGATGATGCTGATATCAAGGAGATATCCGCCTGCCGGCTTCGTGCATTATCTAGTGGGGGTGATCTTTTCAATCATCATCATATTCATCTATCGCCCCGATCTTACAGAGGAGCTACAGTGCAACCTGATATTCGCACATCAGGATGATATTTCCAAATATCCGGTTGTCTTCCGAATATCATCCTGATGTCGATATGATGATGACGTCATCAAGGTCCGGGGGGGTCATATTTCCAACATAGATCATCTTGTGGAGATCCCCTGATATTTGTAAACATGATGATGACGTCATCCGGATATGAGGAGGTGCGCAGTAGGCAGATATGATGATGACGTCAGCAGGATATGATGATGATGTCATCAGGATGTTCATCGGCCAGACTTTTTGTATAGGCTCAGCAGGAGGATGTTCCTCCGATGGATCAGGTTGTGCCGATGAAGGCGATTATCATGCGGTTGTATTGTGATATGATGATGACGTCAGGGTGATATTTCGGGCAACAGGATATCATGCTGCTGGAGGATGATGATGATGAAGTCTTATACTAGTGTCGTCAGGAGCAAAAGCACCGACATGATATATGCTCATGACCTAGTATATAAAGTGTTAATGAGGTTGCTGCGGGGTGCATGTGGGATAATGTTATCCTGCATATTCGAAATATCATGATGATGAATCTCGACGGGAAATGTTTGCGATTAACTGTCTGATGTTCTTCCCAAGGCCGCGGGTTGGTGCGCCATTAATGGCGATTGTTGCAGAGGTATGGGCGGTGGCGCAGGGCTCGAAAAATCTTCCTGTCTCCTCCCCTACCTGCTGCATTAATGTGTTTGAGCGCCATTTTTATGATACTGTATATCTGGCGGGATTTTTGGTCAACCTGGTAGTTAATGCTGAGTACACCCTCCTGCTATATAATGCAGACGGTGTTATTCATTCAAGGTTGTTGAAAGTTGAGGATTTTTGGCTCTGTAATCCATAACCAGCTGATCTGGTTGCTCTGTACAGTTTAACTTGTGAGTTTATGTATCTCCTGTTGTACGACTTGGCATGAATCCACTGATTTCATGGTTGATCTTATATGAGTAATGCTATCTTAGCATGTGTTTTGTTAATTCTGTCTCCAGTATTGCATGTATTCTTCTTCTGGATCTAGATATTTGCGTAATGTTTAGATTCTAGAGCATAGAATTCCTATGTTGAATGTCTGATCTTTTAACCTCTGCTCAAGGGGCAGATTAAACTGTTTTCAGGTTGAACATTGGGAAGGGTATACTGCAGTAGGGATGCCATAAGTAGAGATAACTTAACACTCTTCATTGGGAGATATCTGTAAGGCAGGTATCATGTGTATCCCCCTGAAATCCAGTTTTAGCTATTCATGCTGATCATTCACAGGTGTATGTCTACCGACTCCAAGCCCTGGATAGGCACCAATCATGCTGTGTTTTTGTGTTATACACCATGTCCAGCTTTGCATCCAAAATTCAAACTAAACCATTTCATACTTCCACCTGTTAGTTGTAGGAGTAGTATTAGGAACCCCCTGCATGCTCTCATACCCAACCAGACATCATGTCCAAGAATGTTGCCAGCCTTGTGATCTATCATGCAGATCTTGGTCCATACATGAGAGTATTCTGCCTGTTGTTGTCAAGTTAGATCCTTCTATCTTTGAGCTAGTTAAGGTTACATCTTGAGTTATAGGGATACCCCCCTTGGTGCGGCAGAACCAGAAGTGAAGGGGAGGAGCTCACGCAACCTCCTGTATTCAGTTGGCTGAATCTGCCTGTACATTAGAAGTGGCAAATCCTAATGTTGATTCAGAAGAATTACCAACAAGTTGCACTCATTACCAACTTGCCTATTAGGAAAAAAAATTGGGAAAAAATTGATAAATAAGTTGTAAATATTTGTGTTCATTGGCCATTCAATAGCACCTTTAGGTATTGTTTTAAATATATATAGAATTGAGTGAGGGTTCTATTGGAGTCCTCACCCTTGTAATAAAAATGTTAATAGAGTATTACAAATTCATAGTTATGACAAAACAACCCATAAACTATGACAAAAACCAAAGGCTTAAACAACACAAAAGAGCTAAACACAACACCAAGCCAATAAAGAGAAGGCACAAATGCTTGTATAGAACCCTCTAACCAGCCACACCACCAATCATCGAAACACTAGTTTGACCTCTTACACACTCACCAATTGCTATGGTACAACATATGATGCAGGAGCAATCGCGTGCACCTGCAATCTTGCATCACACAAAAATATTTCAAGTTTTTGTTTTCAATTTTGTTTAGTTTTTGTGGTTGTTTGCTTTTGGGGCAATTGTTAGATTTGAAATCGATCAAGTTTGGAATGAGTTGGTGCAATTGAACTCCTCAAAAAAATTATAGCTCATATATTCTTTAGTTCTCTAAAACGTGGCTTGAATAACGAGTTAAGTTGTGAGGTCCATGTTCCATGCATTTTAGCTAAGGTTTTTATCTTTGGATTCAAATTAAATGACGAAAGGAAGCCCATGTGAACTGGTGCAACCTCATTAAGGCTTAAGAGTTGAAGTTGCACTCATGTGCTAACCTATCGCTAAGATAGTCTCCTTGTGCACTAGTGTAGCTTCATTTAAGGTACTCATATTCAAGGTTGCACTCCTACGCTAACTTGTTGATGGAGTCCTTAATTTCACTTTTATATTGGATTGTAGATGGAGGAGCCACTATGCACATAGAGGAGCCCATTTTTTTAAAATGTAAGGATGGAGGTTGCATTTAGTCAAAATATTTGATGAGGGATACTTTAGGCATCAACGTAGCCTCACCCGTGACATAGGGGTCTAAGGTTGTGCCCTTGTGCTATTGGCCATTGAGTTTGCACATCAGCACAACTTTGTTCCAAATGCAAGAGATTGAGGTTGAGCTCTTGCATTGACTTGCCAGAGGAAATTCCTGAACCCTTTTATTGCCAAAGATAGAATTGTTGGTTCATTGAGAGGAAAATTATCGATGAAACAGTTTGTTGTGTACTGGAGCAACTTCATCCAAAACATAAGAGTTTAAGGTTACATAGTTGTGCTAAATGCCTTTGAGGAAGCCTCTAGCACAGTCTCACAGCTTCTCTTAGGCACATGATTCCAAGGTTGTGCTCTTGCACTAAATCACCATTGAGGCATCTTGAGAAGGGGTCAAAGCATATTATTTTGTAGGAGGCAACTGTTGGTGGTTCAATTTTGCAACCGTTGATTCCTCAACTTCCTCAAGCTTGTGTATAAAAGGAAATGGTGGCATTCAGTTTGGGGTTGCTTGAATGATATTGGGAGAGATTTTTGGAGCAGAGTATTGCAAGGAAGAAGATTGTATTTCTTAAATTATCTATTATACTCCTAATGTTGCATATATGAATAAAAAAAATTGAAATTGGTTGTTACTGTTGTGATTGTGAATTTGATAAGATTCTCAAGTTTAGACTGCATCAAGTGGTATTAGAGCTCAGATTGGATCATGTTGAGGAGAAGGAATCTTGAAGAGTTTTGTTGTGGATGAGTAAGAGCACAAGAAGACCTACAACTACATAGGATTCATGAAACATGGCACAAAGAGGAAGAGGGTGAAGAGGAGCACTATGGGCAGGTGACATGGTAGTAGTAGAGTGTTGGCAAGAGACACTGTGTGGCTTCATGAGTGTTGTCATTGATGGCAACAAAGTCCATCCCACACATCCGTAGGACATGGTGTGTCTTTACTGGAAGTCAGATTGAAGAGTATTTTGGTCCGGTAAGCAAGAATAGAGCATGCAACAAGGTCTGACAATCAGGCCCGAATCTCTTAGAGGAAGTATCTCAACAAAGTACAGACTTGGGGAAGTCAAGAGGAGTATCATGATTGATACATTCCAGGGATTGAGCCTCTGGTGATGAAAGAGTGAAAAGATATGAGCACCTAAGTGTTGGGCAGAGTAGACTGAGGAAGAACTGACCGACATAGCATCAGACCTTAATCCGGATGGGGAATTGATGGAGATCAAGTTTCTTGAGGGATCATTCATGGTTGGCTGACATGATTGATGACTTCTATAAGCATCTCTTTGATACGCATCACTTAGTAAGCATGGATTCAGCTGACAGACTAGAGTTTAGAAATATCTTGAGTTCTCCAGATGCCAACTAGAAAGATGATTGAAATCATTGATTTCGGTATGAAGGTGTGTGTGGTGTATTGTGAAGTGCGAAGAAAAGCAGAGAGTAGTGTGAAGGCAGTAATACAGGTCCGGTATGTGACAAGATAGCAGCATTAAAGAAGAGGAAGAATGAAGTGCAGTAGATCACTGTATTGAGCCTAACCAGAACTAAACCTCAACATATGTGGATGCTTCTCATCAATTCAAGTATCTTGTTACTTTCCTTATATCTTGTAGGTAGTGAGCCTCTTGTGAGCAATGTGCTCAGGCAGTGAGCCCTAATTGGCAAGTGCCATTTTGTACTTCTATTCTTTTAATAGAGAATACAATCTTGGGTTAGTCACCTCGTGGTTTTTCCCTTAACAGGGTTTTCCATGTCAAAATCATTGTGTTATGTGTATTGATTTTTTTCCTGTTTTCATGGTTATAGAGGCTTATTTGTTGTAATGTTGCACTAGTCATTAAAGAAGAACAGAAAGTTAAATTAATTAAGATAACCGATTCACCCCCCCCTCTTAGTTTTCAACAGTAGAGATGTTGAGAGGGATTATGGAAAGATTAGATGTGATGAAGATGGCACAACAAAGAGGAGTACATGTGGAAGACATAAGTGAAGATGAAGAATAAATAGAGGCAAGATAAGATGATGTGAATGAAGATGGAGATGAAATAGAAATAAGATTTTGTAGGTAATGTCTAGAATCAGTAGTAAACCTAGATTGGATCCTCCCAGTTATAATAGAAACCTGAATCTAGAAGAATTGGTTCACTGGATCTCAGAGATGGAGTACTTTTATTTTGAATCAATTAACAACCCAAAAAAGTGAAATTAACTTTTATAATTGAAGGGACATGCATCCTTGTGGTGGGATCATGTGCAGAACAAAAGATAACGAAAAGGTAAAGAGAAAATAAAATCTTGGGAAAGAATGGGAAAGAAATTGAAGGCTAAACTTCTACCTCTAAACTATCAAATTAGTTTGTTCAAGAAATTGAAAAAAATGAAACAAAGAGAAAAGAATGTACAAGAATACACTGAAGAGTTTTATAGATTGAACATTAGAGTAGAATATGTAAATGATGTTGCTAATAAAGTTTTATGGTATATTAATGGTTTGAATTATTCCATTCAAGATGAAATAAGTATCATACATATAAAAAGTGAAGAAGAAGCCTATTAATTTGCCTTGAAGGCAGAAGAGAAGCTTGCAAGAAAACAACAAAATAACTCCATACGTAGAGGAAAATTTTCTTATGGAAGAGGATAGTCCAATAGTGGTAGAGGATATCAAAATAAACAAGGAGAACCTAGCACCTCACAAACAAGCACACAAGATAACAAAGGAAGGGGAGAGAGATTACTCTAGAGGAAGAGGAGATTATTCTCAAGGCAAAGGATATTTTGGAAGAGGTAGAGGAAGAGGATTCAGTGGTACATGTTTTCAATATGGATAAACTGGGCATAGGGCATTTGAATGTTCTCAGATACAATAGAGCAGTAAAAAAGGAAAAGAGCAAGAATCAATGTGGCACAAGTAAACAATGAAAGTGTGTCTTCACCAAAATGTGGAGAGGATCCCAAAGATGGAGAGTCCTTTATGCTGCAAAGGATTTTGTTAAATCGTGAGAAGGAGAAAATAGAACTAGTCCAATGAAGGAACTTGTTTCGAACAAAATGCAAATTAGGTGGAAAATGTTGTAAAGTCATAGTGGACAACAATAGTAATGAAAAAATTGTGTCTGAAGAAATGGTGGAAAATTTGAAGTTGAGGAGAGTCAAACATCCCAGTCCATATAGAGTTTTCTAATTGTAAAAGGAACATCAATTGGTGGTAAGTGAGCAATGTATTATAAATTTTCAAATTGGTAGTTATAAGGATGAAATTCTTTGTGATGTGATGCTAATGGATGCATGCCATATCCTATTGGGTAGGTCTTGACAATTTGATAGACAATATATTCATGATGGTAGAACAAACACATATAAGATAAAAAAGGATGGTAAAGAATATATATTGAATCCATTGAAGGATAAGGAGGAACAAGTAGAAAATAGTTCTAAAGTTTGTTTGGTGTCTGGAAATGAATTATTGAAAGGGTTGAAGAAAGAGGGAGCATGTTTTGCATTTATCCCTAAGCCTATAATGGCCATGAAAAAATAAAATAAGGAAGAGTTGCCAATAGAAATTTAGGAAATTCTAGATGAATATGTAGATATACTAATGAAGCAGTTGTTAGATGGATTGCCACCTATGAGGAGTATCAATCATTGTATGGATTTGATAATTGGTGTGAGTTTGCCAAATAAAGCACTGTATATAAATATGCCTATGGAGAATGAGGAAATAAATAGGCAAGTACAAGAATTGTTGGATAAAGGATTGATCAAAGAAAGTCTTAGCCCATGTGTTGTACTAGTAGTTTGACACCCAAAAAGGATGGGAAATGGCAGATGTGTATAGATTTGAGATCCATCAATAAGATAACAATAAAGTATAGGTTTCCATTGCCACAAATGGATGATATGATGGATTATTTGAGTGGAGCCAAGTACTTCACAAAAATTGATTTGAGGATCAGATACCATCAAATATGAATAAGAGAGGGAGATGAGTGGAAGACAACCTTCAAGACAAAAGATGACATGTATGAATGGTTGGTGATTCTGTTTGGATTGACAAATGCACCCAACACCTTCGTGTGGTTGATGAATGAAGTATTGAAGCCTTTTTTGGGTAAGTTCGTGATTGTGTATTTGGATGATATTTTGATATTTAGTAAAACAAAAGAGGAGCATTTGCAGCATGTTAGGGTAGTCTTGTAAAGGTTGAAAGAGGAGAAGTTACTGGTAAATTTGAAGAAATGTAGTTTCATGAAGGAAGAATTCGTATATTTAGGATTTGTTGTTTCTGGAGAAGGACTAAAAATAGATTCAGAAAAGGTCAAAGCAATTGTGGATTGGCCTTCACCAAGGAGTATGTTTGAAGTAAGGAGTTTTCATGGATTGGAGAGCTTCTATAGGAAGTTCATTAGAAATTTTAGTGGAATTTGTACACTTATTATGGAGACCATGAGGGGTAATAGGAAAGAATTTGTTTGGACATCAACAGTAGAGAAAAGTTTTTAGCTGTTGAAAGAAAAAGTCATAGAACAACTAGTGTCAAGGCATTACCTAATTTTGGAAAAATATCCCAAATAGATTGTGATGCAAGTGGGACAGTGACTGGAGGAGTCTTAAGTCAAGATGGAAGACCAATAGCATACTTCAGTGAGAAGTTGAATGAATCCAAAAGAAAATATTTTGTATATGATCAAGAATTTTATGCAATTGTTCAGGCACTCAAGAAATGGAGACATTACTTGCTACCTAAGGAGTTCAGGTTGTATACTGATCATCATGCACTGCATTTCATAAACAACCCAGGTAAGTTGAATTAGAAACACATGAAGTGGGTTGAATTTCTATAAAGTTATTCATTTGTTTTGAAATATAGAAGTGGAATGTCTAACTAGGTAGCTGATACATTGAGTCGGAGATGCTTGTTGTTGAATGAAATGAGAGTAAATGTTGTTGGTTTTTATTCTATGTGGGAGTTATATGAAGAAGATGCTAATTTCAACAAAGCATGGGCATCATGCAAGAATCTAGTGGAAAAGGATAGAACTCCATCGCTAGAGTATTTTGTTCAAGAAGGTTTATTGTTCAAAGGGAAGAGATTGTGTATACCTCAGGGATCAATGAGGGAAAATTTAATAAGGGAGAAACATAGTGGAGGTCTGAGTGGACATTTTGGAGTGGATAATAAATTGGCATAGCTGAATGAAGGATATTATTGGCATGGAATGAAAGAAGATGGTGCAAGGTTATAGAGTTTGCTAGCATGCCAAAGGAGTAAGACATAACATAGCGTTGTATCAGCCATTGCCTATATCGGAGAGGCCATGGGAACACATAAGCATGGATTTTGTTTTGGGATTACTACGAACACAAAGAGGTAATGATTCAATTTTTGTTGTAGTAGATAGATTTTCAAAGATGGTTCATTTTATACCATGCCAGAAGCGTAATGATGCTTTCCATATAGCTACATTGCTCTTTAGAGAGGTAGTTATATTGCATAGATTATTGAAAAGTATCATCTTAGATTGGAATACCAAAATTGTTGGCCATTTTTGGCGTACTTTGTGGAAAAAAATGGGAAATCAGTCAGGGTTTAGCTCAACTTACCATCCTTAGATTGATGGTCAAACTAAAGTTATGAATAAGACTCTTGGTAACTTGTTGAGATGCTTGGTAGGTGACAAACCTTGGGATTTGATTTTAGCTCAGGAAGAGTTTTCTTACAATAATTCAGTTAATCAGAGCGTAGGGAAAAGCCCATTCCATATTGTTTATGGTTACAGTCCCAAAGGTGTTGATGAATTAAGGGATAGTGTAGATTTGGCCAAGAAGAGTGTTGTTGTCAAGGATTTTGTTGAATACATTCAAGAATTGCATAGAGAATTGAAAGAAAATTTGGAGAGAAGTGCCAGAAAACATAAAGAATATGCAGTTGTGAAGAGAAGAGAACAAGAATTTCAGGTCAGAGATTTGGTCTTGACGCATTTGAGAAAGGAAAGGTCCCCTCAAGGAACATATAATAAATTGAAGTGGAAAAGATGGGCCCATGTAGGGTATTGAGAAAGTTTTCATCCAATGCATATGAGATTGAACTTATAGAAGGTATAGATATTTCTCCTATATTCAATGTTGCTAACTTGTACAGATATTATGAAGGGGAAACAAGTACACAAGGGGCTAACTTGTACAAATATTATGAAGGGGAAACAAGTACACAAGGGGATAGACATTCAGATTTACAGGATGCACCAAAATGGATACATCAATTTCCTGAGAAAAAATTAAAGTGGACATTATGATAGATTCTCAAGTGGTCAAAAGGACAAGAGGAAAGGAGTATCAGAAATATCTAGTGGTCCGTTGGAAGAACATAGCAGTTGAGGAAGTTTCTTGGGTGAATGCTTCAGATTTGGTCAAATATGGAATTCCCATTCTAGACTTGCTTAAATGTTCATGAGTTGCACACTCATGGAATATTTTCTCTTACTTGTTGTGTCTAATACAGGAGCATCTGGGTGCACGTGTGATCCTGCATCACCCAAAAACATTTCAAGTTTTTGTTTTCAATTTTGATTAGTTTTTTTGTGTTCAGTTGTTGTTGTTGTTTGCTTCAGGGGTAACTGTCAAATTTGAAATCGGTCAAGTTTGGAACTAGTTAGTATAATTGAACAACTTAGTAAAAATTATAGTTCATGTATTCTTTTGTTCTTTGAAATGTGGCTTGAATAACAAGTTAAGTTGTGAGGTCCATGTTCCATATGTTTCGGCTAAGGTTTTTATCTTTAAATTCAAAGGAAATGATGAAAGGAAGCCCATGCACACTAGCACAACCTCATTCAAGGCTCAAGAGTTGAAGATGTGCTCTTGCGTTAACCTGTCACTAAGATAGTCTCCTTGCACACTAGCATGACTTTGTCTTGGGTACCTATATTCAAGGTTGTGCTCCTGCGCTAACTTGTTGATGGAGTCCTTCATTTCACTTCTATGTTGGATTGCGGATGGACTTGAGGAGCCATTATACACATAGAGGAGCTAATTTTTCTGAAAGGTAAGGTTGGAGGTTGTTTTTAGTCAAAATATTTGATGAGGGAGACTTTGCGCATCAGCGTAGCTTCACCCATGATGCAAGGGTCAAAGGTTGCACCATTGTGCTATTAGTCATTGAGTTTACACACTAGTGCAACTTTGTTCCTAATACAAGAGCTTGAGGTTGCGCTCTTGCACTAACTTGCCAGAGGAAATTCCTAAACCCTTGTGTTGCCAAAGATGGAATTGTTGGTCCATCAAGAGGAAAATTACCAATGAAGCAGTCTGTTATGCACTTGCACAACTTCATCCAAAACATAGGAGTTTAAGGTTGTGTCATTGCACTAAACGCAATTGAGGAAGCCTCTAGTGTAGTCTTGCAGCCTGTCTTAGGGCACATGATTCCAAGGTTGCACTCTTGTGCTAAGTGACCATTGAGGCATCTTGTGAAGGGGTCAAAGCATATTATTTTGTAGGAGGTGACTATTGGTGGTTTAGTTTTGCAATTGTCGATTCCTTAACTTCCTTGAAAGCCTGCGTATAAAAGGAAACCATGGAATTCAATTTGGGGTTACTTGATTAATTTTCAAAGAGATTTATGGAGCAACGTATTGTAAGGAAGAAGACTGTATTACTTGAACTGTCTATTGTACTCCTAATGTTGAATATATGAATAAAGAAATTCAAAATTAGTTGTTACTATTGTGATTGTGAATATTGTAGTCCCATGAATTTGTGTTTAGGCCACTAAATCCTGATTGTCTGATAAAATTCTCAGGTTTAGACTGCATCGACATCTTTGATTAGAAAACCTAGAATTTTACAATCCTCTAAATTAGGGAATTAGACACCAATAATCATTTTATTGTTCTTAACTACTCTATGACATACACCTCCTCCAAAGCAAGATGCAAATACTAACTAAATTAACTTCAATAAATTCATTCAAATGGGAGACCATTAGATTTTTAATGACTAAATTGATGTTAGTAGAAAATTTGTTAGCCTTAGAAACCGAAAGAGATACCTCTTTAAGCTCTTACTTCAAAGCAAACAACTCTACTTTAAATTCACAAACATAACCACCAAAGTTGAAGCAACATAAGCACCATGGTCCTCTTCCTCCAAAAACCCATAACCACCATCCTGACTAACCAATAGTCTATATAATCAAGCTCAAACAACTAGATTAGAGACTTTAACCTCTAAGATAGAAGCATGTGAATTGAGGAAATATTTAATCAATGGAATAGATCTTGTAGAGGAGTAATAAAAAATACATTTAAGACACTGAACAAATATGGGACCCTTACAATGGGGATCCCCCCTATAATTGCACCCTTGCATGAGTCCTAAAACTAGTTAAAAACCATGCTAGGCACCCAAGGAATAAGAATTAAAAGGAGAAATTGTCACATACATCTAAGCAATACACAAGGTTGGCCCTAATAATAGAAAAATAACCAAAAACCATGTGAGAGGATTCAACTCCATATTTACCAAAAACCATTCAAGCCATCATAAAAAAATAATGGTGATACAAGGGGAACTAAGTGAATAATTCAAGTAATTCATGAAGGAAATATGACTTCTTACTAACATCTAGGGAAGACATGGCATCCATAGAAGACCCCACCACAAGATCCTTCCCCCAAAGGCTATGTTGGAAAACATTGCATGAGGAGGGACAGGGAGCAAAAGATAAGAACCATCTTTTGTAATATGATTTTCCAAATGAGCTCAAACTTCAGTGCATGTTCAAGCAAAATAGTGTGTCCCACTTTTTAGCACTATTGGGCCGCAAAAATCAACATTTTTTAGCATTCAACACATTATGTCAATTATACCAAACAAATGGTCAAGAATTTAAGGATGATGTAAAGTAAAGAGTTGTGGTATTTTCTATGTAGATTCAATTTATAATTTTTCTATTTTTCTTAAAGAGATATTTCTATCATTTTTTTATTTTTTCAATATTTTTTTGTTATTTTTTTATTAAGTGACATTTTACTGTAACACATAAATTTCACTATAAATAAAATATTTCCATGATTTCTTAGAATTATATCATTAACTCTAATACCTGGTGCATAGATATTTTTTGTAATTTTCTATTAAATATTTTATTTATTATTTATTTATAATAGGTATTAACATAAATTTCAAACCTATATTTTATTGTAACGAGTTTTTGTTAGTATATGTATCAAAATTATTATTAGTTTTCATTGAAACAAGGACATCCTTGTGGAGTGTTGTGTATTTTTTGAGATTTTTCTGGCATGGTTTGTTATTTTCTTAGTGTATTGAATAGGGCTTGAATAGGGGCCATTATTTTTCATAATGGACCTTATTAATTACAAAATTTAAAAATAAAATTAAAAAACATAATACATGTATTATACTTTTTGGAAATATAACACTAAGGGCTACAAACCTACAAAATCATGTCTTCAAATGACTTCATTTGACCCCCCAAAAGGTGAGGTGAATTATTTTTTGTTAGCATTTGATAGAAGTGGAAGAGACTTTGCCAAAGGCTCCAAAAAGGGGGTTTGATCTAATCCTAGGGTTTTTTTATCTAACCTCCCTAGGCTTAGATCAAGCTCACCCCCTTAGATCAAATCCTAGATGCATTTTCAATAAAAATGTGATTTCAGGCAAAAAAATAGGGTTAGCCTAGAAGTGGGACATAGTAATTTGATGTGGGACATAGTAATTTGAAGTGGGACATAGTAATTTGGTTTAGTCTTGCCACCCTATCACTAATCAAACTAGTGAAACACAATTGATCATTACTTTGATTGGAAAAAATAAACCATCTAATTGACTTCTCTAAAACCATGTGAGAAAGACATCATCAAAGGTGGCACATTTACACTCTTATATAAAAACACACCCACCTTATTGATTATTTCTTATTTAATTAAACATCATTAGTTATATATGCAAAGGCACCTTTTCAAAAAAATAAAAAGCTTGGATTAGGACATAGCTTCATGTGTGGCTCGAAGAATCTTTGTTGAAGACTATGCATAAATGATCCAAATTAATGCTTTCTACTTAAATTCAAAATTTAATGAACTCTAAACAATGATGATATGTTTTGTTCTCTTCTACAAGTTGAATCCACGTCTATAGAATTGATCTTTTTGGTTGCAAAAATGAATATATCTCATAGATTTGAACCATGTCCACTGAAATGAATTGCATACTTCTAGATGCTGAAATATGTTTGTCTCTGATTTTCGAAAACCTATGTTTGAAGAGTAGGTGATGTTGATGAACTCCTTTAGGAGTTTGCTAAGAAAGGATCTTCTCCTTATGTCAAACCCTGAGATCTGAATAATATTTTAAACAATTATTGAAGACATGCCAAGCAACCACATAGTATGCCTAGTTTATTGCTAATGATACAAACACTAATGTAAGTTGATGATGAAATGTGATGCTCTTGGAATTAATCAAATAGACTTTGCTTGCTATTTGATGCCTAAAAGTGAATTAAGGTTTACATCCTTTTATAGAACACCCTAGTACACAAATCAACACATTTCATACTCAAGTCAGTTAATAAGAAGATAATCAGATTAGATTTTGATTTAAATTTGAATTAAAAATTTTGGGTAATTTTTTGCACTTACAATTTAATGTAAGGGGAAAAAAAAAACTAAAAATCAAGATGATTTAAAGATATAATCAAATTAAATTTAAATTAATTATCAAGTTTAAAAAAAAAAACATACTACTTATACATTAATTGTTACATTAAAAACAATCCAATTAAAATGAAACCAAAACCCAAAAAACAAGTGCAAAATATCTAATTACACGTCCCCATCACAAACTCATAAACAAATACTTTTGCATGAGCTTACTTTAAAGATATATTAAGAACTAAACAAATATTTAAGATTAGGGAACTCCAAGTTGCATCAAAAGTCGGCTCTCTTTGAAATTATTTATTTCCTAATCCGCTAATATTTTAGCGGATAGCCTTGATTTTTTTTTTAAAAACTATAGCGTTTATTTTTAAGAGAATCATTATCAGGTTTAAGCAAATCACTTGGAACACCTATTCAAGTAATCATGGAGTCTAAATCACTTGAATTAATTATGTAACAAATTTTTTTTTTTTTGGTGACATATCAAATGTTTATTATGTGTTTGTCAATAATAATTATTCTTAAATATTATGGAATTCAATAATCAAGAGTCAATTTTGACCTAGAAAAATAAGACAAACATTTACCACTTTTTGGTGTGGATGAGGTGTGAAATTACCATTAACTGTTTGACCATTAAATCCCATAATATTTAAGTAGAGTGACAAAAGACCAACTACTAAACATTTCACACTATTCATTTTTGGACTTAAAAAGAGTCCATTCATTTGAACTTAAAAATGAGTTTATACAAATAGAATTGTCGCTTGCATGTAGCAATTTATAGCCTCAAGTCTGGCAATAAAATCCCCATAAAATCTCCTCGTTCATTCAAAGCAACAGACACCTTCTGCATTTTGAATAAAAATAATATAGATGCTAGAATATAGCCCTAATAACACAGGCAATATCTAAATATTTAAGCAAAACCCGAGCAACATTGAGTAGTTGTAAGAATAACCAGGTTCATATTTTCCTGGTCAATTCATATCCAAACCATTACTAGTAGTGAGTAGTAGCTAACTTGTGACTGATGGCAAAATATTCTGCAAAATATCCCAGCAAACTTCAGAATTAAAAACAGCAATTTACTAATAAATGTAAGCAGTGTGATGAGTCACTGGTGATGGAGAACAGAGTTGGGGACAAAATGTCAGTGGGGAAGAGGTGGAACTTGGCAATCACTGAGTTAATCATCATACAATGACAATCTGAGTATCTTGGACAAGGAAGTGGACATGTTTCATTTCTAACTATTATTAAACAACTCTGCAATTCTACCCATCATTATCTTGGAGCATCTGTTAAAGTTAAAATATAAAAAATACAGTTCTCATGAGGGTATATTTTTACACTTTTAAAAACAAGTGAGTGGTGTGAGCATCTTCTTCATCTCAGTTGGGATTGTCTGTATGACAGCAATTCACCATTCTAATATTACCCTTGTGACTGTGACCTGCCTCATCTCATTTTCAGAGTAATGCTTACAAGATGAGGTATCACTTACATCAGCAATGGAAGAGTTTTCTGCATACTTCAGAATACCTGATCTAATCCCTACATACTTTTAAAATGGAAAGTGAAGTGATTGTGACAAGTTTGGAACATTCTGCTCTTAATGTTGTAGTTTACCAATTTCATTGTCACATTATATATTTATTTTATTTTAAAAAAATAAAAAATATATATTAAATAAGTACAATTCTTTTAAAATAAACTGTCCTATAAATTTGATGGAATGAATATTTCTTGGTGAGATCAGTAAAATAGATACCTTTCCCTTAATCTTTAATAAAATGGATTGGTCTAAATCTTTAATCTTTAATAAAATGGATTGGTCTAAATCTTAAATAAAATATTAAATATTATTTGATTCTTTTCTTTAATCTTTAATAAAATGGATTGGTCTAAATCTTTCATCTTTAATAAAATGGATTGGTCTAAATTGTAAATAAAATATTAAATATTATTTGATTCAATGGTCAATAACATTAATAAAATGAATTTTTCTTAATCTTAAATAAAATATTAAATATTATTTGATTTAATGATCAATAACAATTTAAAAATATTAAATATCATTTGATTCAATGGTCAAATGATCAATAACAATTTTACAAAATAACATTAAAAATAACCATAAACAATTACGTAATTTTAATAAATAAGATATGACAGAGATGGTTAACACGGCTGTCATTTTCTTTTTATTTTTAATTAGAAACATGCTTAATAAATAAAATTTCCCTTTTGTATATGACAGCAATACACACAGATAGAAAGCAATTGAGGTGAAAAAGTGGGTTGCACATGGGTTTGCTGAATATCAAAGCTACAGATTGTATTGCATGTTTGTCATTTACTTAGAAGTTTTCAAGGTTTGCCAATTGGAATTGTTTCAAATATTAACATTCACTTAAAAATGTCACGTGAAATATTATATATATATTTTGGTGAGAAGTTCTTTCACGAGTAATTTTTATTATTTCATTTAGAATTAAAGGTTGTTTATCTGGTCATTGTTCAACAATGATCTCTGCGGAGTTGGTGTTGGTTTGTCTATGGACTTCTTATCAAAATTGGATTGCAACATTGAAGAATATTGAAAAACTTAGAATGTATATTAAAAAAATATACAATATAAATGCGATTTGTTTTGAATTTTTTAAACGTTTTATTATGAAAAATTAAAAATTATATATATATAGTTGCCTGGTAAGTTGATTTTAATCTTGAGTTTGATTTCTTTATGTTTAATTTATTGTTGGATAGAATAAGAGTAGTTCATTTTTGTAGGCTTTTCTCATAATAGACTACATTGCGGGTGTTGATGTGTGCCTTGGATACGACTATACTGGTGACCTAGTTCTCTCAATTAAAAATATATTTCCCACTTTCTCAATCCAAACCTTCCAAATAATATAACTATTATATGTCAGATTGCACGTCAAAATACTTTGAATTGAACACACATGATCTTGTATTTAAGGACAATCTGTAGGACATTAGTTTGTATCACATCATGGGATCTATTGTTTCTTGCACAATACACCCTAATTTTTCTAAGAAAATTAAGGATCCTATTTTTTTAAAGTCCTTGTGGCCTTGAATTATTTCTATCTTGACCCTTTATGTCTTGTCATGTTTTTTTTAAAACGTTTCCTCTAAAATCTACAATGCATTCATCTAACATCTACTTCTTTAAGCCTCCTTAATTGCCCTTTCTTGGTTCGACTTCCTTCCTTCCCTATTGCAGTCTTGGTTCAATCAGGTTTGTGTTTCAATTCTTAGGTTTACTTTTGTTTTGCACAACCTCTACCTTAATTGTTCTCATTACCCACTGTTACGGACCCAAAATCTAGCTTAATCGTATTTACTTCTCTTGCCAGATCTAATTTCTTTCACAATTTCTCCAAGCATTCCCTTCCAAAGCTGAATCCCTTCAGACTTGCTTAAGTTTCATCGTGTGTCCTTTCTTAGGGTCATTGAGATTTTCCACGCGGTTTTCTTGTAGCAATCTTGATTTCCTCAAGCTTTCCCCTATTAGGATTAAGCTACCATTTACCTTGCAAATCCTATGTATAATTTTTTATGCGTCTCCAACATTTTTGGAAAGTGTCCTTGGGTGCTTAGGGTGTTATTGTTAGGAATAGCAGGCAGAAGATATCAATTAAATGTAGATAATTAGAGATTAAACAGAGGAATGAAAATACATAGAAATAAAACAACGAGAAACAATTTTAATGTGGTTCACCCAAAGTTGGGCTACAACCACCAACAGAGAGTCCAATATTATTATCCAACAAAAATGGAACCGATTACAACCAACAATCTCTTGCAACTCAAGACTGCTACAATATGCTACAATGCAATATCATCTATAACCCTAACCCTAATCCTTTTCACCTTCTCCAGCCATTTTTATCAAGACTTATGTTGGTTACAAAAATAGGGTTTTTTATATGTCGACCAATAGAAAAATAATTGTCGACGCCTTTATGAAATAATAGACATTTTTTGCTTCGGGGGTGTTGGCCCCGGAGCCCTCGGCCAGGGCGTTGCACCCAGACCCCCACCGTGGGCTCTACCCTCGAGCCACCGTATAGGGGATAAGCCCCCTGGGCCTTGCAGGAGGGGCTCTAGCCCCCTGCACTCCCCCGTTAAATACTTTGGGGGGAAATCATGCCGACAAGAGTGGGGAAAATTTAACCTTCAAGTATGATTAGGCTCCATATAACAACAATTATTGGAATAATTAATTTGTAATTTTAGATTCCCTAGATTCTTGGCATTAGTTGCCATATGCATTCATGAAGGAAGTGGAGCACAATGGTGGCAATTACTATTTTATGACTTTGGACTCATTTATGGAACTTTCCCAATTCTTGGTGCTAGGATTGAGGAAATGAATCTTGTTATGATTCATGAAGCATGAGTTGGCAATTCCATTTTGGAGTGCTACATTACTTTGTCATAGATGCTACAATGATTACAATTTCTAATTAGGAGACTCATGGTTTGAGTTCACGTGAAGTCAATGCGAAGATATTATATTATTTACTATTCTCAGAAGATACTCTGTGAGTTGGGCATGGAATTTTTACAACATACCGTGGTTTTGGTACCCATTGTTTTAGTAAAACCATTTGTGGTTTGGACCTCTTCCTTGCCTATATATTGAGAGTATGACATAGTGGATTAGAGAGTAATGCTAAATCATAGGTACACAAGTGTTGCCAAAATGCTGTCAAAATTTTGAGTGGTAGTGTGTTGATGTTGTATTATGTACATTGAAGAATAATACATACTTGTCCTTTTTTCTTTAGTAGAGTTTTTTCCTCCATGTAAATCCTATGTTATGTGATGATTTTATTGTTAGTGTAGGTTTTTATTTTCCTAGTTGGGTTATTTATTTTCCTATATTCCTAGGTTTTTCCTACACATGTTATTAAGCTTGATTAAGGTTAAATAAGCGAGTATTAGTGTGAGTGGGTGCAAGGTGTCGACATCCTCCATGGGAGTTACACTTGCCTATTTTACGCTATTGTGGTGGACTCTTCCCATTGGTCGTATTTTCCACCTCTCCCCTCTCTCATAGTCTATTTATACTCACCTCCTAGCTTGTATTTTTCATCTTGAATGTATTGTCTAGTTACTCTGCCATTCTTTGCTTTGAACTCTTAATGTAATTCTGTCACATCGACATTTGTATCTCTCAGAATCGCTATTTTACTTTCATTTTACATTTCAGTTTAATATAACTTTTAATCTCTTTTATAAAGTTCCTAAGTTTTTCATATTGTTCAAGATTTCTAACATCGTATCAAAGCATTTTTTTGAGAGTTTTTAAGCTCATAGATTCCTAATTGAGAGAGTGAGTTCTTGTGAATCCTATATACTCTTCTCTTGTGTTTTCGAATGATCATGAGAATTAGAAAAAGATTTATCAACCCATTAAACTCGTCATTTTGCATGCTTATTTTGTGAGATTTAGGTGATTGTAGCATTTCTATTTATAGTGGCAACATTTCTAGCTATTCCAACACATCCAAGAGGCTCAAGAAAGTCAAGATTAGCTTTCATTTCATCCAATTTGGAGATCATTTGACATACTTACAGAATGAGGGTTTTAAGTTTGGATCTGGTACTCAGTTTCCATTCAAAGCACTTTCAGGCCAAATAGGCCTCGTAGATTAATTTTGACATATTACATGCTTAGTTTGGTGCCGAGATTCAGAAAGGAATTTTTTTTTTTGTCGGAAGGACAATTTGGCCCCCTAACATGCAGATCAAAAAACATCTTTTTGTAATATTTTAGAAAATGGAAAAAATATAAAAAAAACTTATTGAAAGGCCTTTCAACCCGTGCTTTAAAGTGCTTCTCATAATATATGGGCCTCAGCCCATACTAAAGGGGCTTCAATCTTTTGAAAAGGCCTTGCCCTCCTTTAGTAGGCCACAGACCCTCTAGGGGTAGCAGGTGCGGCTTTGGCCCTTGCCCCACTTTCTTTAGGCCGTTGGCCTCTCTTTATGCTTGACCCTTGAGGCCCATCTTTTTTATTTCCGTCTGCAAATTGTTTTTGGTCGGCTCTTTCGGCCTTGGTCAAACTCCTGACCTACATGCCATTTCATTTGGCCTCTGTGCCATTTTTTGGCACCTTTTCTAGCTTTTGTGCTTAAATTTAGCATATCACTATCTCTAGGAGATTCTGCTATCTTTAGTAGTGTTGGCCAAAATTGGCAGAAGTTGGCTAATTTGGTGGAAGCTGACTAAACTTGGTGAAGGAGATTTTCTTTTGCACTTGACCCCCTCTCCGATGGTTGTTTGGGTTTTGAAGACCAACTTTGCAAGCTCATAAGTCAGACTCCTAACCTTCGATTTTCGAGAAGTTTTTTTTATTTGGGCTAATTTTTCATGCTCTACATGCTAGTGCTAATAGTTTGTGATTTTCGTTCATGAGTTTTCTGGAAATTGTAGATTCTCATAGGTGATGCTACACTGTTTCCATTTTTGGAACTTCAAAGACTCATAACTTTCACATACGACCTCAGATTGAGGTACTTCCTTTTTTGAAAGTGGACAATTTTTTGATTAGATCAGAGTGGTGTTGTTATCACTTGGTTTTATTCTAGTATTTTACTTTCAACATACATCTATTTGTTGAGGATTTTGTAAAGCATTAAGATCGAGACCACTAAGTATTTCTAGCTAGAGAAAATTGTAAATACACTAAATATAGAGTACCAAATCATCTTTGCTTGGGGGGTTCTTTGATTAAGTAAAAGGGGGAATTGCCCTATGTGTGTTCTCTTCTTTTCAACACTTCATTTCTGCATTACTTTATCATGGATCAAACAAAAGTACCCATATTAACTCCTCACAACTACTTTGAGTGGAAATCATGCATGACAATTTACTTAAGGAAAGATAGGTTGCATAGGATAACAATAGGACTAGAAACTTAACCTGCTAAAAATGAAGATAAGCCTAAGTGGTTTAACAAATGTGATGAGGCCTATGGAACATTGTGTTTGTCCATTTCTCATGATTTTCTCTTTTGCATTGACTCTCTAAATTCACCAAATGAAATCTAGATAAAGTTAGAAACACTATTTGGCACACAAGATTCAATGAGGGGTCATATGTTGGAAAATGAACTAATTAGTTTAAGTCCAAGCAACTTCAACACAATTCAGGATTTTTTCACAAAATTGAAATCACTAAGGTTGCAGTTAAAATAGTGTGGAATTGAAAAGAAAGACAAACAACTGATTCTTAGTATTCTCTCTAAGCTAAGTTCAACTAGTATATTTTGTATTTGTTTCTACCTTCTATGCCACTAAGGGTGCACTTAGTACTCAATTCACCATGCCATCTTTGGATGACTTTGCTATCTCTCTCACATGGGAGCAGGATAATCTAATCCTCTAAGTCACATGTCCTGGTTGCCAACCAAGGTACAAAAGAACAAAAGGGAAAAAATAGTAACAATAAGGATAAGAAACAAAAGAATAGCAAGGAGAAGAAGGATCAGAAACTAGCTGCCCCAAAAGCAGCTAATGAGGTCCAATCTTCTAATGAAGAAGAAAGAGAAGGTCAAATGTGCCTATTGTAAAAGACCCAGTCATGATGAACATAAATGTTTGAAGAAACAAATTGATCACTTGACACATTCTTGAGAAGAATAATATCAGTGTTCCTGAATCTATAAAATAGAGTTCTAATGAGGGGTCTAACAAGGCAAAGGATAACATCAAGGGAGAAGGAAAGGGAAAGGCCCTTGTAGTAGTTGCTTCCAACCATCCACTTGGGTTCTTGATTCAGGTGCATCACATCATATGGCTTCATCTAAGGAAGAACTTGCATCTTTGGAGCCGTGTACTATGCCTTCTATTTTGATGGGTGATGACACTCCTATTGAGGTGTGTGGGAGAGGGTCTATTAATGTGGGGGATGACACATTCCATGATATTCTTTATGTACCCTCATTATCGACTAATCTCCTATCAGTATATCAGATCACTCACATGATTTCAGGTAAGCGGGTTGAGTTCACTCCTGATTCAGTGGATATTCTTGAGTTGCATAGTGGTTCTATAGTTGTAGTGGGGAGAGAAAATTATCAGTCACAACTGTATTTGTTTTCTCACTTTGTTATTGATCCTCCTTCATCTATTTTTCTCTCATTTAGATGATGGGAGTAGATTATGGCATGAGCAATTTGGCCATCTTAACTTCTGCTACTTGCAATAGTTCAACCCGTAGAGCCTGGTCACAAGGTTGGTTTCATTTCAGTTTTCAGGTGGTGTTTACCAAGGTTGCATTCTTGGTAAGCATCCTAAGGAAAAATTTGATGAAGGTAAGGCATGGAGAGCTTCACAGATATTAGAGTTAGTTCACAATGATTTGACTGGTCCATTTCCTCATCCATCCTTCAACAAGGCTAGATTTGTGCTAACTTTCATTGTTGACTTTTCTTGATATACTTGGGTGTACTTTCTCAAATAGAAGTCTGAAGTATTTGATCACTTTCAGGACTTCAAAACTTTTGTAGAGAAGAAATTTGGGAAAGCCATGAAAGTTTTGTGCAATAACAATGGTGGTGAATATGTCAAACATCGTTTTGAGCCATTTTCCACTTCAGAGGGGATTGATCTGAAACATTCAACTTCATACACTCCTTAGTATAATGGTGTGGAAGAATGGAAGAATAGATCCTTGAAGGAAATGTCAAACTTCATGATTCACTCCAGATCTCTCGCACCATAGTATTAGGCAAAGGCCATTAACTATGCTTTTTATATCCAGAATCATGTTCCTCACCAAGCCTTGAAGGGAGTCACTCCTTTTGAAGCTTGGAGCAGTCAAAAACCATCAATTAAACACTTTCAAGTTTTTGGTTCTCCTGCATGGGCCCACATTCCTATAGAGGAGCGTAAGGCCTTGGATCCGCAGAGTAGGCCTTGCATATGTGTAGGCTATTCTGATAGTGTGAAGGGTTATTAGTTGCTCCACCCTACTACACATGAGTTGCTCATTGAGAGGAGTGTTCAGTTTAAGGAGGGCTATTTGAGCTCAACTCCTATCACTTCTCCACCTCCTTCTACTTTGACATTGGAGTCACTTGGGCTACATGATAGATCTTTTGATGAGTCAGATTCACCTGAGAAAATTCTTGATGATGAGGAGTCTTATACCTCCACTTTTGATGTTGAGATCGATTTAGAGGATTCAACTTCTTCTTCTCCTAGTCATCATTCAGAGGATGGTGATTCTCCTCTAGATTCTTTGACTTTTGGTCTACTTTGGGCTAGACAGACCTTACAATCTGTAGGTGATTTCCCAGTGGGGATCCATTAGACACCAAGCAAACTTGTTCACAATTCCAAGATGCTCCACATGTCTTCATTGCTCCTACCTCTGATCCACAGTCCTTTCAATAAGCTTTTGGTATTCTTGAACAAGGTACAACTATGTAGGAGGAGTATAATTCCTTGATGAGGAACCACACTTGGGATCTTGTCCCTCTTCCTAAGGTAAAAAAACTTGTTTGAAGTAAGTGGATCTATCAAACAACATTTGCTACAAATGGGTTAGTTGATAAGTGTAAGGTTCGCTTGGTCACCAAAGGATTCTCCTAGGTTCTTGGATTGACTACTCTGAGACTTTTACGCCAGTTGCTAGAATGAACTCCATCTGACTTGTTCTTGCTATTGTTGTAGCCAATTGTTGGGAAGTACACCAGATGGATGTGAAGAGTGCTTTTCTTCATGATGACCTTCAGGAGGAGATCTACATGGAGCAGCCACAGGGTTTCGTTTAGGATTCTTTGCTTGTGTGCTACCTTTGGAAGTCTCTCTATGGCCTCAAACAAGCTCCTTGAGCTTGGTATACCAAGATGGACTCCTTCCTTTTGATAGTTGGGTTCACTTGGTGCCATTTTGATCCTAGTGTCTATATTTTGTAGTAGGATGATTCACTCATGTTTTGAGCCCATTTCAAAGTCCCACGTGTCGCAATCGTGTGGCTCTTCAACAAAGTGGGCCTGAATCTCCCTGAGTGTTGAGCCATTGGCTCCTCTATGCCACATCACCGGCAGTGGGTCCCTTTCTCCTCTATGATGCATCAGGGTTTCTGAACCAATTATTCAAAGGTGGAAGGATCCAATGGTTTGTGTATCTTAATGAGGATTCATCTGAGCCAACAACTTGCACTTGAGGTGCCATTAACTAAATCATATGAATCAGTAGGTCTCTAACCTTGCAAAATAAGACACAAAATCATCTTGAGAGAGACACGTCGTGGTACAATGAGAGGTTGTTGAACCTCACACATGGGATCTTGGTGTCTTGAATGCAATGACTTGCACCTGAGACCCCGCCATTAGTGAAAATCAAAATGAATCAGAGATAAATGACAAAGTGGGGTGGAATCAATTCAGAAATGATGCCATGAATGCAAATGAATGCTAATGTTAGTAACAGGTAGTGGAGTTGGGGAAAATCAATGCTAAGGTAATAGAAGTAGATGCGGTAGGGATTTCCCACCTAGGCTTATCTCTACAAATCAATGTTGAAGTTAGTGTGGTAGTTGGGGTAGGTGTTTTCGGCCTAAGTGCACCATGAGATGGGTTTCTATATATACTAATTCAAGGATGTACCATAAGAAAGAGGGCTTTCTTTACCTGGTGAAAGCTTTGCCAAAAGAGACTCAGGCCTTTGTGGGCATTTCCAAGAATCAAATGAATGTTGATGGACTATGCCATCTTGGCTTCTCACATCTTCATTTTTGATTCAACCATGAATGTAAGTTATCATGTTGTGCTCTATTTTCTGCCTGTATTGAATAATTCTTTGCTCAAGACTCTGTATCAGCTATATCTTTGCCTTATGATCAATAAAATCACTGATTTCTACCTTCGTCATATATTTTGCATTTTGTATTCTTGAAAACTATAAATCCATTTCGTGAATCACTAGTTCCTCGTGGTTTCAATTCTCTTTCTTTACCTTTGCAGAGATTTTCAAGAGTATTGTGCATGTATATTAGCTGTCTAAGATTATTTTGTGCATGCATGGCTATTACAGGTGTTCTTTAAACCTATTTGGTGCATCACCTTTTATTTTCTATCATTATGTTTCTTCCCCTTTTCCTTGGTGATCATTAGAGTAGGTTAGGATCTTTTTCATCATTTGAAAGCCATTTTTAGATAGGGAACTGATCCTTCATCTAGAGGTTTGACCTCAAACAACAAGGTCCCACACCTTGAGGTCATTCCCATTGTATCATTGGATTGCCTGAACTAGGTTTAGACAAGGGTGCAAATCCAAGCGATAATAGTTTCTCCCAAAATTAAAGATCATCCTTAATTTTCTTATAATCCACACTTAACTCTCCTTTTGCATGCTCTTTTCGTTTAAGAAAGTCTTACACACCTTATAAGTTGACATAGTTGCATTTAGAAACTTCCATGATACTAAGTGAGATTGAAATATTGCTTTTTTAAAAGTTACAAGTGAAACATAGTGCCACTCCAAGTGGAACACCCCAAATATATGGGTGCATAATAAATAAATACAAATTCATTAATAAATACTAAGATTGTAAGGTGTATGAAACCTATTCTAACATTCTCCCACTTGTCAAATACCTTGCAAGAGTAAAAAGGAAACACCAACAATTTGTGAACTATCTATCAAGGGTATAACCATGCTACAACAAATGACTCCTCTAAGCTTACAAGATTTAACAAAGAATCTACAACATCCACCAAGTGACCACTATCTCCAACTAAACTATTGCATCCTCCATCATGCCAAAGTATGAAAGACTAGAGAATCAAGCCAAGATGACACACTAAATGTCACATAGGAACACCACTATATGCATCCTCAACCTGCTATCTATGCACAACTTCAAAAGTCCAAACTCCTCCAAAATAGGACCAAGTATACATTGTATACTCAACTCTAGTTGAAACAATGACCATAACTTGTTGCACACATCAAATAAAATGCACCACAAAATAAGGTAAACACACCCATTGATAGGCCTCCTACTATTTACATATCCAACCCACTATGAAACCCAAGTCCCTATATATCCATTGTCCTACTCGAATTCCATCTTCCTTGGTAGAAAATATACGTACGTGCCAAAAACCTAAAGACCCTTGATATCGTAGTACAATGAAGCTTGTCCAACATAGACACATATACCTCCTTAGGACTCCCATTGCATTGGAAATGTGTGGTTTGGTGTTGACCATAGCATCCAAAAGTCCACCAAAAACACTCATATAAAGGATGTGGTAGATGGGATTCCATTATCATTAACCCCGTTAACTTTGTATTGTTATCAATGAGGGCTTGCAACTTATACTTAAGACCTATGCAAGTTTTTGTGTAATATCCTTTAACTCAGTGATAATTACAAAATGCTTGATCATTATATGGTTTAGGAATTGGTTTGTTGGGATATAATGGATAGATGGGAGGGAGTAAACGTAAATTATCTCTCCAAAAGCTATGAAGTACATCATACATATATTCTTGAAGTTTAGTGAATATCTTAAAAGTGTTTAGCTTAAAAGTATGGAAGGAGGAAGTGTTAGCAACTTGATGAATATCTTCTTTCATATCATTACCCTTCAAAGAAGCATTTTGACTTGAAGATCCATACTTAAAGGCCCATTACATGCTAGAAATTTGGATTCTACAATTTTAACATGTGCTAACAAATCCATGAAAGAAATAAATATTTTAAACACACATTGTCTTGTATTGGTTTATGTAACTCATTAATATGTTTTTAAAACTCAAGATCATGTAAAGGGGTGATCAATTTAGAGCATAATGACTGAAACTAGATTACATAATTACTAACATGTTCATTTGATCCTTGGGCACACTCAACTAGATCGACCACTAGTACTCTAAGGCCCATGTTAACTTTTAATTTCTTTAGGAAGACTTCAATGAGACCATCAAATGAATGTATAGACCCTGAAGAAGAAAAAATAAGAAAGTGTATGAAAAAAAACTTTGTTAACAACTTATCCTGGGTAAGTGCAAGAAGATGGGGGGCCAAAAAGGGGTCTTAAGTGGCCACTTTTTTTCTGAAATCAGGAAATACTGGCCTTGGATGAGAAATTGAGCATAGTTACACTCAAAATTTGGAGATGCAACCAAAACAATGTTCGTAATGCTCTGAGTCTACTTTCTAAACTACTATTTTTTTTTTAAAATGGCATAGATTAAGGGGTTCAAAAGAGGGAGCCACTGAAATTCATGTTGTTTCTGTCAAAAAAACATAACATAGCATGTTTTGTGGCTCCCTCAAAAGGTCAACTTTTTTTTGGTATTTTTAAAATCGCTTTGGTGAGAAATTAGCTAATAGCATTTAGTTTATGCCCAATTTTTCTAATAATTTTTTGATGAATATTTGATTTTTTACTAATTTTCAAAGTGGACACATCCTAAAAAATAGAATTTTGGCCGTGCTACCCCTATAAATTTTGAAAACTAATTGAAAATTATTTTTTTATTTTTTTAATATTTGTAGAATGGAGTCTAGTTTCTAAATATGTAATTTTTTTGAAATTTCAACAAATATTTAATTTACAATGAAAAAAAGACCAAATAGTGGTTTTTGCCCAAAAACGGACACACAAACAAAAGAAATTAAAGATGAAAGGCTTAAAATTGCTAAAATGTGAAAAAAATTACATCGTCAGATAGCTAAGAGAAATCCTAACATTACCCAGGTGTTTGATTTGTTTGACCTTGAAACACGTGCAAATCTGAGGGTTAGCACGAACGAAATTATGTGAAATCTTGAAGAATATGGAAAAACACGTCTGTGGATGTGGAAAAGGCACTCCAAGCCTTTGGGTTGGAAATCCAAAGCAAATCCCAAGCCCAAGGTTTGGGATTCCCAAAGAAAAGCATAACGCGAGCGTGTTATAACGTGCTCGCGTTATTTTTTTCTTTGCATTTTTCCTTTTCCGCAAAAGTTTGTGTTGTTTTTCATGTTTGAAATAACGCGAGCGCATTATGTTCAACTTAAATTTTTTTATGTTCAAGGCTATTAATCATGTATGTATGTATGCCTATATATATGTATGTATGTATGTATGCCTATATGTATGTATGTATCTATGTATGCCTATATGTATGTATGTATAGTGTTGAGGGTAGAGGAGGGTAGAGATGGGAGTGAGCCAGATAAGGGAGGAGAGGGGTGGATAAGGATTGAGTGATTAAGGTTTAAGGTTGAGGGTTGAGCATTTAGGGATAAGATTTAGAGTTTAGGGATAAGGAATTAGAGTTTAGGACCTTGAGGGATTAGGGTTTAGAGTTGAGGCTTTAGGGATAGCGTTTAGGGTTAAGGGTTGAGGGATTAGGGTTAAGGTAGAGTGTTGAGGGTAGAGGGATTAGGGATAGGGTTTAGGGTTGAAAGTTTAGAGTTGAGGGATTAGGGTTTAAGGTATAGTTTAGTAGTTCTCATGGATAGAGCCAGTAAACAATGGGAGATTAGTTGCTTGTTTCATAACAATATACCTCCCCTAAGTGCGAGGTGGACAACAAGGAACATAGATGTACCCCAATGCAAAGCTTTTCTCATAATGATCATCCTTCTAATTTCAACTGTTAATTACTCACTGTGGATGTACCATACACAAATCTTTTCTCATAGTGTGTACACCTATTGGCATAATGAACCCCAGATGGGCCAGAAAAACATGCCATATAACATTACTAACATTAAAAAAGTTCATAGCCATTTTTCTGACATATTCTTCCAACTCAAATATCTTTAAGAGAAGACTGTCAAAAACGATGGTTTTAACAACCTAACATAAGGCAAAGTAGTTTTGTTGGGTTTAGGGATAGGGTTTAGGGTTTAGGGTTGAGGGATTAGGGTTTAGGGTTGAGGGATTATGGTTTAAGGTATAGTGTTGAGGGTTGAGGGTTTAGGGATAGGGTTTAGGGTTGAGGGATTAGGGTTTAGGGTTGACGGATTAGGGTTTAGGGTTGACGGATTAGGGTTTAATGTTGAGAGTTGAGGGTTGAGGGTTGAGGGTTTAGGGATAGGGTTGATGGTCAAGGGATTACAGTTAAAGTAGAGTGTTGAGGGTAGAGGGATTAGGGATAGGGTTTAGGGTTGAAGGTTTAATGATTGAGGGTTGAGGCTTTATGGTTGAGGGTTAAGGGATTGGGGTTTAAAATATAGTGTTGAGCGTTGAGGGTTTATGGATAGGTTTTAGGGTTTAATTTTTAAGGGTTAAGGGTTAAGGGATAGGGTTTAGGGTTTAGGGATAAGGGATTAGGGTTTAAGGTATAGTGTCGAGGGTTGAGGGTTTAGGAATAGGGATAGCATTTAGGGTTTAGGGATGAGGGATTAGAGTTGAGGGTTGACAGATTAGGGTTGAGGGTTGAGGGATTAGGGTTTAAGGTATAGTGTCAAGGGTTGAGGGTTTATTGACAGTGTTTAGGGTTGAGGGTTGAGGGATTAGGTTTTAGGGTTGATGGATTAGGGTTTAAGGTATAGTGTTGAGGGTTGAGGGTTTAGGGTTGACAGATTAGGGTTTAGGGTTGACGGATTAGCATTTAATGTCAAGGTTAGGGTTAGAGTGTCGAGGGTAGAGGGATTAGGGATAGGGTTTAGGGTTGAAGGTTTAAAGATTGAGGGTTGAGGCTTTAGGGATGAGGGTTTAAGGCTTAAGATATAGTGTCAAGTGTTGAGGGTGTAGGGATATGGTTTAAGTTTTAAGGGTTAAGGGTTGAGGGATAGGGATTAGGGTTTAAGGTATAGTGTTGAGGGTTGATGGTTTAGGGATAGGGTTTAGGTTTGAGGGATTAGGGTTTAGGGTTGATGAATTAGGGTTTAATGTTGAGAGTTGAGGGTTTAGGGTTTAGGGTTCAAGTTTTAAGGGTTAAGGGTCGAGGGATCAAAGTTAAGGGTTGAGGGATTAGGGTTTGACGTTGAGGGTTGAGTACATTGAGGTTCAAGGGTTAAGGGTTTTGGGATAGGGTTGAGGGTTGAGGGTTGAGGGATTAGGGTTAAAGTAGAGTGTCGAGGGTATAAGGATTAGGGATAGGGTTGGAGGGTTTAGGGATAAGGGATTAGGGTTTAAGGTATAGTATCGAGCCCATTGAGGGTCTAGGAATAGGGATAGCATTTAGAGTTTAGGGATGAGGGATTAGAGTTGATGGATGATGGATTAGGGTTGAGGGTTGAGGGATAAGGTTTAGGGTTGAGGGTTGAGGGATTAGGGTTTAAGGTATAGTGTTGAGGGTTTAGGGATAGGGTTTATGGTTGAGGGATTAGAGTGAAGGGTTGAGGGATTAGGATTTGACGTTGAGGGTTGAGGGTTGAGGCTTTAGGGTTTAGGGTTTAGGGATAGGATTGAGGGTCGAGGGATCAAAGTTAAGGGTTGAGGGATTAGGGTTTGGCGTTGAGGGTTGAGTACATTAAGGTTCGAGGGTTAAGGGTTTTGGGATAGGGTTGAGGGTCAAGGGATTAGGGTTAAAGTAGAGTGTCGAGGGTATAAGGATTAGGGATAGGGTTGGAGGGTTTAGGGATAAGGGATTAGGGTTTAAGGTATAGTATCGAGCCCATTGAGGGTCTAGGAATAGGGATAGCGTTTAGGGTTTAGGGATGAGGGATTAGAGTTGAGGGATGACGGATTAGGGTTGAGGGTTGAGGGATTAGGGTTTAAGGTATAGTGTTGAGGGTTTAGGGATAGGGTTTAGGGTTGAGGGATTAGAGTGAAGGGTTGAGGGATTAGGATTTGCATTGAGGGTTGAGGCTTTAGGATTTAGGCTTTAGGGATAGGGTTGAGGGTCGAGGGATCAGAGTTAAGGGTTGAGGGATTAGGTTTTGACGTTGAGGGTTGAGGTTCGAGGGTCGAGGGATAGGGTTAAGGGTCGAGGGTTTAGGGTTAAGGTAGACAAGGAGCAACTGAGAGACATAGAGAGGGGAGAGGTAGAGAGGTGAGGGGGAGAGATAAGTGAGATATAGAACATGAGCTAATGGAACTAGAGGTGAGATGTTGTAAAGGTGCTATCGAAGGTGAGATAGGCACAGGACAAAATGCGAGCCAGTAAATAATGGGATATTATTTGCCTATTTCATAACAATAGACCTCCCCTAAGTGCGGGGTGGGCAACAAGAAACATAGATTTAGGGTTTAGGGATAGGGTTTAGGGTTGAGGGATAGGGTTTAGGGTTAAGGGTTTAGGGATAGTGTTGAGGGTTGAGGGTTTAGGGTTTAGGGATTAGGGTTTAGGGTTGATGGATTAGGGTTTAATGTTGAGAGTTGAGGGTTTAGGAATAGGGATAGCATTTAGGGTTTAGGGATGAGGGATTAGGGTTGAGGGATTAGGGTTGATGGTATGCAATAAATAAACTAGAATTTAGACAGGGTTGGGAAAATTTTGTGAATCATCATGGGTTGGAGATTGGAGATTTTGTTGTGTTCAAGTACATATCCAAGTCATATTTTAAGGTTAAGATATTGCAAAGAATAAGGTGTGTGAAAAATATCAATGCTCTTCATCTTATGAATACCAACATTGATACAAATAAAAGATGCCCTTTTTCTAACAGAATATGCAGTTCAAGTCAACCACCAATGTGTAGCAAGTTGCTGAATGAATTGGTTTCTGATGGGGAAAACAACAATGATGTTGAATCAATGGAAGAAAATCAAAATTAGGGTTGAGGGTTGAGGGATTAGGGTTTAGGGTATAGGGTATAGGGTAGAGGTTTGAAGGTTGAGGGATAATGCTTAAGGTTGAGTGTCCAAGGTTAAGTGTAAAGGGTATATAGGGTTTAAGGGTTTAAGGTTTGAGGGATTAAGGGTTTAAGAGTTGAGGGATTAGGGTTTAAGGCATAGTGTCGAGTGTAGAGAGTTTAGAGACAAGGTTTATGGTTGAAGGTTTAAGGGTTGAGGGTTGAGGCTTTAGGGTTGAGGGTTAAGGGATTAGGGTATAAGGTATAGTGTCGAGAGTAGAGGGTTTAGGGATAGGGTTTAAGATTTAAGGTTTAAGGGTTGAGGGTTGAGGCTTTAGGGATAGGGTTTAGTGTTTAGGTTAAGTGAGACACCTAGATGACTAAGGACAGATGAAGAGGTAGACAAGGAATGATTGAGAGACCTAGAGAGGGGAGAGGTAGAGAGGTGAGTGGGAGATAGAGGTGAGAGATAGAGAGGTGAGGGGAGAGATAGAATAAAATGAGAGAGTGAAGTTGACAACTCGAGGGAAAGATGGGTAAGGAGGAGGGAGAGAGGTGGAGAGGAAGGGAAATATCTAGAGAGCCTTGAGAGATATACAAGTGAGAGACCTACAACCTAGGGAGAGAGGGGTGAGAGAGATAGGGGAGAGATGGGGGTGAGATAGATAGGGGAGGAGAGGGGTGGATAAGGGTTAAGGGTTTAAGGCTTTTGGGTTTAAGGGTCAAGGGTTTAGGGTTTAAAGGTTGAGGGTTTAAGGGTGGAGGTATTAAGGGTTTAAGGGTTGAGGGATTAGGGTTTAAGGTATAGTGTCAAGGGTTGAACCCTAATCCCTCAACCCTTGACACAATACCTTAAAACCCTAATCCCTCAACCTTGGGGTTTAAGGTATAGTGTCGAGGGTTGAGGGATTAGGCTTCAACCCTTGACACTATAACTTAAACCCTAATCCCTCAACCCTTAGACCCTTAATACCTCAACCCTTAAACCCTCAACCCTTAAACCCTAAACCCTTGACCCTTAAACCCTCAACCCTTATACACCCCTCTCCTCCTCTATCTGCCTCACTCCCATCTCTCCTCTATCTCTCTCACCCCTCTCTCCCTAGGTTGTAGGTCTCTCACTTGTATATCTCTCAGGGCTCTCTAGATATTTCCCTTCCTCTCCACCTGTCTCCCTCCTCCTTACCCATCTTTCCCTCAAGTTGTCAACTTCACTCTCTCATTTTATTCTATCTCTCCCCTCACCTCTCTGTCTCTCACTTCTATCTCCCCCTCACCTCTACCTCTCCCCTCTCTAAGTTTCTCAGTCACTCCTTGTCTACCTCTCCATCTGTCCTTAGCTATCTAGGTCTCTCATTTAACCTTAAACCCTATCCCTAAATCCTCAACCCTTAAAACTTAAATCCTAAACCCTCAACCCTCGACACTATAACTTAAACCCTAAACCCTATCCCTAAAGCCTCACCCCTCAACCCTTAAACCTTAAACCCTAAACCCTCTACCCTCGACACTATACCTTAAACCCTAATCCCTTAACCCTCATCCCTAAATCCTCAACCCTCATCCCTTAAACCTTCAACCCTAAACCCTCTACCCTCGATAGTATGCCTTAAACCCTAATCCTTCAACCATTAAACCCTCGACCCTTAAACATTGGGCAAACTTTTGCAAAAAGGAAAAAAATGCAAAGAAAACAATAACGCGCTAGCATTATAGCGCGAGTGAGTTATGCTCGCGTTATGGTTTTGTGTTGCTGAGCCAAAGGATCAGCAACACGAAGCCATAATGTGAGCACGTTATAATGCACTCGCGTTATGGCTTTTTAAAAAGTTTTAAGAATTTGGCCACTTTTTGGCCCCCCATCTTTTTGCACCCGCCCTCCTCATAAAGTAAATCCACACATATAGTTGTGTATCATCTTAGATAAGTGTTGGGGTCACTCTTTCAATCATACATTAAAAATTGAGGTGGCATGAAACCCTTAGGTAATGGGTATCTCAAAATATCAAAAGGAAATGTTGTATGCCTAACATCCTTAAATGCATCACTATCTTGTCGATTTGGATTTACATGCACTCTCTTTTCTAATTGATCTATTTTATGTAATAGTGCATCTAGAGTGGAGGAGGGAATAATGACTAATGAAGGCTGGGAACCACTATGGTGTGTGTGGGTATAGGTATGAGAGGTATGAGGGGTGGATAAAGTTGTGACTTGGGATAATGTCATGGAAGATGAGAGATACATCTGGGATGTAGTCTTGGGTATGGAAGTGTCTTGGCTAAGTTGATTAATGGAATACCTTGTAGTGGTGGATGAAAGAGGTATGGAGGTGCGGTACATAATTTGGGTAATAGGTATCTCAAGAGGGCTATAAGTAGAAGTTAGGCCATAGAGGGGAGGGTAAGTAGAAAGGGATAGGTACTAAATGGTGGAAGGCTAGTAACAAGGGTATAATTATAGGGATGAGGTGTGGAGGGGGAAGTGGTAATAGTAGAGGAAGGACCCATGGTAGATGTATGGGGGGAAGTAGGTGTACTAGTCACAATAGATGAAAAAATCTTAGCATAAACCACTTGCAAAGTCTTTAACCCAAATCGCTTGTTAGAAAACACATCATGCAACATGTCTACTAGTTGTTTAGTATTTTCTCAGTAGCCAAACTAGTCAATTCATTTGCAAAAATTTGGTTGTTCAAATGAGCATCATGATCATATTATTCATTTTTCTCATTATGAACATTTAAATAGACTTCACTCTCATTGGTTTGGGCTATGTTAGGGTTTAGCTAAACACTCCTTCACAATAGAAGATTAGGATCTCAATTAGCTCTTGTTATTTGAACAAAAGATAGGAACATAAAGCTCAAAAGCACACTTTTAGATTGAAAAATTAGAAATATCAGTGACATCAAATTTGAAAGTGAAACCCTAATATGATTTCCAAGGGTGGTTTGGGTGTGTGAAAAAGATATCACAATAAAGTTCAAAACCCTAGTAGAAAAAGATGTAATGATGTAAAAGAAATGGAACAAACGAATGTAAAAAGGTTTTAGATCTAAAAATAAGATGTATATATCAAAAAATGTAGATATGAAGAACCCTAATAGGGGTAAGAAACCTAGGTTGTGTAAGATTGGATGGGTTCACCAAACATTTAAAAGAAAATAAACTTTCCTTTAGGTTAACCTAGGATAATTAAGTAAATACAATCAACTAAGCACAAATCGACGTAAGTTAATTAATGATAGTTGGGACTGATAAATTAGAAGATTGTACTTGTTATTTTAGGGAAGTAAATGTGAATAAGGATAATGCCACTTATCTCTAAAGTTGATGATGGATAATTCTAATGCAAATTTAAAATCTAGATATCTTAGAGCTAGAAATAGGTCCTCTTTGTAAATGAAATGCTTCTATACGTGTACTGGATTTTTTCTCTATCTAGGATCAAGTCTATAGGTCCTTGTCAAGTCTACAATCATGGATTCATCCTCTATGTCTAGACTCAATCTTGTGTAGTGTGTATCCCTACTCTGTTGTGCAATTGGATGACCTACATTTGCTATGCTCTTCTTTGCTATCTAAGGGCTGAAAATAGTTAAAAATACCTAGAAGGGTTGTCATTATGTCACAAGGAGATTTTTTCTCCTAGGTCAACCCATAAAAATGTGTACAAATGTTTGAAGACACCAGGCAAGGATCCTAAAATAAATGAATGTAGATTCATTACTCCTTTTAATGCACCAAATTGAAATATGTCACTATTGATTTCTCCTTTAATGCTCTCAAATGAAATAGGACTTGTGAATTCTAGATGATAATAGAATGAATGCATTGAATGCCTTTAAATACTAACACATAATGTCATATTTTTCAAAACATGTACTTAGTTGGCTTAGGGACAAAAGGAAGGGGACTAGTTAGCCAAAAAATTTTATTTAAATTTTATAAAGGAAAGGGTCAAGTTTGTGGCTACCTAAATGACCTTAGCTAGATAAATGGTCATATTTAGTTGGTTAATGGCTATATTAAGATAGGTGTATGGATAAATGTGATAAATACATGGATAAGGTGAATGCATTAGAATATGTATGTGTAAGGAGAAGGTAGGGACTAAGCGCATGGGTATATATGGGAGAAGGAGAAGTTGAGATCATTCTCCTAGGCAACCTTTTATACATACATAGATACAATATGTATGTATGTATGTTTATGTGTATACATACATACATACATATACATTATATATGTATGTATGCACATATATGTATATATATATTATATATATATATTATATATATATATAATATATATATATATATAATATATATATATATATGTGTGTGTGTATTATTATTTTTACTTTGGTAAACTCGGGTTTTTAGCCCGGTGTGAGCCTAGAGATCGTCGAGACCACTACAAGGGGGTCTTAGTCCCTAAGGCATTATCACCTATTCAAACTTGTGAGCTCAATGACCCAGTGAAGGCACGCAACTTGCATGCTCATTAGCCTAGCGAAGGCACACATCTTATGAGCATGATAGCCCAATAAAGGCCCATGGACTACGAGCTCAATGGCCCAGCAGGGGTTTGAACCTTGGTGGCCATCACAACAACCATGTGAACTAACCACCACGTTATGCCCATATGGGCTTGAATATATATTATGTATATACATACATACATACATACATACATATATGTGGATAAAATGTTAGGAGAATGAGCTCAACTTCACATAAAATTCCACCATTTATCGACATGTACATGTATCAATGCATTTCCTCAAAGTGAACACAAAATTAAATAGAAAATGGCTTGGGTATACAAATTTCATCATTACAATAATATGAAACAAATATTAATATTTATCACTAAAAATATGTTAAATACATTAGCAAATGTAAACTTAATTTAAAAGTGAAAAATCTATTAAAAAGATCTAACACATACATATATGTACATACATATACATGTGGATAAAAAGGTTAGGAGAATGAGCCCAACTTCACTAAAATTGCACCATTTATCGAGATGTACATGTATTAGTACATTTTCTCAAATTAAACTCAAAATTAAATAGAAAATAACTTACATATACAAATTTCATCATTACAATAATATAAAACAATATTAATATTCATCATTAAAAATATGTTAAATACATTAACAAATGACTTAATCTAAAAATGAAAAATCTATTTGAAAAATATAATGTGTCACTATTACAATTAATTTGAAGTTCTTGAGAAGATCCAATTCCACCAAAAATTACTATATAGTCTTCACGTACTTAACAATCACAATGAAGAAGTTGATTATTGCTAATTTAAAATCTAATTTATTTATTTTTAAAAATGCCAAAACTTTATAATAATACCACTCTTCCTTCAAGAAAAATAATTAAAGATAAACAATCTTAAACATTTTCATTTTACAAATGAGTTTATACTCTACTTTTCCAAGATCTAATCATTAAGAGGGGAGAGACTAATAATATATCCTTTAAGTAAATGTGGAAATGTAGACACAAATAACTTAACCAATTACACTTATCATTATGTTAGTAAATCAATACAATATTAGCATTTATTCATAGAATTATATAAATAGTTTGTAAGTATAAATTTATTAGTCACAAGATGAAAAGGTGACAAATCTATTTAAAATGATTTTTAATTTTATTTAAAAAAATTAAATACACACTTAAAATGTAATATTATAACATTGCTAATATAATAATAAAAATATTTTAATAAAATATATTTAGTTTTAACTACATAATAATTATTTTATTGAATATACTATGAATATTTTTTAATTATAAATTTAATTAAAAAATTTATTCAATTTAAAAGAGAAATTTCAGGCATGAAAACTTTACAATATATTTATTTATTTATTGGTAAAAGGATACACATTTTTTAATTGTTTTGGTAGTTTGATATTAGAAGTATGGATTAATGTTGTATGAATAATCAACTTTTTTTGACTAATAGTTAAAGATTAAGGGATAATCATTCTGTCACCCAGTCCAACTCATCCTTTAACATTTAAAATATTAGGAGCTTTACACTTAACAAGATTTAATTGCTAATAAACTCTTTATAAACATTTAACTTTACTAATAAACACAAAAACATAATATTTTAAATGGATATAAAATTAAAAAATGGACAAAAGAAACATATCATTCGGCACTAACAAGCATATTGACTTGGGTGATAAAATTGTTTGGTTTGAAACGTAGATAAGCAATTTGGCAAATTCTTGTAAGCTTTAGCCTTGCCCCTATGTGCATATTCCATATTCTTGTAATATTCCAAAGTGATAACAATTTTTTTGTTCTTGAATTGTTCTTGTATGTGTACCTAATTTGAATTGAAAGCGGCATACACAGTCTTTAAACACAGCTCCAGGTTGTTGAAGGAAAACAAAGTTTTATGAGGACTTCTTAGAATGCCAAGTAATGATGTCCCTGTTCGTAGTTCATCTGCTTATAGCTCTTCTCCATTTCGGTTTTGACACTCTTATGATGGCCTTCCCCTTTGCCCAACATATTTTTCCAGTAGCCAACAGTTAAAAACATATGACTTGGAATTAGTTGCAGAACTCTGATTTGAATTATTTTCTGACTACAAGCTCAAGATTAAGGACTCTGCCTGATGCATGGAGGGTAGGAATTTAGTGGGAATTAACAGAGCCCAGTTGATGTCTCCAGTTGTGTGGACACTAACAAAGGGTTGAAAGTGTATAATAAGACTGGTATTCAAGGGGAATACTGGCCTTACAGGTCATCTTGGTGTCTTCATAATTCACAATATAGGTTAGTGTTTATAGAGCATTTGTGGGTTGTGGTGGAGTACTATGGTGATTGTTTCTCAACTTATATTTTAGTGCTTCTACTCTGCTACTGTGTTTTCAACATAGAATAGTTCAGTGAAGGGTTGTGTGAACACAGACATAGTAATGAAGGAGGCTACTATGACTGGTTTTGGTGTCTCAAACATTGCTCAGTTTGTCACCATGCTACTCTATGGTTGTATTATGACTGTTGCTCTTACAACTACTATGAATATTCAGTGTCTCCAGCTCAACATTTGGAAGCTTGTTTTATATCATCTACTCTTGGCCATGCTTGGTCATGGTTTGTAATGTCTACGAGCTCACAAGTTATGTGGACCTCAACAAAACTTTGAAAGAGGCCTTACATGTCATAATTATTGGGGTCTTTGCCATTAACTTCACAAGCCTATGTCAAAAGGGCTTAGCTAGAGGTGCTCGTAGGATTTGGAAGTTGATTGTTGGAGACTTTCTTTTTAATTTTTCTTCTCTTCGTTGGGAGCTTCTCTTCAATTTATCTCCTTGTACTCTGCCGTGAACTTTAGCTATTGTTCCAAGCCTATTATATTCTTGTTACTTTCTCCTTATGCTCATTTTTGTTCAGCAGTTTATTTGTTTGTGCATGTCCTTGACTATGGATTTGTAAATTGTTGTTTGTAATTTATTGTAGCTTTAATCCCAGCTCAAACCCACCCACCCCCCCCAACCCAAAAAAAAAAAAAAAACAAAAAAAAACTCTCAACACTTTTATCTTTTGTTTTATATTACTTTGAACATACGTTTATATATTTAAATAGGTTTTAAAAGGTTTTGAGTTATATGTGTTTAAAAGACTCACTCATAATTCATTGTTATATATATATATATAAAACAATGAATTTGATATAGAGAGGACACCATATTCAAACATTTGTCTTTGATATTTTGTAGGTTCATGCAGTAACCTCCTCTATCTACATCAACACTTAGCATTCAACTACACAATCTCTTTTACTTCTTATTTTTAACTCAATCTTTGGGATTGGCTAAGTTGTAAGGTGGAAGTTAGCACACTTCCACGCCTTAACTTAGCAAGCTCCATACTGCTTCTTAGAACCACGAAAGTTTTCCTTATTTTAGGTAGCAAAAAGTAAATATCATTTGCAGGCACCAAAGGCCTTCCTCTAATTTGGACAAAATCATAGGTTTTAGGACAAGATTGTAAATTTTAGACAAGATCACAATTCTTGAAGGATGTCCTTGTGATGTAGGAGCATCCTTGGGTTGATGCAAGATTACACCAACCCAAGGATGCTCCTGCATCACAAGGACATCATTTAGGAACTGTAATCCCATCTAAAATCTGTAATCCTACCCTAAAAACTTGTGATTTTGTCCAAAGTAAAAGAAGGCCTTTGGTGCCTACAAAGAAGATTCACTTGTTTCTATTTGAAATAAGGAAAACTTTGGTGGTGCTAAGGAGGACTTTGGAGCTTGTTAAGTTAAGGTGTGGAAGTATGCTAACTTCCCCCTTGTGACTTGGTGAAGCCCAAAGACTCAGTTAAAATATGAAATAACTTGCACAGGAGAAGAATATAATAGGAAATCTACTCAAATACTTGATAATAATTGAGAATAACAAGCCACTTCGAGGGGACAAACCTCCAAATATCTCTAATGAGAACACAATTGGCAATATAATGATAATAAATTTACCACTACCTCCTATATATACCTAATAATGCCATGGATGTCACCTTCACCAACTTAGATACTTAAATATAACCCCTAGGATGACCAAACTACCTATCTATGACTATAATAATGATTATATACTTAATTAAGAGTTAAAGTAGCCACAAACCAACTATTAATAACCCCAAGCACACTATAGGATTAAGGGCATAGCATGCCCCCCTCTTCAGATGAGCGTTGTCCTCATTGCTGATCAACTGTGGATGCTTTTGCATAAAATCTTCATTTTTCCATGTAGAATCTTTGACTACAGGGTTCTTCCATTTTATCAAATACTCTATGATTCCCCTTATCCACAACCTCTTGGTGTGTGTTTGAAGAATTCCCTCAGAATCCAAAACTATTTTTCCATCCTCATCAAGCTTAGGTAAGTCAATTTGTGCTACAACTTTATGCCCAATAACCTTCTTCAAGCATGAAACATGGAAAATGGAATGAATTTTTGTTGGCATAGGTAAATCTAATTTATATGGTACACTGCCAATCTTTTGCAACACCTTATAAGGACTATAGTACTTGGGTGCAAGCTTGTTATCCTTCTATTGCTGTTTTAGAGACATTTTCTTATATTGTTGGAATCACACAAAGATCCAATCTCCCACTTCAAAAGTCCTTTCACTACGATGGTGTTCAGTCTGTTGCTTCATTCTATTTTGTGCCATTGTCATGTTCTCTTGGAGACTAGAAAGTACCTCTTATTGATGTTTAATGTGTTCTTCAACTGTTTGAGCCTTTGGTTGTGCCCTCAACGAAGAGGTGATTGATGGTGTCTGGTATCTATATAGTGCCAAAAATTGAGACATCTTGGAAGAAGTATGGAAGGAAGTGTTAGACCACCATTCTGTTAGTGGTAGTCACTGCACCCATCTCTCTTGTTTATTCTAAGTAAACAATTGAAGGTACCCTTCCAAGCATTTGTTGACCACCTCAATCTATCCATTAGATTGTGGATGGTATGACAAGCTACAAAGAAGCTGAGTGCCCAAACATGAAAATAAGTCAGTCCAAAAATTACTTGTAAAAATAGGATCATGATCACTTACTATAACTTTTGGAGTCTTGTGTAGTTTCTGAATAGTAATCATAAAGGCTGTTGCTATAGCGTTTGCTACCAATAGGTGTGCCAAAGCACAAAAGTGTGTGTATTTGGTGACACAATCCACAACAACCATGATGACATTTTTTTCCTTCATATTTGAACAAACTTGTGATGAAATCCATAGATACCTCCTCCCACTACTAACTTGGGATAGATAACATATCTTTAGAAGACCTAAAGTCTTAATTGTTTCCCCTTTATTTTGTTAACATACCATGCATTCTACTACAAATTTTTGAACATATCATTTTATCCCCTTCCAAAAGAAATCTTGCTTGATTCTATGATAAGTTTTCAAGAATCCCAAGTGCCCACATACTGGAGAAACATGTAGTTCTGCCAACACCTTAAACTTGAGGGTTGAATCCATACAAAGGTACTACTTGGCCTTGTACCTTAGAACATTTCTTTTCCATGCAAATTTTTTTTGACACAATTGAATCCTGTTGGAGTTTCTCAATAAGAGTTTGAGTATCTGAGTACTCCCACTCTTCTCTTGCCTCATTTACCCAATCTTATTGTAATATGGAAATGGCATACAATAATGACTTTGTGGGTTTTTCAATAGAGCATTAACCACAACATTCTCCTTTCCTTTCTTATATATGATCTCAAAGTCATATCTAACACCTTTTTGATCCATTTTTGTTGTTCTTCGGATGACAACCTCTGTTCCAAGAAATATTTGAGGCTATCATCATTTTTCTTTACTTTAAAGTGTCTTCTCATAGATAAGGTCTCCATTGTTTGACTGCATGCAAGATAGACAATATTTCCTTCTCATAAATTGGCTTCAACAAATTCTTATCTTTAAGTTAGTGGCTCTCAAATTCTATGGGTCTTCTTTGTTGCATGAGTATTGCTCCTTTTCCATGACCTGAAGCATCACATTCCATAACGAATGTTTTAGAAAAATATTGGGTAGCTAGGATTGGAGTTGTGCACATGGCTTCCTTTAGCTGCTTAAATGCTCTTGTAGTTGCCTCATTCCACTAGAAGGAATCCTTCTTCAACAAAGTTGTGAGAGGTGATGCTATGCTATTGTAATTCTTTACAAATCAACAATAATAACCTATAAGCCCTAAGAAACCCCATAGGTTCTTGAGGGTCCTAGGAATTTTCCACTCTACAATAGCCTTGATCTTATGAGGGTCTACCTTGACTCCCTCATGAGACATAATATGACCTAGGTACTCCACTTCTTTGACTCCAAACACACACTTGGATGGCTTAACATACAATTGATGCTTCTCAAGAATGTCCAAAACTTGATTTACATGTTGCAAGTGTTCCTCTGAAGTTTTACTATATATTAAAATGTCATCAAAAAATACCATAACAAATTTTCATAGAAATGACCTGAAGATAGAGTTCTTCAAACTTTGAAATGTCAATGGTGCATTTGTGAGACCAAAAGGCATTACTAAAAATTCATAGTGGCCCGCATGGGTTTGAAAAGATGTCTTGTGTACATCCTCATCTCTAATTTTGATTTGATGATAACTAGAACAAAGATCAAGTTTTATAACATAAACAACACCATTAATCTCATCTAAGAAATCATTAATTATTGGAATAGGAAACTTATCTTTTATGGTGTGCTTGTTGAGCTAGGAGCTCTGTAATTAGGACAAATCATCCAAGTTTCATCCTTCTTGCACACCATTACCATAGGTGAGGAGTAAGCACTCTGACTATGCCTAAGAATACCTGCCTCTAGCATCTCCTCAACTATCTTCTCAATCTCACTTTTTTGTACATATGGATACCTATAGGGCTAGTTGAATGGCATGCTCATGATCCATTTAGGAGGAAATCCTTTTGACATCTCCCCAAAAACTATTGAGTGCTTATCTATAATTTCTTGTAGATCCATTGGTGTAGAGGCCTTTGAGTGATATTCTTCTAATGAAAACAATTGGGCCACAAACCCATCTACCCCCTTATTAAGCATCTTTTGCATTTGGTGAGAACTTACCATCTATGGAGACATTTCATGTAACCCTCTTAGTTCTATTGTCCTTTTGTCTGAGTGAAAGCACATGAATAGTTCCTAGAAGTTCATTTAATTGTTCCCAAAGTAGTAGGCCATTATACTCCCAAAACAATATTTGCTACACCCATGGATGTAGAAAACAATGGGCAATCAAGATGATAATCTCCCATGGATAATTTAATGATATGGAATTACCTAAAACAACTAATAGTACCCCCATCTACAATTAAGAACTGAATTTCTAGAGCTATATCTATAAAACAATTTAGATGAGTAGCCAACTTTTTTTTAATGAAGTTATGTGTGCTTCTTGAGTCTATCAACACTTTTACTCTCTTTTTCTTTAAGAAACCCACTACCTTGAGAGTTTGTGGGGTACTAAAACCTAAGAGTGCATGACAATAAATGATTGGTTTCGGATCTTGTGATTCCTCATTTAACTTATTGTCACCCTTTATTATTGGTTCCTCCTCGTCTTCTTCCTCACTTAGCCCTTCAATATAGAAAACATTCTCTTCAGTGCATTTATGTCCTCAATTGTGTTTGCTATCATAGTTAAAACATAATTCTTTCACTCTCTTCCATTCAATTTGTTATGGTTTCAATCTAGTAGGTTGAGGAAGTGGCTGTGTAGGAGTTCTTTTATCTCTTATGTTTACAAAACCTTGCCTTTTATTAGCCACAAATTTTTCCTCTACTTGCCTTCCCATAATCATTGCTTGGGAAATAGAATTTGGATGGAATATGCATGCCTCATATTTGATGTGATCCTTTAAGCCCCCAAGGAATAATTCCAACAAATTTTCCTCTGCCACATTTTCCACTCTTAAAGACAAAGTTTAGAATTGATGAATATAATCCTTAACCATACCTGTTTTCCTTAATTTGGTAATCTAGTTTAAGTAGCTATCCATGAGATTGTCACCGTAATGTGTAGTGAGTTCCTCCTAGAAAATAGACCAAGTGACAACACATGACCCCTTCTTTTTATTTTCTTCACATAGCCAATGATACCAAATGAATTGGTAAGGCTCCAAGTATAAGGAATCCATTACTACCTTTTGTTAATAAGGAACATGATGAATGCCAAATAATTGCTCCATTTGGTAGAGCCAATTGGTAGTATCTTTACCATCAAACTTTTGTATATCCAACTTGGTGTGAAGTGCCTAGCCATAGAATAATTTAGGTGATGATCCATCTTTAGGTTTGATTCAAACCCTAAATCACCCTTCCCTTAAGATACTTCTCTTTCTCCCAATCTAGGTTGTGTGACAACCTATTTTGGGATCTCTAGAATGCTAGCCATAAACATATTTCTTCACCATTTTCTCAATATTCTTTGACTTAGCCAACTCTTACATTCACTCTAACACAATTAACAAGATTTCATCCTTCATCTTGTTGGTTTCTTTCTAAATGTGTTCAAATATAGATTCATTTTCTTTATGAACAATCTCCTCATTTTCCACATCCTCATTGCCTAGAGATTTTCCAAGTGTGACAATATTCTTTTTGCTTCTTATTGTAGGCCCCATCATGATGGAAAAATAATAATATTGTAATAAATCAAACAAAAACAAGTCCAACTAATTTGAAACTTTCATTGTAACTTACTTGAGCCTAGATCTCACTTCCTAGAAAAAAGCTCCAAGAAATTAGATGATTTGCAGCCTTGAGAGAAAATTTGGTGGAAACCCTAATTTCACAATAACTTCCTTATATATGCTCCAAATTCCTTCAAATTAGGACTATAGATATATTAATGCACCCTTGTTCAACCCTCTAGAAATTAAGATTTTCTTTTGAATTACAATACTATGAGAAAAATGGTGGAAACCCTAATTCTACAATAAGTCTCTTAATTTTTCTCTAATTGCCCTAAAATATAGACTATAGTAGCTTCAATATATCCTTAAAAAACCCTCCAAAATCTTGAAAATATTCACTAAAATGTGAGAGATATGTGTTTCTTAAAATGAATCACCTTGTTTCTTGCCTTCACGGTGCCAAGATCATGCTCTGATACCACTTGTAATGAAATAAATTGCACAAGAGAAGAATATAATAGGAAATATGCTGTAGATACTTGATAATAATTGAGAATAACAAGCCACTTTGAGGGGACAAACCTCCAAATATCTCCAATGAGAACACAATTCATAATATGATGATAATAAACTTACCACTATCTCATGTACATGTACTTAATTATGCCATGGTTGCCACATAGGCCGACTTAGATACTAAAATAAAACCCCTAGGACAACCAAAATACCTATATATAACTAAAATAATTATTATATACTTAATTAAGAGTTAAGGTAGCCACAAGATAACTACCCATAACCCTAAGCACACTATAGGATTAAGGGCGTAGCATATATATATTGTCATACCCTAAATTTTAACTATGATTTACTTTTTTTTTACTTGCACGCAATTAGTAATTAATTATGCATGAATTAATGATTTGACGTTATATGAAAATGTCAGGATAAATCAATGATATCATGAGTTTATGTTTATATGATTAGAATTTAGACATGTGATTATAAGATGCCATGATTATTTATTAATAATGTTTATACATTGACTGACAATGCACTAATCCCAATTTGGTGATTGCAAGTTGTAACCAGGAAATAGGTTTTCCACCCTCCAAGAAAGAGAGGGAGAGCATCATCAGAGAGAAGAGAATAGATGTATGGATAAGAAAAAATTATTTTCCATCTAAGTCTTGTGCTTTCACAATTTAGTGAACCTTCATCGAGTATAGTAAGTTATGTTTGACCAATTACTCTAAGTTTGGTTTTGACTCGACAAATCATCGATTGTCAACTAGATCCATTAAGCTAAGGTTATTATCAAAAACTAAGTCAAGATAGAATATGAATGTTGACAAGGAAATAGTTGATAGTTGTTTTTCCTTTGTGTAATATGAATATAATATTATATTACTAGAGCAAATAAATATTAGTAGTTAAACTACTTTATTATCGATAATTCCTTATTGGAATTCTATTATTTTAATTTATCTATTTTGACTTTTAAGTAATTTTGAGAGGGAGAGAATACCTTGACCCCATTCTCATATCATATCATGTGTTAGAGACAACATAAGTATACATTGAATACACCAATTTGTTGTTGTTAAATATCTATTTAATATGGACTTTAAGTTTAAACCAATTGTTTGTAGTCGATGAGAATTTCAAGGAACATGTTGTTGTTGCAAATTTAATGAAAACCACTTCATGTAGTTTGTGGGAACTCAACTCCTTTCCTCCACGTTGGTTAAGGAGAGAAAGGAGGAATTTTGGAATAGTTGAGAGTGGTCTTAATGATCAGCAACTCCAACATTTTTGCATGCCACTTTAGAGTGAAAACATGCATAAATGGGGGAAGAATATCTGTGGTTATGGAGAGTAAATCCTTTTAAAAGGATATATTATGAATGATACATGCAGGACGATATCTAGAGAAGATTTCCCTAGTCTTTGAAAACATCTTAAGTGGGTCTATGTAGGACTGATGATTATCTCCTGGTAACAACAGTAACTATCAGCTATTGCTTGTAGCACTATACTCCATTTCTTGTAAACCTAGAGGATTGTGCATTTGTGAGGGATAAAGAGTGTGAAGAAATATCCTAATGAACACAGAGGCCAATGGTGAGGAGCTCATGGTGGACTATCACATGCTACCAACATTAGCCTAGGGTGACTACAAGAAGGAGGCAAAAGACTGTGGTTAAGAACTTAGAGCTTTGTTCTCATCAGAGATCCACAGGGAAAGAGAGAGACTAACACAGAGGAAGAGCTTAGGATTTTGGGAAACTGTTGACTCTTGGAGATAAGGATATCTATTATAAAAAAATAATTCCATTATTAAACTACGATATTCCCATTCTGTATGAACATACAGAGATATGATGAAACCACACACAAAATGCTTGTGATAATGGAGTTCGAATATATGAGAGAGACACAGTAAAAATGTCATTGAAAAGTAGTATAAAACCACAGAGGATAAACAAATAGATGTTATAGTTTACATCAGGAATACTGTGGAAGATAACTTTCTCATACCATCATTTTGTATCATCGAACCCATAGAGCAAATATGTTGTAAATATTGTTTCTTTGATAGACACAAAATTATGGAAAAGTGTTATGAATAACATTGTTTACATAGAGGCTTATGGTCTATAGAAACTTATCATTTAACCTTGTTTACTTGAGCAAACATAGGTTTCTTTTAGCTGTCAAAACACCAAATTTGAGTAGAAATCTAGCATATAAAATGCAGAGAAAAGATTAATTTTGTTATCAGTTTTTGAACACAAGGTATAGTGGTCATTTTCTATTAATGTCTCAGTGATATAACTAGTTTAAGTTATATATATAGTGTAGAGAGTGAACTTATTAAGAACTTAGATATAAACCTAGGAGTCGAGATGAGTAAGATTAAATAAAGCTTAGACAATGATAGATTCATATTTTCCAATGTTTTATATGTATAAGTTTTTAATGTTTATAAACAAAAGTTTGGGTGATAGATATTCACTTATTTAGAATATATAAAATGATATTGATATCATTGAAAATACCTAAGTATAGTGATACAATATCACATATGCATTATTCAAATAATGATAAGCATTATCATGATATACAAAGGATGTTAAATATCAGTTCATAACCTATCCTATATCGAAAGTCAGTGGACTTAAGAAGATCAAGAGGTCAAAAATATTATATTATTATTTTTAGACTCAAACCTATTTAGGTTGAAAGATTGAACTTAGTCAAAAGATTAGTTATCATAATGATAGTATTCATTAAGATCTTATATGAATGAGTTTATACCTCATGTACTATGTTTATACATGTTATGAGAAATGTGAATTCAAACAACGCCCAAGTGGTCAAGAGAAGACTAGAGGTTATCATTTCCATGTTATATTATTATAGTTTTTACCTTTGGAAAACAAGAGTATTTGATATTTCAATGTGTTGGGATAGAGAAGTTAAATCCCTAGAATCGACCCAGAAGGGTTAAGAAAACTTGAAAAATCTTAAATCGGTTATAACATTAAATTAGTCTATTGTTTATTACAGTCGACAGTGAATGGTTGAGAAACTATGAAACACTAATGATAAAATAAATGATTTCATGTTAGAGTCAAAAACTTGATATATTACACAAGAGTACTCAATCTTTGGGTCATTGAGTAGAATGACAATAAGTCATAAAACCTAGTATTTGCAAGTATGCAAAGAGGGACTCTTTGAAAGGTTAAATTCACCTAAACCCATATATTACATTTATCCTAAATTAAGGATTAATTCTAAGTCAGATTGACTAGCATTTGAGTTTAGTGAAGACAATTCATGTCTAGAGATTCTAGTCAAGCAAGTCAAACTGCAAGATGTTGTAGTTTCCAATTTGAGTTAGAGGTGTGTAAACACACAAGTACATTTATTGCAAACATCTATTTATAGAGAAACTTTGGCCAAAGTGATGCATTTGTCTCTGCATGCATTAGTCAATTCACCGTGTCTAGATTGCATAACCTATCAGAATGATCATACTTAGTTAGAAGATTGGCTAGAGTTGTATGGTCAATTGAGTTACGTAGGACACATCACTAGGAATAATATGGAAACTTGTTGGTTCCTTAGTGAAGGGTAGGGCCACTTCCAGATGGAAGGTGAGTGGGGGACCGCCCATCTGTGGTTGGAGGAAAAGCATTCAGATGATGCTCTCCCTCTGTAGCAGAAGACATGTTGAGACTTGTGAGATAGATACCAAATTCTAGATGCAATATACTTCATGTTGTGACTTATGATTTTCAAATTATGTAAAACTATTCATATTGCCAAGTGTAAATTATTTGTAAATGTAAAGTTAAATGATTTCACTATGATTTTATCTTTGAAAATGTTGTAATTTCAAGGTTAAACATGTTCTTTTACTTTCTTAGTAAATTTTGTGAGTAATTCCAAGTTGTATGAGTTGGTATGTTACATATATAATGTGTGTGTGCTTTGTAGTTCCTTGTGCACAAGATTAACTTGCACACATGTGTTATTTTGTTGTGTCTAGGTAGTTTTAGTGTCTTGTACACCCTATACATGTTGGTGCAACACTATTGGCCTTATCCACACCCAATTGATCTTATGCATACTTTGTTGGTTTGACACATACCTATTTGAGCACATCTCAACCCACACACAAGATTTCTCATGTACTTGACATGATCATAGCTTTATTCTTACTCTTTTGCATCCTCACATAGTCTGCACAACCCCACACACAAAGTTGTCACTGTACATAACTCAACCACTCATGTACATGACTTGGAAAGGTAAAAAAAGTTAGTATGCCAAAATAGTTGGTTGGTGTTAGAGATACTTCTATCAGATGACATGGATTAGATTTTCTAATGGTTTGTTAGTTCTATAATTTTAGGAAAGTGTTCAAATTTATTAAGGTAAAGCACATATTTTTTACATGTAGATTGCACATATTTTATCTTATAAATCAGATTTCCTCTTGGGTGCACATTGATGATGATTTGCACCAGTCCTCTATGCTAATGGAAATTGGAGTTTTGGTTAGAGCTATTTATTTTGACTTATGGTTTTTGATAAAATAAGTGGCAAAAAAGGGTGCTGATCCCGTTACATATCAGCCAAAAAGGCACACCAAAGTTCCATTAAGAACCAAAAAGCAGAAATAGAGTGAACCAACAGAAATAACCAAAAAGAAACCTAGGACTGAGACACAATGAACCGACAACAGACCAACAATAGACAAAAACCAAAGTCACATAACAAAGCCCCAACGGCTAATTAAACATCTGGTCCCAATCTTCTGCCAGAAACTGGTAGATATCACGGTACTCCTTGCGTTCTTTATCCTTCAGTCCCTGGCTGGTAAGCTCAACATCCTAGGGGACAACAAGGGTCGTGGCTGATTAGTGCATCATGTTCATAGAGAACTTGGCCAGAGTCTTGAACTTCCTCTCCAGCATGGTGATCCTAGCAGAGAGAGTATCAATCTCCTTATCTTTAGCAGCAGCCTTGCCCTCTCTCTTCATCTTGCCCGACACCTTCATTGCTTTCTTTGAACTCATAGATTTAGACCTCTTAACATTGAGCTTAGGGAAATTACTGGGCCCCTGATTTGCTTTGGCCTCCACATTACCATTTTTGGTCTCCTTGTTGACAGAAAATTCCCCACCCATCTGTTCAGTCTTAGGCACAATAGTGTCCACTTTGTTGTTTTTGTTATCAAAAATACCATCCCCCACCAGGTCCATAGTATCCTCCTCCAAATCAGTGACCTTCTTCTTGTGGAGAACAGGACTAGGCTTAGCTACAAGCCTCATCGACCTCTTGGTCGACGGCACCCAGGGTTTACTTTCCATCAAGGTAAAATCCTCGTCAGTAGTGTTGTCGCTACCACCAATACCTTCCTCAGAGCTAGCCTCTTCCACCACCACAAAAACATTCTTATCCTTATTCTCGCTATTCATACCGCTTCCTTTCTCCAAACTACCTCTTTTCTTCGTCTGAGGGGTCACCTGGGCAGAATCACCGGGTAAAATCTTGCTTTTAACAAAAGTCTTCGCAGAGGTCATGGGAGTCTGGTCCCTGGCCTTTGGCTTTGGGATTTTACCGAAGGTAGTTTTTTTCTTACCAGACTTTAGGGATTTGGCATACTTCTCCGGAGTGACCTCTGTAATTATCACCAGGCTAGACACCACAGGATTGGAGTAGGGTTGCAGAGGAGGTTCAACCCTAGTAGCCATGAGGGCTTTAGGGGGGCAGAGGGCTAAATGGAATTTATACAGTCTAAGGATAAGCCCTTGATGGAGTGGGATGAGGGGCTTGTTGGGGTCAACAACATGTTGTTCAATGGTAGATGAAATAGAGGCTTCCAAAGATGATAGCAGATAAAAAGGAAAACTTATCATGCCTTGCTACGACGAAAATGATTGAGCAGATCAAAATGATAATGGAAGAAGCATTGGAATCTACCTTCTAGAGTGAAGTACTTTATGAGCATGTAACACACCTCGTCCCAAGGTTTTGGTAGCATTTTACGATCAAATCCCCCCTATAAACTATGAAGAACCTCCCCTTTCTTTAGATATAAGCCATTCCCTCAGGGTCATAAACTTTGCTATTTTTGGGGTGTTTGGTACCATTCGTAGGCATCCCCGTCACCGTTCCTATCACTTCTTCTAAAATTTTGAACCCTACACTACCCACCTTGACCTTTCTGCTCTCCCAAGAACACAGGAACTGCATAGAGAGGCTTTCATCATGACCTTGTAAGAATTCAAGATAGGATGCCACCCCACCCTCTTGGAAAATGTGTCATAGGGTCTTGTTGTGTTTAATCTCTTCACATGATTCAGGCTCAATGTGAGACCTATCACCCCCCATGGAAAATTTACCCCAATTTCTCCTAGACAAGCTATCAATGTAGGAAATAATAGAAGACTTAGAAGCTTTCAAAGCGCAAAAAATCTCCCAATCCCTAATATTCATACTCCAGTTAATGAGTATATTGTCTTTTCAGCCGTCGGGGGTGGCGTACTTACTTAAATTTGCAATATGCAAACTATCATTCCCTTTCCTTCCATGATTACAATTCATTAATTGGTCATATTATTAGGTTATGCATAGAGACGTTGAGTTGGTCACGTGCCCAATCATGTGAATCCCCACCTTAGGCGTCCACGTCCGACTAGGAAGTGAGTAATCCTTCATATAGTGGCGGGTCCCATCTATGACAAGTTTGAGTTGGAAAGCAACCGTCACACCCTTCTCAACATAAGACCTCAAATCCAGATGGCAATTGAGACTAGATCCCATATGGAACCTAAAGTACTCCCTTGGAATTAATTCAAACATGAGAGGTCAAGAGCGGGGCTTTGCTCCTTTTCAAGAAGGTTTTGAATCTGGATAGGTAAATTTCTCTTATCCTTCCAACATCTCCACATGTCCAAACTTTATCCAAGGTTAGCCAACCCATCCGCCACTTTGTTACCTTCATGGTAAACATGCCCAATTTCTGTCTGTTTGAACCCAGATAGTAAGCAGACAATGTCATTTGTAATATTCTTTAGTTTCCAGCTGCTATTTGACCTGCCAAGAGCTGCCTCAATGATGATTTTCAAATCTCCTTCCACTTGTAATTTGTCCATTCCCATAGAGAGAGCAATTTGAGACCCCACAATAGGGCCAATCCCTCCGCTACATTATTGGATTGGTTGCCAATGGACCCGACATAAGAAGCAATGAAGACACCTTGACTATCTCTGATATTCTACCCCCACTAGCCAGCCCAGTATTCTTTTTTTCGTCTTTGTCAAAATTGAGTTTGGTCTAATCCCTACGAGGGGGTATCCATAGGGTGTTTTGTCTAGCTAACTTTTTGGAATTGTCAATCTTGGTTATGTCCTCTGTCAATCCCCAGTTTATGGTTGTCTGTACTTCCACCAGAGTAGGGAGTTTCTCAGCCACATGCAGAGTGTTGGATGACGTGTTCTTAGAGACCATCTTGCTGAATGAGTGAAAGACGTCATTAGTAGATCAAGCCTTATCCCTGAAGATTCTATTATTTCTTTCTTTCCACACACTCCACCCCAGGTGTGGGGGAATTTGTCTCCATAGCTCTTTAATCCTGGGGTGCGAGAAAGGGGAAATCCAACTCTGGGTGAAATCCATTAGGTTTTTTGGGAAAACCCACTCGAGGTTAAGTTTCTCTATAGTTCTTCCCCATAATTCTTTAGAAAATTCACAATGGAAAAGGAGGTGTTGAATGGACTCTTCAACTTTAAGGCAGAGCACACATCTATTGACCAACTGGAACCCCCTTTTATTGAGGTTGTCTGTAGTAAGGATTTTATTATGAGCAACAGCCCACCAAAAGAAGCTTATTTTAGGGGTTATCTTGTTGTTCTAGACACTCTTCTAGAACCAACCCCCCTATCCGTTGTTAGTCAACAAGATGCAAGTAGATTTAACCGAGAAGTTCCCCTTTTGGTCCTGTCCCCAGAGCATTTCATCCTCCCTAGGAAATATCAAAATTCTGTACTTGTTCAACTCCACTTGCAGAGCCTGACTCTCCTGATTCTTAGGATGATTAATGTCCCAACAATCTGAGAGATTCTTCCACCTCCTTTGGTTGTGGGAATGGGTAGTGATGAAATTGCTGACCAAACTCCCGAAATGGTTGACAACTCTATCCCTGGTGGTATTGTTTTTTCTGTTAGTCAGGGGCCCCTCCCCGAGCTAATTGTCCTCCTAGGATCTGATTTTATCTCCCTTACCCAGCTTCCATTTAATGCCTTGGGATAGGGCATTTAGGGTTTTGATCATTTTATTCCAGATAATAGAGCCTTTGAGGTGGCTTTCTCTGTTAATAACCCCTAATTTATTCGCATTTTGTAGATATTTGGCTTTCATAATCTGAACCCAATCTTTCTCCTCCTTAAGGAAGGTCCATCCAACTTTCGCAAGTAAAAATTTATTCATCACCTATATTTTTTTGATTCCTAATCCCCCATGAGTTTTAGGCAGGCATACTTTGTCCCATCCAACCGGCAAGATCCTCTTCTTATCCTCAACTCTAGTCCAGAGGAAGGTTCTCTGGATCCTTTCCAGTTTCTCTACCATGTATCTAGGCATTTCAAATAGGGATAGAAAATAGGTAGGGATACCCTACAAAGAGGCCTTCAATAGTTGATGCTTACCAACTTGACTAAGGAGTTTACCTTTCCATCCCTCCATTTTCTTTTGGATCCTTTCCATAACAGTGTTCCAGAAAGTCAGGGTCACCTCCTTGACCATGAGGGGCAGACCCAGGTAGGTAGCTGAGAGATTAGCCATGTTGTACTCCATGATGTTTCTCACCCTGGCTTGCAGCTTCAAGTCAGTGTTGAAGAAGAATACATTACTTTTTTCATAATTAATGCACTGTCCAAAAACCTCTGCAAAGGAATTCAGTAGAGTTTTCCATCTTCTTGCCTTAGCCACCGAAACCGCCCCAAAGAGCATAGTATCGTCCATGAACTATTGGACAACAGATAGACTCAAGGTGGACGCCGCTTTGATCCCCCTGAGGGACTGGTTATCTAGGTGGGATAGGATTTTTCTTCCCAGAACCTCAGCCAAAATTATAAATAGGTAGGGAGAAAGGGGATCTCCCTACCTGATACCTCTACCAGGCTCAAAGAACCCTTGAGGAGTACCATTGACCAGGACTGAGTACTTGACGGTGGTGACACATTCTTTTATCAGAGTAAGCATTCTATCTTTGAACCTAAATTTCCTAAGGACTTTGAATAGGAAATCCCAGGAGACTCTGTCATAGGCTTTAGATATATCTAGCTTGAGAGCCATGCTCAGAGTATTACTTCTAGCCATTGAGTGAATGATTTTGTGGGTGGATATAGCAGCATCCATAATTTGTCTACCAGGGACAAAGCCTTTTTGGCAATCTGAGATAATACTACCTAACAACGGTTGAAGTCTAAGGACTAGGGTCTTCGTAATAATCTTATAAATGGTGTTACAAAGGCTAATAAGATAGAATTCAGCCATGGAATTCGTGATGCTCTTCTTAGGTATAAGCGCAATGAACGTGGCATTGACCTATTTGAGGATTTTTTTGGTCCTGAAGAAGTCCTTGACAATAGTCATGACATCATAACCCACTATCTCCCAGAAGTCTTGGAAAAAGGCCAAGGGAAACCTGTCTGGTCTCGGATCTTTGAAGGCCCCCATGGAGAACACAACTACCCTAACTTCCTCAGTAATAGGCTTCAGCAATCTATAGTTATCATCCTCCATTAGGATAGAGGGAATGATGTCCAATAGCTTATCTTCTTGACCTTTCTCGAGCTTGTTTCTATGCTCCACCAAGAGGTTTCTGAAGTAATTGGAGGCAAGGTTTCCCAGTTCCTTGTCCTTGACAATTTCTCTATTGTTCCCATCAAGCAGCTTGGTGATTTTGTTCCTCTTCCTATGCTTCATTGTTGACTGGTGGAAGAAAGCTGAATTTCTATCTCCCTCCTTCAGCCATTGCACCCTAGACATTTTTTACTATAAGATCTCCTCCTTTCTAGTGATGTCCTTGAGGTTTTTGAGCAGGGCCTCTTCCATATTATAAGTATTCTCACTCGCATCCCCCTAGCCATGTTGCTTTGAACTTCCATTAATCTGTCAGAGATGTGTTTCTTTTGGTACATCACATTCCTGAAATAGAATTTATTCCATCCTTTTACTTTGTGCTTCACATGGATGAGTTTTTGGGTGAGTCTGAACATGGGAGATCCATGCACCAGGATACTCCACCAATCAACAATGCATTTTCTAAAATCAAGGTGGGAGGCCCACATTATTTAGTAGCTGAAGGGGAAAGGCCCCTTGGGGACACCATCAGTCTAGGAAAGGAGGAGGGCATTGTGGTTAGAAATGGTGCGAGGGAGGGCAGCAAGGGAAGAACTTTACACACCGTCTCAGTTAGTAGAGGTCATAAATCTATCCAGCTTCACCTGAATCATCTGGTCTCCCCTTCTTCTATTGGTCCAAGAATAGAGTTGATTGTTCATCTCTATATCCATTAGCCCAGTCTGACTTAGGAAGTCTTCCAAGTCAACCATACTGTCTGAATAGTCTATGTTGCCCTGATCTTTTCTGAAGGGAACACTGGGGTGTTGAAGTCTCCCCCCAGTATACACAAGGTTGTTCTCTCGGTATTAATTTTATGGATCAAGCCATCCCATAGTTCCTTTTTGGTGTTCCTAGTGTTGGGGGCATATATATTGATCAGCTTCCAATTTTTCTTATTCATAGTGAATTTAATTTCCAAGCTGTGTTTACCATGCGAGCAGTAGCTGTCTGAAATGTTATATTTGTTCCACATAGTAACTAGGTCCCCAGAAGCTCCCATGGAAGGGCTAATAATGTAGTCCTCCATGTGCCAAATATTATTAGATATCTTTTTGAAGTTATCTTCAGAAATCTTAACCTCTTGGAGAAGGATGATATCCACCTTATTTTTAAAAATGCAACTCCTGATCATGATTTATTTGTGAGGACTATTAAGCCCTCTCACATTCCATGTGATGATCTTCATTTATGGTGTCTTCTGGAGATAGCCTCTAGTGTGCTTTGTCTCCCAATGGCTATTTCCTTGGTTGCCTCTCTGTTTCTAGTTTCTCTCTCGGATAGTCTACCTGCCTTTCCTTATGTCCCCACATCCACTGACTTCTTGCCTTTTCCCTTCTTTTTGGGAGTAATCCACCCCTCCTGTTTACTAGGACCAGCCCTAGGGGAAAGGATCCTTGTGGGAGATAGAATGGATTTCTCTGTGCTTTCTAGAGCTGCAACCATTAGACCCCTAGTCTCCGAGCGAATTGATTGCTCTCCATCAGACACCAAAGACCCAGGAGCTTCAGTTCTAGGCAAGGGTGTCATGTCATTGTGGGTTAGGATTTCACCTTCTTCTATCTCAACCGAGTCGAAGGAAGTGCCCTTCTTCTAAATTGGTTGTTCGACCTCGAAAACCCTCAGACTCTGCAGTAGAGGTGGGGTCTCATTGGTTGAAGTTGGAAGTTCATCCTCAGGGTCTCCTTGAGCCTGGGACTTCTCTCATTATTGTATCATTAAAGGGGTCTTGATGATATCAAGAAGGTCCTCTGTGAATGGGTAGTCCTCCACAATATTCTCCTCCTTCGAGCCATCTTTTCCTTTTGTGTCTTTAATTTTTTACATTCATTGATAAGATGCCCTTTTTGGAACAATTTTCGCAAAAAGTGGTAGCATTTTCATACTCTAGGTGCTGCTCTCAGTAGCCATATTTAGATTAAGTTAATGGTATTAGGTAGAGTTTTATGAATGTCTACACTAACACAAAATCTAGCAAACACTAACTTGGTTTTATGCTTGGTAGTGATGTCCAGAGCGATGAAATGCCCAAAAGAGTTCCCTATCATGTGAAAATCTCTTCATCCCAGAACTCAAGCAGGAGTCTAGGGAGCTTGACCCAGACCGAAGCTGACCTGCTGAGCATAGCCGCATCAAACCCCAGTTTCCAGCGCCCTAGGCAGAGGTTGTGTTTTCCATACAACTAAGGGCCGCCAGCCAAAATCGCACCAAGTCCTCCCTGGTGGTGAACTTAAAGAGGAAGAGACCACCTGTCATGGCACTAGTAACCACGCTACCTTTAAGGTGCCATCTTGAGGCCACCCAATGTCTAACCATATCAATGTTGGGCCTAAAGGCTTGGAACCTACCCACCAAAGATAATTCCAAGGTAGAGGTTATTTTATCCATTATCAGATTTGGGATTTGGAAGTCCGTTCCATTCACATGCTCTGACTGCACTGGGGTTGCATAATCTTTGACAGGCATGCTAGTTTCCCCTAGCAGTTCTTGTTTCTAAGCCTTGGGATCCAACCCTGAAGCTAGAGATTTGAGCTTGGTAGAACTGACTGGAGTAGTAACATCGTTAGCAAGAACCTCCTGAGGTCCTATAGGGGGGGCAGGGCCCCCCCAGGGCTAACAACCTCCATGAGTGAAGCAGGTTCAAACAATGTTGAGAGTGGGAAAGTTGCAGAGCAGGAAAGTAAATACCAATGCTATAGTATAGTATGGTTATGGTTATGCTATAGTATTTTGACTTATGGTTATGAAGGTATTTGACTTTGATTTCTTGGTGGGTGAAATTTCAAAGTTGTTTTACACTTTAGGACAAGTTTTCAACACACCCAATTAAACATTTTTGGTTGAAAGTCATTTTTGACCAAAAAACATGTTTTAGCTAGATTAGTTTTAGTTGAAATAGACCCGGTCAAAAAAAATTTAGTTAGAAGTGTCCATTGGATGCATGCAAGGAAATAAATTGGTGCCAAATTATTATTTTTTTGAAATTCTTTGAAAAGTAGAATGTTCCTAGCACTTATACTCATATAAATAACTTTTTTTGAAAAGTCCAAAAAATATCCTTTTGTTGGTCTAAAAATCTAGTTTTCAATATTTATATATTTTAATATTTTTAATTAGTGTTTATATTTTATTTTTTATTTTCACTACAAGCAAGTCATTATCACCCAAACATAAGGTTGATTGCTTTCTCATGCAAAAAAACTAAAATTTATTAAAAAATTATAAAATATATGGAGTCATAGAAGAGAGAATTCTTGTCAAGATGATATTTTTTATTTCGAATAGATAGTCAACAAGAAGTGTTTATAAAAAAGTGTTACATTTCTAACACACTTGACTTTAAATATTTATTAAAAAATATTTTTATTGAAATTAATTTTTAATGCATTCCCTACTTGATCCAAAAAATTAGGTGTAAAGTAATGTAGAACAATTTGGCAAAGTCATTGTTGACTTCATAGGTGTACAATCTTGTTGCAGGGCCAAAAATAATGGTCAAATAGAGTAAAAGAAATTCATGTTCCTTTTGAAAATCTATACAATTTTTTAAAAAAGGGCATCACATTTTGAGTTTCTATGAGAAATTTATGGCCCTAGGAAGGTTTCTACTAAAGATGCACATGTTTTTGTTGGAGCACATTTGGCATGTTTTAAACCCAATTAAATTATGGCTGGGTTATTTTGTAAGCTTATTAAGGATGTATAATAATCCTAGGCAGTAATTAAACATGCCACAAGTATCAAAATCATAACAACAATGACATAGATGATAGAAAAATGCCATGATTAATTAACAAATTGTGATGACCACCTTTTTATTTCTGTTCTTGTGACTAATTACATTACTGTTACTAATACTTTTTATATGTGTGGGATAGTAGCTCCCGGACTTGTTAAACTATTAAACTTTATTCTGTTTACGGAAAAACTAATTGGGTGATGTTTGGATAAGTTTACATTTCAGAAAAGTTAATTAGGTGATGATGGAAAATTGTAATATGATTTCATTTATGCTATTTAGAACTATGACAGGATAATGCATGTTTTTAAGTTGCTTCGGCTATGATGATTATATGTGAAACTGATCTTGCAATTTAGTGTGCAGGAATTTACTAATCATACCACAGATTTCGGAGATCATTCCGCACCTTGTTATTGTTATTCCCTGTTAAGCCGATCTGGTTCCCCAAGGAACCAAGATCACTCTGTGTTTGATATGGTGTCGTAATGTGGTCTTTCATAAGGTCGAAAGGGTTGGTCTACCCTCTTGTAACACTGACTTATGATTTGTGTTGTAAAAAGTTTGAATTTAAATTTATTTTCTTCTATTTAAATCTTGGAGGCCTTTTCTTGTGCTTTACCTTGACCAAGGTTGTCCAGAATGGGTTAAAGTTGACCCTGGGTCATACCCCATGGGTCCAGGGCCCCATTTGGCATGGGTAACCCTTGGGTAACCTCCATCAAGTCATCTTAACTACCCCCTGAAGTTAAGTGGCGAAAATTGGAGGTATGGGGGGAACATGATGGGTTGTACCAACACCCAACCCATCCCTCTTCAACTCCCAAGGTATGAGATGACTACAAACCCATCCATTATAGAGGGATTGACTTGAAGTCACCCTCACCATTAGTGAGATTCCCCATGTGCTGTGGGGTCATCCATGTTGAAGGAAGAGAGAAGAGGCATGGGTCACCTGTCTTTTCCTCCTTTAACTCCTTTTATTTCTCCCATGCGTAAGAGAAATGACATGAGGAGAGGGATAAGGAGTACTCTAGGGATGGGTGAGTGACATAAGCCAACACTCATCCCTTGGGACATAATAGTGGTTTTTGGGAAGGGTGAGGAGGTGACAAGTGTCACCTCCCCATTCCTCTAAACTGGAGAGTTTTTGGTTATTTGAATTCCATTTTTTGGAAGGGAAGGGAGTTAGTTGATTTTTTTGGAGAGTTTTATTTTTATTGCCAGAATAGGAAAGTTAGCTTGAGAGGAGGAAAGGAAGAAGGAGTTGGTGGCTAAGGTTGGAAGAGATCTCAGTGGAGCTCTGCAACAGTTTCATTCGAGAATGACTTGTAAGGTTGGTTTGGTTTTACCTTTCTTTCGTATATCTGAATGTTTTATGAAAAATTGTGTGAAAGATGTTTATTTGTTGTGTTTTAGATTTGTTTCTGTGGGATCTGTTGTCGGGTTGTTGACAGAGCTTCTCCCACTTGGGAGAAATGCTCATCAAGTTTGGGGTAGGGGAGGAGTGATCCTCCTCGGGTGCATACCTATTTTCTTCTTTTGGGATGTTGAAAGCCTTGAGGGCTTGTATTTGAGACCGGTTCTTTGACTTGAGAGTCAGATACAGATTCTTTGGGAAATGTTGTGATCAAACTTGGTTGAGGCCAAGAGATTTGGATTGGATATAATCTGTAAAGGTGTCACCCTGGAGTCGAGTGTGTCCACTCTCCTGCCCCTTATGAAGCTCACTGTTGTTGAGTTTTCGTGTTGTGTAATTTATCCATGGGTGTTTGTGTGCTTTGGGTTTGTTGTTGTTCCTGTTGTGAAGTGGATTGCTTGAGTTTACCCAGGTGTGAGTATGGCCTCCTTAGCTCGGGGGTGACCCTCTTGCGGGTCTACGGAAGGGAGGAGAGCTATATGAGTGGTGTTTTCTTCTTTGTTTGTCTTTGATACGCAGGTTTCCTTTTGAAGCTTGTGGTTGGAATTGGAAGAGCACTGCATTTAGGGAGAAAGAACTTCACCCTTGCTATAAGAAGAGTTTGGTTATTGAGTACATCCTGTTAAGTTCATTGTGGAAGGATCCTCTTCCTCTGGAGTTGTATAATTTATTGTTTGAAAAAAAAAAAAGGGAAATTCTACCCTTCAGTGTTGTTTGTAGTTATGAGTTTTGACAGTTATGTATATTTGACGTAATTGTTGTTAAGTAGTGAAATTGTATGTAGATCTTGACAAATGTGTTAAAAGTTTTATGATAGCATTGTTTGGAGGTGGTTGGAAAAAAAAACTATGTATTTTGTTAATGTTTAGATATAGAAATTTGAATCAGTTGAAAGCCAATGTGTTATTAATTATTCTTTCCATTTTCAGTTTAAACTAATATGAGTTAAGTTGAAATTAGTAAGTTAGAAATTAAGAGAAGAAAAGCAAGAAAAAAATTGATTTTTACATTATGAGTATCAAGTCGAAATCTTGAATTTTGCATTGATACATATCTTAATAACTTTGTAAATGGCGGTTAAGAAATTTATGTTAAATACCCTATATTATAATTTTGAGTATTAGATGTTATTAAATGAACTGGGATTGAAAATGACAATTAAAATGAGTTTGATTCATTCCTTGCATTTAAAATTTCAATCCTTACCCGAACGAAGTTTGTAAATGACATTTAGATAAAATTATATTTTTGCTCTCTGTATTCAAAATGTTCAATCATTACATGAGAATGGGATTATAATAGCTTAGTTTTATTTACTTCCCTGTAATTATAAATTTCTCACAGACAGATATACATTAACAAGTTTATAGATGGCAGTTATATAGAGTTTTTATTTAAAAGCTTTAATTGTTTTTTTTATTTTCTGTATTTTTTTTATATTCTGTGTGAAAGAAATGTGCTGGGAGTAGTTGAGTAGTGGGGGGATATATATATATATAATCTTATGTGGAGTTGTTATTTTTAAAAAATAATATAAAGAAATTTTAAAAAATATATATATAAGAAACAAATATAAAAAAAAAAAATTATTACATGGGCGGTGGGGTTGAAACCCCACCGCAGGCCCTTTTACACAGTAGGGTGTGGGGAGGGGGCGGAGCCCCCACCCACATACGTGGGATGTGGGTGGGGGCTCCGCCCCCTCCCCACACCCCCGCCTCCCAACGACCATCGCGGCCATGAGACCCGCGGCCTCTGCGGGCCTCTGCATGCCGCGCACACCGCCGCCCTCTGCCCTTTGCACGGTGGTTAACACCGCTCCCCATTCGCGCCACCTCCGCCGCGGTCTACACGCCGCCCTCCACCACTCCGCCCCTGTCAGTACTGCCTCCTGCGCCCCACCTCCACTCCCGATCCATTACACTGCTCTCTGCGCCTCCGCCCATGGATGCCGCCGCTCCCCCTGCCTTCTGTCCTACACAAAACACAACACAAAAGAAACTTTTCAGTTAGGGTTTCTAAATATTTAACAATACATTCAAATAGAATATGTTATAATTTCTTGGGTGAGTTTTTATAAAGAGGAGAGCCTCTTATAAAATAAACAATGAATTATATATATATATATATATTTTATAAAAATAAAGAATTATAATTGTAATAATAGCATTAGTAATAGATAATAGTAACAATAACAACAGTAATTATAACGATAGGAGTCATATGCTTGTATATATATTTATTTGTATATATAATCTTATATATATATATATATAAATATATCAATACATACATACATTATTTAATTGATAAGTTTATCAGAGAGGCCATTTGTATTTCTCTTACAATAATAAGAGAAAATAAAATTATAACTTAAGGAGAAAGCATAACGGACAATATTATAACATTCCGGGAAGAGTTTCTCGGAAGTTTAACTATCAACGCAATTTGATAACCAGGAAAATGAAGAGGAAAAATTACGTATCACCTTGTTTAAAAGGTCACTGGAAATAAACTTAAGAAGCCATCACAGACATTCCATGTGAGGCCATTTTAATCTCAACTGTAGTTAGTAAACGTCCAAAGAAGAAAACTTGCGAGAGAGTAAGAAGAAGAAAAACTAACATTGGAAAACACAGAAGAGAAAATGCGCGACATTTCTCACATGGGATAAGAGAACTAAGTTGATGGATCCTTCCGCTTAATTTGCTTAGGAACAGGTTTAATTAATACACGGCGAATCCTAGATCGGAGAAAATTAGGAAACCAAGTCCAGCGAAGTAGTAAATCGGCCTGTAGGATTTGGGAAATCTGGATGTTAGGAAATAGATACAGTGATAACTCTGATTGATATAGAATATGAAGAAAGGACAGGATAAACATAAAGAATACGAAGAGACCCAAAAGAGAGAGACCGGAATATAAACAAACAAAAACATCAGAGAAATAGTTAAGGTGAGCGCGATAAAAATACAATCAAAATTAAGATCCAGAGAAACGGAAGAGAGGGCAAATGAACTGCCTTGTTGAGAATGCTAAGTCGAAGGAGTATGTTTCAGGAAACAAGAGAGGAGACAGACAAACGTGCTTTGTTGAAAAATGATGCAATAGGGAGATCACGAGTCAGTTTAGTAGGAACAAGGTGTCGTGGGAAGTTGTTAACCTATCAGGGAACTCCGTAAGTAGTATAGTGTTGAGTAATTCCCACTTATGCCGTAAGGCATTATGTTGTCAAAATCTGCCAAGAATTAGGGTTAGGGACCTCGAAAATATAAATCTTGTAGCGACGTTAACGGCGTCAAGGAGACCCCCTTGTTGGACTGCTTGCGTCTGGTTGCACGCAATTGTACTTGTACCCTGCCGACAACTATAGTAATTTCGCCTTGAGCATTCACCACCGAGCATGCTTATGCATGCGAGGGGGTTTCTAGAGTTGTGTGAGAAAATTTTTGATAGTTCGTGTCATAACCACATGACAGATGTGGCTATGACACGTGTGACGCGTGTTGTGACTACATGGAAAATGTGGGCATGACATTTGGTATCAGAGCCAAGTTTAAACACTGGGCATATTTGGGCACGTTATTATTCCGCAACTTTGATTAATTAGTCTCTACCTTGTTTTGTAGGATGCCTCCCCGACGTGTTCGACGAGCGCGATCACGCCACACAGCGTCTATCGAGGTGCACATCGATTCCTCAGCTGAAGGACTGACACCCGTAGTTACAGCAGCACCACCTGCACAACCTGTACCACAAGCACCACTAGTACCACAGGCACCACCAGTATTGGATATAGGACCACAGATCTTACAGGCACTGCAGACTATGTTAGAGAGGTTACCGCCAGTGATTCCTGAGCCACGTGTCGAGCCTCGTGTTGATCCGCGAGAGGAGCCATGTAGGGAGCCACGTGCTGAGTCACGTATTGAGCCACTTAAGGAGCCCCACGTTGATCCACTAGAGGTGCCACGTGCGGAGCCTTTCGTTGAGCTCCCTGACACAACAGTAGAGGAGGTAGGGTCAGCCTCCCGTGCACGGAGCAAGAGTCCTCCGAGACCTTTGAGACGAGATGAGAACCAGAGGGCAGAGCAGGTACATCATGGATTGTATGAGGATGGGGTGGAAGAGCCAGTTGTGGGACTTAGAGACAGAGGGGACCCCATTAGAGACCTACTTAGGCTCCACCCACCCACTTTCGTAGGTGCTACAGAGGGAGCTGTGGCCGAGGCTTGGCTGATTAGTTTAGACAAGTGTTTCGTGTTGCAACCATATGGAAGCAACACGAAAGCACGAGTGGCAGTCCACCTTCTGAGGGATGCCGCAGCTACCTGGTGGCGCACAGAGGAGTGCAAGCGCTGACTTTCCGTAGAGACACTCACTTGGGATATCTTTATTGAGCGCTTTAATGCGCGATATTTGTCAGAACACTACAGACAGCGCAGGATCGACGAGTTCCATGATTTACAGCAAAGGGGACTCACTATTACTCAGTATGAGAGCCGATTCATTGAGCTTTCTCGTTACACGAAATACCTTCATGACGAGAAAATCTTAATACACAAATTCATCAGAGGGTTGAATCACGGGATAGCAGGACCAGTTCGTATGGCAAATCCCCAGACCATGAGCGAGGCTGTTGAAAAAGCCCTTATATCAGAGGAAATTCAGGGACGAGGGCAGAATTCACGCCCACCGTATCAGGATCGTAATCCCCAACAACAACAGAATTTTTGAAGGCCTCAAAACACAACACAGAGAGGAGGATATAACTCTTCATCTTTACCTCCTAGGCCTCCACAGCAGCAGCAACATCATCAAAAGTCTAAATTCCAACAGAGGGGTCAGGGAGGACAGAACCGTGGTTGGCAGCAGCAGGGTTCACGTAGAGACCAGAGACAGCAGGGTTCATCGGCAGGACCTGCGAGGTCCCAGCAGTCTTACAGAGGCTCACAGGGGTCCACGGGACGGACTGGACAACAACAGTCAGGCAGAACATAGTCAGGGCAGTTACAGGCTAGAGGACCGTGTTATGTGTGTGGTGGGGCAGGGCATTTGGCTAGAGAGTGCCCGCAGGGATTTACAGCAGGGGGACAGCCCCGATCAGGAGGATCTGAGCAGACCGTAGGAGACATGGGCAGATCCCACCACATGTTTGCAGCGGTTGATAACCGCCAGGCCGATTTCTAGGCCTCAGTCATCGAGGCAGCAAGTACGATAGGGGATTTCCCCATCTCTATCCTTTTTGACTCAGGAGCTACGGACTCCTTTCTGTCTACATCGTTAGTGGAGTGTTGCAGGCTGGTGGCTTCTAGGCAAGACATTAGGTGGGAAGTTGAGTTGGCCTCAGGGGCCAGGATGTCAGTAGATACCTTGGTTAAAGACTGCGAGATCACATTAGGATCCTTCACTACATCATGTGACCTTAGGGTTATGCCCTTAGGATCCTACGGTGTAGTACTGGGCATGGATTGGCTTGCGGCACATAGAGCCAAGCTAGATTGTCGTCAGAGGATGATTAGTTGTTTAGACGATCATGGATCGCCGGTTGAGATAGTGGGCATTCAGAAGCCCACGGCTGTTCGTAAGATATCCGCTCAGCAGCTTAAGTGCTGCATGCGAAAAGGATGCTAGTTGTTTGCAATTACGGTCAGTGATAGAACAGAGGATGAAACTGAGGCGACCTTAGATGATCATCCTATCCTTAGAGAGTTTGCTGATGTATTTCCACTGGAATTACTAGGAATGCCACCACGCAGAGAAGTGGACTTCCACATCAACTTAGTGCCGAGTGCAGAACCGATATCCCGAGCTCCCTATAGGATGACTACACATGAACTCACTGAACTTAAGCTGCAGTTAGAGGAATTACTTGAGAAGGGACACATCCGACCTAGCGTTTCACCATGGGGTGCACCGGTTATCTTCGTGAAGAAGAAGGATGGGTCTCTTCGATTATGCATGGACTACAGGCAGTTGAACAAGGTGACGGTGAAGAACCGTTATCCTCTGCCTAGGATTGACGACCTTTTTGATCAGATGCAGGGAGCCAGAGTGTTCTCAAAAATTGATCTAAAATCTGGGTATCACCAATTGCGCATCACAGAGGCAGATATTCATAAGACTGCTTTTCGAACCAGATATGGCCATTACAAATTCACAGTGGTACCCTTCGGGTTGACGAACGCCCCTGCAATGTTCATGAGTCTCATGAACGGGGTGTTCCGTACTTACCTAGATCGGTTTGTGATCATATTTCTGGATGACATTTTGATCTATTCGCGGACTGAGGAAGAGCATGTGGAGCACTTGCGTCAAGTTTTGCAGTGCTTATGAGAGGAGCAGCTTTATGGCAACTTGGCAAAGTGTGCTTTCTTCAGGACAGAGGTGCAGTATTTGGGACACATTTTATCAGGCGATGGCATCTTTGTAGATCCATCTAAAATCAGGGCTATTCAGGAGTGGCCGGCACCCACCAATGTGACAGAGGTCAGAAGCTTTATGGGGTTAGCTGGGTATTATCGTCGGTTTGTCGAGGGCTTTTCCAGGATAGCACATCCCATCACTTCCCTTCAGCGAAAGGGGAAGGGTTTCATATGGACCGAATAGTGTGAAAAGGCCTTTGGAGTCCTCAACGAGCGTCTTACCAGTGCTCCTATTTTAGCGGTTCCAGATCCTACATAAGAGTTTGTTGTTTGCACAGATGCATCATTAGAGGGTTTGGGAGCCGTGCTTATGTAGGGTGGTCGAGCCATCGCATGCGAATCGCGGAAACTGAAGACACATGAGCTAAACTACCCCACCCACGACTTAGAGCTCGCAGCAGTTGTACATGCTTTGGTCCGCTGGAGACACTTTCTCTTAGGTCGACGCTTTGAACTCCATTCGGATCATCATATTTTGCAATATATTTTTACACAGCCAAACTTGAACTCCTGCCAACGGCGTTGGATGGAATTCCTATGCGAATACGACTTTGATGTCCACTACATCAAAGGGAAGGAGAACGTGGTCGCTGATGCTTTGAGTCGAAGGTGCCATGAGATCCTGACCCTGACCTTGAGGGTGGACTTGAGAGATCGCATCTTACAGCATCTGCCAGAGGATGAGTGGTTTCGTGAGGTGCAACAGGGAATACTAAATCAGAAGGCCCTTGAGGGTAAATTCACAGGATATACCCTTGAGTCTGATGGCTTGCTTAGACATCAGCAACGCATTTATGTACCGAATGTGGGTAATCTTCGTACAATAATCCTATCAGAGGCTCATAGAGCACCCTACGTAGTACATCCAGGAGTGAAGAAGATGCATGCTGATTTACGACAACTTTATCATTGGGCTGGAATGAGGCGTGACATTGCAGAATACGTTGCTCGTTGCCTAGAATGTCAGAGGGTCAAGGCCGAACATCAGCATCCAGCTGGACTATTGTACCCTCACAAAATACCTGAATGGAAATGGGACACCATTTCTATGGATTTCATCATTGGTCTACCTATGTCATCACGTCGCCATGATGCTATTATGGTGACAGTTGACAAGCTGACCAAAGTGGCACATTTTTCACCCATCTGCACAACGTACAATGCACCATCGGTGGCAAAGGTGTTTCTCGATCAGATTGTTAGACTTCATGGGGTACCTCGCCGCATTATATCTGACAGAGACTCCGTATTTACTTCATCGTTCTAGAGAGCCTTACATCAGGCGTTGGGCACACAACTCAACTTCAGTTCAGCTTATCATCCGGAAACCGACGGACAAACTGAGAGAGTTAACCAGGTGTTAGAAGACATGCTTCGCATGTATGTTATGGACCATCAGTCTAGATGGGAGGAGTACCTATATCTAGTTGAGTTCGCCTACAATAATGGGCATCACAGCTCGTTGGGTATGCCTCCTTTCCAGGCTTTATATGGCAGACCATGCAGAACACCTTTGAGTTGGGATCGGATAGAGGACAGAATGGTCATCGGTCCAGAGATAGTTCAGAATATGGAACAGCAGGTCAAACAGATTAGACAGAGACTTCAGGAGGCACAGGACAGGCAGAAGAAGTATGTCGATGCTAAGAGGATAGACCGAAGCTTCTCTGTGGGTGATAGAGTATTTTTGAGAGTGCGACCGCACAAGAGTCCAATCCGTTACGGGAAGGGCTCTAAGCTTGCACCTCGATTTGTAGGACCTTTCGAAATCTTGGAGCGGATAGGACCAGTAGCCTATTGTCTAGCCTTGCCACCTAGCCTGTCACGTATCCATGATGTATTTCATGTTTCAGTTTTACGTCAATATATTTTTGACTTATCTCATGTGTTGGATTGGAGTGCTCTTCAGGTAGAGGCAGACGGACAGCTGGCGTTGGAGCCAACTCGCATATTGGCTCGTCGGACGCTGGCCCTTCAAGGTTGAGAGTTGGACCAGGTTAGGGTCCAGTGGGATCTTTACGACAAAGTCACAGCGACTTGGGAAGATGCAGAGAGACTGAAGACCCTTTATCCTCACCTCTTTGATGACTTCTAGGAGGAAGTACAGTCTTAGGGGGAGAGGATGTGATGACCACCTTTTTATTTCTGTTCTTGTGACTAATTACATTACTGTTACTGATACTTTTTATATGTGTGGGATAGTAGCTCCCAGACTTGTTAAACTATTAAACTTTATTCTGTTTACGGAAAAACTAATTGGGTGATGTTTGGATAAGTTTACATTTCAGAAAAGTTAATTAGGTGATGATGGAAAATTGTAATATGATTTCATTTATGCTATTTAGAACTATGACAGGATAATGCATGTTTTTAAGTTGCTTCAGCTATGATGATTATATGTGAAACTAATCTTGCAATTTAGTGTGCAGGAATTTACTAATCATACCACAGATTTCGGAGATCATTCCGCACCTTGTTATTGTTATTCCCTGTTAAGCTGATCTGGTTCCCCAAGGAACCAAGATCACTCTGTGTTTGATATGGTGTCGTAATGTGGTCTTTCATAAGGTTGAAAGGGTTGGTCTACCCTCTTGTAACACTGACTTATGATTTGTGTTGTAAAAAGTTTGAATTTGAATTTATTTTCTTCTATTTAAATCTTGGAGGCCTTTTCTTGTGCTTTACCTTGACCAAGGTTGTCTAGAATGGGTTAAAGTTGACCCTGGGTCATACCCCATGGGTCCAGGGCCCCATTGGCATGGGTAACCCTTGGGTAACCTCCATCAAGTCATCTTAACTACCCCCTGAAGTTAAGTGGCGAAAATTGGAGGTATGGGGGGGACATGATGGGTTGTACCAACACCCAACCCATCCCTCTTCAACTCCCAAGGTATGAGATGACTACAAACCCATCCATTATAGAGGGATTGACTTGAAGTCACCCTCACCATTAGTGAGATTCCCCATGTGTTGTGGGGTCATCCATGTTGAAGGAAGAGAGAAGAGGCATGGGTCACCTATCTTTTCCTCCTTTAACTCCTTTTATTTCTCCCATGCGTAAGAGAAATGACTTGAGGAGAGGGATAAGGAGTACTCTAGGGATGGGTGAGTGACATAAGCCAACACTCATCCCTTGGGACATAATAGTGGTTTTTGGGAAGGGTGAGGAGGTGACAAGTGTCACCTCCCCATTCCTCTAAACTGGAGAGTTTTTGGTTATTTGAATTCCATTTTTTGGAAGGGAAGGGAGTTAGTTGATTTTTTTAGAGAGTTTTATTTTCATTGCCAGAATAGGAAAGTTAGCTTGAGAGGAGGAAAGGAAGAAGGAGTTGGTGGCTAAGGTTGGAAGAGATCTCAGTGGAGCTCTGCAATAGTTTCATTCGAGAAGGACTTGTAAGGTTGGTTTGGTTTTACCTTTCTTTCGTATATCTGAATGTTGTATGAAAAATTGTGTGAAAGATGTTTATTTGTTGTGTTTTAGATTTGTTTCTGTGGGATCTGTTGTCGGGTTGTTGACAGAGCTTCTCCCACTTGGGAGAAATGCTCATCAAGTTTGGGGTAGGGGAGGAGTGATCCTCCTCGGGTGCATACCTGTTTTCTTCTTTTGGGATGTTGAAAGCCTTGAGGGCTTGTATTTGAGACCGGTTCTTTGACTTGAGAGTCAGATATAGATTCTTTGGGAAATGTTGTGATCAAACTTGGTTGAGGCCAAGAGATTTGGATTGGATATAATCTGTAAAGGTGTCACCCTGGAGTCGAGTGTGTCCACTCTCCTGCCCCTTATGAAGCTCACTGTTGTTGAGTTTTTGTGTTGTGTAATTTATCCATGGGTGTTTGTGTGCTTTGGGTTTGTTGTTGTTCCTGTTGTGAAGTGGATTGCTTGAGTTTACCCAGGTGTGAGTATGGCCTCCTTAGCTCGGGGGTGACCCTCTTGCGGGTCTACGAAAGGGAGGAGAGCTATATGAGTGGTGTTTTCTTCTTTGTTTGTCTTTGATACGCAGGTTTCCTTTTGAAGCTTGTGGTTGGAATTGGAGGAGCACTGCATTTAGGGAGAAAGAACTTCACCCTTGCTATAAGAAGAGTTCGGTTATTGAGTACATCCTGTTAAGTTCATTGTGGAAGGATCCTCTTCCTCTGGAGTTGTATAATTTATTGTTTGAAAAAAAAAAAAGGGAAATTCTACCCTTTAGTGTTGTTTGTAGTTATGAGTTTTGACAGTTATGTATATTTGACGTAACTGTTGTTAAGTAGTGAAATTGTATGTAGATCTTGACAAATGTGTTAAAAGTTTTACGATAGCATTGTTTGGAGGTGGTTGGAAAAAAAAACTATGTATTTTGTTAATGTTTAGATATAGAAATTTGAATCAGTTGAAAGCCAATGTGTTATTAATTATTCTTTCCATTTTCAGTTTAAACTAATATGAGTTAAGTTGAAATTAGTAAGTTAGAAATTAAGAGAAGAAAAGCAAGAAAAAAATTGATTTTTACATTATGAGTATCAAGTTGAAATCTTGAATTTTGCATTGATACATATCTTAATAACTTTGTAAATGGCGGTTAAGAAATTTATGTTAAATGCCTTGTATTATAATTTTGAGTATTAGATGTTATTAAATGAACTGGGATTGAAAATGACAATTAAAATGAGTTTGATTCATTCCTTGCATTTAAAATTTTGATCCTTACCTGAACGAAGTTTGTAAATGACATTTAGATAAAATTATATTTTTGCTCTTTGTATTCAAAATGTTCAATCATTACATGAGAATGGGATTATAATAGCTTAGTTTTATTTACTTCCCTGTAATTATAAATTTCTCACAGACAGATATACATTAACAAGTTTATAGATGGCAGTTATATAAAGTTTTTATTTAAAAGCTTTAATTGTTTGTTTTATTTTCTGTATTTTTTTTATATTCTGTGTGAAAGAAATGTGCTGGGAGTAGTTGAGTAGTGGGGGGATATATATATATAATCTTATGTGGAGTTGTTATTTTTTTTAAATTAATATAAAGAAATTTAAAAAAAAAAAAAATATAAGAAACAAATATAAAAAAAAAAAATTATTACATGGGCGGTGGGGTTGAAACCCCACCGCAGGCCCTTTTACACAGTAGGGTGTGGGGAGGGGGCGGAGCCCCCACCCACACCCCACTACGTGGGATGTGGGTGGGGGCTCCGCCCCCTCCCCACACCCCCGCCTCCCAACAACCATCGCGGCCATGAGACCCGCGGCCTCCGCAGGCCTCTGCACGCTGCGCACACCGCCACCCTCTGCCCTTCGCGCGGTGGTTAACACCGCTCCCCATTCGCGCCACCTCCGCCGCGGTCTACACGCCACCCTCCACCACTCCGCCCCTGTCAGTACTGCCTCCCGCGCCCCACCTCCACTCCCGATCCATTACACTGCTCTCTGCGCCTCCGCCCATGGATGCCGCCGCTCCCCCTACCTTCTGTCCTACACAAAACACAACACAAAAGAAACTTTTCAGTTAGGGTTTCTAAATATTTAACAATACATTCAAATAGAATATGTTATAATTTCTTGGGTGAGTTTTTATAAAGAGGGGAGCCTCTTATAAAATAAACAATGAATTATATATATATATATATATATATTATCTATTTTATTAAAAATAGAGTATTTCAATAGTAATAATAGCATTTATATATATATATATATAAATATATATCTATTTTATAAAAATAAAGAATTATAATTGTAATAATAGCATTAGTAATAGATAATAGTAACAATAACAACAGTAATTATAACGATAGGAGTCATATGCTTGTATATATATTTATTTGTATATATAATCTTATATATATATATATCGATACATACATACATTATTTAATTGATAAGTTTATCAGAGAGGCCATTTGTATTTCTCTTACAATAATAAGAGAAAATAAAATTATAACTTAAGGAGAAAGCATAACGAACAATATTATAACATTCCGGGAAGAGTTTCTCGGAAGTTTAACTATCAACGCAATTTGATAACCAGGAAAATGAAGAGGAAAAATTACGTATCACCTTGTTTAAAAGGTCACTGGAAATAAACTTAAGAAGCCATCACAGACATTCCATGTGAGGCCATTTTAATCTCAACTGTAGTTAGTAAACGTCCAAAGAAGAAAACCTGCGAGAGAGTAAGAAGAAGAAAAACTAACATTGGAAAACACAGAAGAGAAAATGCGCGGCATTTCTCACATGGGATAAGAGAACTAAGTTGATGGATCCTTCCACTTAATTTGCTTAGGAACATGTTTAATTAATACACGGCGAATCCTAGATCGGAGAAAATTAGGAAACCGAGTCCAGCGAAGTAGTAAATCGGCCTGTAGGATTTGGGAAATCTGGATGTTAGGAAATAGATACAGTGATAACTCTGATTGATATAGAATATGAAGAAAGGACAGGATAAACATAAAGAATACGAAGAGACCCAAAAGAGAGAGACCGGAATATAAACAAATGAAAACATCAGAGAAATAGTTAAGGTGAGCGCGATAAAAATACAATCAAAATTAAGATCCAGAGAAATGGAAGAGAGGGCAAATGAACTGCCTTGTTGAGAATGCTAAGTCGAAGGAGTATGTTTCAGGAAACAAGAGAGGAGACAGACAAACGTGCTTTGTTGAAAAATGATGCAATAGGGAGATCACGAGTCAGTTTAGTAGGAACAAGGCGTCGTGGGAAGTTGGTAACCTATCAGGGAACTCCATAAGTAGTATAGTGTTGAGTAATTCCCACTTATGCCGTAAGGCGTTATGCTATCAAAATCTACCGAGAATTAGGGTTAGGGACCTCGAAAATGTAAATCTTGTAGCGACGTTAACGGCGTCAAGGAGACCCCCTTGTTGGACTGCTTGTGTCTGGTTGCACGCAATTGTACTTGTACCCCGCCAACAACTATAGTAATTTCGCCTTGAGCATTCACCACCGAGCATGCTTATGCATGCGAGGGGGTTTCTAGAGTTGTGTGAGAAAATTTTTGATAGTTCATGTCATAACCACATGACAGATGTGGCTATGACACGTGTGACGCGTGTTGTGACTACATGGAAAATGTGGGCATGACACAAATGTCTAAAGAGTGACTTTGGCATTCCAAAGTTGGAGGTGCTTTGGTTTTGGCATTTAACCTTCTATTTCTGACCCTTAGGGAAACTTAGTGGACAACTTAGATACTATCTCCATGCCTAGAAGAAGGGTAGATAGATGGTAGATAGTTTTGGGTTTATTTGGTAGACTACATGTGTATGCAAAGTCTATGTGAGCAGGGCACACTTACTATTTTAAGCATTGTTGGGGTTTGTTTGGACCAAATTAGTTATTGTAACATCTATACTTCCTTATTGCTTAGTGGAATAGAAAGTATTTACTTCCTAGACTAGAGTTTTTGAAGTGGATTTTCTCTAGATTATATGTGTTGTTCTAGATTTGTGCATGATTGCCATGTTTGATTCCACATTGGTTGATACCTAGATCACTATTTTACTATTTTACACATGCCTTTGCATTTTGAAATCCATTGTAAATGGTAGAAATGTGTGTAAAGGTATCTAAATAAGTCTAAGAATTATGAATTTACTTATTGATATCTATTAGTGTGGCATACCACCTATGCTTATAGATTAGGTGGTATTAAAGAAAATAAATCCTCTAGGTTTTTGTTCAATTAGTTTATTGTAGGTGTATGTCATCCAAAAGGTCAAGTAGAAAAAAAGTTTAGTGCCTTTTGAGATTGAAATAGTGTGAAGAGAGTGGTTAAGCATAGTTAGGACAACAAGTGTGGTAGAGGATGATGGAGAGGCACATTTTAAATGGTTGGAAGTAGATGTTGCAAGGATTACCCATGTTGAATAGAAGATTGATAGGCTTGAGAGTATGATATTAGCCTCGATAAGGAAGATGAGGTTTCAAAAAGAACATTCAAGGGAAGGTGAACCAAAGAAGAGTGATCATGTTCAAGAAGAGTCATCATCTAAGAGGTTTTAGAGCTAAAGAAAAAATAGACATTCAATCATATGATGGTGAAATTAGTGCAAAGAAGATTAATCATTGGGTCCCACAAATAGATGTATATTTTAGCCTTCATAAGATGTCTATGAATCAACAAATTTCATTTATGTACTTGAACTTATTTGGGTAAGGTTCATCCCAAAATAATGGGTTACACTTTTTGGCCAAACTTGACATTAAAATCAACATTTTGAACTAAATCTTCACTTTCTGACACCTATAGCTGCTAAACCGTTAGGAATTTGAAGATGATGTGAACTAGTGATTTGTGAGATTTTGTTTGTAGATTATAAATATATATTTTTAAAAAAAATTGGAGTTAAATTGTAATTTTTTTTTGTGTCTCCTTTGATAACTAGTTTTTAATAGTAAACAACATTTTTTTAAAGTGATGTGTATTCTGTAGCACATAACTTTTTTTCTACAAAGGATAAAATTCTGATTCTTTTGAATTTAGATTATTAACACCGATATATAGGGCATGCATTTGGTTTTATAATGTTTTGTTGAATATAAGGTATTGACACAATGGATATTGAGGGGGACTCAATGATTTGCATAAATGCGGTAAGAAATAAATTTGCTTAAAACTGGAAACTACAAAACTAGTTGGCTAAAATTAGCAACTCCCTAGAAGGTTTGAAAGATTATACAATTAAGCACATCTACCGGGAGGCTAAATCCACAGCAGACTTCCTTACTAATCTTGGGGTGTCATTTGAGCTGTCATCTATTGGGGTACTCTTTGCAGCCAGCTCTATCCCAAACAGTCTTTGGGAAATTCTAATTAAGGACGAGGAAAGTACCAGCAGGACTCCCAGTAGGCTTGAACTTGAATAATTATACAAGGCTGCTAAATCACATGGTGTGGTAGAGACTTCATCCTTCGATGGCAGACTTTCAATCCTAGACGATGCCTCGTTGGTGATGATTGTAACATTGTCTTGTAGTGGTGATATCCCATGCGTTCATACTCCATGTTTGGGGATTAGCTAGATTTGGCAAATCTAGTTCTAGATGCCTGCACAAGCTTTGGGGAACTTGAAGCCTTTATATTCCCCTCCTACATCTGGCAGAGGGCATTCAATCCAATGGCTACTCATTTCAGAGTTAAATGTAGATGTAGGTCGAACGAGTCAAGCGATGAACATATCACATTCCTCTTCAGCAAAGCATCCGACAAGGAGAAGGAGGTGGTAAAGAAGGTTGTGGGAGTAAATTTCTAGGTTGGTAGGCATACGAGCACAATGGCCTTGTGATTGAGCATTTCTTTCAGAACTATGTTCAGGTGGTGGGCTCCATGTTGTGGGGAGTTCGTGCTGCTGGTAGGTTTATTTGCCCCAAGCTATTCGATGCTGTTATAAGGGCAATGGATAATGTAGCTACCGAACCTGAGCATGGACTAGCCTTTGGAATCCTTAGCTTGGATGAGGAAGGAAAGAAAGTGAAGTTGCATAAGGCTTGGAACCTATTCAAGAAAGGTGTATAAAAAGAATACAATATTGAGGAGTTCATGGTCTTTCTTGAGGCCAATGTTGGGCTCATTGAGCAAAATGTAGTGGCTAGGTTTGTTGACATTACTAAAGGCATAGGGTACCTTTACCATTGAATGTTGTGCCTCAGCCTCCTCTATGTAATTTTTTGTTATTTCTTAATATAGGGAGTTGCCCCCATACTTGGTAGTGCTTGCTAACAAAAAAATGTTTTGTTGAATATTTTTTTAATTAAGTTTTGAAGTCAAACCAATTATAATTTAGACATAGGTGTATTCCGTAAAACATAACTTTTTCTGTATGTATCGAAATTCAAAATTTTTTTGTTGAAACAAGGACATCAATACCTAGGGTATAGATATTTTTTAGAATTTTTTTCACTAATTTACTAATTTTCTATGTGTGTAGAACAGAGAACTTGATGTTCAGTGAAAAACCTACATTCACAAGAAATAAAAAATAAACATAATAGTCAAATTAAATATATTTGAAAATTATACTTTTTGGGAAGCTTATAATAAGGACTACATACTTACAAAACATAACTTTTAAATTAATTCATTTGATCCCCCAAAAGGTAAATCAAAAGTGGTTTTTTATTAGCATTTTGATAGGTGTAGAGGAGACTCCATTGTAGGTATGGTTTAAAACTAGTGGGGTTCTATTCAAGGGGGTTTGAATCTAAGGGGGTTTGATCAAACCCTCTTCAATTAAAATCTTTTAAATGGAACCTTTCAAGGTTTAAATCATTATATTTTCTAAAAATATGTGATTTCAACAAAAATCAGGATGTCCCAAAAAGTGTAACCCATTATTGTGGTAGCACCCGTAAGCTCTCAGATAGTACAAGATTTATGTTCACTCTTTGGATATTTAAAAAGCAACACCAGTGTCTGTAAGCACAAAAATCGTGCACAACCTCCACGAGGACCCCTATGATGATTCAAATCCTTATCACGTACATGTAAGCATGAAATAATGTCCTTTAAGCAGAAAACCTCTTAATGACATGTCCTCTTTCTTGTCTTGTGTTATTTCCTCTTTGTTGATTTCTCTCTCTCCTTGTTTGTGATGTTTTTAGACACTTGTTGTGACACTTGTCGACTTGCATTTTTTGAGCTTTTGACCTTGCTCCTAAGCCTTGTGAGTGTCTTGTAGGTAAGTTTTCACCTTTCCCCTATGTTTTTCATCCTATGCACCTTTAGAAGCCTTTTAGAGGTCCCCCCATCCATCTCCCACTTTCAGTTTTTAGTTCCGCTCAACCAATCCAAATCTCCCCCTATTATTTCCAGATCTCCCCTAGGAGATCCTATAGGTGCAAGTGGAGATTTGGATTCTCGCACATGACTGACCTATTTCTAGAGGTAGAACCCCTCCTTTTGTTCTCTTCTTGCATCTCCCAACCTAATTTTCTGCATCAAACCCTGTCTAGCCCGAATCTCCCCCAGACGACCCATGGTCACCTAGGGGTGACCCTACTAGAAAAAGGAGAACCCTACCATTTTTATAGCCATATAAAAACTCAAGTTTCTCACTCGTTTTTTCTATATTTTCGCCCGTTTTTCTTCCAGTTTGCATGATTTTTGATGCTTAATATAGAGTTAACTATTTCATGCACCCACACATGCATAATTAGCTCTATTTGATCTCAAATTAACTCTTCAATCAATCTCATGCATTCCCTCACCTCCATTTCCTCTCCAGTGATAAGCTATAATTGATTTATCACTCCATAGTTAGCTGAGTTCACTGGGTAATCAACCTTGTTAACTCCCCAATCATCCTTGTTAACTCTTCAATCAATTGAGTTAACTTCTCAATCAATTCCACCTCTCATCCCTTCTTCCAACCTATAAATACCCCCCTCCCTCAAGCACAAAGGGAGGCAACTTCATTGTGCACACAACTCTTGCCAGGTTTTCCTCTCCAACTTAGCATTCAAATGCTCTCAAAAGACGAAGGTGCCTTTTGCTTTATTTGTTCAACCAAGCAATGCTACGCTGCTTCATTCTATGCCATTGTGTTCAACCAAAGATCTCATTGAGCTCATTCAAGCTTCATCAGCTTCTCTTTGCTTCTTTGTGTAATTTTGTCGTCAAGAGGATCTTCTGCTACCACAAAAGGACTCGAGGTTGCCATTATCAAGGATTTTTGAGGTTAGTGGAGTCACACAAATCTTCATTTCTCTCAAGTTCCTTCATTGTTTTGTTCAATTAATAGTAATTAGAAAATCAAATTTGCTCTTGGGAACAGTAAAACATTGCTTTTTCCTTGATAATTAGATCTTGCATGTTAGATTAGTTGCTTTCATATTTCTAGATCTAGATTATTAGAGAAGCATTTTCCCTTTTCTTTAGATTAGATTACTTCAAAATCATCAAAAACCCAAAAAAAGTAGGTTAACTTTGCATTAGAAAAATCATATAAGATTGCATACATATTCCCCTTTCATAGATTAAAAGAACTTTTCATTTCCAAAATACAAAAAAAGCACAAAAAAATGTTTTGCATATCATTTAGCTTGCATGCATATAGAAACCCTAGAATAGACAAAATTGCAAAACCTCGATACCATCACGAGGTAACCAAGGTTAAATAATCCAATCAAACCCTCAATACCATCACGAGGTAAAAACAAGTCAAAACATAGTCAAACCCTAGGTCAACTAAACCCTAGGTCAAAACCCTAAATCTAGTTAAGGTTAGCAATCACACAACTACCTCCATCTTGGCTCACGAATGTGCCTAGGAGTGAGAGGAGAGTGGGTGAGGGCTATCCGTGACAAGATCGAAGAGATCCATCCAAGACCACAACAAGAAAAGTTTGTTCTACCACAAGATACCCATTCATCCTCTTATTGTTAGAAGAAACTAGACAACACTAGATACAACAAGAACTTGTTCAACACATAGAATGACAAGAGGACATAAACGAACATAACCGCCTACCCACACAGAGGTGGAATCTAAGAAACCCTAATAGGAGAAGAGAAGCTAGTGACCCTTCAGGTCATAGGGTTATCTCAACTACAACTTTAATCAAATGAAACATACAACTAACCATACAACAACAAAGACCACAGTACTTGCCGACCCCTCTCCGTGAAGTCCAGCTCTCCAACGAGCCAGACCCCCGCCATGTCTCACCTCCTCTCAATTGGCTACTTCCACATGACCAAGAGTGACATGGTGGATCACCCCGTGGCAAGGAGGGAAGGGTCCATGTGCATGCCAAAATTTGACTCAACAGCCCCAGGTAACCAGAGTCACGATTTTGAGTGTACATATTTTGGTGAACCTGATGTGAAGAGCAAAGCCTCTTGGTTATGTTTTTTACATCCCATTGCGTGGATCTCATTTCTAACATCATTTGTCACATACGACGTCAGCTTCACCACATATTTTAATGAACCCGACGTGAAGTGCAGAATCTTTTGGTTTTGTAGTTTACATTTCCATTTCAACGCTTCAAAGACTTAACAAAAACTTCAAAAGATTTTCACACCTTTCTTCATAGCTACTTTAGCCACTTCAGCTTCTATCACTTATGCCATCACCTGTTCCATTTATTCTATGGTGTCTATGGCACCCCCAAATATGATGAAACCTGATTTGAACTAATGGAACATTCCCTCAAGAGAACCAAAAACTCCTTCCTTCAATAGGTATGTGCCATCACATCCTGATGCGCTAATCACCAATTGCTATGACTATGAAGATTCTGATTATGAACAAGATCAAAGAGAATCCAAGCATTCTCTATCTTTCAACAACCCAACTTGGGAGAACAACCTGGCCATACCAAATGCACCACATAAATCTAGAAGGATAAGGTTGGAGATACATCGACCCAAACAACCTCCCACAAGATCATCAAGTACTCATCTTGATGAGGAAGTTAAACGGTTAGAAAAAAATCTACAAAAAGCTAAAGACACTCAAGAAGCATTAAGGATTGCCTTACAAGAAGCACAAAAAGAAAACACCACATGCAAGGAAGCACATCACCTTGAAAGTATTTGAAGAGAACATCCTAGAAATGAAGAAACAACTAGAGCTACCACTCTTGCAGATTTAATTGCAACTCTAGTGCAAAGAATCAGAATCTTGGAAGTAGAGCAAGCTACTCCTAAAAAAAGGCAGAAATCTCATGAACAGGACTAGGGCATCTCAAAATCCCCCTACCTCAATTATGCTAGCAACGACACAAGTCTGAATGGGAATCCTCCTATTTAGAAAATCTCAACAAATCTGACAATGGGTTATCAAATTCCACCTACGGGGTTATTACTATCAACCCCGCAATCTCAAAATGCCTTTTTAGGAATGTATCTCGAATATTTGAAAGAACCTTTAGACCAAAACATAAGAAGTGTGCAATTACCTCGGCCATTGTGAGATCTCCCAAAGTTCAAAGGAGAAGGGGATCTGAATTCACACATTAAAGCCTACACTAAGGCCATAAGAGAACTCCTCTCTTGGGATGGGGTTGTAGTGAAAATATTTCCGAAGACTCTTGAAAGCATTGCTTTGGATTGGTATTATTGTCTCCCAGAAGCTTCAATCCATTCATTCAAACAATTAATCAAAGAGTTTGTCATGGCATTCGACATAAACAAACTCGTTAAAACAGGGATCAGAGAATTCCTCACAATGAAATAAGAACCAAATGAATTCGTAGCACACTTTGTCACCTGGTGGAGGCAAGTCCTCTATTCTTCAACTAGTTCTCCAAACATGGATCGTCGAGAACTGTGCGATCTCTTTTTGCATGCCCTTAACAAAGACATAAGAGAAGATGTTCAAAAATTGCCATACAAATCCTACGAAGAGGCATTGGAAAGTGCTTTGAGGATTGACCAATCCGCCATCAATAATGGTAGAAAAGTCTATGGTTCAAATGGAAAGTTGACAAAGGAAAACATGGGAAACAAGACCTCTGCCATTAAAATCCTTAAAAACAATAGGAGTGCAACCACAGGTGGGGTGACAGATCAACCCCCAATTAAGAAGATAAAAGATGATTACAATGGGAGATATTACTATCCTCCTAAAGTAAATGCCATAGATCAACCTAGAAACAATAGGCACTACCCTCGAGACAACTACCAAAGTTGGAATTGCAACGGAAACAGGAACAAAAATGATGGAAGATACGAGAGACCCCCATATGAGTTCAACCAATTTTGTTCTTGTCATAGAACAAGGGGGCATAACACAGAATCTTATAGGGAATATAACATATTCATAGCAAGACTATCGGAAGACCAACAATGTTTGTTCATAGAAATGTTCTTAAACCCACAGGAGATCATGCCAGATAACAAAGATATAAGACAAAATCAAGCTCCAATAGCACCACAAAATGCAAACATGAGAATCTATCAAGACCCATTCCCCGTGCATAAAGATACATGTTGATGCTGGTTTTATTCAGCATAACAAAGATAAAATTCAAAAAGAATCTTAGCTTATCTTGAAGAATATAGAGAACCATTGGAAATACTTCTCAATTCCAAGTCTACGTTAACCAAGTCATGGTTGTGTTGAAATCACTCAAGGTTCAATGCAAAGTTGTTTTGTTTTAAGGGGCCTTATGTGACTTAAGTATCTTGTGACAACTGGACTAGTTTATTGTATGTAAATAATCTCAAATTTCACCAAAGTAAATGTCCCTTTGCATGTATTTACTACTTTCTTACAAAGTTTTACATGAATATGGATAAAACTCACTTTGTATCTCAAATTTATATGAAAAACTGCTAAGATCTTAATAATTCACCATTATTTATGTGAATCAATAGCAATTTCCTTTAGATAACTGCGTGCATGATAATTATTTAAATATTTTTTGAGAAAAGATAGAAAAGATAGGGTTAGAAACATTGTTTTAGACAAGATAGAATGTTCTTCTATCCACGTATGACAAGTCTAAATGATCCTGAATAATTCAACAACAATTAAATTCCTATATGTAAATCCTAAGCATTTTCATGAACATCCATAAAGAATTACAATCTTTTTAAGAAAGATACATCAAACAAACACCTGAATTAGAAAACACTCTAGATTAGATGCAAAATTCTGATGTTTGCATTTATTTGATATATAAAGTCATTTTAAATTTACAATGTAACTATGACTTTTATTGGATTGATCAAAATTACTAAAACTCACAAATGTCTTTACAGATGCATGAAAGAGGCAGGACATTCCACATGCTCCTTTATGCAGACATAGGCAACCTCCTCTCTAAATCACAATTGCTCAAAGTATTCACTTAAGAATCACTTCCTTTTGCAGTAAAGTTGCTAATTACAGTCTTAGGGTAAATGATATGAATTCCTGTGTAACTAAAATACAAGTAGCAGGCTTCCTTATATAGATTTGAATCCCCCTTTGCTACGGTTACAAAAAACCAATCCGTGGTTCAAATTCAAACTTACAAAATCAATGGTGGAAAGCATTTCCCAACCGTTCTTCAAAATATCTTTAAGAATATTCCCTTTGGCTCAAAGGATGCCATTGGGATCTTTTAAACATGAAATATTTTCCCTTGAATTTCTCTGTTTGCTAACTTCCCACAAAAGACAAAATTGAAAACATCAAAGCACTTTGAAATATCCCAAAAGGGAATTACACACTGTCGCTGGTGCTTGTCTTTGAATCTTCTCCCCTTTTCTTCAAGTATTCTGCATACCTGGTTATCAATGCTATAATAGAAGTATGAGTACTCCTTTGGCTTTCTATCCATGTATACTGCTGTAATTCAACTCTTTCTTTCAATATCCTTGCTTGCTTTTCTACATCCTCTCTATTTTTCTGATACTTCTTTATCTTGGCATTTAGTTCCATAATGGAATCATTCATTTTAGTACTCAGATTAGCTGCAAGGCTTTCTAAGCAAGGTAGATAAATGGCTTTGAATTCTTTTACTGCCATAACCACATCATACACTGGTATTTCTTGGCACTCATGCCCAATAAGTCTCTGTATTATCTTCATGTGTTTCTTTATTATATCATTAGCAATTTCCTCCAAATCTCGAGTATTCACAATGCAACCCTTTAAACATGAAATATTTTCCTTTGAATTTCTCCGTCTACTGACTTCCCACAAAAGACAAAATTGAAAACATCAAAGCACTTTGAAATATCCCAAAAGGGAATTACCCACTACTGATGGTGCTTGTCTTTGAATCTTCTCCCCTTTTCTTCAAGTATTCTGCATACCTAGCTATCAATGCTATAATAGAAGTATGAGTACTCCTTTGGCTTTCTATCCATGTATATTGTTGTAATTCAACTCTTTCTTTCAATATCCTTTCTTGCTTTTCTACATCCTCTCTATTTTTTGATACTTCTTTATCCTGGCATTTAGTTCCATAATGGAATCATTCATTTTAGTACTCAGATTAGCTTCAGGGCTTTCTAGGCAAGGTAGATAAATGGCTTTGAATTCTTTTACTGCCATAGCCACATCATACATTGGTATTTCTTGGAACTCATGCCTAATAAGTCTTTGTATTATCTTCATGTTTTTCTTTATTATATCATTAGCAATTTCCTCCAAATCTCATGTATTCACAATGCAACCCTTTAAAATGTCATCTTCAAATTTCAACTCTAATCTGTATTTTTGTATTTGGTTTTCCATTTGAGGTGTTAGTATTCCCTCCTTTATCAATTCTTCAACCCTCTCATTCATGGCCTCAACTTGCTTCAACTCATAACTACTTTCTTTCACTCTTGATTGGCAATGATATATATTAATATTGCAATTGTTTTTCTCTGCAAGGGTAATGGTCCAATTAGTAATTGCTTGCCTTACTGTATTCTCTCCCTTTTGAATGAATGTATTAAGCCACTCTTCAAAAATGTTTGCCTCAATTTTCTTATTTTCCATTTCATTCACTTGATCCTTTGATAAAATGGCCAGCTCTGTAGGTAAATTTGGCATATTAACATTAGGGTCAAACATTCCCTGAATGAACTGTTGCAATTGGACAATGTGTCCCTTCAAATAGTCAAATTTATCCTTATCTTTTCTCATCCTCTCAATGGTCACTTTGTTCATATCCTCCCACTCTGCAATGTGTTGTTCTCTGGTCACATACCCAAGATCTATGTTGAGCAATTGATAATCATCCAGGCTCATTTCTCCTTTTGCTCTGTCTTTCTGGGGTATGGCCAACTCTAAAGTTCTTCATCCAAATGGGCCTTTCTTTATATAAAACATGGTCCTTTCTTTTCTTCTTTCTTTTTGTGAGGTGTGACCACCCAATAAGCTCTTTATGTCTATAGGGACTAGCTGCACTTCTGCCTTTTCTCTTCTGACTTCCGAGCCCATCTAAGCTACTGCTTCCTTGCTAGTTTATGTCCCTTTTTCATTTATCACATCTTCTTGAGGTTTCTCTATCTCCATTTGTTCTTGTTTTTGTTGTTGCTATGGTTGTTGCTGTGGGTGGAGGATTCTGATCTGGAGGTGGTGGCCCATGTGGCGGTGACGGTGGTGCATTGTTTTGATGTTGTGGCTCCTCCTCTTCATTCTCCTTTTCTTCTTCCTCTTGTTCTATATCTTCTCTAGTATCTTGCTCTATATCCTCTTCTTTTGAGCTCTCCTTTTGTTTGCTTTACTTAATACTAATATTTGGAACACTTGAAAAATTAATACCAGAAATACTTGATGACATTGTTACCTCTGTCGACACCTCAGTTTGAACATGTACATTCTCAGGCATGCCTTCTTGGCCTGACTATGGTGAGTTACTTGAAGATATATCAAGCCCCTCTATAGTTTTCTCTTCTTCTTTTCCTTCCCCTGGTACCTGTTGTGCAACAACCTGCACTTCTTTTATGATTTCTTGTGACACAAGTTGACCAAAAGGGTCCTCTACTTCCAGGTCCTCTTGTATATTTTCTCTTTTTTTCATTAGGGTTTGTGCCCTCTTCATAGATACCTAAGCATTGTGTTCTTCTGGTATAGGGGATCTCTTTGATGTTTCTTCCTCTTATTCATTCTCTACCCCTATATTTGCTCCAAGTTGTGCCTCTTCCTCATCACTACTATCATTATCAATGTTTACAATTTTACCCACCTTTCTGACTTCTTGGACTTTTGACTCTTGCAACTTCTCCTTGGTCAATTCTTTTTTGACCTTTATGTATCCTTGTATTCTCTCTTCATGTGTAGAGTCAGTGGATACATGCCCTTTTCTTACTTCTACTTGTGGAGCATCCATAATCACAGTAGGTATCTGTGCCTTCCCTTTTGGAGTATCAATGATCACAACTCTCAATGGATCGCACTCCTCTGAAACCCTTGGTGCTTGTACCTATTATGCATTAGCCCCTTGGCTTGATGTCCCTTCTTCTATGAATGTACCTGAAGCAATTGCAACTATGATACCAAGAGCATAAGGATCCATAAGTGTTGCATTCTTTTCCTTGTCTAAAATTGTAGTTTCTACAATTTTTCTCTTCTTTTCATAGAAACACAATAAATCATCTTCATTTTCTCTTTCTCTCTTCTTTCCTTGCTTTTGATATGTGGCTACAATACCCTGAGCCTTAATCTCTTCTATCTTATCATTTAGCCATGTCTTGGAAAACAAAATAACTGGCTTAGATATCATCTCTAAGGATGTTTCTTCTAGCTCTTCCCAATTTGGTTCATTAATGGGCAATTGTGCCAGTCCCTTGCTTTCATAGCTTTTGTGTAATACCTTACCATCATCCTTTTTAATTTCTTGGGGTACACTAATTTCCCCCATGGTTCTCATTTGTTCTAAAGTCAATCTTTGGTGAGCCCTCTTCCCCACCTCTGTTGGGTCTCAAAAATGTAGGTTGTGGATTCTAAGGGGATGCCAAGCCCTATGGTCAAATCCACAACATTTTTGAGCCAACAACTGGAGTTTGACCTTAACGGTCAACTTCTCCTTGCACTTTAGGTCCTACTAAAACCTAGGCAGGTGAACCTTTAATTATCAAAGCAGGTTGTATGATTAAATCAATGTTGGTTTGCTGCTAGTTTATCCGATTACAATGGCATACTTGTAAATCAGATGAGATATTGTAAACTATTTCTAAAGAAAGCAAATGATTTAATCTAAATTCTAACAGAAATAAATAACAACTAACATGAAATGAATCTAAACTATAGCGATAAAATAGAGTAAAGATTTTAAACATAAAATGAATCAATAGTTAGACTGGTGCTTTATCCATTTGGGCAACAGATTCGGGATGTCAGAAACAAATAACTTGTATCAGGTAATAACTCGATCTGATTGGCACATATAACTATTTGTAACTTTTACAAACGTGCAAGGAAGAAATTATTAATTCATTCTTAATAATCCAAAGGACATAATTGCATTAAATGCAAAATATTAAAAGGATTTTAATCTTTCTAGAAAGAACCAATTGAACTTTGCAAAATAATAAATCAGATCAACTCTGGAGACAAATTAATAACCCTAATCAATTAATCGTACTTAGTAATCCATTCAACATTCTAAGATTACTATAATTGATGAGAAAGGATTTAATTCTCTCTGAGAAACCAATCAAATCAACTATACTGAATTACCAAATGTAAGCAGACAATTTGAACATATCCTTAACACATTCAAATTGAACAATTAGAAAATGAATGACATGGAGATAATTAAATTGATTGAATTAAAAACAACAAACAGATGATACTGTCACAATATATTTCAAATTCAAATCCTCAACTGCTGCTTCAGAATGTATCATGTACCATAGCCTTTCTCAGAACGAAATTGCATAGAAGGATCAAATTTGCATCAGATTGAATCAAATCTAACCTAATCTAATCCTAAAATGTTTCAATTGTCTTTGTGTAAAAAATATCTATTTCTAATCTAATTCTAACCTCCTATTCCAGGTCCTAGGATCTCTATTTAAAGAGATGCAACAAGCCTCAGACCCGTTACATTCATTTTACAGTTTAAATAACTGATATAACAGATATATGGTTTCACTTGATAAGAAAATAATTAATCATCCGGGAAAGTATTTAATCTTCACAACTACATTCTTTCATCTCCGGCTTGAAACATTTTATCTTCCGTTAATTCGATCCTCTTCTTGAAATCACTTTATTATATTAATCATAATCCTACAAAAACAAATCAAATCATTTATCAGATAAATCATTTAATTAAATATGCTTACCTTGTGAATGGATCAACATTTTGACGAATGCTTGATGTTTCCTTCATTACTCACAATTTTCCCATTAATATGTATTTAGGGTTTAGTTTGCAGGAGATAATTAAATTTATCATTTGGTGTCACTTTATAAAACCCAAATGTTTAATTTTAACACCCTTTTAGGGTTTTCCATATTTATTACATTTGATTCCATGGAAAATTTAAAATATTTGATTAGTAGGGTTTGATAAGTTAAACATTTTAATTTGGCTTTTTAATCTTTAGATAATGATTTGCTCCATTATACTTCCCGGAGTATATTTCACTTTGGGTAAAAATATTCTCAATAATTTTCACCTGCATATTTTTACTTTTATTGGGCAAAATTAATTCATTTGAGTGAAAACAATTACTCCTCCTCGGCAAAATATTTCACCATCCTTTGTATACACTTGAAAAAGGATTACCCACTTGGTTAATTTATTCTAGAAAATATTTTAGTCTTCTAAAAATATTCTTCAATAGTTTTTACTTCATAACTCCTTTAATGAAAAATGTAGAATTCACTTTTTACTTAATTTGTATTTGCACCGTGTATGTGAAATTTCACCCTTGTAGTTTAATGATGTTTATGCTTCCTGCTGCAAACCCTTGGATCATGTCTTAACATTTATTACTATGTGCCATGAATGAAATAATTGTGCTATAAATTAGAAGATGGCGGTTTGGTTCTAATGCTGCTTTTGATAATGGTAAGGCAGCATCTTGGCTTTAGTGGTAGTGCCTTCATTTGTAAGTAGTGTCATTTCTTCTCTACTTGTGCTATTCATATGCCTAAACCTTTTGTGAAATGGCTTACATATTGACCTAAATGCTTAACATCAATTTATCTATTTATAAACTGTGCGCAATGATTTTACGACCTGAGTCTTTTATCTTCTTGCCGATGTTGTGGCACCACGATTTATATGGTTGAGACTTCACTTTATACTTGTGCCACCTTTCTATTGATGCGCCTTCATTATAAATAGACCGTGCATTATTATATTACACGCGCCACACTCTTTGTGTATGCATTGCTTTTGAATAAGCCACACTTCTATTTTTAATGATGTCTTATTTCATATGATGCTTGTACAACTCTTTCATTTGAGAGCTTAGGTGACTTGGATTCTACATTGATATCTTGGAGACTCTTTCTATGCTACATATAGCGCCATTATTTATAAATATATCCCTGTACTCTGCTTTATGATGACTATGCCTCTCATTTTTTTGATGTTGGTGGAGCCTTTAAATTAAAAGTACCTTGAACTTTTATGCGCCATTCCTCATGGTTTTATATTGAAACATCAACGCCATATTCTAATATTGGCTAAGTAGTGCCTTCTTTACAATGCACTTTAAAACTCAAAGGTAGTGCTTCCATTTTTAATGATTACACTTTAGTTTGCATTAGCACCGTGCCACCTTTCTATTTCATTAACTTCAGTACCAGGTTCGTTGAATCAGATAGATACAAGCAGCTCTCTCTTAACATTAGTCCAGTGAAGACTAAAGTGCTCTCCAATTTTCAAGCATTGAAATGACTTAGTTCCCCTTTGCTTGTATAATAAGTCTTTACTGCATGCATTGCTGATCACATATCTAGGTTGTAATGTAATTGCCGTGGTCTTCCCTACACAAGCTCCTAAGACTGGAGTTGATATTGCTGACATAATGAAAGCCCCTGAGGTAGATAACTAAGGAATAAGCACCATAGATGAACCACTAGGGGGATTGAGAGAGAATGCATCTGACCAGATAGATTCTTCAGTCATATTTTCTGTAGATTTTGATTGTATCATTCTTAACCTGACAGTTGCCTTTGCTGCTTCCAAACCTTTTGACGGCGAATGCATACACGCCTTGACTTTAGGGAATTGGTCAGTTCCTCTACCACCCACTTCTACATTGACATCATTAAGGTCAGAAAATGACATGTCACTTCCCCTTCTTTACCATTCATGTGTTCCCTTGAATGAAGAATCGCTTGAAAACACTACATTGTTCTTCTTAGAAAATCTGTAAGGCCCTAAGACTAATCCACGACTAGGTAAATGGCTCCTAATTTTATAACGCACATGGTGATTTGAACGATATATTCCTTCCTTAAATGTGTTTCCATCTTTAACTCCTACAATCCTATGCAAGTCAACACAAGCAATTCCTATACCAGATTTTTGATTTGTCAATTCTTTCTGTTTTATAGAAGAATAACTGGGATAAAGAACTCTTTCACCAACTTTCTGATCTATGTCACCATCTGTAAGTTCAAGGATTAAACCACTGCAGTTATATATCCAAAATGGTACAGAAAGAGAGAGTTCACGAGAGCCACACAGAGGATCCACCTTCTTCTCAACTTTCACAAAAATGGGAGGACTCTTGGATGAATCTGGAGAGAGAATCAATGTTTCTGTTGATACATTTTTTTTTACCTATGAATTACCCATTCCAAGCTCTAATGTGTACACCATTGCATGAGCAAAATTTACAAGCAACGGTGAAAATCTTGCAACTTGGAATCCTATGCCCAACTCATGAACAAAATCAATGTCAAACATTGACACATCATCTCCCTCTGCGACAAATATGTGCTCCATAACACTTGCACCATTCTCGATTGAAAACTCAAGTGATACTGGAAGACAATTCTTTAGCACTTAAGGGGCAGTAAGTGTGATTTGATGAATTAAGCTAGTATTAACTTTCTTTGCAGAAATGATACCCCCAGCAAGCCTACTCCCATTTAAATGCTTTCCATTGCTTTCATCTTGGAAATTGAAAGAACATTATTTTATACCATCATAACAAGGAACAGTATTCTCTTGAATAGATGTACAACAATGAAATGGACCATTGCTGGGATGATAAGGGTAACAAACAAAAGACCACAATAAACTGAGCTTGTTCTCTTGTGATAATATATTTGTAAGAGACTGTGCTTCAAAAAGATGCAATCCAAACTACAAAGTTGTTTGAAGTGATATCACTAGGGATTTGAATTAAGCACTAGGAATTATAATAAAACAACACAACAAAGCAGGTATGTCAGCATTAATCCTTTGATATGATTTGTTCTAGTGCATGGCTATGGCCAATTATAAAATTTTGAGTAGTGAAATTGATTTTTCCATCACGGGATTGTGAATTTTTTTGCAAAAATTGGTGGGAAATTTTTAGTTCCAACAACCTCTTTCTCATTCTCACAATATGACCAAAAGTATTCAATGTGGACTTGGTGTCTAAATTTATTATCAATGTAATTTTAGATCCTATGGAAAGGGTCAAAATGCCTAGCTAAGTCAAATTCTTCAAACCCATAGTACCTTAGCTCTTTCTTTGATTGTTGAGCTATATCCTCATTATAACATGAATATATACCAAGTACCGAAGGGAATTTGATGTTTCCTCTACCAAACTTCCTTTTATACATTCTGAACACATTCAAAATTTGCCTAGAGAATTCTAATACAATTAATCTGTCTGGAGGATACCTTGGCAACTTGAATTGTTTTCCCTCAAACCCCTCAGTTCTAATTTATGTGAAGGTAGGGAATTAGATATACCAAGAGCTGAAGAGCCTTATGGCACTTGCTACCACCTTTGATAACCTTCTATCCTTATCTCCTGTTAAAACTCTTACCAAATAAGTATAGAATACATCATTGACTCTTGCATACTTTCGTAGTGTATTCTCCTCCTGTAGATCAGGATAATGGTCATAAACTAATTTTTGGCCTAGGCCATTTCCCAGGGTACCCACCCTGTCAATCCCAGCTAATGGTAGCATGTCAACTACAGATGAATAAATCACATAAGAAGACAAATAGAAGCACCTATGTTTATTCCACCCCATTACTTGTTTATATATTTGAGTACTAATAGCCTTAGCCCAGTGAATTGTTCTAGGCTTTTCTCTGATATACTGAATGATGGTGAACATCCATGGCTCAAACTTTGCTGCATCTTTTAGCCCAACCATCCTGCTCGACAATGTGATCATTATGTGTATTTCTTCCTTGAAATCAATCCTGTATAAATTCTTTGGCACTCTTAATGCAACCTTTGGTTTATTTTTTGTTGTATACCACACTCTTTCTCATTATTAGTAAAATCCAAGGCATATTGATCTATATCAACATCCATCATTTGATCCTAAATCTCCAAACCAAATGTTCTGGCTATTCCCTCTATGGACAAATCTGCAACAACCTCTCCATTGTGCATTACTCTCCTGGTATTCAAATCATATCAGCTTATGCAGTCTAATATCAAATCTTTGGCCTCCATCACCAAAGGAAAACCAGCAGCCTTGTACAACCCTTTTTTCAAATATTTCTCATGTCTGGAGTGGCATATGGTGCCATGATTTTCTGTAACACATCCTTTGAATTGTATTGACCAATGTTTGTATCTGTGGTTGTTCCCCCCGTGCTATATATCAGAGATGAATATCCCTTGAATAACGACAATTCTTCCCTAACCACTTCTTTTTTTGGCTTCCTTTCTTTTTTCACCAGCTAACTTGGTATCCACCTTCTTTTGCTTCGATGCCATCATGTCAAGAAAATGTATTCATTTTACCCTCTCATTTGCACACAATCTTAGGGTTTCACCATGGATTTTACTCTTTTAATAGTTATCCTAGGGTTTTTTGTCGTTTTCTCTATTTGGAATTTACATATTTTAACAATATCAAATCATTCCCTATAATTAACTACAGTAATTTACACTACCTTACATTATTTTCTTAATTAAAATTACTATAACTAATCCCAATTTTATTTGACTGATTTTCAACAACGTTTGAGGTACATACCTGTGTCCGCAACTAATTTGACCTTAAGAATGTCGACAAAACATTTACCATTCAATCCTCACACCGTTACCATTCTCAAATTTCTATTCAGCTCTTGAATCACCCTTTCTCTAGTTTTGTGAAATTTTCTATAATTTTAACCTTCGAATGCAATTATGAAACTAAACATAATCAAATGTCACTTTTTACTTGTTCAAATTCCAAGTTTCTAGTGGTAGATGCACATTGAATGCTGTAATTAATGCATATAGTTTAGTCTGTGTCTAACTTTCCCATTTACTTCGTATTTTGAACTTTGTATACGTTAATTCCCAGACCTTACTTTGTATATCATGCATACGTATTTTACGATTCAAAATTTTGTATATCAAATTTTGTATATTCCTATGTATATTTTATACAATCATCGAAACATAAAAACTCAGACTCTAGTGGGTTTATGAAACATATTGCATTTAATTTCACATCCGGCCTTGTATCTAACTTTTGTATATCACAATGTACATGCAATGTATACCTTCAAACATTCAAGCGCGGATTTGAAGGATGTACCAACTAGCTTTGACTTTATGTTAATTTCGGTGTTGTATCTTTGCCTTTTGGATATTGCACTTGCATAATAAATACAACATAACATACATACAAATAATGCAGACCTTAGTTTGTTATGAACCACATTTGAATTACTATCGATTCTTCCTTTGTATCTCCATTTATGTATATTACCCCTTGTATATTGGAGACATCTTATGATAATACCCCTGTGGGGCTTGTGATAGGTAAAAGTTAGGTTAATAAGATCAAGCATAGCCATGAAAACCTAACCCTACCATCATCAAAGAATCTAATTCAAATGAAATCAAAAGTATGCAATTCAAGAACAATATCACCTAGATTGTATGATTCCTTGTTTATGATGTGGATTGCTTCTCAACAATGAACAATTATGAAGATAAAAGCTGCCATGATGGATGGATGATAATGCTAATATGCTAGATGGATGCTAAAATGCTCGATATGCTCAAGATGAAAATGTAGACACTATAAGAATGTTGGATATATGTAGTATGGAATGAGAGGGTGTTTATATAGACCTCAACCAAAATCAATCAATAGTGGAGATTTAGTGGCTATGTGAATGGCTAAGATTAAAGGATGATCATAGATAAATGTGTAGATGACAAGTGGAAGGAAGATAAGGCTTATGTGTGACCGTGTACATAAAAAGTACTACATGTGAAAGATATTAAATAAAAGATATAGTACCACTTATCTTTTTAAATGAAAGAGGCACACATGTAGGCTCATTTGAGATAAATGATAAGAAAACTTAATTAAATAAATAAAATTTATTTAATTAATTTAAAAGTGGGTTTTGTGAATGGAATTTTAATTAAATAAATAAATTTTATTTAATTAAAAATAGATAGAAATGAAATAATTAAAGATTATTTAATTATAGCTTAGAGGAAATAGAAGAAATAGATAAGAAATTAATTAAATAATATAAATTTATTTAATTAATAGAAGAAATAAGTGATAGGGAAATTGCTCAAGTGTGTTAGACAAATGTAGATGGTACCTAATGCGATATTTGAATGCTAATGATAATTAGGTCAATTTTGGGTGTCTACATTTTGCCCCTCTTTGATATAATGTTCGTTAGAGCGCTGTGTCAAAGAAGATATGATAACTCGCTTGATAAACAAGGTGATGCCCCAGTGCAACTAGTAGGTGGTGCCCCCTCGAGAGGTAAACCAAGATAACTAGGAAGGGCTAGGTTGGCTTGCGATAAGATGAAAGGCTAGAAACAAGGCGGATATGAAGAAAATAGGGGTTGGGTGGGAGACAAATGGGATAGTATCGAAGAATTAGGGTTTGTTCAGGGGTTATAAGTAGGTCCCTCAAGGGAAAATAGGCTTATTTGTGTTCAAAAATCTAGATAAATCTAGAGCTCCTTAGAGGTGTTGTGTGGCGAGAGTTGGAGAGCTATTACGATGGTGATTCCACACAGAGATCATCGTGCCGAGCGAGTGAGGACACATGGGTGACCAGAGGGAGCAGGCATACCAGTATGTATCAAAACTTTTGTTAAAAGTGTGATTTTGATAGGCTAGAAGTGTCATAAATGCACACACATCACTAGAAGAAACTAGGTTAGAGGCTAGGTAGTTCAGGTTGCTTGTAGACTAAAAGTAGTTGCTTAAGGTAGTTTAGGTCGCATATGGGCACGACTTGGTCGCTTATGGAAAAAGTGAGTCTCTTGTAGTTGGCTAGAGGAAATAGGTAGGCTAAATGCGCATATGGCTAGAATATGTAACTTATGGAGGAAAAGTAGATGCTTATATAGATATAGCTCACTTATGAGGAACAGGAAGACGCATATAGCAAATAGGTCACTTATAGACAGACAACATGCACATGTAGTGTTTGAGGTTGCTTGCAGTCTGCTTGCAGTCAACAGTTGCGCGCATAGGGTAAGTAAGTTGCTTGTAAGCTAAAAATGTGTGCATATTGTAAAGTGGGTCACTTATGGTTAAAAAAGATAGCGCTTATAGAAAAATGGGTTGCTTATAGTAGAGGTAGTCAGATAGAGCATGCAAAAGTCAATTTTGATAGCACAAAGACTAATATGGTGAGTGGAATGATGCAGGATATACTACCACCATTGTTATCATGAGAGCCACATCCTAGGGATTTGCGGTTGGTCATATTACTAGATGTAGATAAGCAGCTAGTGCTAGAGATCCTCAGGTTAGAGCATGTGTCGAGGCTAGAGCTAGTGCAAGTGCATTGACGATTGATGATGTTGATGGTGGAGCGATGGAGGAGCGAGCACAGTTCATTCTTGTTGCCGATGGGAGAGGTGACTATTGCCTTGGAGGATGTGTTCCAGATTTTGTGTGTTCCTATTGATGGGGACCGAGTAGATTATGATCCTGATATGGGTCTAGCTGCATTTAGGTGATTGTTCAGGACACCAGACATTGGAGCTAAGGGCTCAGAGATTCCCATGGCCAGGATGGAGGAGCTATGTGATAGACTGCAGCAGGTAGTAGTACCTATTATCAAATGGCTAGTTGGAGACAGGTGAGCTAGAGGTTTTCTAGTTGGATGGGGGATAGTGATGGAGGGGATGTTCTCCTATGGGACTAGATATGCATGGGTGGAGTCTGTACTGGGGCAGTTGTATCATTATCTGCATGACTGCGCTTATATGTTTGGAACAAGTATGTCAGCTAGAGTTACAGTTTTGCATGTATGGGCATATGAGCACATCCCAGTGACGAGGCCAGATGGATGGGTAGCGAGGGCAACAAGAGAGCTATATGCTAGGATGTATAGAGGAGCTCTGACTTATCGGCAGCGACAAGGAGTTGTATACTGGAGGCAGATTTTGGATGAGGTGGATAGGTTTGTGTGGAGGCCATGGTTATCATGCGAGAGATGGGATGAGGAGGATGCAGAGCTTGTCTATGCAAGGTAGGAAAGATACATTTTTGGACATGGCAGATATATTATAGAGCGATATTTGCCCGAGAGGGTATTGAGGCAGTTCGGCTTACCACAGGGAGCACAAGTGGGAGATGCGATTTTTGGGAGGACACGGTAAGAGGTGTTTGATTGGGAGCTGGAGATTGTGGTGGACACAGCTTTGGCAGAGAGAGATGGGTTACAGCTAGTTATGTGGCTATGGAGACAAGGTTCTGCAGATCTTGGGACTTTACCAGATTATGATGCACATTGGGTGATAGCTAGACCGAATTAGCTAACGAGGGTGGGAGAGATTGGAGAGATTGGTATGGAGAGGCTAGTGAGGAGGCAGCGATGAGCTCCACCAACATAGGCAGTTGTGCCAGCAGCTCTAGGGATATAGGTGCAGGGACAGCGGCATGTGCAGCCATAGGTATTAGCACAGCCAGCAGCACAGATGATAGGAGATGATGATGTAGGGATACAAAAGGTGAGGTAGAGGGTTAGGGAGGAGAGGAGATGGATATAGAGGGCTCAGATGAGGCTAAGGAGAGTGGACATAGACTGCCATCAGGTGGTGATAGGCTTGCGGCATGCAAGAGCAAAGGCTCAGACATACCCGACACAACTGTAGGCTAGAGGACAGGGAGGTGATGGGTAGGATGATGGTAGCCTTGCTAGGATGACTGGAGAGAGGGATACAACTGTGTAGTAGGTGCAACTAGTTACTACTGAGAGAGATGCAAAACTACAGTAGATACAGGCTATTAGAGTTGAGCGGGATGCGGCGATACAACAGGTGCAGCTAGTGAGGGTTGAGAGAGATACAATCGTGCAACAGTTACAGGCCATGACTATGGAGAGAGATAGAGCAGTTGCTTCTTTGGGGATAGATGGGGCCACAATGTACTTGGCTACGCAGCTAACTTAAGCTCAGGGTGAGTTGAGGAGAGCACAGGGTGAGACAGAGTATTACAGGGGTTTGTACCATGGGGTAGTGCCTGCAGAGTAGAGACAACCTAGCTATAGGAGCAGAACAGGGACTTTAGCTTCTTGGAGGACAGGTGGATCACGATTTGTGGCTTCAGTTATGGGACCTCCTAGAGATGGCTGACCAGGTGCAAGACCTAGTGGTGGATAGGGAGAGGGGGCTGCCAGTAGTCACTAGGGCTATCATGTTTTTGTTGTATACTATTGTATCATGATGAGGCCTATGCGCTGATTGTACATACATTCTTTGATAGCTCATGGATAGCCCATGTCATGTTTATAGACACTTGTATATTGACAGATGTATATATATATATATGATGGATTTGGTTATATGATGGTGCAATGCATTTATGCTATGATGTTATGAATTTTTTTTGTGTATTTTCATGGTTCATATGGATGTTTATGCAAATGATATGAGTATGCAAATGGTAATGATGAAATGACTTATGCTAATGATAACGCGAATATGTAGCTAGTAATGATATGATATGGACTTATGCATAGAGATGGATAGTAATGATATGTTATGTCTAACACACTTGTTTTGCAGGATAAAGAACACAGACAAGAAAGATGGAGGAAAGATTGATCTTAGTTGAGGACTATATAGACGTATGCTAGGATGGATAGATAGAACGGCAGCTTTTGAAAGTAATTGCTCAATAATGAAGAGAAATTCAATCCTTATGTTTGATATAGCATATGGATGTTATGCACTAGGGTATAGAAGGCCAAGGTGTCAAGATATCCAATGCAAAACTAACATACTACAATCTTTTCTAAACATATGAGGTCAAGATGTTGAGCCAACATACACAAGATATGAATAGTAGCTAGTGTGCTAAGATAGACTTTGATGCTACAAGCAATGGTTTGAGCTTATCTTCACTACACATAGTGATACCTTGTTGGTTATATGTAACATAGAATAGTCTCAAGTGCATAAGAGACTATTTAGCTTCTCAGATGTGAGAAATATTGATATGTAAGATGCTAATCCCAACACATACAAGATACCAATACGCATAGGAGGAGAATAAGATCATCCCACAAACACAGCATACAAAAGCAATATGACCATGCCCCATTCTGTACTTCATCACAACATACCAAGATATGATAGATCGAGGTAGTCTTGATTAGGCCTAGGAAAGGGACAAAAGATAAATTAAAAGATAAAACAAAAGATACTATCATCATGTTCTCTAGCCAAATTTAAGTGCTCTTGGATAGATTTAAGTTGGCACCTTGTTGAGAGGAAAGTTGCATCCTGTTGAAGGCTAAAGATGTTGATAAAATGCTATAGCAAATGTTGGCTTAAGGTATTTAGACAAAATAGCTTTTGGCTTATCCCTGATTTGTTAGAGTTCTTTGAGCTTCACTGATACACATAGTCTGCTTCCTGCTTGAGTTGGTCAAAGAGAAGAAGATGGAAGATGAAAGAAGATGAGGAAGATGGGGTGAATCATCTATGCTTGAGTATTGGAAACTTCCTTCGTATTCCAGACTACTTACATACCCTGTGTCCACAGGATCAAAGCACATTTATGATGGTGATGAGACATGATGAATATGTAGTTATGGGTTTATTGATGATGTAAGTGATGAAAAATAGAAGAAAGTGAGATGAAAGATCAAAGGATGATGATTAGAAGAATGATGACAAGAGGGCTATCATTTTTACCTGAATCAGAGTGCTTCCTTTGCATCTCAGATTGCCTACATACCCTATATCCACGGGATCAAGGATTTAATGATAGAACTGGTGATGTAGTTCCTGCTTATTGTGTTGAAGGTTGATGTCAAAGGATCAACTTTATTGCTTGAAATTTTTGAATGTTTTAATTTTTTTGGGAGTTTGATATGTTTTGATTTTTTTTATGTTTTTGATGATGTTTGAGCTTGGATTGATTGCTAAGATGTTATTCCTGGTTCCAAATGTTTGCCATGTTTGAAGCTAGATGCGTGCTATGTTTGAAGTTGAAGTTGAAAGTTTGTTGTGTTATGAGCTTGGATGTTTGTTGTGTTATGAGCTAGAACTATAGGTATCCACTTCCAAATAAGGCTCAACAAGTGCCCCCAGTGTGGGATGAGGTTTTTATGGAGAAGTGGCGATGGATGTGTGCGTGTAACCGAGATGTTAAGGTGCCAAATGATATAATTACCCCAACAAAATCCAAACTACAAAGGCTAGGATGGCAGAGGTGAGGATGGAAAGACTTTTATTATGGATAAGTAGACAACAATGTTTGTACAAGGCAAAATGTGGATTATGATATGGATTATGTAGGTAAGATGGTGAATTATGCTTATGAAAAGTTGTGATCAAACAAACTAAGAAGATGATGGGAGCTAGTCGCTACACATGGTGCCTGTTTGCCAGGTTTTCATTATGGTACTTATCCAAGGTGCCTGTTTACTAGGTTTTCACTAGAGGATGAATCATTTATCTTGTACTATTTTTTTGTTATCCAAAGCACCACAAAGTGGTTTTCATTGTTGGATGGATTTTTTTTTTGGAATAGTTGAGATTCATGGATAGAACTTATTGAGATGGATGTTGTTGACTGGTTCATCCAAGGGAATGCCTTTAGGTGTTGAGAGAATGTATACACATGATCCATAGACTGATGTAATGACAAAAGGACCAAGCCAATTAGGTTCAAACTTGCTTGTTTCTCACGATGTTGCTGATTCCTTTAATTTTCTTTAAGGACAAGATCTCCAACTTGAAATCTACATTTTCTAATTTTTTTATTGTAGCTGTGGCATAGATGGTTTTGATAGACTTGGAGATGGTTGAGTGCTGTAGGACGCCGTTCATCTAGTAGCTCAAGATCATGGAGTCTGGATACTCGATATTCTTCATCTGAGATAGTATGTTGTAGAGATACTCGCAGTGAGGGGATCTCAACCTCAATAGGTAGGATAGATTCAATGCCATACACAAGAGTATAGGGCGTAGCTCCAGTGGGAGTTATGATACTTGTTCTATATACCCATAATGTAGGATTAATTTTTATATGCCAATCATGACTAGCTTCATTGACTGTCTTTTTGAGGATCTTGATAATTGTTTTGTTAGAAGCCTCAACTTGGCCATTGCTTTGAGGATAGTAAGGTGTAGAGAATCTATGTTGGATATGAAACTTGTTACAAATATCTCTAACCTCTTGGTTCTTGAAAGGACAACTACTATCAGTGACAATAGCTTGATGAACTCCATAATGGAAAATGATATAGTGTAGGATGAACTTAGATATTTGCTTGCCAGTAATATAAGTCATTGGTATGGCTTCCACCCACTTTGTGAAGTACTCAGTGGTAGTTATGATAAACTTATGACCATTTGATGAAGTAGGATGGATTTTATCTATGAGATCAAGTCCCCACTGTGAGAAAGGCCAAGGAGTAGTGATAGGCTGAAGTTCATGTGCTGGTGCATGTATTAGGTCCCCATGTTTCTGACATTGTAGACATCTCTTTACAAATTGTTGTGCATCTTTCTCCATAGTTGGCCAATAGTATCCAGCTCATAAAAGTTTCTTAACAAGACCAAGGCTAGTGGAATGAGATCCACAAACACCTTCATGTACTTCATGTAAGACAACTTTTGCTTCCTTAGAATCAAGACATCTAAGAAGGATACCATCAAGACTCTAGTGATAAAGGGTATCTCCTAAGATAGTGTAACGAGAGGCTCGACAGATAAAGGTTTTTCGTTGGGTGTTAGATAGTTGGAATGGAAAGGTTTGATCACAGAGATACTCGTATATGTCCTCGTACCACGATGAATTGGGACCAACAATCTCACATATAAGCTTAGACTGTGGTACTTCAAATGTGGGAATAAGAAGTTGTTCAACCAGAAACTCACATTTGTGTGTATTGGACAACATGTCTAGAAGAGATCCAATCATGGCCATGGCATCTGTTGCTTTGTTTTGTAACCTTAGGATTTGTTCAAAGGTGATATTGTCAAAGTACTTTTTAAAATCATCCACCATTACCTTTTATGGAAGAAGCTTCTCATCTTTTGTTTGATATTCATCTAAGACTTGTTTTATAACCAATTGAGATTCACCAAAGACTTGTAGCTGTTTGATAGCCCATTGTACTGCCATGTGTAATCCTGTGATTAAAGCTTCATACTCTGCTAAGTTATTGTACATGGAAATGCAATTCTGTATGATTTCAGGATACAATCTCCTTGAGGGGTAAAAAATAATATCCCTGCTCCTGATCCATGTTGTGTGTAAGATCCATCAAAATATAGTTGCCACAATGTTGGTGAAGTCAGATTGAACAATCCTTCATCAAAGAATTCTAGATGTATTGGATGAATATCTGTGATGGGTGCTGTAGCTAACTGATCGGCAATAACTTGTCCTTTTATGGCCTTTCAATCCACATATTGTATGTCAAATTCACTTAAGATCATAACCCATTTTGCTAATCTTCCCGTAAGGATTGCTTTGGAGAGAAGATATTTGAGTGGATCAACATTAGATACGAGCTTTGTTGTTTGGTTCAACATATAATGTCGCAACTTTTGGGAAACAAACACCAATGCTAAACATGCTTTTTCCATAGATGAATAAATAATTTCGAATCCCACAAGAGTTCTACTAATATAGTAAATGGCTTTCTCTTTCCCTGAATCATCATGCTGAGCTAGAAGGGCACCCAATGCTGCTACTATTGAAGAGATGTAAAGCAATAATGGGCGATCAAGTATAGGAGGTACTAACACATGAGGTGTTGCCATACATTCTTTTATTTTGTTGAAGGCCTGGTGACACTTTTCATCTCACTTAAAAAGTTCACCCTTGCGAAGAAGATGTTGGAAAGGGTTACATTTGTCTGCTAGTTGTGAGATAAATCTGCAGATGGACTGTAACCTTCCTTGTAGACTACGAAGCTGCTTGAGATTTGCTGGTGGAGGCATTTCCATGATATCTTTTACTTTGGCATGGTCTACTTCTATTCCTCGTCGAGACACAATGTATCCCAACAGTTTTCCAGATGTTACACCAAATACACATTTTTTTGGGTTCAGTCTGACTTGATATTTCTCTAGTCGATCAAAGATTTGTGCTATTACCTGTAGATGTCCTTCTCTTGTCTTGGATTTCCATATAATATCATCAACATATTCTTCCATGATAGTGTGAAAAAGGTCATGAAAGATGACTGTCATGGCTCATTGATAAGTAGCTCCAGCGTTCTTGAGACCAAAAGGCATTACATCACAACAATATGTACCCCATGGACAAATGAATGATGTTTTGTCTTGATCTTCCTCTACTATTATGATTGGGTTATATCCTGAGAATCCATCCATCAAAGATAGCATTTCATGTCCAGCTGTGAGATCTACAATATTGTCTATGCTTGGTAGTGGAAAGTCATCTTTAGGGCATTCTTTATTAAGATCTCTAAAATCTGTGCAACAACGAACTCATCTAGCAGGTTTTTCCACAAGTACCAAGTTTGAAACCCATTCGAGATAATCAATAGGCTTTATGAACTTTGCTTCTAGCAACTTCTGAATCTCTTCCTTAACCAATAGAGCTACTTGTGGATGCATTTTGCGCAATTTTTGTTGGATAGGTTTTGCATTAGGAGATACTGCTAAATGATGTACCACAAGTGATGGATCTAGACCTGGCATGTTAGTGTAAGTCCATGCAAAATTGATAGCTCTTTTTATGAAAAATGTTGTGAAGTCTCTTCTTTCCTGCTTTGATAGTGATGCTACCAAAAAAGTGATCTTTGGATTCTACTCTGTGCCCAAGTTTAAGTATTGTGATTTTTCAATTAGCATTGTTGATTTCTCATGATAGTTAGTGGTGACAGGAAGATCAAATCCCCCATCCTCAGGCGCCTTAGAGAGGTTTTCACCTTCAAATAAGTCCTTTATTTTTACTTTTTCACGGTCAAGAGGCGCCTTTCAGTTTTCACCTAGTGACCTATCTTTTTTGATTTTATTTATTTCACTTTTGTGACTGAAGGATTTGATACTTCCACCAAAATATGCTGGTTTAGGTAGATCCATCATGAAATTTGCTTTATGATCACTCAATGGAATACCTTGTTTTAATCCCATGAATTCAGAAATAGCTTCGTCATTTTCAAATGTATCCAATATAGGTGCCCCTTGTTGGTCCCAATCAATAAGGTCAGGATATATGAGTGAAAGGGTAACGGACGAATGGTTATGGCTAGAGGAAGTTGTGGAAATCATGAAGATAGAGGTTTCTTGAAAAAGGTCGATAATATGAAGGGAGTCGTTGATGGTGTCTCAACTAGAAGTCTCTCCTATCGAGGAAGGTCCAACTTCCATATCAGAAATACATTAAATGTCTTTGGAACGTGGTACCTCCAGCTGATAGCCAAAGCCTTGCTTATTAAACTTCTTAGACACAACAATTGGTTCAATAGGTCCTTGTTCCTGTGATCCCAATCCACCATGTCCTTTGTAGCCCATGTTCTTACTGATACGAACCCCATTGTTATATCTCTCCACTTCAAGTTGGACTTGGTTGTTCTCATCAAAGAATATCCAAGAGTTGATGTCATCGATGTCTTCATCATCCATGAATCCACCTTTAATGAATACTGTGGGTGGGGCTTTTATGACAACTGTAGATGAAGATGGCTTGGGTGTAGAAGGTTTGCCATGAGATTTGGAAGACAAGGGAAGAGTTCCAAGACAACAAGATTCTTGCAATGTGTACTCAGTCGGGCCATGTTCAGTGTACTTGATACGGAGATTGGAAGTGGCCTTGCTAGATGATGGCTTGAGTAGGACGGATGGTTCTACGTATGATGAAGATGGATATGCTTCAGTGTTGATAGGAATGCGGTTAGGGCTTTGATACTTAGCTTGAAAAGAATGACAGAATTCAAATGGATTGGGATCGGCATGGATAGTAATCTCAACACCATTATGTGGAAATTTAAGACATTGATGGTATGTAGAAGGAACTGCCTTGAGGGCATGGATCCATGGATGACCAAGGATGATGTTTTAAGGAAGCTCAATATCAAGGACTTGACAAAGGGTGTCAATAGTGACCGGCCCAACTTGGATAGGCAAGTGAATAATCCCTTCAGTATCTCTCTTAGCATCATCATATGCTTTCATAGTAATGACCTTGGAAGTGTCAACATCTTTCTCAGAATATCCCAATTGTTTGATTAATTTTAAGGAACATATATTAAGACCAGCTCCACCATCTACTAAAATTCATTTGATACAGTGTTGGTTGACAAAGACTGATGTGGAGGGCTTCCTTGTGTGAAGGATGAATGGAGGGCTAAAGATATTTGTCAAAAAAGGTGAAATGACAAGGGGATGCAATGCTAGCTACATAGATTAGAATTGTGTGGTATCAATATCGTTGGGCACCGAAGATTCTTGTAAGGATTTGTCAAGGATGGCTTTGTGGGCAAGGGATATGCAAAGAAACTCAAGAATGGAAATGTGGAGGTGTTTTGCCAAGGTGATCAAGGATATTATAGCTAGAGGATGGTCGAGGAGGATGGATAGGTGCTCCTTGAATGGTAACATGACCTCTTTGAGTAGTTACAGTGCAGTCGGGTGCTTTGCCTTGGATAGTAATGGTAGAAATGCGAGCATGGTCAATGCGGCCAATAGTGGATGATTCATAGTTATATTGAATAGCATTCCCAGCATGAGGGTTAGTTGGTTTGTCATGATATGGAAGTGCATTCTTGAAAGCATCTAGATCATAATTCAATGTTGGTTGCTGTGTGGGTTGAGATGTTGGGGGTGTGATTTTAATTAGACCTTGATCAATGCAATCTTGAATAAAATGCTTTAAGTGCATACAACCATTTGTTTTGTGTCCTTCGACTCTATGGTAATCGCAATACTCATTGTCTTTGTACCAAGGAGATTTGAAGAGAGGTTCACCATTGGGTGGTGCATCAGACAACATGATATCTCCCGCTTGGAGAAGATTTTGAAAGACAACTTCCATATGTTCCGCTAATGGTGTGAACTATCAGTGATGATTTGAAGTTTGTCATTGTCGAGTTCATTGAAAAGGTTGAGTTGTTGTAGAGGTAGCTTGAATGTTGACAGGAGCTTTCATTGTGTGTATGTTCTTTGCATCCACAACACCATCATTGACAACATTCTTGTTCTTGTTCCAAAAGAGAGATTTATCGTTGGAATTTTGAGAATAGTCTTTGTTATCTCTAAAAATCTTGATAGTGCCCTTAGCAATTAAAGTGCATTCAATGATGGTTCCTTTGGAAATAAGTTTATCAAAGGTGCTAGCACTTTACAATTGTAATTGGAATGAAATCTCGGGATGAAGATTTTGGACAAAGATATTGAGTTGTTGTTTCTCAAATATTTCCCATGATAGTTTGCTAGCCATATTATGCCATCATTGAGTAAATGAAGAGAAAGCTTTACCATTGCGTTGTTTATTGTTGACAAGGTCATTCATGTTCACTTCATGTTCAATGTTAAAAGCGAAGTGTGATCAAAATTTGTTTTCTAATTCTGCAAAAGATTTAATGCTCAGAGGTAAATGAGAGAACCGTTCAAGAGCCTGTCCCGCTAAGCTTTAGGGAAATAGTCTCAGAAGATATGTATCATCTTGAGAAACATCGAGACATGCCACAAAGAATGCTCTAGGATGGTCTTCCAGATTTCCTTTTCCTTTGTATTTATCAAATTGTGGAATTTCAAAGTGTGGCAGAAAAGGTGTCATATGAAGCGACTTGTCAAATGGATAAGTGCATATGTCTTCTAAGGAAAATGTCTTCTTGCTTTGTCCTACCACTTTGTTAATCATTTGTTGAACATCTGCTGGAGATAATTGCTGTTGTTGCAAAAGGGGTTATTGGTTGGGAGGTGAAGTGTAATATGATGTATATTGAGGTTGCTATTGTGGGATATGAAGCCATGATCATTTGTTGAGGTTGCGTACTCACAATGTATGTCAAAGGATTAGTATGTGACACATATGTGTTTGAGGATTGCTGTCCATGAGACACAAGTGGTGGTTGGGTATATTGCGATGAATTAGCACCAAGGTTTTGCATCACATGGGAAGTAGAGGATGGATTGGCATTGGTCAATGGTTGTGAATTCAAAATTGGATTTGTAATATGGTAAGTGATGGAAGGATTGGTAGATGCAGAAGAAGGATGGACATTTGGGTTTGTATTTTGGACAACATGAGGATTGGTATATGCCATGTGTTGGGTGACGATGGGTAATCCTTGAGTAGTATAAGATGGATTGATAGTTTGTGAAGGATTATAGGAAGATGGCAGGATTGATGTAAGCTGATCAACATAAGAGACCGCAGTGCTAGGATTAGCTTGTGAAACAATAGGTGGGTCACTCATGTTAATAAGACTAACATTGGGATTGTATGATGTGTTGGATGGATCCGTGGAGGTTGTGGAGACCATATTAGCATTGGTAGGAATATGGGATGTGGTGTCCACATGTGATGCAGTGGGAGTAGCAGATTGCAATGGTTGTGAATCTTTGACAGTTTGTTTTGTTTGGATAGCTTGGGAAACTTGCGAAGTATGGGATATGGGGATAGCTTGTGATGTTTGAGGAGTTTGCACTTGGGCAACATAAACAGCTTGTGTCACTTGAGGCACATATACGGTCATGGTAGGAGAAGGAGAATGTTGGGAAACATGGAAAGGTGGAATGTTTAAATTTTGCAAAAGGAAAGGGAGTACATTGGTTGGAGTTATAAAAGGTTCTAAAGTGTACTTCGAGCGTGGTGGGTCGAATGAAGTAACAATAGGCAATGAAAGCGATGGGTTGGAAGATGGAGTTTGTAATATGGTATGCGATGGTGTGGCTATAGTGGATGGTCCCTTTGCAACAATAGTGGGAGTGCTTGGATCATGCTCTCGAATAGCAGATATGTCAAAGTCTCTTGGTAATTTGGCTCCCATGCGGGCAAGTTGCAAGAAGTATTGATTAGGATCAGATAAAACAAGCTTCTCAACTTGGTCCTATACATGTGTGTCTTGATAGTTAGATAAATCCTCTTGGGAATGCTCTTCATAAGTCGCTGTGAAGGGGTGTGATTACACTTGATGTGATGACTCACCAATGGTGTACCCATGGGGTACAAACATGTGAGAAGGCATGCCAATTCTAAATTGAGTTGCATCTCTAAGGGGTGTTGATCGCGATTGTTGCATCTTGGATTCCATCTCAGCTCGCAGTTTTACTTCCATTTCATCTCTATATTGGCTCCTACTTTGAGGCATGATGGTTGATGTTGAAAATTAGACTTTAGCTTGTCAAGGTTTGAGACCCAAACAATGATGGCTTGCTAATTGATTGGTTGTTGGTTGCTAGTTGCTTGATTGTTGGTAGCTAGTTGTTGGTTGTTGATTGCTTGGTTGAACTTCCGTAGAGAATAGCTCACACACTCGAGGGAAAAGCTATTTATTAAGGTTGTTCTTTTGCTGATGTTACTAAGGCTAAAGCCAAAAGATGATGTTTTGTTGATTGATTGGGTTGATTGTTTGATGTTTGGTTTGTTGGTTTGGGATCTCAAGAGGATGGAAAGTTTACAAAGTCCAATTGTTTGGTATGCTCAAAGCAGGAGACAAAGTCCAAGTATCTGCAAATGATAAGAGGCAGGTCTGAAAGCTAATATTGAAGCTAAGCAAGCTGGAAATGTAGCTGATTCGGTTGAGTTGCTAAGATTTGCTAATATTTAGCCATAGGCGATAGGTAATAGCTCAAATGTGACTTAGAAAGGGCCAAAAGTGACAGATAATAGCGTAAAAGTGATCTAGTTTTGGTTTAGGTAACAGGCTATAGTATTAACCAGAGGTGAGCTAATTTACTATAGGCAAGCAGTGTTGATTCAAAGATGATTTATTACTGATTAAAAGTGACTCAGTTTAGACCAAAGGCGAGCATCTGTTGTTCAAAGGTGATTTAGTTTAAGAAAAAGGTGACTAACTGCTGTTTAAAAGTGATCTGGCTATCTGTATGTGGGCAGTTAAAGATCACAAGTGGTATGTGTCTGTCAGGAAATATGTCTTAATTGTGTTTTTGACAAGAAAATAGTGATTTTAGTCACTCACACTCACAACAATCACAAACTTGTACAACCCAGGCTAAGAAAGGACTGTATTTGTTGAGTCCCCTAGCCGTGCTTATTCAAAGCAGATAGCTTTAGGATCTTGGTTGCACCGGCTCCTCTCCACAACACACACTTCTCATGCATACCAAGATTTGGGTTTCCCAAGGCTTGTCCCCCCATCAAACCTTAGGATTGTCCCTGCTATCTCTACTAAGAACCACGTGAATTGAGGTGGCTTCAAAGGTCCCACCTTTTGCGTCAATAAATAGAAGGTTTTTGGCTACTACATAAAGTTGCTAATAAGGGCATCCATTCAGGTGGGTATACATGTGGCAGCGCTACTCTCCATTATGGAGTCTCCTAGCCTTCAAGGGTTATGCCTTGGAGGGTTTTGGGGGAGGTTGGCTATTAGTATAACACAACAACACCCGTTGCTTGTGGTTTTCGACACAAACACTGGTGCAGGAGCACCTACCTGACAGCTGGCCTCCATGAGGCAGTTAGTTTGTTTTGAGTCTTGTTAATGTTTCCAAGAAGGTCTGATAAGACCAATGCATGTAATAAGATCATGTTGACCATACTTTACTATTTTTAGCTAGTTTGTTAAGACAGCTATTATGCTGTAGGTCCGGTTGGATCTCCCAGCCCCCTGGAGAGATTTCCCAGCTGCTTGGAGTCGAGTGGTAGTACTCGCAGGAGATCCTATTTATGCATGAGGATCGGTTGGTTTTAGATCATCGAGTTAGGTTGCACAGAGTGAGACAGAGAGAGAGAGACTGATCATTGTATTGCATCTTTTGAAATCAAATAAGAGATCCTGTTTGTGTTCATTTTCTGTTTGATCTCCATTGTGAAATCGATTTGCTGTTTTGGTGGTTACATGGATTCGCTGATCCATTCCACCGGTTGATTCGTCGAATTGGTGGAATGGCTATGTACAGTAGGGTAGGGTTTAGTCTGCATTTCGTGTTTGTTTGCATACAGGTGTGCAGGATCGTCGTCTAGAGGTGTTGAGAACCCTAGCATGGGTATGTGCTAGGTCGTGCTGGTTGTTAGAGTTTGGAAGATCACCCTGAAAGTGGATCGGGTCATCCCAGGAGGTTCGGCGGATCGAAATTCGCTAAGGTTGGAAAATCCTTCGCAACGGCATCATCAGGATATTTCTGTGTATATCCTGCAGGTACTTCGGGTGTCATCCGAGTAAGTGGAGATGAGCATGATGCAATCGATTGCATAAAGTGAATGTGTATTGGGGTGATCGTCATTAGGTGTTGCCGAGGAGGAGCGTATCGGCATAAGGTAGAAGATCGGGTTGACAATTCCATCGCGGGCCGATAATGTTAAGTTTGGCCGACAGCAGGATATTGAAGGAACTGCATGTGACGTCATCGTCATCAGGATAAACGTCACCAGGATATCGGGGCAGCAAGATATTGAAGGAGCTGCATGTGACGTCATCGTCATCAGGATAATCGTCATCAGGATATCGGGGTGACGTAAGCATCGGAGGAAAGGTGCGTGAGTTGAGTATCATCATCAGGATATATGGGAGGAACCGGATGTTCTATATCCTGCTGATGAACATGATGTTGAACATCATGATGATGCAGATAGAGGTTGGCGGTAAGATGAACAGTGATTGTCAGGAGGATGATTGCGCTTGCCGAGTGTGATGATGCTGCCGATGGTCAGATATGATGATGCTGCTGACATTTGAAAGGGCGAAGGTTTGTCTGCAGGAGGATATCAGTCGGCAGAGTAAATATGATGATGCTGACAGTGTTAAGGAAATATGATGATGATGATGATGGGTTTTAGGCATACATGCTGTATGTCAAGGTTTTAGTGTGGATGCCTCTGCATCATAGTGGTATCAGAGCTCAGAAAAAGGTCTGGGCTGTTGTGTGTTGATTCTGTCACCGAAAGGGCAGAGGTAGAGTTGATTCTGTCATCGAAAGGACAGAGGTAGAGAAGTGAGAGGTTGACAAAATGCCTCCGAAAGGTAGTGGTACTGCAAGGGAATTACAGGAGATGAAGGAAAAACATGCCAGAGAGATGAGGAAGATGAAGGAGCTTGCTGAAGCACTTCAAGCCAGGCTTGTAGCCCTGGAGAAGAACAAAAAGAGGGAAGTGGAAGACAGTGAATCTGAAGAAGATGAAGATGCTGTTGAAGAGTATGAAGAGGTAGCTGAAGATCTGGATGCTGAAGACTAGAGACTTGCAAAATTCTTAAAGGCAGTGCAGAATGATAAACCTAAGGTAAAGGTTGATGTTTCCAAGTATAATGGAAGTTTGAATGAAGATGAGTTGCTGGATTGGATTGCTGCACTTGATAATCACTTTGAATGTGAAGATGTTGCTGAGGATCAGAAGGTAAAGATTGCAAAGACCAAGTTAGGAGGTCATGCTTTGGTTTGGTGGGATTATGTACAATCTGAGAGAAGGAAACAAGGGAAGTCAAAGATCACTTCATGGGATAAAATGGTAGCAAGGATCAAAGGTAGATTCTTGCCTAGGGATTATGAGATTCAGATGTTTAAGAAGCTGCAATTTTTAAGGCAGAAGGAAATGGATGTGAAGGCATATACTGAGGAGTTTTATAAATTGAGTATGAGATCTGGTCATCATGAGAATGAGGTAGAAAAGGTGGCTAGGTACTTGGCTGGTTTGAGATTGAACATACAGGATGAGTTAGTTTTAGCTAACCCTAAGAGTGTGGAGGATTGTTACCAAATGGCAATCAGGATTGAAGAAAAGGTGAATAGGGGACAAGATAAGTCCATAAGAGGAAGAGGCAGCAATATGAGGGGAAGAGGATCAGCCCCTACACAAAGGCAAACCAATGAAGGTCAAGAAGACACTGGTAAAGGACAGGGACAGTCTGATTTCAGAGGTGGATGGAAAGGTAATAAAGGCAGATTTGGAGGTGGTAGAGGTTCTACTACATTTTCAGGCAAGTGTTACACCTGTGGTGAGTTTGGTCATCCATTTTTCAAATGTCCAGAAAGCAAAGGTTCATCATCCAGAAATGATAGAACAAATGACAAGAGAGTACAACTTGTGCAAGAAGAGAAAGTAGAGCAAAGTGTGCAAAGTTCAAACACTTATCAAGGAGATAGAGTTCCTGACAATTATGCATATCCTGAGGATGGAGAAGCATTGATGCTAAGGAGAATTAGTTTGCAGGCATCAAAGGATATGATGCAAAGAAGAGCTCTTTTCAAGACCACATGCAAGAGCAAAGGTAAAGTATGTAAGGTTGTCATTGATACTGGTTCAACAGACAACATGGTATCTCAGGAAATGGTGGATAAACTGAAATTGGAAAGGATTCCACACCAACACCCTTACAAGGCATCTTGGGTGAGTGATAGTCAATCACTTTTTGTCTATGAACAGGCATATGTGGATTTTCAGATTGGAGCATATCATGATAGAGTTTTGTGTGACATTTTGCCCATGGAATGTTGTCACCTACTGTTGGGTAGACCATGGCAATTTGATAGAAGGGTACTGTATGATGGGTATGCTAATACCTACACCATCAAGAAAGATGGGAAAACTATTATGTTGATGCCATTACAGGAAGCAGCTGCAGCACAGGGGGCAGCCAAAATCATTTTAGTGGGAAAGAAGGAGTATGTGCAGATGCCTATAGGAGCAGGCATAAAGGCAGTTGAGGACACTGTAGGGAAAGGAGTTGTTAAGGACAACAGGCTGAAGGAAGTTACAGTTTTGAGTGGCAGAGGTCAGCAGCAGGTGCAGAAACAGGTTTGCAAACAGCAACCAGTTGAGAGGAATGACAAGGATGTTGTCATAGTTGGGACTATTGTTTGTCCTATAAAGGTTGAAAGAAAGACAGAGTTGAACATTGCAGAAGTTCAAGAGGCAGTTCAGACAGAGGTTCTGGTCAGACAACCTGACAAACACAAGGTATGTGTGAGAAAGGCCTACATTGACAGGCATGAGGATTTACTTGCAAGAAGGCAAGTTACAGTTCAGAAGTCTTGGAGCAGCCAAGAGCTAGCAGAGGACAAAGCTGGAATAGGTCAGAACACTGACATGACAAAGTGTAAAAGGTGGAGGACTTCCACAACTAAACTCATGGGACATGAGTTCTTTTCTGTTGGGGAGTATGGTGCAGGAGCACCTACCTGACAGCTGGCCTCCATGAGGCAGTTAGTTTGTTTTGAGTCTTGTTAATGTTTCCAAGAAGGTCTGATAAGACCAATGCATGTAATAAGATCATGTTGACCATACTTTACTATTTTTAGCTAGTTTGTTAAGACAGCTGTTATGCTGTAGGTCCGGTTGGATCTCCCAGCCGCCTAGAGAGATTTCCCAGCCGCTTGGAGTCGAGTGGTAGTACTCGCAGGAGATCCTATTTATGCATGAGGATCGGTTGGTTTTAGATCATCGAGTTAGGTTGCACAGAGTGAGACAGAGAGAGAGAGACTGATCATTGTATTGCATCTTTTGAAATCAAATAAGAGATCCTGTTTGTGTTCATTTTCTGTTTGATCTCCATTGTGAAATCGATTTGCTGTTTTGGTGGTTACATGGATTCGCTGATCCATTCCACCGGTTGATTCGTCGAATCGGTGGAATGGCTATGTACAGTAGGGTAGGGTTTAGTCTGCATTTCATGTTTGTTTGCATGCAGGTGTGCAGGATCATCGTCGAGAGGTGTTGAGAACCCTAGCATGGGTATGTGCTAGGTCGTGCTGGTTGTTAGAGTTTGGAAGATCACCCTGAAAGTGGATCGGGTCATCCCAAGAGGTTCGGCGGATCAAAATTCGCTAAGGTTGGAAAATCCTTTGCAACGGCATCATCAGGATATTTCTGTGTATATCCTGCAGGTACTTCGGGCGTCATCCGAGTAAGTGGAGATGAGCATGATGCAGTCGATTGCATAAAGTGAATGTGTATTGGGGTGATCATCATCAGGTGTTGCCGAGGAGGAGCGTATCGGCATAAGGTAGAAGATCGGGTTGACAATTCCATCGCGGGCCGATAATGTTAAGTTTGGCTGACAGCAGGATATTGAAGGAACTGCATGTGACGTCATCGTCATCAGGATAAATGTCATCAGGATATCGGGGCAGCAAGATATTGAAGGAGCTACATGTGACGCCATCATCATCAGGATAATCATCATCAGGATATCGGGGTGACGTAAGCATCGGAGGAAAGGTGCGTGAGTTGAGTATCGTCATCAGGATATATGGGAGGAACCAGATGTTCTATATCCTGCTGATGAACATGATGTTGAACATCATGATGATGCAGATAGAGGTTGGCGGTAAGATGAATAGTGATCGTCAGGAGGATGATTGCGCTTGCCGAGTGTGATGATGCTGCCGATGGTCGGATATGATGATGCTGCTGACATTCGAAAGGGCGAAGGTTTGTCTGCAGGAGGATATCAGTCGACAGAGTAAATATGATGATGCTGACAGTGTTAAGGAAATATGATGATGATGATGATGGGTTTTAGGCATACATGCTGTATGTCAAGGTTTTAGTGTGGATGCCTCTGCATCAAACACTTTTCTTATATAGCGGTTCGGAAGGACTTGGCTTTAGCCCATTACCGCTTGGCTCGTACCCCTTCTCACACTAGGAAGGCAGGCCCTCTAAAGATAACAAGTTCTCATGCACCCAAGATCCATTTGATAGGCAAGGGGAGAGGATACTTTTGCTATTAAATTTGGGTTACAAACATGCACATTCAAGCAATCAAGAAAGATAAATCAAGCATGAAGCAAGCAATGATTCTTTTTAAGCACCAAGCCCAAATGTTCCTAAATTAGTGAAAAATCACAAGTATTGGATCGATCGAAGCTGTAATAGATATGTTAGTACTTTGATAACCTCCTTTTCTTAGACAATCAATAAGATGTTGCACAAATACCCAATTAGTAGCCAAGAAAACCAAACTGCAAATGATAAAAATTGAAAGCGACATAGTTACCAGAGGTGATCAACTGTTAATCAGAAGCGATCTGTATTATGCCACAAGTGAAATGTTACAGATCAGGAGCGATGATAGTAAAACCCAGATGTGAAATGGTAAAGCTAAGAAGTGATGCGAAAAAGCAACAGACGATTGATTATAGGTCATAAGCGACTCAGATCTACAAAAAAATAAGATATAACAGAAAACCCTAGTTTTGTAGAAAGCGATCCAGATAGCTAAAAGAGATCATTGTCAGATTAAAAGTGATGCAAATAAAAACATAAGCGACCACTGTTAGCTTGTAAGCAATACAAAAAAGATAATAAGTGACTATTGTTGGCTTAGAAGCGATCCTGGAAAAGCTAAAAGTGACTGGTTTCAGCTTGAAAGCGATGTGTGCATTCAGGTAGTGACTAGAACTTGTCGTAAGCACTCAGAAAAATCTGATCTTCACAAAAAAATAACTTCAAATAACAAATTTAATCAAGGACGTGAGTCCCACCGGGCATGCCAAAATGTGATAGGTAAAAATAAGGTTAATAAGATCAAGCATAGCCATGAAAACCTAACCCTACCATCATCAAAGAATCTAATCCAAATGAAATCAAAAGCATGTAATTCAAGAACAATATCACCTAGATTGTATGATTCCTTGTTTATGATGTGGATTGCTTCTCAACAATGAACAATTATGAAGATAAAAGCTGCCATGATGGATGGATGATAATGCTAATATGCTAGATGGATGCTAAAATGCTCAATATGCTCAAGATGATAATGTAGACGCTATAAGAATGCTGGATATATGTAGTATGGAATGAGAGGGTGTTTATATAGACCTCAACCAAAATCAATCAACGGTGGAGATTTGGTGGCTATGTGAATGGCTAAGATTAAAGGATGATCATAGATAAATGTGTAGATGACAAGTGGAAGGAAGATAAGGCTTATGTGTGACTGTGTACATAAAAAGTACTACATGTGAAAGATATTAAATAAAAGATGTAGTACCACTTATCTTTTTAAATGAAAGAGGCACACATGTCTACTCATTTGAGATAAATGATAAGAAAACATAATTAAATAAATAAAATTTATCTAATTAATTAGAAAGTGGGTTTTGTGAATGGAATTTTAATTAAATAAATAAATTTTATTTAATTAAAAATAGATAGAAATGAAATAATTAAATAATTAAAGATTATTTAATTATAGTTTAGAGGAAATAGAAGAAATAGATAATAAATTAATTAAATAAATATAAATTTATTTAATTAATAGAAGAAATAAGTGATAGGGAAATTGCTCAAGTGTGTTAGACAAATATAGATGGTACCTAATGCGATATTTGAATGTTAATGATAATTAGGTCAATATGGGGTGTCTACAGGCCCCGCCAAATTTAATCACTTTTAACTTCTTTAAAAACCTGAGATTGTACCTACATTTTAGATACAAACAAATTTACATACGGATATACCATATAACATTTGTTTAGATTTTTGACTTTTATAAACTGGATTATATATTCCTTTCGAGTTCAGTCATGTACATTCCCTTATTTGTATACTGAATGCACGAGTTTAGACATACAATACAATACACAAATACAATCACATAATCCAATGCCTATTCAATTTACCTTAGAACACAATCGGGTCCGGTTTGCATATTGAAGTTTAAGCATGCAAGATACATATGCAAAAGAAATGATACAAATGCCCGACTGTACCACAATACGACAACATTAGCATCTCATATGCAAAGAAATTTGTATATGAAATACAAATTTAATTAAACACTGTACTTTCACCAAAACCACCCTATTTCACAAAATACCTAGAATTTCAAGTTGGTTCAAAGAACAACCCTAAATCATTTTTCATGCAAAACCCACTAGTAACCCCTATTTCTCTCTAGTACTATGCATTTTAATTTTTCATGTATTTCTAGCACCAAGTACATTTTCCCTTTTTCCACCAAGCAAGACCAAACCACAAGAATGCAAAAGCAAATAGGGTCCTCATTTTGCTAGAGGGTAAAATGGGGCGTGTTGTGAACATCACAACAACTAGCAACCAAATAAAACAACCAAATTCAAACAATTAAAGAAATGAAAGAAATAAATCATAATTTCCAACTTCCTCACATGCAACAACATTTTTTTCCCTAAAATGACTATATTCAATAATGTACATGAACTTTACAAAAGAATTTAGGTGTGTGCAATTGATTCATTCCCTCCTTTGGCAAAGTAAGAAAATAGTAAACATTTACATTAACCTACATAGTTGGCTTTAACCTTTTAAGCCAAACCTAGATAGAGCCTTGCTTCTAGTCAAGCGTCTATAGCTCCGGCAAGGTTATTGCCTATAATTCCCCTAGATAGAGCCCTACTGCTAGCAAGTGTCTATAGCCCCGATAGAGTTATCTAGATGACCTTAAGAGAATAAATTCTCTATTTTATTGATCTTTCAATATCCACTAGTATATAAAATATATCATTTAAGCTTATTATTTGCACAGTAATAGTATCTGCTACATAAGGATGGGAATTATAGTGGTGGCAAAGGCCAACCTTTAGATTTTTCACTCAATGCAAACCTCTACCACCTCTAGACTAATTCAAAGAAATTGAATGTTTGTATTTATATGACTCTTTGAATGCCTCATGCTATAGATATTGATTAAAATCCTTCACAGAATAAAAAAACAAACCACATCTATGAAAGTCACAAGTTATGCATAAATTTCAAACAATTTACTTGAATTTTCCAAATTTTACTATTTTCTCTAGTTGCTTGCCTGCTCCTGTATACCCTAAATCAAAATAAAGACCCCCCAGTAAACAGAAACAAAATAAAACCAAAAGAGAGAAAACAAAACAACAAAACAAGCAAACAAATAGACAAACCAAGACTATACAACATTTACAATATGGTACACAGTGAGATTACACTCACATTCTAGGCTTGAAAATAATGTTTGAGGTGTTGACCATTAATAGGTAATGGCACATCCTCGCCAGTTAAAGTTTTAAGCCTAAATGTATTATCCCCTATGATCTCTAAAATCTATAGTGGACCTAACCACAATTTATCAAAATTTCCATTGTTTCCTTTCTTTTCATGGGCTTTGTTCCAACATAAAACCAAATTAGATATCTTGAACATTTTAACCCTAGCTCTTTTGTCAAACCACCTTTTAAACATGGCCTGATGTTTTGCAAATTTGTTAATGGCTCGGTCCCTTTTCTCATCTAACTGTAATAATTGGACCAACCTAGCCTCCCTATGGTCATCAAAACTCAGGTATTCATTTGCAAATTTTCATGTAGGGATTCTCAAGTTGACTGGGAGTATTGGATCAGTCCCATATACTAAATGATAAGGAGCATTACCTAATGCTGCCTTGACTTTTGTTCTATCTACCCATAATGCATATTTCAACAATGTATTCCATTCTTTAGGATTTTTAGCAATTAGTTTTTTAATGATATCCAACAAGATTTTATTAGTTGATTCTGCTAATCAATTACCCTGAGGATAATAGTTGGATGAAAATTTAAGAACAATTCCATATTCAAATGCCCATTTAGAAAAATTTAAATAAGAGAAAGCGAGGCCATTATCACATACCAGAGAATATAGTGCTCCAAACTTGGTGATAATGTTCTCTTCTAGGAACTTGATGACAACCTCAGTAGTGGAAAATTTACAACATGTTTCCTCTATCCATCGTGTACAGTAATCAGTCACTGTCAAAATGAATTTGTGTCTAGCTGATGATGGGGGATTAATAACCCCAATAAAGGCATGTCCCCATTGTGCAAATGATCTAGACTCTATAACAGGCTACAATGGATGCATCTAGTATCTCCCTTTATTTGTTGTAGTATGACAACTTCTAATGTGATCTTCTATATCTTTGAATATGGTGGGCCAATAGTAACCTGACCTTAGAATCTTATGTGTTGTTGCTAGATAAGAACCATGTGATGTCCCATATTTGTCATGAATTTCTAGTAACACCTTGTCTGCTTCATCTCTATTCAAACATCTTAAGTATATCCCCTCATGATTTTTCTTGAATAACAGGCCTCCTTGTATCTTGTATCTCTAAGCTTTTATTTTCAAATCTCTCATTTGCGAAGATTTGATCCGATTGGGGTATTTTCCTGATATGAGGAATGTAGTGAGGTCATCATACCATCCTAGTGTGTTGCTGGTATTCAACACATACTGCTACTTTATCAAATTAGGGTCATTATTGGCTATGGTTTACACCAAGGACTGCCCTCTGACTAAATTCATGGGAATGATTTCCATATCAATTTTTTTAAAATTGTTATCCATTTAGCTCTTTTCTCTCCAGGATCATTCTGCATCAATAGAATTTTTACTACTGCATCAGGCACTATGGCTTTTATCTGACTTCTCAAAATATAATGTCTAAACTTCTTTACTACTCTTACCAATGCAAAAGTATGTCTTTTAGTATCCAAGTATTTCAACTGAGCATCCTTCAGTGGCACGCTCATTAAAGTAATAGGCTTTTCTTCATTTTCTTCTCCTTTTTGCGTTAAAGTTGCTACACATGAATGTTCAGATGCAAAAGAGTAAATATAAAAGGTTTTAGTGTAATTTGGACTAGCTAGTACTGGAGCATCAGAAATAGCTACTTTGATGTCTTCAAATGATGCTTTAGCCACTGGTGTCCATTCTATCTTGGCATCATTTTTCAACATAACATTCAATGGTTACACAATTTCTACAAATCCAGTAATGAATTTCCTAACAAAATTAATTTTTCCAAAAAATGATTTCAGTTCCTTCTTATTACTTGGCAATTGTAACTTATTAATTCCTTCTACTCTATATGGATCAATAGAGATTCTATTTTCAGAAATAATATGTCCCAGTAACTTACCTTCATTTACACCAAATGAACACTTCTTTGGGTTTAGATAAATTCCATACCTCTCGCATCTTTTCAGCACTTTCCTTAAGTCATATGCATGAGTAGACATATCCTTAGAAAATACAGTTAGATCATCCATGTAAATCACAATGCATTTACCTATTAACTGTTGGGAATTAAGGTGTCTCAACCTTTGCAATTTCCTAGCATTGGTAATTTAATTGTATATTTAATTATTGCCTAATATTGTAATTACTTGCACATTTAGTTTGGTCACATAGTTGAGGTGGCATGTCAACATGTCAACTTACTTGGAATGTGACTTGGATGGTCAAGACAATCCTACATAGATTTGGGTGTCCCATATTGAGGTGGCATTAATTTTCCATGTGTCGGCATCTTTGGTATGTGGAAGGCAATATTCCATATAATAGAATCTATGACGCATAAGGGCCAAGTTTGGAGATTTCTATGACAAGTGATGACAAGTGTCGGTTGGCATCTTTGCATGAGGGAAAGGCATCTTTGGGTGCCCAAATTGGGCTATGACATGTTGTAAGTAGAATAATCTATATGTAGCATTATATGACATATTCTTTTACAACTTTCAAGATTGCTATTGTGGGCAGATTTTATGATAGTTGTAAGTGGTGTAAGAGAATCTGTCATAGTCTATTTTTAGCCTAGAGCACTCTACATTGGGAAAGTCAAATCTGCCATGTATGACAGATGTAAGGGATGTAAGGAAAACAAGGACAAGGTAATTTGATGCTGGAAATGGTCATTTGACCAAGGTAGATGCCTATCCCAAGATGCTTTCAAGATATGCCTTGTAATCTCTATAAAATGTATAGTTTGGAGTTGTAGTTGCATAGTGTTTTTACAGGTACTATTTTGCTGCCAAAATAACTCCAGAATTGACATTCGTGAACTCTTGGAAGATTTGCATTGCAAGTGTATTGTAAACTATTGTTGTATTGATAATACATTGTGTAGGTTTTAGAGTGTGGGGTTTTTTACCTGAAAAGGTTTTCCCCACAATATATCTTGTGTCACCTTCTTTCTATGTTGTGTTGCTACTATAATCTTTACATTATTATTTTAATGTTGTTGCAATTGTAAGGATTAAAATGAATTTGCACTCCATTCCCCTTAATAGATTGATGTAGGAAGTGTGTTTCGTGTACCTTGCTTCCTTTCATTTGGTATCAGAGCCTGATCACCTGTGGTCCTAGTTGTTGGGTAGGGGTTTTTTGAGCTAATCTTTGATTGAGTGGGAGTATGTGTAGAGTATTATGTGATCTTGTTGTAATGAGAAGATGACAAGAAAATCCAGAAGAATAGAGGTGGAGAAATTCAATGGCACTAATTTCGAGCTGTGGAAGCTCAAGATGGAAGACATGCTTGTTGATCGTGACCTATGGGAAACTATATCCGATGCAAAACCAGCTGCTATGGCACAAACTGATTGGGAATTCAAAGATTGAAAGGCTAAGGGTCTCATAAGACTTAGTCTAGCTAATTCTATCCTGTTAAATGTCCATGAGGAGAAGAGCACAAAAGACCTTTGGAAGAAGTTAGGTGATGTTTATCAGGCCAAGTCCCTGGTAAACAAACTTTTTCTGAGAAAGAAGTTGTATTCTCTGAAAATGGAGGATGGAGGATCTGCTGCAGATCACCTGAATGCCTTTAATATGTTGATTGGTCAATTGACATCAGTTGGTGTGAAGATGGAGGAGGAGGATCGTTGCATGACCTTACTTTGTTCTTTGTTGGACTCGTGGGATCATCTTGTGATGGCTATTGGGAGCACCACCTCCACTTTCACAATGGATGAAGTGGTATCTTCACTATTATCTAAAGAGATGTGGAGAAATTCTTCTGAGGTAGCCAAAGAGGCTCTTGCGGTTCATGGAAGACCCAAGAAGAAAGGGAAAAAGAAAGACAAGAAACCTGAGAAGGGCAGATCCAAATCCTGTGGGAGATCCAAATCTCCTGGAAAGTCCAAGGCTCTCTGTTGGAACTGTGGAAAAACCAGGCATTTCTGAAAGGAATGCAAAGGAGAAGAAAAAGAATAAGAAAGCTCCTAATTCAGATTCTGACAAGTCACAAGATGATGGTGATGCCTTCATCGCAGCCCTGGCAACCCATGCATTTGATGATGTGTGGCTGATTGATTCTGGTACATCATTCTACATGACCTCACATCGAGACTGGTTTACAAAGTATGAAGAGTTCGATGGTGGAAGAGTGTACCTATCTGACGACTCTCATCTGAAGATTGTTGATCGTGGAAGAGCTTCTATTAGATTCCTTGATGGATGAGTGAAGAGGATCTCTGGGGTTATGCACATCCTAGGCTTAGCATGGAACCTACTTTCTGTAAGTATGTTGAATGATGCAGGTGTGCAGGTTGTCTTTTTGAAAGAAGGATATAAGATGACTAGAGGAGCTATGGTGCTTGCTAATGGTACTAGGAGAGGTACTTTGTTTCAGCTAGAGGCATGCATTTCACAATGCAATATTTCTTTTGACTCAAGGAAGAGGGTAGCAGTCACTTCATCCCAACCATCTAAACCAGCAGTGAAGAAATATGTTGTATCTAGTCCTGATGGTTGTATTCATGCTTTGGAAGTTAAGCTTCCTGCTGAAAAGACAATGTTATGGCATAAGAGATTTGGCCACATTGGTGAGAAGGGTCTTAGAACCCTGAAAAATAAAAACCTCATTGAGGTGTTAGATGATTGTAATCTCGAGTTTGACTTTTGCAAACATTGCATATATGGAAAACAAAACCATGTTTAGTTTTATTCGAGTTCTCATAAGTCTTATGGTGTGTTGGACCTTGCTCATTCTGATGTATTCGGTCCTGTTAATGTTCCTTCGTTATCAAAATCTATATATTTTGTATCTTTCATAGATGACTACAGTAGAAGGATATGGATTTATTTTCTCAGAAGCAAATATGAAGTCTATAGTAAGTTTAAGGAGTTTAAAGCCTTTGTTGAAAATTAGACTAGTAAAAAGATTAAATGTTTGAGAACTGACAACGATGGTGAGTTATGTTCTACAGAATTCGATAAATATTACAAGGAACTTGGGATTGAAAGACATAAGACAACTCCATATACCCCGTAGCAAAATGGAGTTGCAGAGAGGATGAACAGGGCACTGATGGAGAAGCCTAGGAGTATGCTTAGTGGAGCTGGCCTAGAACAAAAGTTTTGGACTAAAGATGTTGCCACTGCTTGCTATCTGGTAAATAGATCTCCTACATCAGCTCTTGTTGGTAAGACACCCATGGAGGTGTGCTCTGGTAGAAAGCCTTCAATAAGGCATCTTCATGTTTTTGGTTGTGAGGCATATGCACATGTGCCTAGGGAGAAGCGGTCAAAATTGGAGAACAAGGCTATTAAGTGTATCTTCATTGGCTACGATGTCGGTGTGAAAGGATACAAGCTATGGGATCCTGTGGCTGAAAAAGTTTTGTATAGCAGAAGTGTCATCTTCAGAGAGCTAACACCTTCTTCCACTGTTTTTCAGCCAGAGGAAAAAGAAAAGAAAGAGGCTATTGTTCAGTTTCCTTCTACCCCTGAGAAGACTGAATAGAAAGACAATGTTGGACCTGAAAATGAGGAGAGCTCTAGCAGCTCTAAAAGTTTAGAAGATGAAGTAGAAACCTCCACCTCATCCCTTAAGGAGGTCCACATGAATCAGGAAGCAACCTGAGAGGTTTGGTTATACATTGCTTGATTCTAGTTGTGCTTTTGCTTTGCTTACTAACAGTGATGAACCTAGAACTCTATCAGAGGCTATGGATATGAAAGATGCAAGTTCCTGGAAGGAGGCCATGGAGGATGAGATGGCTTGTTTGGAAAAGAATCAAACTTGGGACTTGGTGCCTTCACCTCCTGGATGGAAACCCATTGGATGCAAATGGGTGTTCAAGAAGAAATTTGGTGCAGATGGTAGTGTTGAAAAGTACAAGGCCAGATTGGTTGTGAAGGGATACTCACAAGTGGAGGGAATTGATTATGGTGAAATTTTCTCTCCCATTGCAAAGCTGACATCCATTTGTTTTCTGTTATCTCTTGCAGTTGCTTATGACTTAGAGGTAGAACAGATGGATGTGAAGACAACTTTCCTTCATGGTGATTTGGAGGAAGAGATTTACATGTCACAGCCAGAGCATTACATGGTGAAAGGTAAAGAAAATTTGGTTTGCAAGTTAAAGAAGTCTTTGTATGGATTGAAGTAGTCTCCTAAGATGTGGTACGTGAAGTTTGATGCCTTTGTTTTGTCAATTGAATCTGTGAGATCAAAATCGGATCACTGTGTGTATTATAAGTATGATGGTGATCGTATTCTCATTGTTGCATTATATGTTGATGATATGTTGCTCATTGGGAAGGGTAAGAATATGATTTGTGATTTTAAGTTTCAGTTGGCAGCACAGTTTGAAAAGAAAGATTTAGGGGCAGCCAGGTACATCCTTGGAATGGAAATAAGAAGAGACAGAACTAACAGAAAACTTTAGTTAGGTCAGAGTAAGTATGTGAAGACCATGTTGGATAGGTTTAGCATGGCAGATTGTAGACCATTGTGTGTTCTTGTTTCTTTGGGGACAAAGTTATCTATTAGTGATTGTCCAAAATCTCCTAGTGATGTGGAGGACATGAGCAGAGTACCTTATGCTAGTGTTGTTAGCAGCTTGATGTATGCTATGGTCTGCACAAGACCAGACATTGCCCAAGCAGTGGGAGTCCTTAGTTGATTTATGGCTAATCCTGGATGGGTACATTGGGATGCAGTTAAGCGAGTGTTTAGATATTTGAGGGGTACTTCTAAGTATTCCATATGCTATCATAGTAATGTTACAGGACCTCCACATTCTGTTGATATTCATGGATTTGTGGATTTAAATTGGGCAAGTGACATTGACAGCAGGAGATCCACCAGTGCTTATGTGTTTACGCTATTTGGTGGTGCTATTAGTTGGATGAGTAAGCAATAACCTATGGTTGCTTTGTCCACGACATAAGCTAAGTACATGGCAGAAACTCATGCTTTAAGGAAGTTATTTGTCTTAAGAGATTGTGTTCAGATATTGGTGTTGATGCAGGATAGATTACGATTTGTTGTGATAGTCAGAGTGTGATTTGCCTTGTGAAGAATCTAACTTTCCATGCCAGAATAAAGCATATTGATGTATAGTTTCACTTCATGCGAGACATGGTAGAGGATGGGAAGGTAAATTTGGAGAAGGTAGATACTTTGAAGAATGTTGCAGATGCATTAACAAAGCCAGTGGGCACAGAGAAGTTCAGATGGTGTTTGGAGTCTTTGGGCCTCTTGGCCTATAGTAGTTAAATCTTGTCATTTCTTTTGGCTCTTGTAAGGTGTTCGACAAGTGGGAAAATGTTGGGAATTAAGGTGTCTCAAACTTTACAATTTCCTAGCATTGGTAATTTAATTGTATTTTTAATTATTGCCTAATATTGTAATTACTTGCACATTCAGTTTGGTCACATAGTTGAGGTGGCATGGTGACATGTTAGCTAACTTGGAATGTGACTTGGATGGTCAAGACAATCCTACATGGATTTGGGTGTCCCATATTGAGGTGGAATTAATTTTCCATGTTTCAGCATCTTTGGTATGTGGAAGGCAATATTCCACATGACAGAATCTATGACACGTAAGGGCCAAGTTTGGAGATTCCTATGACAAGTGATGACAAGTGTTGGTTGGCATCTTTGCATGAGGTAAAGGCTTCTTTGGGCACCCAAGTTGGGCTATGACATGTTGTAAGTAGAATAAGCTATATTTTGCATTGTATGATGGATTCTCTTACAACTTTCAAGATTGCTATTGTGGGCAGATTTTATGACAGTTGTAAGTGGTGTAAGAGAATCTGTCATAGTCTATTTTTAGCTTGGAGCGCTCTACATTGGGAAAGTCAAATCTACCATGTATGACAGATGTAAGGGATGTAAGGACAACAAGGACAAGTGTCCTTTGATGTTGGTAATGGTCATTTGACCAAGGTGGATGCCTATCCCATGATGCTTTCAAGATATGCCTTGTAATATCTATAAAACACATAGTTTGGAGTTGTAGTTGCATAGCATTTTTACAGGTAGTGCTATGCTGCCGGAATAACTCTAGAATCGACATTCATTAACTCTTGGAATACTTGTATTGCAAGTGTATTGTAAACTATTGTTGTTTTGATAATACATTGTGCAAGTTTTAGAGTGTGGGTTTTTTTACCTGAAAAGGTTTTCCCCACTATATATCTTGTGTCACCTTCTTTCTGTGTTGTGTTGCTGCTGTAATATTTATGTTATTAGTTTAATGTTGCTGCAATTGTAAGGATTAAAACAAATTTGTACTCCATTCCCCTTATTAGATTGGTGTAGGAATTGTGTTCCGTGTACCTTGATTCCTTTCATTAACCCTCAGAATGTAATATCCATAGCTCTTTGGAATGTAGCACCTGCATTGATTAGGCGAAATGGCATTTTTCTGTATGCATAATTACCCCATTTACATGTGAATGTGGTCTTTAGCCTATCCTCTTTGTCTACCAAAACCTGATTATAACCAGAAAATTGATCAAGGAAGGACATCATTTTAGCTCCATTCACTGCTTGTAAAACTTCATCCAATAGAGGCAAAGGGTAATTATCTTTTTTAGATGCCTTATTAAGATTTCTAAAATCAACACAGAGTCTGATGTCTCTATTTTTTTTTCTTACAGGTACTAAGTTAGCTACCCAGGTAGAATGTCTCACTGGAAAAATTATCCTTGCAGACAATAATTTTCTAACCTCTTCAAAAATTAGGGGCTCTAATATAGTGTTCACCCCTGGCCTTAATGGGATCACATGTGTTATGATAGACGTATCATATGTTTTCAGATCTTCATAAGTCCAAGCAATCACATGTTTATATTCTTTCAATACTCCTACAATCTCTTTCCTTAATTCATTAGAGCAAGTTTTTCCAATTAATACATTCTGAGGATTTTGCTCTGTCCTTAAGTTGAAAGGATCACACTTACCTCCTTTAGTTTTAGGAAGAACCTTTTGTCTAACCACTCCATCAAAGTCAAAGATCTTCTCTAATTCTATCACTCCCTTGGGAAGGAAATTACTTTTCAAGTCCACTATATCTTCTTCATCCCAAGATACATCTAGTCTTTCTTGTTCATCAATAATTTGCATTTCAAACACATCATGACTGGTGATAATATCCACAATCTGTTGATCACCTTCAAACACTTGGAAATGAGTCACATTATCTGGTATACTTGGTACATTTACCAACTCTACAACAAATCATTTCAGACCTGACAAAGTTAGGGGTTCCAAATAACTAGCAACAACTTCTAAGGGATATGGTCATTGATTCAATTCCCTAGGGATATGTTCAATGCTAAAAGCATCAAAAGATTCAATCGGATCCCATACCCTATGCCTGTAACTAACCATTTTTTTGAAATTACATGCATACAACCTCCTAACTTGTCTAACTACTAGTTCAGAGTTAGAAAATACCCTAAGCATATTCACCTTTTTCTTTATGGCCATCACTAATCCATAGATCAGAGCTTCATATTCTGCTACATTATTAGTGCATGGAAATTGGAATCTATATGCTGCCAAAAAGGATTTACCATTTGGATCAATAAGTTCAACTCTTGTTCCTGTCCCCTATTTGGATTTCGATCCATCACATTTTAAAGTCCACGTGTTACTTTTGTTTTTATGAATTGGACCCTTTGTTTTAACAAGAATTATTTTACTTACTTTATGTTTCGCAGGAGCTCGCATATTCTCATGTATCCTTTCTTGACTTGTAGGTATCATTGTATTCTCTATCTGTTTATGAAATTTAGAATGATTGATACCTTTTGTTTCCATATCGTCACTTGGATTCTTTAGCCACCTGTTAGCATCCTCATGGAAATGCAACTTAGGCTCATTAAGGACATCCTTTCCTTTTTGTTTCCCCATTAATTCCACACACTTCCTGTGTTGATATTCAATTATGTCTCTACACATTCCATAATTCTCTTCAGAATGAGTAGTCTTATGAACTCTACACCAATTCCTATACAAACCACATTGGATAGGGACTTCCTGTTGGAGGCATTTCTCCATTTCTTGTCTTATGATTTGACTGAAGTTACTCACTGCATTATCTTCTTCATCAGAAGAACCATGATCAAAATCAACAAACACATTTGTTCCACTATTAGTATCTTTTTCTCCAACGTCAAAGGCTAAAATTTCTTCTATTTGGACTCCTCTATTTGAAAGGTTTCTATAAACACCTGGCTCAACTGAAGCATACAATATTTCATTTGTCCTATTATACTCTATGATCATGTGCTTCATCCGAGGTTTAGCCTCAATTCTAATTTGGTTTGGGATGCCTCTCCAAGGCAACCACATATGAGAGAAGTATGTCACCATATATTCGTTTAGGGTTTTAGACCAATCTCTACTCAATAACATACCATAATTGACTGGAATATCAACAACCTAAATGTCAATGTACTGATTTACTCTAGGATCAGAAGCCAATTGCATTTGAATATGCATCAGTTCACCTACCACATTGACCTCAGGTTTATCTAATTGTGTAACAACCTTGGCAGACTTTGTAGGGGTAAGTCCTAAAGTCTCACATATTCCTAATGGCATGACATTAGCCGAAGCTCCTGAATCAACCATACAGTTATGTAATTTTTTTTCAAAAATCCTCAAGGTTAACAGAAAAGGAGGAGATTCCTTCTTCTCTATGTACATTACTATGTTAGTGATCATAGGCTTTTCAACATTCTTAACTTTATCTTTGGTCTGTGTATCTTACCATGATTGTCTAAACCTACCAGATTATCTCTAGGTCCTGACTTATCTAGGGATTTTATGAATACATTCCGTACCCCTGGACTCCTCAGTAACTCATATAAAGGTATGTTAACCTTTATCTTTTTAATTTCTTTAGACAGATAATTCATTAGTTTTGAAGCCTCATTAGAATCTACTTTTCCTATCTGAACCTTTGATGTTGTAGTAACACCATCCCCCTTATGACTAGCTTTAGGAGGCACCGGGTTATTACTTGCATGCTGATCAGGTGGAGTGTTAAAGTTATTTGGAGGTATGGAGGTAGTAAAAGGATCCCATGGTTTGCTATTACTCCTCAAATTATAGGTATGATTCCTATTGGACTGTTGAAAGGCATGTACCTCATCTGGTTCACACAACACCTCATTTTTAGTTTCAAAGGGAAACTAGAAGGTCTCTAGCACTAAGGCTAATTCTGGATATAAGATTTCACAATAATATGGTTCATCTTATGCTATTTGATTTTCTTCTTCTTTGGTTGAGAATGTAAAACTCTCTAATACCATAGAAAACTCAAACCTTGAAGGTACTATCTCATTTCCCTTAGGAATTAGGAACTCAGATGTAGGGGCTTATACCTCTACATTAAGGTGACTAGCTGCTAAGTGAAACTGTATACAGTCAAGCTCAGCATGTGCGCTAGTATTATGAATCCTACACTAATTTTTCAGTGCTGCATTGGCCATCTGTACTCTAGCAGGTTGTTTAGACTGCTGATTATCTAAATTCTCAAATGGAGAAGCCATAGTGCCATTATTTGGTCTTGTGTTCCATATTCTAGGAGGCTTAGGCTGATTTGGATTTCTATTATCATTTCCCCAAGATTTACTATCTTCATTATGCTCTCTATTTTGTGATCCTAGTCCTTGGTTTTGATTCTGATTTTTATTGTGACCCTGACTTTGATTATGATTTTGATTCTGATTTTGACTCTGAGGTTTTTTGCCATAAAAAATGTCGTTCCTCAATTGAGTCACCTCAGTTGTTAACCTTCTTAAATGTGCAGTGATTTCTTTCATCTCTTCCCTATCCTCTTGTGTCTTAGCCATGTATGTATCCTAAGGTGGCTGAAAGAATGACTGACCATTGGCCTAGTTATTACTAGTGCCGCTACTTGTGTATGGAACTATGGCATGAGTAGGGACGAGATTATATACTGGTGTGTAGGTAGGCACTGGATCTAACAATGGAGTATGATGCATAGGTTATGTTGTATCTTCACAAACATTGTGGTCAATGGATCTAAAGTAGCATAATACATTGCTAAGATTGCCTCAAGAGTCACAGTGTAAGGATCAACTAACTTTGAGTAGGATTTTTGGAACCGATCATTAAAGTTGTTTATGAGTTCTCCTTCACCTCTTTTGATTCTTCCCAACTTATGATGCAAAGACGACGGTTCTATTGGACCTCTAAACCTGGATAAGAATGCTTCTTCCATTAGTTCCTAGGTGGTGATGTGACTATTTGGCAAATTTACATACCAATTGGAAGCCTGCTCATTCAACCTGCAAACTACACCCTCATGTTCTAATCTTTCTCTAAAGCAAGCCTCTTTGAAAATTCAGATATGATCCTCGGATCTTGATGTAGCTAGACTTAGGACAAATTTTCTCAGGATTCTTAGGCATCTCATGATAATTAGCGAACAGTAAGGGAGAATTAACATTGAAGTATGCCATAGTTGGACCTCTAGCTGGACTAGGACCTCTAGCTGGACATGGATTTCTAGGAGCGCTAGGACTTCTAGGAGGACTTGGACCTCTAGGTGGACCTGAACCAAGATTCAATGATTTGAACGTAGAGCCGTTAGGGCTTATTATGTTCGGTATACTCAAAGGTGATCTTGGAGGAGTATTCGATGAACTTCCTATTTGCACTACTCTAGAATTCCAAATCAAGTGACTCTTATTCTGTCATCTATCAGGTAATTGTGTGAAGATACCACCTATATTGGACCTATACTAGGTCACTCGATCTGTATTGTTAGCTAGCTTGTACAAAATTTACTTCAAGTCTTATCAGGCCCTCCTTCTAGCGCCAAACAATTGTTGATGTTGGTTTTATTCAGCATAACAGAGATAAAATTTAGAAAGAATCATAGCTTATCTTGAAGAATATAGAGAACTATTGGAAATACTTCTCTATTCCAAGTCTACGTTAACCAGGTCATGGTTGTGTTGAATTCACTCAGGGTTCAATGCGAAGCTGTTTTGTTTTAAGGGGCCCTATGTGACTTAAGTGTCTTGTGATGACTGGACTAGTTTATTATATGTAAATAATCTCAAATTTCACCAAAGTAAATGTCTCTTTGCATGTATTTACTACTTTCTTAAAAAGTTTTACATGAATGTGGATAAAACTCACTTTGTATCTCAAATTTATATGAAAAATTGCTAAGATCTTTATAATTCACTAGTACTTATGCGAATCAATAGCAATTTCCTTTATATAACTGCGTGCATGCTAATTATTTAAAGATTTTTTTGAGAAAAGATAGAAAAGATAGGGTTAGAAACATTGTTTTAGATAGGATAGAACGTTCTTCTATCCACATATGACAAGTCTAAATGATCCTGAACAATTCAACAACAATTAAATTCCTATATGTAAATCCTGAGCATTTTCATGAACATACATAAAGAATTGCAATATTTTAAAGAAAGATACATCAAACAAATACCTAAATCAGAAAACACTTTGGATTAGATGCATAATTATGAGGTTTACATTCATTTGATATATAAAGTCATTTTGAATTTACAATGTAACTATGAGTTTTATTGGATAGATCAAAATTACTAAAACTCACAAACGTCTTTACAGATGCATGAAAGAGGCAGTACATTCCACACACTCATTTATGCAGACATAGGTGACCTCCTCTCTAAATCACTATTGCTCAAAGTATTCACTTAAGAATCACTTCCTTTTGCAGTAAAGTTACTAATTACGGTCTTAGGCTAAATGCTATGAATCCCTGTGTAACTAAAATACAAGTACCAGGGTTCCTTATATAGATTTGAATCCCCCTTTGCTATGGTTACAAAAAACCAATCCATGGTTCAAATTCAAACTTACAAAATCAATGGTGGAAAGCATTTCCTAACCATTCTTTAAAATATCTTTAAGAATATTCTCTTTGGCTCAAAGGATACCATTGGGATCTTTTAAACATGAAATATTTTCCCTTGAATTTCTCCATCTGCTGACTTCCCACAAAAGACAAAATTGAAAACATCAAAGCACTTTGAAATATCCCAAAAGGGAATTACCCACTACCGCTGGTGCTTGTCTTTGAATCTTCTCCCCTTTTCTTCAAGTATTCTGCATACCTGGCTATCAATTCTATAATAGAAGTATGAGTACTCCTTTAGATTTCTATCCATGTATACTTCTGTAATTCAACTCTTTCTTTCAATATTCTTGCTTGCTTTTCTACATCCTCTCTATTTTTTTGATACTTCTTTATCCTAGCATTTAGTTCAATAATGGAATCAATCATTTCAGTACTCAAATTAGCTACAGGGATTTCTAGGCAAGGTAGATAAATGGCTTTGAATTCTTTTACTGCCATAACCGCATCATACACTGGTATTTCCTAGCACTCATGCCCAATAAGTCTCTATATTATCTTCATGTGTTTCTTTATTATATCATCACCAATTTCCTCCAAATCTCACATATTCACAATGCAACCCTTTAAAATGTCATCTCCAAATTTCAACTCTAATCTATATTTTTGTATTTGGTTTGCCATTTGAGGTGTTAGTATTCCCTCCTTTATCAATTCTTCAACCCTCTCATTCATGGCCTCAACTTGCTTCAACTCATAACTGCTTTCTTTCACTCTTGATTGACAATGATGTATATTAATATTGCAATTGTTTTTCTCTGCAAGGGTAATGGCCCAATTGGTAATTGCCTATCTTACTATATTCTCTCCCTTTTGAATGAATGTGTTAAGCCACTCTTAAAAAATGTTTGCCTCAATTTTCTTATTTTCCATTTCATTCACTTGATCCTTTGATAAAATGGCCAGCTTTGTAGGTAAATTTGGCATATTAACATTAGGGTCAAACATTCCCTGAATGAACTCCTGCAATTAGATAATGTGTCCCTTCAAATAATCAAATTTATCCTTATCTTTTCTCATCATCCCAATGGTCACTTTGTTCATATCCTCCCACTCTACAATGTGTTGTTCTCTGGTCACATACCTAAGATCTATGTTGAGCAACTAATAATCATCCAGGCTCATTTCTCTTTTTGCTTTGTGTTTCTAGGTATGGCCAGCTCTAAAATTCTTGATCTAGATGGGACTCTCTTTATAACAGACATGGTCCTTGCTTTTCTTCTTTCTTTTTGTGAGGTGTGACAACCCAATAAGCTCTTTATGTCTATAGGGACTAGCTGCACTTCTGCCTTTTCTCTTCTAACTTTCGAGCCCATCCAAGCTGGTGCTTCTTTGCTAGTTTCCGCCCCTTTTTCATTTATCACCTCTTCTTGAGGTTTCTCTGTCTGCATTTGTTCTTGTTGTTGTTGTTGCTGTGGTGGAGGATTCTGATCTAGAGGTGGTGGCCCATGTGGCAGTGATGGTGGTGCATTATTTTGTTGTTGTGGCTCCTCCTCTTCATTCTCCTTTTCTTCTTCCTCCTCTTCTGTAACTTCTCCAGTATCTTACTCTGTATCCTCTTCTTCTGAGCTCTTCTTTTGATTTCTTTGCTCAATACTAATATGTGGAACACTTGAAACATTAATACCAGAAATACTTGATGACATTGTTGCCCCTGTCAACACCTTAGTTTGAACATGTACATTCTCAGGCAGACCTTCTTGGCCTGAGTGTGGTGATTTAATTGAAGATATATCAAGCCCCTCTGTAGTTTTCTCTTCTTATTTTCCTTCCCCTGCTACCTGTTGTGCAACAACCTGCACTTCTTTTATGATTTCCTATGACACAAGTTGACCAAAAGGGTCCTTTGCTTCCAGGTCCTCTTGTATATTTTCTCTTTTTTTTCATTGGGGTTTGTGCCCTCTTCATAGACACCTAAGCACTGTGTTCTTCTAGTATAGGGGATCTCTTTGTTGTTTCTTCCTCTTCTTCATTCTCTACCCCTATATTTGTTCCAAGTTGTACCTCATCCTCATCACTACTATCATTATCAATGTTTACAATTTCACCCACCTTTCTGACTTCTTGGGCTTTTGACTCTTGTAGCTTCTCCTCAATTAATTATTTTTTGACCTTTATGTAGCCTTGTATTCTCTCTTCATGTGTAGAGTCAGTAGATACAGGCCCTTTTCTTATTTCTACCTGTGGATCATCTACAATCACTGTAGGTACTTATGCCTTCCTTTTTGGAGTATCAATGATCACAGTTGTCAATGGACCTTGCTCCTCTGAAACCCTTGGTGCTTGTACCTATTTTGCATTAGCCCCTTGGCTTGATGTTCCTTCTTCTATGAATGTGCCTAAAGCAATTGCAAATGTGATACCAAGAGCATAAGGATCCATAAGTGTTGAATTCTTTTCCTTGTCAACAATTGTAGTTTCTACAATTTTCCTCCTCTTTTCATAGAAACATAGTAAATCATCTTCATTTTCTCTTTCTCTCTTCTTTCCCTTCTTTTGATATGTGGCTACAATACCCTGAGCCTAAGCTCTTCTATCTTATCATTTAGCCATGTCTTGGAAAATAAAATAACTAGCTTAGATATCATCTCCAAGGATGTTTCCATTGGCTCTTCCTAATTTGGTTCATTAATGGGCAATTGTGCCAGTCCCTTGCTTTCATAGCTTTTGTGTAATACCTTACCATCATCCTTTTTAATTTCTTGGGGTACACTAATTTCCCCCATGGTTCTCATTTGTTCTAAAGTCAATCTTTGGTGAGCCCTCTTCCTCACCTCTTTCTCATTCTCACGATATGACCAAAAGTCTTCAATGTGGACTTGGTGTCTAAATTTATTATCATTGTAATTTTGGATCCTATGGAAAGGGCCAAAATGCCTGGCTAAGTGAAATTATTCAAACCCATAGTACCTCAGCTCTTTCTCTGATTGTTGAGCTATATCCTCATTATAATATGAATATATACCAAGTATCCAAGGGAATTTAATGTTTCCTCTACCAAACTTCCTTTTATACATTCTGAACACATTCAGAATCTACCTAAAGAATTCTAATACAATTAATCTGTCCGAAGGATACCTTGGCAACTTGAATGGTTTTCCCTCAAACCCCTCAGTTCTAATGTATGTGAAGGTAGGGAATTGGATATACCAAGAGCTGAAGAGGCTTATGACACTTTTTGCCTCCTCTAATAACCTTCTATCCTTATCTCCTATTAAAACTCTTACCAAATAAGTATAGAATACGTCGTTGACTCTTGCATACTTTCGTAGTGCATTCTCCTCTTGTAGATCATGATAATGGTCATAAACTAATTTTTGGCCTGGGCCATTTCCCAGGGCACCCACCCTGTCAATCCCAGCTAAAGGTAGCATTTCAACTGCACATGAATAAATTACATAAGAAGACATATAGAAGCGCCTATTTTTATTCCACCCCATTACTTGTTTATATATTTCAGTACTAATAACCCTAGCTGAGTGAATTGTTCCAAACTTTTCTCTGATATACTGAATGATGGTGAACATTTATGGCTCAAACTTTGCTCCATCTTTTAGCCCAACCATCTTGATCAACAATGTGATCATTATGTGTATTTCTTCCTTCAAATCAATCTTGTATAAATTATTTGGCACTCTTACTCCAGCCTTTGGTTTATTTTCTATTGTATAGCACCCGTAGAAAATTGCACTTTTGCACTCTTTCTCATTATTAGTAAAATCCAAGGCATACTGATCTATATCAACATCCATCATTTGATCCTGAATCTCCAAGCTAAATGTTCTAGCTATTCCCTGTGTGAACAAATCTGCAACAACCTCTCCATTGTGCATTACTCTCCTGGTATTCAAATCATATCAGCTTATGCAATCTAATATCAAATCTTTGGCCTCCATCGCCAAAGGAAAATCAACAGCCTTGTACAACACCTTTTTCCAAATATTTCTCATGTCTGGAGTGGCATCTGGTGTCATGATTTTCTGTAACACATCCTCTGAATCGTACTGACCAATGTCTGTATATGTGGCTGTTCCCCCCCCGTGCTATATATCAAAGATGAATATCCCCTGAATAACAACAATTCTTCCCTAACCGCTTCTTTCTTCAGCTTCCTTTCTTTTTTAACCTTCTCTTTTTCACCATCTGACTTGGTATCCATCTTCTTTTGCTTTAGTACCATCTTGTCAAGAAAATTTATACATTTTACCCTCTCATTTGCGCATAATCCTAGGATTTCACCACAGATTTTTACTCTTTTAACAGTTATCCTAGGGTTTTTTGTCATTTTCTCTATTTGGAATTTATAGATTTTAACAATATCAAATCATTTCCTATCATTAACTATAGTAATGTGCAATACCTTACATTATTTTGTTAATTAAAATTACTGTAACTAATCACAATTTTATTTGACTGAATTTCAATGGCATTTGAGGCACATACCTATGTCTGCAACCGATTTGACCTTAAGAATGTCAACAAAACATTTACCTTTCAAACATCACACCATTACCATTCTTCAATTTCTGTTCAGCGCTTGAATCACCCTTTCTCTAGCTTTGTGAAATTTTTTGCAATTTTAACCTTCGAATGCAATTATGAAACTAAACATAATCGAATTTCACTTTTTACCTGTTCAAATTCTAAGTTTCCAGTGGTAGATGCGCATTGAATGTTGTAATTAATGCATACAGTTTAGTCTGTGTCTAACTTTCCCATTTACTTCATATTTTGAACTTTCCATATGTTAATTCCCGCACCTTACTTTGTATATCATGCATACGTATTTTACCATTCGAAATTTTGTATATCAAATTTTGTATATTCCTATGTATATTTTATACAACGAAACATACAAACTTAGACTCTTGCGGGTTTATGAAACATATTGCATTTAATTTCACGTCTAGCCTTGTATCTAACTTTTGTATATTGCAATGTACATGCAATGTATACCTTCAAACATACAAGCGCGGATTTGAAGGATGTACCAACTAGCTTTGACTTTATGTTAATTCTGGTATTGTATCTTTGCCTTTTGTATATCGCGCTTGCATAATAAATACAACATAACATACATACAAACAGAGCAGACCTCAGTTTGTTATGAACCACATTTGAATTACTATCGGTTCTGCCTTTGTATCTCCATTTATGTATGTTACCCCTTGTATATTGTAGACATCTTATGATAATACCCCTGTGGGCCCCACCAAATTTAATCACTTTGAACTTCTTTTTAAAACCCGAGATTGTACCTACATTTTAGATACAAACAAATATACATACAGATATACCATATAACATTTGTTTGGATTTTTGACTTTTATAAACTAGATTATATATTCCTTTCGGGTTCAGTCATGTACATTCCCTTATTTGTATACTAAATGCATGAGTTTAGACATATAGTACAATACACAAATACAATCACGAAATCCAATGCCTATTCAATTTACCTCAGAACACAATCGGGTCTAGGTTTGCATATTTAAGTTTAAGCATTCAAGATACATATGCAAAAGAAATGATACAAAAACCTAACTGTACCACAATACGACAACATTAGCATCTCATATGCAAAGAAATTTGTATATGAAATAGAAATTTAATTAAACACTACACTTTCACCAAAACCACCCTATTTCTCGAAACACCCAGAATTTCAAGTTGGTTCAAAGAACAACCCTAAATCATTTTTCATGCAAAACCCACTAGTAACCCCTATTTCTCTCTAGTACTATGCATTTTGATTTTTCACGTATTTCTAGCACCAAGTACATTTTCCCTTTTCCACCAAGTAAGACCAAACCACAAGAAAGCAAAAGAAAACAAGGTCCTCATTTTGCTAGAGGGTAAAATGGGGCGTGTTATGAACATCACAACAATACAGAAATGACAAACCAAAACAAGATAGCACAGAGTAGTAACCCCGAAATTCCACCACAACTGGGACAAAAAGGAGAAGCTAGGATGATAGGATTATTCAAGATCATGCACAACGAAGAAGAAGAGGAAGATCATGAGGATGAAAATGAGCAAATAAAAGCATATGAAAGCATCATTTTGGTAGTGGAACCAATACCAGCTCCAATTGGACCTTATGAGATCATAGAAGACTTAAAGAAAACATATGCGCACATTTCATTCATTGATTTACTCAGGAACTCCCCTTCACATCACCCCATGTTACTAAAGGCAATAGGTCTAAAATACCTTGACCAAATTACACCACCACCTAGTGAACAAATCAATCATGTGGACTACGATCTCAGCCCAACAAACTTAGAACTTAGAGATCCGGGGTTCTTCTTCAACTTACAAAAGATGCCTTCTCAGGCAAAGTTAACAAAAAAAGGGGACCCGATACTATATCTTCAAGTGTGGATCTATGATACATGCATCAAATGAACATTAATTGATGATGGGGCCTTAGTAAATATAGTTCATTTCTCCCTTCTAAAGAGGATGGGCTATGGACACACCAATATCACTACCTCACAAGATACTCTAAGTGGATATGATAATCTAAAAGCTATCACCATAGGCAAAATTACCCTTCCAGTAACTTTGGGACCCAAAACCATTCCAACCACTTTCTTTGTCATCGATAAGGACATAGGATATAACTTGATTCTTGGAAGGCCATGGATACACAGAATGAAGGCTGTGCCATCCACATTATCTCAAGAAGCTCGATTCTTACACTTAGGGAAAGTTTATGTCGCAAAGGGAGATCCAGAACCTTTCAACATGTTAAAATTGAACACACCAAACAAATTCATAGGTATCCCTATAGACTATGAACTCCCCACCAACAAGTTAACCATCCTGAATCCCACACCTTGTTTGATATGCATCAAATGAATGGAAATCATAGAAAAGACCATAAACATTGCAGAGATCAAAACTTTAGAGAATGAGTTATTTTCAAAACAAAAGGAAATGGTTCCCAAAGATAAGACTATTGAGATCATGGAGTTGATCAAATGAGATGGACCACTCTAATTTCCCCTAGAGATACTCATGATCAACATCCAGGAGGCCTACAAACTCTTCCCTTGCATAGGGGAGAAGCTGCATAGAACTGAAGGACCAGTGTTTCAAACCACTACATTAGATCTAAGAAATGCTGACCCAGATGCTTTCTCAGATGTAGAGGAAGACATGATGGAAGGTTACACACCATTGTCTCCGCTAAGTGAATCACGTGTCCCTGAGACACTAGAAGAAATAGAATTGTATGAGCCTCTCCCACCAACAAAGGATTCACATCAACCAGTGATACCCATGGAAGAGGCATATTCCATCGATAATGAATCAACCAATGCTATGTTTATGGTATCCAAACCACAAGAAAAACCAACCACCTCTACCTTGGTTCAATCAAATGAACTTGATGAATGGGAAGCACCTTGAGTACAAATAGAAATGGTTGAGAGAATTCTTGACAAAGATGAAGAAAGCAAATGTATCTTTCACAGAGAGTGGAATATGAGAGTGACAGTCAGTGTTGATGACCCTGTCATTTTTGAACTCCCAAAAAGTTATATCGGATATGCCATGGACTTGAGGCCAAAACCAAATGGGAGGACAAGTATAAGATTTGTCCATCCTAATGAGCAAAGGGAGCCACAAACTCCTCTTGAGATGTTCCAATTCTTGCAAAGAATCCAAGAGAGATTAGAGGTGAAGATCTACATGCAGGAACAATTTGACCTATTAGCAGAACTATTGAATTGTGATGGAGTCCTGTATTGGACTCCCTCTCATCAACATGCCTTTCAAGACTTACTTCATCTCACGATACCAAGAGAAGCCACTGAGTTGGTAGCAATAGATTCAAATGACAAACCCTATAGAATAGGAGAACTCGTCTTGAGAAGAGGTAGCACGAAAAATAAGAAAAGAAGATGAAAAAGAGCTTTTTTGGAAGACTAGAAAGGTCCTTACATGGTCAAAGAATACGTTAGAAATGGTGCCTATCTCTTGTGCACAATGGAGGGAGAGGAATTTGGTGAAACAATCAATGCCTTTCACCTCAAGAAATACTATGTCTAAAAAACCAAAAAAAATCATAAAAAACATAAAAATACAAAAAAATTAAAAAATCAAAAATGTCAAAATCAATTTGTTTCTTGCATTTCTGTATCATTCTGTTCATCTTGCATCACTGTCAGTGACTCACTCTTGTACTATTTTCTTTTTAGTAAGGAGTCTAATGTTGTCTAGATATATGTCATCCTTTCAGGACCTAGAGATTCCCCATTTTTCAAAATCACCATTATCCCCTTTTCATTCCTAGCGATTCTAATCAAAACCTAGCTCTTAGCTTTACACTGATCCCAGTCTTAATGAGTCAAGATGTTAGGTCTAAACAAAGTCAGTATTCAAACCTACAATGTTCAAAGGAAGCTTGCAGGTAGACCTTCCCAATTCTTCCCTAGTGGTAGAGAAGTCCAACCAGATTACAAAAACCTTTAGGTGGCGCTCAGCCCCTTATCTTTCTTGGCCACAAATGTCAGGAAGATCAAAACTCTGAAGGAAGCAATCTAAGATTTGAGTGAATAAAAACTGAGTGAGAAAAATAAGAGAATTGAAAAAGTGAGAATTGAGAGATCAAATTATTGCATATCAAAAGTTCCAAAAAGTATTCATTTCTTGAAAAGTCAAAATCCAAAAAATTGAGAAAAATCAAGTGAGAAAATACAAAAAAGGTGAAAAAGCAAAAAAAAGAGATACAAAAAAAATGAAAGTGAAAGAGAGAAGATTGCTAAATGTCCGTACTCTTGGGTGGAGATTAGTCTAAGCTCGAAGCCTCAAGGGTGACATTCTAACAAAGAAAGAGAGGTACAAAGCACACACACGCACTAGCTGGGCAAAACCAAAGAGTCTAGTAGGCTCTTGGTTCATCTTCTATCTAGGTACCCTTGTTCTTTTCTTTTTATCCTTTACCCCAAGTCTACCTTGCTTGCTATCTATGATCTAAGTCTAGCGAACACCAATAAAATTTGCTACTTGTCTAAAGTTGAAAGCTTATCAATTTGTCTTACCTAGATAAGGATCAGTGTTTAGCCTTTAGCGAAGTCTAGAAATTAGAAATGCTGCATTATTCATTCCCACTCCCCACTTGAGTTTTCCTAAATCCTATCTTGCAGCCTTGAATAGGTCTCTTATATCAGGACAACTTGCAATCCCCTTGTAAAGGGTGGAATTTGGATAGTTGAGTTTTAGTAGTTTTGTGTGTATATCCTCCTTTCACCCTTTCATTCAAGGACCTAGGGTCAAGTAACAATGCACTATCATACCCTAGGGCACTTTGAGATGTAGGGAAACTTGGATTTATGTGATTTGATTACCAATTATGTTCAATTATTCTCAATTATACCTCAAAACCCTAATTATGCAATTATAGAAGCAAACAGACGAATATCAGAAAATGTTGCTATAGAAAGATGTAAAATGACAAATAACTATGCACTTGTTTTTAGGGTTCGGAAGCAGAACAGTCAGGGACTATGTAGCAGGCTCCCAAGTCCAATGTCCAGGTTTTTGTCAGGATCTAGAAACTTGATCCGCAACCTACTCCTACTGTATCAAAGATTTTCCTGTCATGGAATCCAGAGGACTTGGTAGCAGATGCCCAAGTCTAGGGTACTATTTTTAACTCTAATCTGCAAATCTGACACTAGTGATTTTTTTAGTGGCTAATATTTGCCAATTGGCTAATAGTTGAAATTGGGGATTCGAAATTTGGCTAATAGTACAAGCTGTAATGCGACATGAATCGCCACATTTTTACAAAATTTTATTTTAGTCCTAGCTAAATCGTCAGAACATTTATTTTATTAAACTTTTAAACTCAAAGACTCACCATAATATTCGATACATGATTATATTAGATTCGCCTAAATTTTATAAGTTATAGTAGAAAATGAAATTAATTTTCCAATAAAATTATATAATTATTGGTTACTTTAGGGCCATATCACCAAATTTTAATCACCACCATTGATTTTTTTATAATCTAATGATTGGGGTTGTATTCCATGGGTTAAAATGTACCCACATAGCTCAAATGCCTATTGATCCCAAAATTATATTTGGGTCGTTGATCTCAATTTATAATCTAATGGCTGGGGTTAAATTCTAGAGGCCAAAATGTACCTACAAAGCTCCAATGCCCATGGGGCTTGAAATTGGATTTAGGTTGTTGATCTCCACTGAGATCAATGACCTAAATGCAATTTTGGGCCCCATGGGCATTGGAGCTCCACGGGTACATTTTGGCCCATGGAATAGAACCCAAATCGTTAGATTATAAATAAAATCAAGGATGGTGAAAAATAATTTAGGACTAATTTAAATATTCAATGTTTGATTTAAAATATTAAGGAGTTAAGGAATTATAGACATGAGCACTACACCTTAAACTAGTCAATCAGTACCACCCTCAAGCACTTACTTTTCCATAGGAATTTAAGTTTTTTGAAAAGGATTCGCCATGGTAATCAATGCATTTGCCTATTTTTCGTCAAGATTCACTAGGATTATCTACAAATTTCTATTGATTTAAAATAATTCGCCAATAAAATTAATATTTTTTAGAAAATAAGAAATATTCGCCAATAGAAATTAATATTTTTTTCTAAAAAAATGAAAGATTTGCCAAGATTTTATATCTTTTTTCAGGGGGGATTTCTTAAAGTTATCACTATCCGACACTCTGCAATATCCTTTTGCAACTCCACTTTTCCTGTATCTTCAACCTATAACTTGCAATCACAGAAACTTTGGGAGGGGGTTGTGGTGTTTAGAGGCTTGCCTCAGTCAAGCCCTGGAGAGACATTCAAGTCTTCTAAACACCATTGTCAGATAGAGAGTGCATGCCCTTGAGAGGCAGAGGCAAATACCAAATGATAAATGCTCAAGAATACAAATGATGTCACCTTGTAGTGAAGATCTCATGGAAGGAAGAAGTTCTTCTTGCCATGAGGAGATGATTACTCAAATCTGCAAATACAAACACATAGACAACACAAATTTTCTCTTGCCACACAATGAATGCCTTGAATCGCCTTCACATAAATTTGAGAATCCCAATTGCTAGCTAGTAATCATCTAGGTGTTCTCTAGTTTACAAATGAATGCCTAAGCATGCTTATATATGCAACTACAAACACTCCCACAAGAATTATGTAATTCAAACTTACCGTGTCAGCATAGGACCTAAATAACGGTCACAAGCTGACACTCAAAATTTGGGATTGACCCAAAATATGGCAGGACTAGGTCATGGGCGCCCAAGTCCTCCCCCCTATTTTGGTCAAGGTTAGGTTCAAGGGATCCCCCTAGGTCCCATTTGTCATGAAACTTAGGGCTCATCTCATCAGGGTGCCAAAATATGATGCAAGATGTCCTAAATGCAGCTAAAAGACCGGGAGCTAAACCTTATGAGGGAAAAGCCCCCAAGGGGACATTTTTTGACGTTACATTTAGCCCCCACTTTAATGTATGTATAAACCCGAGGCCAATACATGTATTAAAGTATAGTCAACAAACACAAAAAATATGCCAAGCATGGAGAAGACACACCAATCACATTGAAGATAGTTACAGACATGCAAAACACGGAGAAGATAGTTACAGTCACGCAAAACATGGAGAAGACATCAGATGCATAGAAGACAGTTAATGCATGGAAGACAGGAATGATTTCTTTTCTTTTCTTTTTCTCATATATATATAATGTAGATGCAAGTACAAAGAAAGTAAACACACCTCCCATAATACAGGAAGCACTCATCGTGCTGGTTTTTAGACTGCATATATGGGGCAACACACATGCAAGACATGCAAAACCTCCCAAAATGCAGGAAGCACTCATCGTGCTGGTCTTTAGACTGCATATGGGGCAACAGACATGCTAAACAAAGCAAGCACACCAAACACACACACTTTGAAGACACAAAGAAAACATGACAAACAAGCGATGGAGTGTTCCTATTTCTAGGCTCATCACCATCTCAGACACATTACAAGCACACACTGACGATTGGGCTTTGCCACAACAATTGCCAAAGACATGTTTAAGGGTTGAGTTAGTCATAGAACCACTCCTCGCTTCCGCAGAGGGAGGATGGGCACTCTTTGCAAGAAAAATGCCACCCTCGCCTCCATAGAGGGCTTAAGATGATTGATTTATTGATTGCAAACAAACTTAGAGTGCAGGAGGGACTCATCGCCACCAGTCTTTAAACTACACTTGAGGACAAGCACATTGCTAACATCTACAACATATAGCTTACCTTATATATGCCCCCACCTTAAGGTGGTTGATATCACACATCGATATCAAGCACGTTAAGGTAGGAAGAAAACACATAGGGGAACACAGACTTTCACAAAGCCCATGCCCCTCAGAGGTGACATGTACTTTACGATCGTCAAGTGTTCCCACAAACACATCCCTTCAAGAAACATGTTAGTGTCCATAATCATGATAAACAACAACATCAATGCATATGATCAATCACACAAAGAGCCAAGGTTATACCACAAATTCAGAGATCGAGGATAACCGTAGGGCTATATCACGAAAATCTCAGAATTGAGGACTACCAAGGGAGATTCAAAGACAAAAAAAGTGCATAGAGCAGCAGTATTGTTAAGGTTTCTAAGTGAGATAAAGATCATCAAAATCACTATGCAGAAAGCACAGAGTGCTTCTACTAGCCAAGATAAGATATACAACCCCATCGTCATATTAGGAACTAAGTCCAATTTTTTATTGCTCGCTAAAGGGACACTAGGTCTACATTAGTATAGATGTATGTCATCCTTCACCTGCTAGATAGAAACACTAGAGGAAGGGAAACAATAAATTAGAGAGGAGAAAAAAGTGTCTTAGGGACAATCATGTAGGAGGGTGCCCCCAAGTCACCAACCGCAATGCTATGTCCATAAGACACAACACACAACAATGAAATCAGAGAGAGATGCAATATAGAAGAATGATGATACAAATAGGTCACAACAGAGGCGATCTTCTAGTATCCCAGACCTTACAGGAGAACCAGGGGTCATCCCACGAGGCGTAAACAACACATAACACATCACAGGGGAAGCACATCATGAGAGATCAAGGGTTAGAAATACTTACCTTTAGGGATCTTCATGCTAAGTCTCATCATCAAGTAATTCATCGTCATCCTCCCACTCCTGAATGGTAGAGGAAAGTGGGACATAAGGTCCCATAGCCCAATTCATGTTCTTGTCTTTAGATTGTTCATTGTTAGGATCATCTTTGTTTGGTTCAATGTTTGGATCAATGTTTTCTTGTTGAGATGCAAGGTTTATGGCATAAGCTTGTCTTCTTCTCCTTCTTTCTCTTTCTTTTCTATTTCTCTTTCTATTACCACTTATCTCTTGTAAGATAGGGCTTTGTTCTTTCATGGGTTTTTTCATTTTAGAAGAAGAAGCACCAAGATCAAATCTCATTTATCTAGGTGGAATGTTTTATTGTCAACAATTACCTCCCAATCCTTGTAAGGATGGCGGGGGAGGAACCTCAGCATAGGGACATTGTCCTTTCGGTCTAGGGTTCTTTTCAAATGCAGGTTGCTTGTCTTTTGTTATTTCTTGCATAGAGGGACCGACCATTGGATGTAATAGTTTTGATTTGTAATTTCTATATCTCAAAAAGTTAAATTATGTTCGTAGCTCTGGTTTATTTTCAAATTTGTCCCAAAAGTAATCCAGCATAAAGTGTTGTGTAATTAAAGGCTTATGCATATTTCAATGAATAGTATGCACTTGTCCGTTCAAAGGAAACTTTACACATTTATAAATTGTTGAAGGGATGACTTTCATAGCCTTTAACCATGGATGTCCAAGTTTTATTTGAAATATATTAGAAACTGGAATAACATCAAACTATTGTTCTACATGTTTCTCAAATACAATGAAAAACAATGATATCTTCCCAGAAGTGTTTATAAAGGTTCCCTTATGTGTTTTAATCATCATGTCCAAAGGGTCATAAGATCCTTGCATTAATTGATGTGCAAAGAGGAAATCTTCAATGGCGACATTAGTTATGTAATTAGGATAATAAGTGTTCCATCCATAGGGTTTCCCATTATTTTCATAGTGATGTAAAGAGGTCCTTCAGTGTCTCCAGTTGTTCTATCATGAGATGTAAACACAATTTCAGGTTCAGGGACCTTTCTCTTCATTTAAGGCCTAGGAGGGAACCTATTGTTGTTATTGTGATTAGAGGCCATGTGTATATGTTCAAATTAGTGCAAGATCAGTTTTTAAAAGTTTTCCAAAAGTATGCTAAAGACAAGTGCAAAACTATATGCAAAAATGACCTAAAATGCTTGATTTTTGGTACTTTTTCAATGCAAATATATGAAAGAAAAGGTGTTGTAAGGATTTTGATCATGGGAATAAAATAATATGTCTGATATCAGTCCAATATAAAAATAAGATCCTTCACAACACAGTCTTGATGCAAATCGAGGTTGATGACAAGTCAAAATCTAGTGAAAATACACTAAGATATGCGATTTTTTCACCAAACCTCAATGCAAAAGAGCATGACAAAGGGTGTTGTGAGGAAAATGATTATGGAAATAAAATTATATCAGTAATAACAGCCACCTAATGCCAAAAAAATCTGTCCCAACACGCTTAAAATGCCACTCAAGATCAAACCCTAGTGAAAATATAACAAAAATATGCAATTTTTCACGATTTTTCAACTCCAGAACCTAGAAAAAGGGGTGTTGTAAAGAATTTTAGGAGATGCATAAAATAATAGCAATGATATTAGTCACCTCAATCCATAAAATTTATCACAACATGATTGGAGTGCAATCTAGGTCAAACCCTAGGGCAAATATAGCAAAAATGTGTAATTTTTTGCCAAATTTTCAATACAAGAGGCCAATAAAAAGGTGTTGTGAAGATTTTTAGGAGGGGTAGAAGATAAAAACCCTTATAAAATTCAATTAGTGCAAAAATATTCTTCACAACACATTTATGGTGCAAATTTTGAGAGTCAATAAGGCCAAATCTAGTGAAAATCAAGGTTTTTCAAGCCCTAGGTTTGAGATCTTAATACAAAATGCTATATGAATGTTTTGCAAGCTAATTTATGATGAAAATTAAGTCCAATCAGATCTGAAAATAATTTTCACACCCTACCATGCAAAATGCAAGTGCAAATCTAAGGAAAAATCAATGAAAATGCTAGTTTTTGTTAAAATTTTCTATGTATAAATGCAAATTTTTGAGATCTAAATGCAAATTTACACTAAAATGCAACACTAAATCCAAATGCAAATTTTAATAAGTGTCTAAGATCAGTAGAAAAATCTGAAACAAGATTTTGCCTACAAATCCTAGTTTTTGGAATTACTAGGTTATATGAAAAATTCAAATTTTCCAACAAAACCCTAGCAATTTTATGATGAAAATGCAATGCAATTTATTGAATTTTTGTAATTTTATACAATTTAGCTCAGATCTAATGCATAAATCATAAATTTGATGAAATTCAAATTAATTAATGCAACATGCAAACCCTAGAATGCTATTTTTAAAAAAATTTCCAATTTTTCAATTTTTTTGTAAGTTTTCCAATGCAATAAGATGATTGATACTATGAATGAATAAAATCACTACCAATCTAAAGCAAAACACTCAGCAAGGTGCAAACAAGTCCAACAACATGGGTTCACCAAAATGTAAAGTGTAAAATTTGGATAGTTGAGTTTTTGGTAGTTTTATGTGTATATCCTCCTTTCACACTTTCATTCAAGGACCTAGGGTCGAGTGACAATGCACTATCATACCCTAGGGCACTTTGAGATGTAGGAAAACTTGGATTTGTGTGATTTGATTGCCAATTATGTTTAATTATGCTAAATTATACCATAAAACCCTAATTATGCAATTACGGAAGCAAATAAACAAATATCAGAAAATGTTGCTACAAAAAGATGTAAAATGACAGATAACTGTGAACTTATTTTTAGGGTTCAAAAGAGGAATAGTCAGGGACTATGTAGCGGGCACCCAAGTCCAATGCCCAGGTTTTTGTCAGGATCTAGAAACTTGATCCGAAACCTGCTCCTGATGTATCAAAGATTTTCCCATCACAGAATCTGAAGGACTTGGTAGCGGGTGCCCAAGTCCAGGGTGCTATTTTTAACTCTGATATGCAAATTTGACACTTTGCAATATCCTCTTGTAACTCCACTTTTCCTGTATCTTCAACCTGTAACCTGCAATCACAAAAACTTTGGGAGGGGGTTGTGGTGTTTAGAGGCTTGCCTCAGCCAAGCCCTGGAGAGACATTCAAGTCTTCTGAACACCATTGTTAGATAGAGAGTGTGTGCCCTTGAGAGGCAAAGGCAAAAACCAAATGATAAATGCTCAAAAACACAAATGATGTCACCTTGTAGTGAAGATCTCATGGAAGAAAGAAGCTCTTCATTCCATGAGGAGATGATTGCTCAAATCTGCAAATACAAACACATAGATAACACAAATCTACTCTTGCCACACAATTAATGCCTTAAATCACCTTCACATAAATTTGAGAATCCCAATTGCTAGCTGGTAATCATCTAGTTGTTCTCTAGTTTACAAATGAATGCCTAAGCATGCTTATATATGCAACTACAAACACTCCCGCCAAGAATTTCGTAATTCAAACTTACCGTGTCGACATAGGACCTAAATAACGATCACAAGACGACACTCAAAATTTGGGACTGACCCAAAATAGGGCAGGACTAGGGCGCGGGTGCCCAAGTCCTCCCCCCTATTTTGGTCAAGGTTAGGTTCAAGGGATCCCCCTAGGTCCCATTTGTCATGAAACTTAGGGCTCATTTCATCGGGGTGCCAAAATATGATGTAAGATGTCCTAAATGCAGCTAAAAGACCCGGGAGCTAAACTTTATGAGGGAAAAGCCCCCAAGGGGACATTTTCTGACGTTACACCCCTAAATTGAAAATTGTATCTAAGAGCAGTCACATTGTTTGTTCCACATTGTATTCATGCCAAAAGTCAAAAAAAGAGTCTCAAAGCAATAAGGTCAAATGTCATTTCTCATGACATTCAGTAAGAGTAAAAGTTTCAGTTTATCATTCCTTGTGTTCTTGCATTATCATATCATGAACTGCATCTCATATATATGTCACAAAAAACTACAAAAATATATCATTGTTGTCATACTTGTATTGTTAAAAGAGTTAAAAAGCTCAAACATAATCAAAAAGTTCCCAAACCTCCAAACATGCACAAGAGATGAGTACAAATTCGATAGGAGAAAACCATAAAAGGATAAACTTTCATAGATACATCTAAAGTTTGCATATACAAAGGTATCAAAGAGCTAGGACAAAATTCTCTCAAAGGAAGTGAAGGCTCCCCATGCAAGGGAGCACGATTTCAAGAAAGGAAGTCAAGGGCGCAGTTCCCTCCAATGGAACCCTCAAGACTTCAGCTCCTCTGTCTATGAATACCACTCATTGCTCCATGAGACCTATGAGAGTGAGGTGCTCTACTGTGAGCATGTGACTGTGAAGGCCCCGCCATACTAGCATCACTTTGCCCAAAATTAAGGTGAGCCATCTCTCGGAGTACCTAAATCTCACCCTTAAGGGTGTCAACCTAGGTCTTCAACTCTATATTTATCTGGCATCTATGATAGATAGGAGTAAAAATGTCAGTGTGTCACCCTGCAGTAGGGGGCACACCAGGATCATCTAAAAGACAATCATGAGTCATCCTAGTGAAGAGAGAAGCTAATCCAAAATTAATCTCGTGAACAAAGTCCCTCCACTCTCTGACATTGCTTGAAATAGCAAATTGAAAGAAGACCAAGTCAATTCCCCATGAAAAGAGAAAGGACAAAATTACAAGAAGCAAATAGACTAAACTTACGTGGATCACTAGGCTGCCAATTAGGGTCAAACTGTCACATCACCTCATCTGAATGAGGAGGTCAAGGAATAATAGGAGGATCCTCAGGGATATTAGGAATATCATCTAAATCATCAATATCATCAAAATCCTCATCCTTGGGAAGGACATTGTCTGACGAATCATCACCATCTGGAATGTAGAAGTGGACTCTAAGTCCATAGTCACAATCAGAGATTGGGAAGGACCCCCTCTCCCTCCTCTCTGTCCTCATCTCAAAACTCTGGTAATGAGGACTCTTGGAGTCAAAGAAGTCCAAATGACTATCCTCTACCCAATCTCACCCATCTCTTGGACAATCTTGTAGCAAGTAGACACTGGGGACAAGTCTGAGATATCCTCACTAAACTTCTATAAGACACGATCAACCTGATGGGCCTCAACTAGACCATTACGGTCTGTAATCTTGGATACCCTGTGACAATACTCTTTGATCTCACCATCTCGGGCCTAGTACCCCTCCATGTCACAATAAGGATCAAAGATAATGTCCTCATTTGTAAGACAGTGGGTAAAGAAGCATCAAAGTGACCAACATGCATCCACCTTGTTGTTCTTGGTAAGCGTCTATCTGGAAGTGGAATAAGCTTCTGGTAGAGCTTCAGATGCTCAAATATCCATGTCATGATCAAAGAAGAGTGGCTAAAAGCTATAGCGCCTTGCCGTGAAATACAATAGAAGTCTCTATAAACCATGGCCAAGATGTCCGGTCCCCAAGTGTAACCTGTGCCCTCCTCAATCTCATGAATGATCAGTGTCGAACACCATCTCAGACGAGCCGAGGCTTTGTCTCCTAACAGGCTCAATGCAATCAACCCAATCAGGAACCTCCTCAAGAATGGGATGCAAAGTCATGGCACATAAGTAAGCTAAACTCCTGTCTGATCCCTAGGGTGATTAACCCCCATGAATGTAGCCCAAGAAGCCTTGTCCTCACAGCACTCACTAACTGGAAGAGCCAAAGGTTGTCCTCTCAAAAGAACCCCAAGTATGTGATACACATCGTAAAGAGTGATGGTCCACTCTTTAGAGATCTACGGGAATCTGAATGTGTTTTTGTCCAAATTCCAGTAAGTCAGAATGTCACAGCATATACGAGAAATAGGATGAATCACAGGCATGTGACAAACTCTAGCTAGACCTGCCCTCTTCAGAATAGCGCGATCCTCAGTACTCAATGAAGCAAACATCCCTAAGAGCCATCCCTACTCTTGGTAGACTTTCCATCAGATATGCATGTTCTACAAAATTAGAAGAGAACTTTAGATTATATCTCGTAAACTTGTAAAAATCCCTAAGAATCGTAAAATTGTAGAAAACCTAACACAAAAAAAGTGTATAAACCCTCGAAATTGCAATAAACCAGTGAATACAGTAGCCAAAACATGTTAGATCAGAGTGAAACAAGCATTAAACAACATGAAAATTTAGTCAAATTCAGCCCAACAGGGTCGCCCCCAGGTGACCCAGGTGTTTTGCAGGATCCCCCTCAGGTGACCCTGTTGTTTTGCAGGATCTCCCCCGGGCGACCTTGCTGTCAGATAGGATCTCCCTTGGGCAACCCTGCTTGACAAAAGGGGTGACCCTAGAGGAAGATCCCTCAACCAAAAACTGCTCTAAAAACTTCATTTTTCGACCAATTTTAGAAAATAAAAAAACAATCTTGCTCTAAACGATGAGATAAACGCAATGCAACAGAGAAAATCATCAAAAACAAATAATTTCAAGGGATTTTTCACAAAATTTAAACTAGGGTTTAGAGAAAGGTTTTTTATTGATTGCATACCCAATTCTCCATGGCTAAAGAAGAGGCAGCCATCTTCACGATCTCCTCGATGATACCTTTCTAACGACTACTCACACGAACAATTCCATCACCATTTTTCTCCGATCTCACAATTTGACTTGCTTTGTTTGCCCTTAGCTTAGTTTCATTTATGCATTTTTAGATTAGTTCTTTGCTTTAATGCATCCATTCCATTCATCATTTTACGTGCCTTCATCCCTACAAGTCCAAACTGACAAAGGCAAACAACTAGTCAAACTCAAATGATCCATGGTAAGTTCATCATTTCAGTTTTCATTATTCATTTTGATATATTTAAATGCCAAACTAATACTAGTTATTGCAGGTACAAATTGTGGGAAAATCGACAATAGGTAAGGCCTAGTTCAGGAACAGTACCTACCTTTCATGTAGACTTCCGTCCCCGAGGGGGAAAATATGTAAGCACAAAAATCATGCACAGCCTCCATGAGGACCCCTATGATGATTCAAATCCTTGTCATATACATGTAAGCGTGAAATAATGTCCTTTAAGAAGCAAACCTCTTGATGACATGTCCTCTTTCTTGTCTTGTGTTGTTTCTTCTTTATCAATTTCTCTCTCCCTGTTTGTTTGCGACATTTTTTGACACTTGTTGTGACACTTGTCGACTTGCATTTTCTGAGCTTTTGACCTTACTCCTAAGCCTTGTGAGTGTCTTGTAGGTGAGTTTTCACCTTTCCCCTATGTTTTTCATCCTATGCACCTCTAAAAGCCTTCTAGAGGTCCCCCTATCCATCTCCTATTTTCGGTTTTCAGTTCCGCTCAACTAATCCAAATCTCCCCCTATTATTTCCAGATCTCCCCTAGGAGATCCTGCAGGTGCAAGTGGAGATTTGGATTCTTGCACATGATTGACCTATTTCTGGAGGCAAAACCCCTCCTTTTCTTCTCTTCTTGCATCTCCCAGCCTAATTTTCTGCATCAGACCCTGTCCAGCTTGGATCTCCCCAGGTGACCCATGGTCGCCTAAGGGCGACCCTACCATTTTTATAGCCATGGAAAAACTCAAGTTTCTCACTCGTTTTTGCTCTATTTTTGCCTATTTTTCTTCCAATTTGCATGATTTTGATGTCTAATATAGAGTTAACTATTTCATGCACCCACACATGCATAATTATCTCTATTTGATCTCAAATTAACTCTTCAATCAATCTCATGCATTCCCTCACCTCCATTTCCTCTCCAGTGATAAGCTATAATTGATTTATCACTCCATAGTTAGCTGAGTTCACTAGGTAATCAACCTTGTTAACTCCCCAATCATCCTTGTTAACTCTTCAATCAATTGAGTTAACTTCTCAATGAATTCCACCTCTCATCCCTTCTTCCAACCTATAAATACCCCCTCCCTCAAGCACAAAGGGAGGCAAATTCATTGTGCACACAACACTTGCCAATTTTTGCTCTCAAACTTAGAATTCAAATGCTCTCATAGGATAAAGGTGCCTTTTGCTTTATTTGTTCAACCAAGAAATGCTACGCTGCTTCATTCTATGCCATTGTGCTTAACCAAAGCTCTCATTGAACTCATTCAAGCTTCATCAAAGCTTCTCTTTGCTTCTTTGTGTCGTTTTGTTTTCAAGAGGATCTCCTGCTACCACAAAAACACTCAAGGTTGCCATTATCAAGGATTTCTAAGGGTAGTGGAGTCACACAAATCTTCATTTCTCTCAGGCTCCTTCATTGTTTTGTTCAATTAATAGTAATTAGAAAATCAAATTTGCTCTTGGGAATAGTAAAATATTGCCTTTTCCTTGATAATTAGATCTTGCATGTTAGATTAGTTGGTTTCATATTTCTAGATCTAGATTATTAGAAGAAGCATTTTCCCTTTTCTTTAGATTAGATTACTTCAAAATCATCAAAAACCCAAAAAACTTAGGTTAACTTTGCATTAGAAAAATCATATAAGATTGCATACATATTCCCCTTTTATAGATTAAAAGCACTTTTCATTTCCAAAATACAAAAAAGCACAAAAAAACATTTTGCATATCATTTAGCTTACATGCATATAGAAACCCTAGAATAGACAAAATTGCAAACCCTCGATACCATCACGAGGTAACCACTGTTAAACAATCAATGCCATCACGAGGTAAACACAAGTCAAAACAAAGTCAAACCCTAGGTCAACTAAACCCTAGGTCAAAACCCTAAATCTAGTTAAGGTTAGCAATCACACAACTACCTCCATCTTGGCTCACGAATGTGCCTAGAAGTGAGAGGAGAGTGGGTGAGGGCTATCCGTGATGAGATCAAAGAGATCCATCCAAGACCATGACAAGAAACGTTTGTTCTACCACAAGGAGACCCATTTGTCCTCTTATTGTTAGAAGAAACTAGACAATGCCAGATACAACAAGAACTTGTTCAACACATAGAAAGACAAGAGGACATAAATGAACATAACTGCATACCCACACAAAGGTGGAATCTAAGAAACCCTAACAGGAGAAGAGAAACTAGTGACCCTTTGGGTCATAGGTTAATCTCAACTACAACTTCAATTGAACGAAACATACAACTAAGCACACAAGAACAAAGGCAACAATACTTGCCAACCCCTCTCTATGAAGTCCAGCTCTCCAATGAGCCAGACCCCCGCCGTGTCTCACCTCCTCTCGACTGGCTACTTCCACATGAGCGAGAGTGACGTGGCAGATTGCCTTGTGGCAAGGAGGGAAAAGTCTATGTGTGTGCTGAAATCTGACCCGACAACCCCAGGCAACTAGAGTCATGATTTTGAGCATACAGTCTCCAAGTGGGAAGATTACGAGTCTACCCGATTTTCCATGAAGAAGAGTAGGTGATGCAATGACATCATTTGAAGCAAGAGCATGGGTAAAGTGTGCAAGATTATACCATCAAGTTTCAAAAAGAAGTAGTTCATCTTGGGAAGGACATTATGGATTGTGAAGTGCTAATCAAATATGTGGAAGGTTTGCTTGATCACCTACAAAGGGAACCACTCATTGCAAAGCCCCAAAGCATAGATGAGGTGTGTTCCAAAGCACAATACCTTGAATTAGATAAGAAAAGGGTTCCTTCAAGAAATCATAAGGATAGTGAGTAGTAGCATGGTGTGAAGAAGAACCATGAAGAAAAGAGTAAGAAAAATGTTCCATCATTGAAAAAGAAAAAGGGCAAAGGAAAGAACAAGTTTTATTGATCTCATTGTGACAAGGATGGCCATAAATAGGAAAGGTGTTGGAAACTTCACCCTAAATGGGACCCTTCTCACAGGAAGAAGGGAAACAGGTTGTATATGTGGAAAAGGGATGGGAATCAGTAGTGATTCCGTAGATGAAGAAGAGCATGTTACTTGTACCACACTCCAGAAGGGCAAGTTAAAGGAAAGTGGAAGCTCTCATGGTGAAGAGGAGCCTACCCAAATGTTCCAAGAAAGAGTTCAAGTGAAAGTTAAGAAGCTAAATGCTTTATTTGACTCATGTTCTTAGTTCAATCTCATTTCTTCCACATTGGTTAGGGTGTCCCACAATAGTGTCCCACTTGTGGGGCATCTTGATTTTTGCTTGAAATCATATTTTTTAAGAAAAATTAATGATTTAAGCCTAGATGTGTTCCATCTAAGAGGGTTTTATTGAATGAGGTTAGATCAAACCCCATTAGATCAATTCCCAAAGCCTCGATGGAGTCTCTGGTACACCTATCAAAATGCTAACAAAAAATCAATTTTGCTTCATTTTTTGGGGGATCAAATGAAGTCATTTGAAAATATAATTTGGTAAGTATGTATCCCTTAGTATTAACTTTCCAAAAATTATAATATGTAGTATGTGTTGTGCCTTGCACACATGCCCCATTTTTCCAAATGGAGACCCCCTTCTTTTGCTTTGGCTTGGAGTCTCAACCTTTGTTACTTATGATGATGAGAGAGTGAATTTGTGCTTAGAGTGTATGATTTGCTTCAAATTAGAGTATTTTGCATGATTGGAGTGATTTGATGTCTTTCATGATTGATTTGGAAGTGTCTTGAGTGGTCTTGTGCTTGAAAGATAGCCATTTATTGCCTTTTGTACTAAAATTGGGTGTTATTACATTCTGCACCAAAATCCTATGTCACTAGATATTGCCCTTGAAACTGCTTTTGCAGGATGTGTCATGTTGAAATTCCTAGCTTCCAGGTCTTAGAGTTGCAAAATCATGTCAAATTCCACAAGAATTCACTAAGGGGTTCATATACTTTCATCCTGTCGCATGGTCCTGAAGCCCTAATTTGGCTAAGTCTGAAATCTTGAAAACCCTGAAAAATGGCTAAGTCTAAAATCTAATGGAACCCCAAAAATCTAGAATCTGCATATCAAATCCTATGGATTTGGAACCTATCTCAAACATCTTGACAGTATATTTAAAAATATTTAAAGTATAAGAAATTAAATATATTTTTAAATATACTTAAATATATCTCTGACTTATACTTAAATATATTTTTAAATATATTATCACCCTGTCCAATTCAAAATCTAGTGCTAAAAATGCCTCTCACTCACTTTGTGCTAAAAACTTGAGTCACGAACTTGCGCTAAAATCAGTCGCTACCGACTTCGGCGCTAAAACCATCGCTCATTGACTTTGGTGCTAAAAGTATTGCCAATTGACTTCCCTCCAAGCTACCACTAAGTCAGTCAGACCCAAAACTAATGCAAAGTCAATTGGACCCCAGATCAATGCTAGTGCTAAAATCAGCTTATACCGACTTGCGCAAAAAACCACCTTCACTGACTTTAGTCGATCAGACCCAAAATCCGTGCTAGTCGGTCACATCAAAAATCCACACCAATCAGTTAGTGCTAAAAAAAACCTCTCCTACCTGTGCTAAAATTGTAATTCACTGCCTAAATTCAGTGACACCCAAAATCCACGCTAGGTCAGTGACACCCAAAACCTGTGCTTTTTGATATTTTGGCTTAGAAATTAAGTTTTTCAAGGTGCAAATTGGATTTTCTTGATGGATTTGAATTACATAGTCATTTATCACATCATGATGAACATTTTTAGTATGTTTGTGTGGATTTTGGGCATGTTTAACGATAATTAATGCTACTACACATGAAAAGTCAATACCCCGCAAAAATCTCACTTTTTGCAAAAAAGGCTATAAAAATGTGAAATAAAAGTCCCCAAATGGATCCTAATGGCTGCAAAAACTTCCCAAATCAATATATTGGCCAAATGGGTACTTGAAAATGGTAAAAAATGTAGAAAATCATGTGAAAATCACTATATTTAAGAGGTTGTTCATAGAGAAAGTGACATTGACAATAAGCTGTCCTAGACTAATCCATGGCTGCAAATGGACATATTTTGATTGAAAATGATGGGAAATGATTTTTTAAGATGAAATTGATGCTTGGCTTTGTTGATTGTAGGTCTAAAAGGACACATGAGCTAATTGAAGCTATTTTTGAAGGTGAACACACAGAGATGTAGTGCTGACCTAAAAATGCAGAATCAACATTTCATCAACCAAATTGATGATGCACATGTAAGAGGAAGTTAATATAATGTTCAAGATGATGGAGATGAGCTACAGGAGTTTGAAGGCACTAAAGACTACACCTACATCATTGTTGTTCCTACAGTCCAGTCATGCAATGATGATCTACCAAGAATCCAATTGGATATACCTTCACTAAAATGTGCCATATACTTCTCTTGATCCAGTTAGCACTTAGAATCTTGTGAATCCACATCAAATCAACTTTTCACATGTCATATGACCTTATTTTGACTTCCTTTCATCTTGGAAAGTGGCTCTTTGGCATGTATATCCAAATGGGTATTTATTTTATCCAGATTCAATGTTTTTGCAAGCTGTATTTTGTCTTTTTCCTAAAGGACAAATGCAAATCTAAAAATGTAACAAACTATTGTACTTCATTAAATGCCATGTAATTTGGACCATTGGTGTTGAGTTAATCTCCATCATCCATTCAAAAACTCGGTATGGTGCCTTGTCTATAAAAGGGTCATCCTTTTCTCTCATTTGTAAGTGAGATTTGATAATGAATTGCTGAGACTATGCCAAAATTCAATCAATACAAAGCAAGTTTTGTAGGTTGCTGGGAATTTGTGTTTTCATGTTGTCTCATTTTGGATTTCATGGTTCATGTCAATCTGAAATTAGTTTACATTCAGTTGCATTTGTGATTAATTCTTCAAATATTTGATGGATTTCTTGTCCATACCATTAATGGCTTACTGATTGTATGTCGTTGTGCATGGTTAGTCTGAGCATATTTCATATAATCTAAGTTTGGTTGTATGATTTCATTGATCTGCACCAGGGATCAGGTGTTTGATGAACTCTCTACAATTTGAAAATCATTGCATTTCCTTAGAAGATTGCACAATCTATGTGGCATTGTGGGATGCCTGGTTAAGTAGAGATTTGCTTGTTGTTGGGAATCTGTCTATCTGTTTGTTGATTATTTATGTAATTATCTATAGGATCTCTCTTATCTCTTCTCTCTCTCCCTTTTTTCTTTTGCATTTTATTTACATAAAGTTTGGTAGATTTAGGGTTTGAGCAGCATTACATTGCTTATTTGCTGAAATTTTAGACTTCACGGCTTGAACCATCTAGGGTTTCTATGCTTGCATTGTTGTCATATTCCATAAACCCTACATTTCATGTAAGACCCCTTCTTGGTATAGCTAAAACATTCCACTAAAGTTATTCCATGCAAAGCTAAGACCTAGTTGTATTATCCTTGGGGCAGTCCTATCTTGGATAGGATACCTTTTTCAAGAGAGGTGATATACCTATATTTCACATGCGTTGTTGTGTACTAAAAACACCATCAACAGTATGTTTTCTTTAATATTATATTATATTTTTTTATAATGGATATAGGTCTATTATGAAAAACAATGACCTGTATTCAAGACACTAGGGAAAATAACAAGCATTGATAGAAAAATCTCAAAAAATGTACTGAACTACACATAGATGTCCTTATTTAAATGAAAAATAAAAAAATATTTTTCATATATATGCTAAGAGAAATCCATTATGGAATAAAATAGGTCTGAAATTTTTGTTAGTACTAATTCAAAAATTAATAATAAATAAAATATTTGATAAAAAATTACCAAAAAATATCGATGCACTAAATGGTGGAGTTAGTGGTTTGATTCCAATAAATCATGAAAAAAAAAATATTTGTACTGAAATTTATGTGTAATGGAATAATGCCACTCAATAAAAAAATAGAAAAAAAGTGATTAAAAATAAAAGTAAAAAATAATAGAAATAATTCTTTGAAAAATATAAAAAAAATATAGCTTGAATCTACATAGAAAATTCCACAACTCATTAGTTTACATCATTCTCAAATTCTTGACCATTTGTTCCCTATAATTGACACAAATTGAAAAATTCTGAAAATGTTGATTTTGAGCGTCCCACTTTGGCAAAAAAGTTGGATACACTATTGTGTTGTCACCCATTAATAAATTAAATCTAGAGGTTTTATAACACCCACCCCCATACTCTTTGGGGTGGTTGTGACATGGTGCAGATATAATGGTTAGTAAGCAATGTAGGTTGACATTTAGCTTACATTCAAATTATAGGGATAAATTTGTGTTTAATGTTGTGCCATTAGAGATATATGATCTAATCTTTGGTAGTCCCTATTTGCATATGAAGGATTTGATAGCTATTTTAGGCACAAGAATCAATATAGGATTTGGTTGAAGGGTAGGAATTTCTTTGTGAATTATGTGTTGGTAAGTATATAATTGCCATTACTAGCACCTCAAATTCAAAGAGGTTAGTAAGTGCTTTTGGAAGGTTGAGTTCTTTATTAGATAAGGGATTGTATGTGCACAAAGGGGCATAAAATATGACTATTGTAAATCTTCAAAATGATGCAGAATGAAAAGGTATAGGGATGTCACACAATGGAAAGCATGTACAAGTGGAGAAAGAAGAAGAATGTGAGTTTAGGAAGGTAATTACAAAGGCGGTCAAATCTTTCCTTTTAGTTTTGTTGATTTGTTGGGTGGATTAGTCAAGGGGTGGAGTTTGATGTCCATGCTTTGTTTACATACACTTAAAGTATGGAATGAGCTTGGGGGTTCCAAGCCAAACCAAGAGAAGTTACTGAGAATGCATGAAGTGCTTGGGAGTTCTTTAGTTGGTTCTCTATTTAATGAGATTTGGGTACCAAAATCCTCTTGGTGGGGGAAGTATGATACAAAAAATAGGGCCTAAAGTTATGTTAGACCATTTGGCAGGGTCACAGTTGACTTCATAAATGTATAGTCCTATTGTAGGGCTAAAAACAATAGTCAAATAGAGTCAAAGATCAAATATTTTTACATATTCACATTCCTCTTGAAAAAATATGCAATTTAAAGAAATGATATCATATTTTGAGTTCATATGAGAAAGTTATGGCTCCAAGAAGGTTGTTGTCAAAGATGCACATGTTGTTGCTGAAGTGCATTTGATGTGTTTTTAACCCACTTAAATGATGACTGGGTGTATTTGGAAGTTTACTAAGGGTGTATAATCATCCCATGTAGCAAATAAACATCTTATAAGTATCCAAATCATAACAACAATTCTATAAATGATGGAAAAACATGTCATGATTAATTAAAAAGGCCCAAACAATGACTTTTAGCATTCCAAAGTTGGTGATGCTTTGGTTTTGCATTTGATTTTCTATTTCCAACCTTTGGGGAAGATGAGGGGATGATTTATATATTATCTTCATGTCTAGAAAAATGGTAGACATATGGTAGATGGTGTTGAGTCATTGTGGTAAATTGCATGTGTATGCAAAGTCTATGTGAGCAAGGTAGTGTTTGTTGAGGTATTTTAGAGCTCTTTTAAGCATTGTTGGGGCTTGTTTTTACCATTTTGGTTAATGTAACCTTTGTACTTCTTTATTGCTTAGTGGGACAATAAGTATTTACTTTCTAGATTGGGGTTTTTGGCCTAGAGCAGGTTTTCTCTAGATTATATGTTTCACTCCAAACTTGTGCATGATTCTCATGTTTAATTTAGTATTCATTGATGCTTAGATGTTTATTATGCTATTTTGAATATGCCTTTTCATTTTGAAATCCATTGTAAATGGTAGAAATGGGTGTAAAAAAAATTGAGCATTAGAAATCCATTTATTGATGACTATGAGTGTGGCATAGCAACCCCAATTTATGGATCACTAACATTTCAAGTCCACAATATCAAAAAAAAGGAAAATTTGCTTTAAATAATGTGTTGTATGTGATACCTCAATTTTATAACATTTTTCAATAGAATTTTAAATAATAATGTTAATTTTATAAAAAAATAATATTGAAATATTTTTAAAAAAAATACACATAAAATTTGCACTAAAAATTCTACATTTCACTAGTTTAAATCATTTCAAAATTCAAAATTATGTATGTTTTACGTTCTTTAATTAAAAAGTTGGATAAGTGTTGTCCATTTCCTTTATAAAAGTGTAACACATTATTGAAATCTCACCCATGGGTTTCTTGGAGAGTGAGAATTGGCATATAATTTAGATTTTGGGTAGAACTTAAGGTGAAGCAATTGTATTGTAGTCTTTGTAAGTATTTTTGATAGTCTAAGTAGCATACTGTTGTTGGGTTTTACATATTGGTGTCCCATTGTAATTCTTTCAATTTCTATAGTTGAATCCATTGTCTTTCTTGTTTTATTTCCATTATTCTTCCTTGTTTGTGTGATCTATGTACCTATTCACTGGTTTTTCACTTGACTGCTCCACCAATTTGGTAATAGAGCTAGAGTTCTTATTCCTAGAGGTGAGCTAATGAGAGTTTACATTAACCTAAGAATTTGTACAAGTGTTATCATATTTTAGGTGAACTAATGAATATGACTCATAGAGTTGGAATAGGAGGTGCAAGAAACAAATAAGTCGCTCACATCATAGATCTAGTTCATATGTTGAGAGTGATTCAAGCTTGACTTTAAGTCATTAAAACTACACAATAAAGAGAAGAGGTGGTAATGGAATTGATAACAATGATGATGAAAAGGAAGGTCATGACACATGAGATGGTTCCACTTATCTAGATTATGTTGAGGAGAATATCATGATAGAGGAAAGATTTACAGTCACCTTGATGAAGGCCAGGAGCAAGCTAATGTTTAATCTCCCAAGCTACTTAGGAAACATAAATCTAGAAGAACTGGTTGATTGGATTACTTCAATCAAAATAAATATTTCAAGTTAAAACAATAAAGGACCTTAAAAGTATTAACTATGTGACCATGAAGCTAAAATGGCATGTTATCTTGTGGTGTGAGTCAATCCAAAAGAGCTATGTGTAAATGGAAAGTGTAAGATCTCATAGTGGGATCACATGCTGACTAAAGTTATGAGAATGATTATGTTTGCCAACTATGCACTGTATTTGTTTAATAATATCTGAAACCTATGCCAAAGGGAAATGGCAATGAAAGAGTGCACATAGGATTTCTATAGGCTATGCATCTATATTGGTCATGTAGAAGACACCACTAAGAATGTATCTAGATACATAATAGTTTGTACATCTCAATCTAGGATGAAATTTGTTTGTTAATGATTCATTTCATTAAGGAGGCCTACTGGTTGGCACTCATTATCAAGGAGAATTTATCCTATAGGTAATAGAGGTCACACAATAATTAAGGATGAAAGAGCTTAAGTAAGTGGTGGAAGGGAAACCTATGCATGTAAAGATGACACAAAGACAAGTGACATTGTGTAAATAACAAGCATGAGTAGATTTATGATAGAGATGGAGATAGAAGAAGACAAGGACACAAAAAAATCTTTAGTGGGACTTGCTTCAAATTTGTACAAGTAGGCTAGTAGAAATTTGAGTGTCTAGATGTTGCATGAGAACAAGGTTACATAGAGAAGTATGTGCATGTTGCACAAGTTGATGGAGAAAACACAACAAAAATTAGAGAAGAAAGAATTAACCTAGAGGTAGAAGAGAATGTGATGATGTACAAGGTACTATTAAAACCCACAAGTAAATAGTTATGGTTGAGGACTTCCAAACTAAGTGTAGGTTTTGAAGAAAGTGTTGCAAGATGATCATTGATGGAGGTAGTCACTGGCAACTTAGTTCCATAAAAATGGAGTATAAGTTGGGGTTGAATATATTACTGCACCCCATGCCATATAGTCTATTGGTCATAGAAGGGACAACAACTCATAGTGACATGATAGTGTCAAGTTACATTTCACACTAGAGGATACATGAGTGAGGTAAGGTGAAATGTGACTCTAATAGATGCATGACATGTATTTTTTGGAAGGTCACATAGTATGAAATATGTGTAATGCATGATGGGTGAAAGAACATCTTCACCATCAAGAACAATGGTAAAAATTTGAGTTACTTCTCATGAAGGACAAGGAAGCAATGATAAATTTAAGGAACCCCCTAAAAAAACTTATAAAACCCTAACAAATCCTATCTAAGTTCTATAATTTTCTTGGCGAATCTTTCCTTTTAAAAAAAATATTAATTTTCCTGGTGAATTGATGCAAATTATTAGAAATTTTTAAAATCCTGGTGAATCCTACTGAATAATTGGTAAAAAAATTGTTACAATGGTAAATCCTACAGAATAATCACTAAAGAAATTAATTACAATGGTGAATGTTTTCTTTAAAAATTTGAGTAGTTGGTCGGCATAGTCCCCCCATATATATTTTTGTTTTTTGTAATGTTGAAGCAGGGGCCTGAGGGTGACAGCCATCGGTAGAGTCAAAGGGAAGCGCAATTAATTGAATGGTCGTAGTTGAATTATGTGGCCTATATGCATGTGCCTTTTAAAAGGCTTTTTGAGGCCTGGAATTTGTTTTGGGCCATAGGATCATAATCTAATTATGTGGCCCAAAATAAATTTTGGGCCTCAACAAGCCTTTTAAAAGGCACATGCATATAGGTCGTAAAATTCAACTACAACCATCTGATTAAAAAGGTAATCGATGGAAATAAATAAAAGCCCTATTCAAAGTGAAAATATCCCTATAATTAAGTGTTAATTTATTATTAATGGTAGGGATATAATATTACTAGTGAATATAATTAAGATTTGCAATTACATTATAAACTACTAGTGAATTGGCTCTAATGATGCATCGTTTACTTGGCGAAACAATTTGATTTATTAGTTTAAAAAAATAATGCATTGGTGAATTAACCAAGACTAAATTAAATTTTAATAAAAATCGGCCAATTTAGTCTCCTTTATAGCTTGTACTATTCACCATTTTTGGAGGTCCTGATTTCAACTATTCACCAATTGGCGACGATTCGCCACTAAAAAATCCCTGCAAGGAAGAAGGTGCACAAAAGGGAAAAGTGATGTTGTCATCAAAGGAGTTTCTCAAGGTGGGAGACTTGTATGGTTTCTATGTGCTAGTAGTCAATCCTAAACAATAGGAGTAGAAGGAACCATGTAGCTCTGAGGAGATAGAACTCACCTCATTACTTGAGGAATATGCAGGTGTGATTGGAGAAAGAATGCAAAACAAATTATTGTTGATACACAAAATCTCACATTGTATGGATTTGATTCTATGTTCTAGTTTTTCAAATAAGGCATTGCACATAATCAACCTTGCCATGAATGTAGAGTTGAATAAGTAGGTTGAATAATTAGTGGAATGAGGTGTGATATGTGAGAAAGTTTAATTCCTTGCATAGTGCCTATAACACTTGCACCAAAGAAGAATGGAGAGTGGAGGATGTGCATAGGCTCTCATGTGATCAATAAGATCACCATCAAGTATATGTTCCCCTACCACACATGGGTGACCTAATGGATTTCCAAAGTGGTGTGCATTACTTTTCCAAGATATATTTCGAGAGTGGATATCATTAGATTAGGATTTGGGAAGGAGATAAATGGAAGATTGCATTCAAAACAAAGGAAGGATTGTATGAGTGGCTCATGATGCTATGGGATAATGAACATCCAAAGTGCAATCATGCAATTTATGATTAAGGTCTTGAAGTTGTTTCTTGGAAAGTTTGTGGTTATATATCTTAATGAAATTTTGGTGTTTAGCAAGATGGTCACACTTGTAGTAGATGTTGGTGTAGTTGAGAAGAGAATGCATGCACATCAAATTGAAGAAGTGCACATTCATGGAAAAGAAACTTGCATACCTAAGGCTTATCATATCCTCATAAGGATTGAAGATGGATCTAAAGAAGGTTTGTGCAATATTATATTAAAATTACATCAAGAACTTTAGTGGCATTTACACACCCATGACACATTGCATGTGGAATGCAAGTTAAAGTGGATGACTATTGTTCCCAAGTGTTTGTCACTTTTGATAAAGAAGGTGACTGAGGATCCAATGGTAGGACTCCTAGACTTTAGAAATGTGTTCCAAGTACGCTATGATGCTAGTGGAATGATGATTGATGTTGTGTTGAGTTAAGAGGGTAGATTGATTGCTCATTTTAGTGAAAACTTAAATGATGCTAGGAAAGAGTGTTCTATATACAACTAGGAATTTTATGCTATAATACAAGATTTATAGAAGTGGAGGAATTATTTATTTTTGAAGGAGTTTGTGTTGTACACAAACCAATAAGCATTGAAATTCATTATCAATCAAGAAAAACTCAATAAAAGTCACATGAAGAGGGAAAAGTATCTACATGGTTACTCTTTTTAGCTGAAGCTCCATGTAGGTAAACCCAAAAAGGTTGAAGATGCCTTGATAAAAAGGTAGACATTGTGTGAAATTATGATTAAACTAGTGGGAAATGAGGTAATGAAGGATTTGTATGTCATATATCTAGATTTTGCATATGCATGGTGCACATGCATGGATCCTTTGGCTAGAGATAGTGGCCCATATGAGGAATACTTTGCATAATAGGGATACCTATTCAAGAGGTAATAGTTATGTGTCTTGTAGAGTGTGATGAGGGAGAACCTCATAAGAGAGATACATAGAGGTGGACTCAGATGATACTTTTACACATACATGATGTAGACTATGTTAGAGGAGAGCTATCACTAGTTGAGTTTGAAGAAGGATATATAGAGATTTATGGAGAGGTGTATGATTTACTAAATAGTGAAGGGAATGACACAAGAAACTATGTTGTACAAGCCATGCACATGCTATATGGACCTTGGGAGGAACTATCCATAGACTTTGTCCTTACATTTTCATGCACATAAAGAGGTAATGATTATATCTTTGAATGGTGTGTCTAAAATAGAATTGAAATTTGTTCTTCAAGAAGAGAATGTAGTTGCATGGGTTAGTGTAAAGCATCATGTTAGATAAAGATATGAAGTTCCTTATCTATTTTTGGTACAATTTGTGGAGAAAATTAGGCATGAAGTTCAATTATAGTTCTGCATATTATCAATAGACTTATAGAAAGACAAAGGCTATTAATTAGAGTCTTGGCAACTTAGATATATAATAGGAGAAAAGCCTATGTTGTGGGACTCTATGTTGGCACAAGCATAGTTTGCATACAAATTAGTGAACAAATGATTAGGAAAGACACTATTCCAAGTGGTGTATGGGACATCCCCACAAGGTGTCATAGATCTATTGAGGATGGAATATGGTAGAAAGATAAGTGAAGAGGATTAAGACTTCACACAACATATGAAAAGGTTCATGTGGAAGTTAAGAAGTAGTTGGAGGAGAGCAACACCAAGTACAAGTTACACACAAATAAAGGTCAAAGAGAGAAGATTTAGTTAGAGGGTGAGTTAGTCATAGTGCATCTGAGAAAGGAGTAGTTCCCCAAAGGAACACATAACAAGCTAAATCCCAAGAAGATTAGTTTGTGCCACATCATATACATATTTTCTAAAAATACATATGAGATCAAGCTACCAAATAGGTTGGATATTTCATCAATATTCAATGTATCTAATCTATATTCTATTGTGATTATGTTAGGATTTCAATGGCAGACCAAAGCAATGCACATTAGCAATTATATGCAGATTTAAATACATGAAAACAAATAATGAAGAATAACACAAATGAACATAGAGATTTAACGTGGTTCACCCAATGTGGGCTACATCCACAAAAAAAACCATCTAATATTTTATTATCCAACATCCAAAATAGATTACAACCTCGCAACCTTGCAGCACAATACTATTGCTACGCTACATGAAATACACTACAATAACATTTGTGACCCATGGATTTTCGCCTTCTCTAGTCACTTATTTATCAAGCCTCTTTGGCAGTTAACAAAGTGGGTTTTTCTATGTCATCTAATAACAAACTAACTACTAACACCTTTATTAAATAATAAGCATTTTTTGCTTCGAGGGTGCTGCCCCTAGCAATCCCCACTAGGGGCGTTGCCCCAAGACCTCCACTATGGGCTCTACCCCTGGGCCTCCACTAGGGGGATAAGCCCTTGGGACCCCGCAGGAGGGGATCCACCCCCTGTACTCTCCTGTTAATTATTTTGGGGGGAAACCATGGTTGACAAAGTCACCAAAATTTACCTTGTTGCGTGTACCCGCAACCCTTGCAGCATGATCAATCACCACATATTAACATATTCCTACCATGCACTTAAGGATTTAGAAGCTATGCAATTAGTGGAAGTACTTGATTGGAGAAAGGAGATACTAGAAATGCAGTAAGAAGGAATTGTACAAATGCTAGGCATGTGCATTGGAAAGAAGACCCCTTAGAGTGAGTGCAAGGAATATCTTGTTCACTAGAAGGGTAAGGGACCTAAATAAGCCTTATGGACTTTTGAATTCAAAGTAAGTTCACTTGGGTGGCTAAATTAGTTGTTCTTACAACCTTAATTGTGAGCTCCCAACTCATAATCTCTTTACCAAGGGTGTTTATTGCAAGAGCATCCTTGGGTTAGCACTATCTTACATATATATAATTTGATTTATTGAGCTGTGAATTCTTGTATAACTTTTTCTTTTGAGATCAATGTATAATCATCATATTTATGAGTTATTATATTTTTAACTTGATAGTGGCCTTAGCTAAAGCATCAAAATATTCATTAAATATTTTAGAAGTTAATTTGAGGTATTTCTTATCTCTATCTTTTGAAAGTTTTCATTGTTTAAAGTCTCATAATGTTAAAAATAATACTTAATATCAAGTTTCATGAAAAAAATAATTTAATTAATACTCATATGCTATACCAATATTTACTCTAAAATATAAATATTTTAGAAGTTAATTTAAGGTATTTCTTATCTCTATCTTCTGCAAGTTTTCATTGTTTTCATTGTTTAATGTCTCTTAATGTTAAAAATAATATTTAATATCAAGTTTCATGAAAAAATTACTTTAATTAATACTCATATGCTGGACCAATATATAAACTAAAATATGTTGCTATCAACTATAGGTATGAGTGATAAACAATGTCATCTTCTCCTTGTTTGAAGAGATTTAAATCATATATATCTTATTATGGAAGGTTGAAATGATAAGATGTAAATGTCTCTAAACTTAACAATAGATGACCAAAATAATCAATCATAGATGAACAATGAAAACATTGTTAAAATCCCTAAACAAATTGCACTTTTTTAAATAGAAAGGTAAATTAAAATATTAAAAATACTTTTAAAATAAAAGCATCATGATTTCACATTTTGAGACTTTATATAAAGTTGTGAAGTGAAGCTAATTTGATGTGAGCACACACTTCTTTTTATGTGTAAATCAATCTTCATTAATTTTTCATTTTATTTGTATTTACTTTTATCATATTTAATAATATTTTTGCATTATAAATTTACACTAAAAAAGATATTGATATTCAATGAGGTATTTAAATAATTTCTATTATTAATTTTATAATAAAATGTTATAGTCTTCACTTTCTTTCAAATTTGAAAATTTCAGATAGTATAATTATTAAATTTTAATACTAAAATATTTAAAGGTCATCTACATATTCTTTTGTTAATGGGTGGAGCATGAAGTGATATATTTCCTATTACTCTCTTTTAGAATATAATACTTAAGAAATCAAACATTTCTCTTGTAGATACATTGGATAGAAAAAACTATTGATAATTGAGAGGGGGGGTGAATCAGTTATTCTAATTATTTCTTCTTTCTGAACTTTCTTATTAATCAATGCAGCATTAATTCAAACAAGCAAACATAACCATGAAATGGAGATACACATGACACAATATTTTTGACGTGGAAACCCTGTTAAGGGAGAAAACCACGGGGTGATTAACCCAAAGATTATTCTCTGTTAGAAGAATAAGGAAGTACAAAATGGCACTTGCCAATTAGGGCTCACTGCCCGAGCACACTGCTCACAAGAGGCACACTGCCTACAAGAGACTCACTGTCTACAAAAGAATGTTATACAATACTTGAACTGATTGGGAGCATCTACAAATGCTGGAGTTCAGTTCCGGTTAAGCTCAGTACACTGATCTACTACACTTCATCTTTCCTCTTCTCTTTTGCTGCTTTCCTTTCACATACCAGACCTTCCTTACTGCTTTTGCTCTACTCTTCTGCTCTTATTCGCACACCACTAATGAAAACAACACACCTCACAACTAAATCCATCGTGTATATATATCCGCACAAGTGATTTCATCACCTTTCAAGTCGGCACCCAGAATAGTCAATTCTTTTCACAAACTCTGATCTGTCGGCTGAATCCATGCACACCAAGTAATGTAGATCAAGCATATACTTGTAGAAGTCACCAATCATGTCGGCCAAACATAACTTATGCCTTAAGAACCTTTTCCATCATCAGTAGCACATCCGAAAAATAGTCTGATGTTCTGTCAGTCAGTTCTTCCTCTGTTCACACTGTCACTCAGGAATCTGATATTCAACTATTCATATCTTTTTCCTCATCTATCACCGAGAGCTAAATCCTTGGAATATACCACTTAAGGTAGTCCTCTTGACTTCCCCAAATCCACACTTCACCAAGATACTTCCTCTGAGAGATCCAGACCTGTTTGTCGGACCTTGCCACATGCTCTGTTCTTGGTTTACCAAACCACAACAATCTTCATTTTGACTTCTGGTAGAGACACACCATGTCCTACGGATGTGTGGGATGAACTTTGTTGCCATCAATGAAAACAATCATGAATCCATATAGTGTCTCTTGCCAACAATCTCCCCTTTTGGCATTGATGGCAACACTTAGTGAAAAATGACTAAGTGTTTACACTATGCTCCCCCTTGGCTACATTTTCTGGAGCTCCCCCTTAGTTGGATTCCTCATTTTTCACTGATCCTCACTCCCCCTTTGACATCAATGGCAAAGGGTAGGGTCCGCATACCAAAATTTAACTATACTTGGCTGCATAAGTATATATATACAAGTTGTACTTACATATACTTAAGTATGTCTGAAAAAGTATTCTTCAACTGTACAACTTCTGTCGCCCAACTCTGCTTCATCCTGTCCAAAATTGAGATGTGACCACTCAACAGGAATGCAAATGCTTCTGCCTTCTTAAGATTTGTCGGATCATTGGTTTGGGCTGTAATCTGAGCATCATTTATGGCCTCATGCATGGCCTCTAACTTAGGGATAATAATCCTTCTAAGTTCACCCATCTGGTTAATTATGTTCTTCCTTTCCTTCTCAAAATTCTTTATTGCATTTGTGATTGCAATAGTCTGACACTCTTGATTTACTATGGAGGATGAGAGAGGATCAAAACTTTGAGACAAGCTTAGTAGTCTTGCTCTTTTATTTTCTTCTCAATTTCTACTGTTGCTTTGGACCAGGAAATACAAAATTTGTATGCTTCACCGCCATCCTTAAGAGCATTTTCTAAGCTCTTTATCCCAATATGCATGTTTCTCCTATCATTAATGATCAAACCCTGTACCTTGGAGAACCTTTTATCCAAAAACTCCTTTCGGACCTTTTCTTCAGCTGACTTCTCTAGAGAATCAAAATGTGTATTAACACTACTGACTAGAGTTTTGAGATTACCAGATGAGGAGGTTGTGGGATCTTTTTGAAATGATGGCATAATCTTTTCTAGCACTCCAGAAGCAGCTTCTATCAACTCACAGTCTTCCATATGAGACTTTAGGAGTTTTTCTTTAGCCTTAGCATTAGCAAATGAAGCTATCTTCATTGTCTGTACCGGAGAAAGAGAATCAAAATTGAATGGACCTTGTAGAAGCTCCAGTTCATCAATCTCCATTGTTTCTTTGTTCAGGAATTCTTGGACAGTTTGTGCAATGTCTCTTGCCGGAGACAGATGTTTCTTCTCTTCTGTAATCTTGGAGCTGTCCTTTGGAGCTTTCTCTCCTTCTACATTCTCACCACTAGCAGTTGTGGTCTTCTCTGTTGAAGTCTTCTCTCCTTCTGTAGCCTTAGCATTGTCATCTTCTTTTTCCTTCACTTCTTCTTCTTTCTCCTATAATTTTTCTTCTCCTTTAGATCTGGAGACTATAGGGGAAATCGAAGGAGAAATGTTAGTCTGTTCAGGGCCCACCTCTTCTATCATTTTCTCAGTAGTTTCTTCTGCAACACTTGTGGTTGAGGGATCGGTACCCAAGTCCTCTATAATAGGAAGATTAAATCTTTTGAGGGCTTTTCAGAGAATCTCTTCTGTGTCCTTGGCTACCTTGTCGGTCTCACCAAGCATAAGCTGATTCAACCTTGCTTTGCTCCTAAATTCATCCTTGCAATCTTTGAATACCATGTTCATTGTCTTGGGATCAATTGAAGGATATAGCTGAATAGCTATCTGTTCCTAGATCTCAAGGTCTTTTGCCATGGCATTTGTCTTTCTCATTTCCAACTCCTTTTCTAGGTTCTTGGGAATAAGAGATATAATTTCAATGAAGGCCTTATTATATATGTTCAGGTACTTGACTATAGCTTCTTGCAGGATCTTTTGGTCAGCCTCATTGTAATCATCATAAAATTTGGCCATTGGTTGAAGGTTTCCATCCACAGTGACTGATTTTAATACACTTTCTAAAGATATGGTGGGCTTTTCAACAAATTCCTCTGCCATTTCTTCCTTGTCTTGTCCTGTGGTAGGTTTACTAGATCCTTTCTTCTTCTACTTCTTTATTTCCTTTACCCCCTCATCTGATTCTATTTCCTCTTCATCTCTTTGACTTGCATAAGCCCTTGTGGCTTTTGTCTTTGACCTTTTCTCTCCTTTGCTGGATGCCTAGACTTCTGGTTTTGATGTTTTTGAGCATTTGGCTGTGACAGGTGCAGATCTCTTTGATGATCTGGTCCGAGTGGAGGTTTCTGCTAGAGCACTTTCCTTGCTTTTCTTTTCTGCCTCTTTCTTCTCTTCCTCAGCCTTTCACCTCTTTTCCCTATTGGCATCAAGTGCCTCCTTTGAGATGCCAAAACTTTTTGCAACTTCCTCAACTTATTTTCTTACCTTTCTTTTGATTTCTGGCTATCTTAGCTCAGTTTGAATTTTCACACTTAGTTCTTCAAATGTTCCAAATCTTTCTGCATTTGGGTCCTTTGGTTGACTGAGCATGTGTTGAATATGCAGCTCTAAGATTTGTTCATCAACTTCATACCCCATTGGCATGATCCATATAGTTCTTGGCTCCACTGCCTCCATTAGGCATTGATCAGTGTCTACCATGAAGCACACTGTATCCTTGTATTTCTCAACTACTAATTTGGGGATTCTTTCTCTGATTTGCATTGTATTTTGAAAGTGTTTGAAGTAACCCCACAGAGCTGTATTCCTTGCCTTAGCATCACCAAGTTCATGCAAGTAATCTCTGATCTGGACTGCTACCAGTTTGTCATTCTGCCATACCCATCCATTTGATCTGGGCAACTCATTCATGAAGTAGAAAAATAGACATAATATTAGTGCACCATATTTGAAAGAGTTATTCTTGTCCTTTTTGATCTTTTGTATGTTTTCCATTAATTGGCTTAAAAGAAGTTCACAGAGATCATATTTTGCATTTTTTCTTAGCATCTCATAGGCAGTATATACTGCAGTTCTGGATACTAAATTCTCCCTACTAGAGTAATATATCTTGTATCCTATTATCATAGATGCAAACTTGATATCCGGGTCAGTAATGTCTTCAATGGTCATTGCCCTCTTATCAAATTTTGATCCGGTGGCCTTAGTTACAATGTTATTTTTGACAGATTTGAGGACAGGTATCCCTCCAGAAGAGTATAGACCAGTTACTGCCCTAATTGCCTCCTTTGTTATCTTGCAAGGTCTGTTCAACCATAGGAAGTTATCATGCACTCTACTCAATACGTACCGGACCCATTCATCTTCTTCAAAGTAGGGGAAATGAATGAATTGATCAAAATGTTTCTCTTGGATACCCTTATATTCTAGTTTAAGCTCAAAAGCATTGTCTATCAGTTGTTTGTGATAGATATCTCTTAGTTTGAATTCCCCAAACTCCTCAATATTTGCATGTATGTAAACCCTAACATCTTCTGTGTGCAAAACGCCATGCGGAACACTAGAGAATGCTCCTAAGGGATCTACCTCCAATGATTTGTATGGATGTTTCTTAAATTCAGGTCGGGGCCTATTAGAAATCTTTACTATATTCGGAGTAGCCATCATCAAAAGATTTGCAGTGAGATATTGAAAACAGAAAATACCTTTTGCGCCTTTTAGTTTCATGGAGTTGGTTAGATTGATTTCTAGATGTAATGACTTCTGCAAATGATCTTTGATGAACTTGAGGAATTTCATTGCAGAGCTCCACTTTTTGTTTCTTCTTGAGTGCAGAATGAACAAGTGATTAATGAGGAAACCCTTATATTGCTCCACAAACCCTAATATCAGATTGCAATAAATGCTCGACCTACATTATTCTAGCTTGCCTTATTCGGATGATTTGAAGAACCAGATTTGTCCTGATCTTTAAACATCATGGGGATCTTCCAAATCTTAACCATAGTTTGTTTGGATGTTTCCCTTATGAACCCTTCAATCCGCAACTCTTCTTGTGCTAGTTCCAGCACCAATTGATTGGCTAGGGGAACAAGGTTTTCTTTGTGTCTCCCCCTGAGCTAGAGCTCACTTTTTAATTTCTGGAACGAATATCAACACCAGAATCTGGTGCGGATCCAACCTCTACATTCTCTGTACTTTTCTTTACCCAAATCTTGTTCATCTCACTTTTAACTTCATCCGCATTCACTTTTTGTTTCCCCTTATCTTGATTCTGATTATGATATACTGGACCTCTTTTGTCCTAATTCTTGCTTCTACAGAATCTTGCAATATGACCGGATCTATTGCAAATTTGGAAAACAACATTTCTCTGCATATTTGATTGATATCCTCTTGATCTGCATTGATTAGCCATATGACCTATTCTATTGCATGCAAAGCATCTACCATTGAATGATTTGTTCATTTGCATATTTCTGCATTCATGAGATTTGTGACCATACCTTTTGTAGTTAAAACACTGTCCAGAGAAGGATGAATTAGTTTGATTCATTCTCTTTCTACACTGATTAGCTTTGTGACCAAAGTGATTACAGCTGTGGCAGTATCCATTGAAGGATGGATATCTTTGAGCATTTGGCTGTCTTACTGGAGGTCTTCTAGGCCTGTTCCTTGGATTTTCTGATCCAAAATTATTCTGACCGGATCCAGAGCTTTCTCCTTTCTCATATCTCAAACCACACTTGTCATCTGCCCTCTTTTGACTTCTAAGAAGAACTTCAAGTTGAGCAGAACTTATCTTGAATTTCTCTTTATATTCATTTGCTGATTGAAGATCCCTTTTGAGAGAGACAATTTGATCCTCAAGTTTTTCTTCATTTTCTTTAGCATCTTCAAGATCAGATTCAAGATGTCTGATAATTCTATCCATTTGGTGGCAATCTTCTGATTTCTCCTTGAGAGATTGTCTTAGATCATCTTCAGTTTTTCTTTTCTCTGCAACCTCTTGGGTAAACTTTATAACTCCTGATTCCATTTCATGTCTTACCATAATGACTTCTTTTGATAACTTTTCACATAACTTGGTTTTTTCAGTCAGCTCTTCATTTGCATCATTAGATTCACCTTGTCTTACCAATTGCTGAAGCAACTCCTTTCTCTTTTTCATAGAGAGACTTAATTTGTCTTTTAGTTCTCTCATGAAATCATCAGCCTGTTTGAGTCTTTCCTTTAATTCATTGACTTTAGAGTTTGACTGTTCAAGATCCTCAAGGGTAGTCTTGAGTTGCTCCTTTAAACCATATGCATCCATTTGGATTCCCAGATCTTCCTCGAGCTGTTAGACTCTGTTAGGAGGAACTTAGCTCTGATACCAATTGTTGATAACTGAGTGGGGGGGGTGAATCAGTTATTCTAATTATTTCTTCTTTCTGAACTTTCTTATTAATCAATGCAGCATTAATTCAAACAAGCAAACATAACCATGAAATGGAGATACACATGACACAATATTTTTGACATGGAAACCCTGTTAAGGGAGAAAACCACGAGGTGATTAATCCAAAGATTATTCTTTGTTAGAAGAATAAGGAAGTACAAAATGGCACTTGCCAATTAGGGCTCACTGCCCGAGCACACTGCTCACAAGAGGCACACTGCCTACAAGAGACTCACTGTCTACAAAAGAATATTATATAATACTTGAACTGATTGGGAGCATCTACAAATGCTAGAGTTTAGTTCCGGTTAAGCTCAGTACATTGATCTACTGCACTTCATCTTTCCTCTTCTCTTTTGCTGCTTTCCTTTCACATACCAGACCTTCCTTACTGCTTCTGCTCTGCTCTTCTACTTTTATTCGCACACCACTAGCAACAACAACACACCTCACAACTAAATCCATCGTGTATATATATCTGCACAAGTGATTTCATCACCTTTCAAGTCGGCACCCAGAATAGTCAATTCTTTTCACAAACTCTAATCTGTCAGCTGAATCCATGCACACCAAGTAATGTGGATCAAGCATATACTTGTAGAATCACCAATCATGTCAGCCAAACATAACTTATGCCTTAAGAACCTTTTCCATCATCAGTAACACATCCAGAAAATAGTCTGATGTTCTGTCAGTCAGTTCTTCCTCTGTTCACACTGTCACTCAGGAATCTGGTACTCAACTATTCATATCTTTTTCCTCATCTATCACCAAAGGCTAAATCCTTGGAATATACCATTTAAGGTAGTCCTCTTGACTTCCCCAAATCCACACTTCACCAAGATACTTCCTCTGAGAGATTTGGACCTGTCTATCGGACCTTGCCACATGCTCTGTTCTTGGTTTACCGGACCACAACAATCTTCATTCTGACTTCCGGTAGAGACACACCATGTCTTGTGGATGTGTGGGATGAACTTTGTTTCCATCAATGACAACAATCATGAATCCATATAGTGTCTCTTGCCAACAAAAACATGAAGTGATATATTTCCTCTTTAGAATATTATAATTTTAAAAGACTAAAATTTCTCTTCTACATACATTGTACCCTTATTCATTGATATTAATGTCAAAGTCCATATGAAAAAAAATAACTTTATGGATATGATACAAATTAGAAATAATATTGATGGAGATATTCATCTCAATCACCCTCATATTTTATCAACCTCACATTTTATCAATCAATGTCACATTTAGATCAACTTTTAGTTAAAGTGGAATAAGTTACCTCATTACTTAACCCATGACTAACACATTTAGCAATTTTTTAATGTATAGAACTTAAAATTTCTCATCCTAATCTATATTATTTATATACTTATAAAAATAATGGCAAGATTAGTTGTATTTTTGACTTGTAAATGCAATATCTTTTCCACTTCCTAGTCCTTGTCATAGGATATTATAAAAATTAATCCATGTCATATTTATTAATTTAAAATTTTTGATTCAACTATGTAACTAAATTTTATTTCAAATATTGTGATTCCTTCATGTTTTTTTTGTAAATAATAAACATGTGACCTAGTGAATAGTGTGGTTTTAGGAAGTAATCAGGATGTCTCACAAGTGGGACACACTATTTATACTCCCTCTCATACTACTATTGTCAATAAGGCTCCTTCAAAGATTATTCCCATAGTAATTCAATCTACGCTAATGATCTCCTATTAATCTCCACCCTTTATTGATGTGCTACAATCCTCTCATTTGGTGTTAGTACTTAGTTTTTCTAGGGGGTTCAATCTACAACTCATATTGAGAAGGTGCTCCCTATTGTCTTGACCTCTCCTCCTCTATCTTTCCATTATTTCCCTTCTTTATAGGATGTTACACATCTGACAACCTTGATGGATACCAAAGATGGAGTTTTAATTCTATGTTGTAACATGTTTCCATAGAGGCAACTTTGTCCCAACATCATTTCCCTTCAAATGTTGATGAGGATGATTATGTTTATTGGACTCTTGTTCCTAACATTAAGTCTTTATCTAAGAAGAATAATTATAATTGTAGACACCTAAAAATGCATTCCCACAATTATGTTGTCATCACATCAGATTCATCTTGTATTTCTATTTCTAGTGTTAATTAAATAAATCATATTTATTTAATTAATTAATTTGATCATTCTTACAGTATTAATTAAATAAACCACATTTATTTAATTAATAAACCTAATTATTCCTCTAATGTTAATTAAAAAAATATTATTTAATTAATTAATTAACTAACCTAGCCTTTCTTCTAATGTTCTAACATTAATTAAATAAATCACATTTAATTAAGTTAACTTTATTTCCCCCAACATTCTTCTAAATGGATTAAATAAATACATAATATTTATTTAATTCCTCAAAAATCCCCTCTAACCATTAGATGAATAAATAAATCAAGTTTAATTAGCTAATTAATCACTTGCACATTCCTCCACCACTTTGATTGAAATAATCAATGTCAACTTGCATATGGCTCTAAAAGGTACCTTTTCAATCTCCACTCTTCATCTCCAATCTTTTCCCTAATCATGAGAACCTATCCCTAGCTTACACTTGTAAGTTTCTCATTTTTCCATACAAATGGATCAACCCCTAGCTCCATTGCACAAGATCAAATCTACACCATCCATGACTCTCATCACCAATCTATAAATCTCTCATCTCCCAAACCATTTTCAAGAGTTCAAGTTGGATGCATAGCAAGGTCATGCTATAGGATTTCTTAAGCAACTACACATCTCTCAACAACAACACATATTGAGCATATCACATAGGCATCAAGGTTTGTTTTGGTGAGAATCTATTTTCATTTTCACCATTGTTTGCATCCCTTAGCTCAATTTGACATGTTCTAAGGGTTGAAATTAGGCTCTCTTGTATTCACTGCTTTAGTTCCTTATTTGTTTCAAATCTTAGCGTACACATGTTGGCATGCCTAGTGGGACACATGTCTCTATCTAATTTTCATGTTTACAAGCTCATTTTGAGTGGTTTTTGTAGGTGTTTTGATGTGTTTTCATCTTTTTTCACAGCTTTGTGTGTTTTCTCTATCAAACGGTGCATATGCACTTGGGTTCAGTTTATACACACACTATTTTAGTGCATCCACACTCTATTTGTAGGCTTAAACCCTAAACCCAAACAATGCATATGCTCTATGCAATAGCATATTCATGCCTACTATAGCATATGGACTTTGTTTTGTAGCATATATGCTCTCAATTTTTTTGAAATCATTTTAGTGTATTTTAGTTTGTGTAGTGGTGTATGAATATTTCTTGTAGCATTTACAAAATGTGTTTTAGAGTATCCACTTTCAGGTCTATTTTTATTATTTGGCATTTCAGACTATGTAATGCTGTATACACTTGTATGACATTGTATGCACTATTTCTTAGTGTACCCTCTCTTGGGTTTATTTTAATTGTTTAGAATATTCAAACTATTGAACAATGTATATGCTCTTATCATAGTGTATGTAGGTAAGTACATGGAAATGGAGGACAAAAAGTGGCCAAAAATCTTTTTTGGTCAAAATAAGTAATAATGCAATTGCATACAAATAATGTGATCATGTTATGGTTTGGTAGTGACTATCTTAAGGCTTAGTAACTACCAAGCCATAACACAAGCACGTTATAACAAACTTGTATTTTAAACTATTAAAATAAAATAAAAAAATTTGTGGCCTCATTCTTACTTTTCCACAAAACATGATGCTTTTCTACGAGTGCATTTTCAACATCTTGGAGATCATTTGATGAAGGAATCATGTTGCCAGAATGTGCAAGAGGTGAGTTCAATAAATTTTCTAGAAATTTCAATTAAATGAAAATATTTTTGTTTTTCATTTGTGTTGATTCATTTTTTAAAAATTTGAGCAAATCAAAACCCCTAAACACCTCTAAACCCTAATCCATTCAATCAAAAATGTGAGGAAACTCTTGCTAAAAAGTAGGCACAAACTAACCCCCTCAAACTCCTTCATCCATTTAGAGGCATCCTCATGAGACCTAAGCAAATATATTAGAACAAATTGAACAAAACAAAAAAGAGCTTTAAACATTGGAAGAAACATTGAAAAATCCAAATACAACTTACACACATTAGAGAGCTCTTGCAACATCCCTTGAATCTATAATTTCTCACATAGATTTAGTTAGTGGACAAAGAAACACATGGGAAAATCAAAGAGAGAATGCTTTGCAATAGTATTCGTTAAAACTACCATATAAACATGTAAAAGACAAGAAAATTATGAAAGTTGATTTATGTACATTATTTGTTGACCCTAGAATCAATGATCCCATGCATGCAAGTTGCAAACAATTTCCTAATCATTGGTGCTGACACCAAGGAATAAAGAGTAATTTTTGGGATAGGTGGTGGATGGTTTTTGACCATCCCCATGAAATGACAATGAAATTCCTTAGTGTTTCTTGAGGAAATGTTATTACAAGTTTGTCATAAATGAAATTTCAAATTATTTTGATATGCATGATTTCTTGGGTAGAGGTAAAGGATCTAAGCATGATAGAGAGGGGGAATGCCATTCCTAGGACTAATAAGTGAGACCCCTTACTTGCCCATCTATTCAGCATATTACAATCCCTTCCACTGTGAAGGAGAGTGTTGAGGTGGAAACTCTATTGTCCATTAGTCCCCTCACATGGACCTTGTTACAATATAACATTCCTCTTTCATAGGGTGATGAGGGTAAATCTTCTAGGCATCAACTCTCGCCACACATTTTCCATTCTTGTAGATCAACATGTGGCCATGGGTCTAAAGATTATTTGATGAGGTATACAACATAGGATGCACATGGTCATTATGTTGGTACACACATTAAAAAGGATTCTCCACACTTTGAGGAGTATGCTACACATGGGTGAGCACATCATACATCCATATTAGATAGAATGGTCTTGACATATGAGTTGTTGGCTGTGACCTTTGGCATTGATCGACATATAATTTTTAATAAGTTTAGTGCAATTTAGTATATTTCCTATTGAAATCTTCAATTAACTATATTAATCCATTATGAATTAAAATTAATGTAAAAATTATATGTATTATAAAATTCCAGGGTCAAAGCATGCATTCTACATCTACAGGCCCTTCATCACATTGTTGTGTGTGCATGTCAAGTCCATAGGTATGTAATTTGTAATAGAATAGTAAATATACTACATGTGAAATTTTTTTGTCATATATCAATGGTAATCTTTAAATGACAATTTGATGATGAAAAAGTGGATGTTGGACCTCCAACATTAGGACACATTGGTCGTACTAGTCAGACATCAAATTTCACTGAGGTAAGTTTTACAAATTTTAATCATTATGTATATAAATAATGTTATGTAGATTTTGGTCAAATAATGTTGTTCCTATTTTCAGTTGATGACATTAGTACAAAATCCTCCTAATATTCATGAAATGATGGAGATGGGAATTACTTCAATAGTTTTATCATCAATGCCTTTAACAGAAGTATGAGCTAGTAATGTAAATGGGCCATTACTCATTTGTTGTTTTTTCTCACATCATTTAGTGTAAATAATTGATATTCATCTTTAGTCTAATTTTCTTCTTTCTTTTCACATTTCTTCTTTCTTTTCTCAAGAAGTCACAACTCCACTTCATGCACTTTCCCCTTAGGTGGATGAAGATAAGCAATAGATGATTGAGGAGGAACATCAACTTATGGCAAGTGATTATTTACTTATTTCATTGTCTATTTCATATTTTCTATATTAATGCATGTATATTTTTTAATTATATATTGTTATTGATTGTCCCATGACACTCCATAGTTTCTATATGTTTGAACGTTTTGTTGTATTCCTTCATGACATGTTCAGGTGTAGATTTATATTTTTCCAACATATATCATTGTATGCCTATATGGATTTGTATTCATACATTTGAGTTTTAGTGTACATATCATTGTATGTCTATATGGATTTGTTTATACATTCATCATATTCCTATATGGAATTGTACCTTATGGAATTTTCATGATATTATGTATACCTTAATGGCCTTATTGAGATTACTATATATAAATATTTTATATGTACATATAATGACTTAAATAGTTTAAATTGTTTGAGGGGTTTGAATAGTAAGGCTTAAGATTAAACTTATTGTTCCAAGAGTGATCATAAATGTTCTTAATGGTTTTAACACTCACTTCAAACTTAATATTGTTACATTCATCTAACAACACTAAAACGTAGTGGTAGCTAAGTAGACAGTTTGCATCAAAATAGTTTTCTTGTGATTTATGAGTTGGATGTATCATTATGTGTATGGTCAAAAATTGGCATAACTACCTTAAAATATAAACACCATGTTGAAACTAAGTAATAAACTAACACAATCTAAGTTGTGCAATCAAAGCACAAAAAGCATAAATTTTTTTCAAGAAAATAGTTCATTTATATCCATTACTTGAAATAATGGAAACACATTTAGAACCTTAAGTGTTGTTAACATTGTCATTAAGTTCCATGAGGCCACATAAACATGCTTAGACTATAATACTATTTTTCTCACAAGGCTCTTAGTCATGCTTTCTAAGACTACACAACCTCTCAACCTTAGGACTCAAACCATGACCAATTTGATATGCAAACTAGGGCTGATCTTAATTATAATGTAGCACCTATAGCCTCTACCCTATTATCTTGTCAAAGTTGCATATGAGGTTCTTCTAAAACTATACAACTCCACATGTTCTCCATTTTCCTACATATTTATATCTTCACACAAACTATATCCTTCTACACTTTAAGATTATAGGAATTTTTAATATCAAAGGACACTAATTTCATCTTTCATGGTAGGAATAAAGAAAATCCTACAAGATGAATCATAATCATGGGCATACAATTTTGTTGGATACATAAATTTTGATCACATGTAAGGAAGATATTTGCCAATAGGAGCGGGGTTCCATGACTAGCATCTCAATCATATTCTCAATAGACCTACCTTATCAAATCTCATCTTGTCCAAGGTCTATCTACTATCACAAGGTTAAAAGAAGGCCATCACATGCCTAGAATTATAAAACCAAGGTTCTATGTTTTATATCAGAAAATTGGGAAATATATGACTTTTTCAAAATATGTTTCTCCTTCATATTTAACCATGGATTTTAGCGATGTTAGTGTGGTGATCTCATGAATATTCAATGAATTTCCCATAGGCAATTAAATATTTAATTTAGCATGAAATCCTTGCTTTTATGAAATGATTTCCATAATAACAATTTGAATATCTTAAACCTATAGAAATCCCTCTTATTGTTGTCCTCTCTCTTTGCACCAAAAAGAACAAGAAAAAAATGTTAAATCCATAAAGATATACATGTATGAATAATAATAAATCTATCTCACGATGTCCAATTCTTGCCTATTAAACCAACAAAGAATTAAGACCTCATATACATCAATGTTGTTGTACCTAGGTCTTCAACATGCCCTAATTTATCAAATCTCTTCTCAAATTTAATATGAATATATTTTCACCATATGGAAACTATCAACATTAAGAGTAGCATTAATGAGACTCTCTTGGTCCAATGTAGCTTAGGAGGATTGGAAGACTTAGAGAACAAAAGGCCTCCACTAGTATTCACTTGCCCACCCCAACATGTTAGTGCTATCTATTCAGTCCCAAAAGGTGTGGAAGATAAATATGGTTATTGGCACCTATACAGTAAACACAACTGAGCATTTTAAAAATGCATTAATTATTAGCACGATTAAATGGTTTGGAGTTGATAGAAACTAAGACAGGCTATTGTAGATGGACCTAACATCTATGCATAGGTGCAAACAAAACATTCCTAGGTACAACAAATTTTGAGAATCATTGTGTCAAAGTTTGACACCTTTTTAATATTAAGGCTCTTGAGCGACTCTCTTAGTACAATGTATCTTGAAGGATCAGGAGACCTAGGGAATGAAACAAGGCCTCTGATAGCATTCATCTACTCACCCCAATGTGTTGGCATTATAAATTTGGTCCCATGAGGCGAGGAAGAAAAATATGGTTATTGGCACCTTTACATTGCACTCAAATGAGACATTTTGCAAGAACACATTCATTGTTGACATAGTCAAACAATTTGGATTTGATGGAAACTAAGATAGGCTATTGTAGATAGACCTAACATCCACCCATAGGTGTAAATGAAACATTCCCAAGTTCCATAGATCCTGAGAATCACTGCATCAAAGTTTTAAACCTTTTTGCTCTTAAGGCTCTTAAGAGTCTCTGTTAATCTAATGTAGCATAGAAATATTAGAATGCTTGGGGAATGTAAGGAGGCCTCCACTAGAATTCACTCTCCCACTCTAATATTTTGGCACTATCATTTTGGTCCCATAAGGTGTGGAAGAAAAAATATGGCTATTGACACCTTTACACTGAATTCAAGTGAGACATTTTGTAAGAAGGCATTCATTGTCAACATTATCAAATAGTCTAGAGTTGAATAATTTACTAAGATATAATATTGTAGATAAACTTGACATCCACCCGTAGGTGCAAACAAAACATTCCTAGGTGCCATAGATTTTAAGAATCACTCTATCAAAGTTTGACACCTTTTTTCTCTTAGGACTCTTGAGAGACTCTCTTAGTCCAATGTAGCCTATAAGGATTAGGAGACTTGTAGGAAAAACAAGGCCTCCAATAGAATTCACCTACCCACCTCAACATTTTGGTGTTTTTAGTATGGTCCCATGAGGTGTGGAAGAAAAAATATGGCTATTGGCACCTTTGCACTACACTCAATTGAGATATTTTGCAAGAATGCATTCATTCTCGACACAGTCAAATGGTTTGGAGTTGATGGAAACCAAGATAAGATGTTCTATATGGAACTAATATCCACTCATAGGTGTAAATGAAGCATTCCTAGGTACCATAGATTTAAAGAATCATTGTGTCAAAGTTTGACACCTTTTTTCTCTTAGGGGTCTTAAGGGACTCGCTTGGTCCAATGTAGCCCAAAAGGATTGAGAGACCTAGGGAATAAAATGAGGCCTTTAATAGCATTCAAACCCCCACCTCTTTACACTACACTCAAATGAGGCATTTTATAAGAATGCATTCATTGTCAACATGGTCAAATGTTTTGGAGTTGAAAAAAATTGAGATGGAATATTGTAGATAGACTTGACATCCACTCATAGGTGTAAATGAAACATTCCTAGGTGCCACAAATTCTAAGTATCACTACATCAATGTTTGACACTTTTTTACTCTTAGGGATCTTAAGAGACTCTCTTAGTCCATTGTATCTTGGAAGAATTAAGAGAATTGGGAAATGAAATGAAGTATCCACTGGCATTCACTTGTCCACTCCAATGTGTTGGCACTGTCAGTTTGGTCCCATAAAGTGTGGAAGAACAAATAGGGATATTGACACCTTTAAATTGCACTTGAATGAGGCATTTTGAAATAATGCATTCATTGTTGGCATAGACAAACTGTAGCCTTGTCAATTTTGTTGATTCATTTTTTGCTCTTTGATATCTTAAGAGACTTTGCCAAAACCATGTAGCCCAAAAGGATTGAGACACTTGGGGAATGAAATGATGCCTCTTATATAATTCACCCGCTCACCTTGACATGTTAGCACCATCGATTTAGTCCCACAAAATGAAGAATGAAAAATATGACACTAGGCAACATTGTTCTAAATATAAATGATACATTTTACAAGAGTACATTCATGGATGGCATGGTCAAAAGGTATTGAGTTGGCAAAAAATGAGAGAGGTTATTGTAGAGGGATCCAATATCTATTTGTAGTTCAAAATAGAACATTCCTATGTGCCACATATTCCAAGAATAGCTCTGTCAAAGTTTGGTAGTTTTTTGCACTTAGGTTTCTTAAGAGACTTTACTAGAACTATATAGCCCAGAAGGATTGAGACACTTGGGGAAAACACTGATGCCTCCTCTAGAATTCACCTACCCACCCTAACATGTTTGCACTATTGGTTCGGTCCCCTAAGGTGAAGAACAAAAAATATGACACTAGGCAACATTACATTAAACACAAATGAGGCATTTTGCAACAATGAATTTGTTATTAGCATGGTCAAATGGTTTCAAGATGATAAAAACTAAGATATTTTATTATACAGTGACCCAACATCTAGTTGTAGGTCCAAATGGAACATTCTTATGTGCCACAGATTTTTAGAACTGCTCTCTCAAAGTTTGGCAATTTTTTGCTCTTAGGTCTCTTAAGAGACTTTGCTTGAGTTGTGTAGCCTAGAAAGATTAAGACACTTAGGAATGAAATGATGAATCCTCTACCATTCACCCACCCACCTTGACATGTTGGTGCTATCTATTTATTCCCACAAGGTAAAGAATGAAAAATATGACACTAGGCAACATTACATTGAACGTAAATGAAACATTTTGCAAGAATGCAATCATTGTTGGTACGATCAAATAGTTTTGAGCTGAAAAAAACTGAGATAGGTTATTGTATAGGGATCTAACATCTAGATAAATGTCTAAACATAACATTCCTAGGTGACATGTATTTTGAGAACCTCTATGTCAAAGTTTAACAGTTTTTTGCTCTTAGGTCTCTTATGAGACTTTGCTGAAACCATGTAGCATGGAAAGATTGAGAATCTTGGGGAATGAAATGAGACCTCATCTAGAATTAACCTACCCAACTTGATGTGTTGGTTCTATTTGTTCGGTTCCATGAGGTGAAGAATGAAAAATATGATACTAGGCAACATTACATTGAATGCAAATGTTTTGTAAAAATGCATTCATTGTTGGCATAGTCAAATGATTTTAAGTTGATAAAAACTAAAGAGGTTATTCTAGAGGGACCCAACATATAGATATAGGACCAAATAGAACATTTCTAGGTGCCATAGATTCTGAGAACCATTTTGTCAAAGTTTGGCAATTTTTTTCTGTTAGGTCTCTTAAGAGACTTTGCTAGAACCCTATAACTCAGAAGGATCAAGACACTCGAGGAATGAAATGGGTCCTCCTCTAGCATTCACCCACCTAATATAACATTTTGGAGTCATTTATTTTGTCCCACAAGGTGAAGAACAAAAAATGTGACTCTTGGAACCAATACACTAAATGCCACTAAGGTATTTTTCAAGAATGCATTCATTGCCATGATCAAATGGTTTCAAGTTGATAAAAACTGAGAGAGGTTGTTGTAGAGAGACCCAACATATAGATCTAGGTATAAATAAAACATTTCTAGGTGCCACAGATTTTGAGATCTACTCTATCAAAGTTTGATATTTTTTTGGTCTTAGGTCTCTTAAAGACTTTGTTGGAACTATTATGATGGAATGACTGAGACCCCTTAGAAAAAAATGAGGCCTCCTCTAACATTCAAATACCTACCATGACATGTTGGCACCATAAATTTGATCCCATGAGGTAAAGAATGAAAAGTATGATACTAGGCAACATTACATTGAATGTAAATGAGACATTTTGCAAGAATGCATTTGTTGTTGACATAGTCAAACAATTTCGAGTTAACAGAAAATGAGAGAGGTTATTGTAGAGGGACCTAACATCTAGCTATAGGTCCAAATGGAACACTCCTAGGTGCCACAAATTACAAGAACCATTCCATCAAAGTTTGTTAGTTTTTTGCTCTTAGTTCTCTTAAGAGGCTTTTCCAGAACTATGTATCTCAAAAGGATTGAGACACTTGGGGAATGAAATAAGGCCTCCTATAGCACTCACCTTCCCACCCTGATGTTTTGGCATCATCTATTTAGTCCCATTAGGTGAAGAATACAAATGTGATTTTTGACACCATTACATTGACCACCACTGAGGCATTTTGCAAGAATGCATTTAGTGTTGGTATGATCAAATGGTTTTGAGTTGATAAAAAATGAGATAAGTTATTGTAGAGGTACTTGACATCCATCTATTGGCACAAACATAACATTAGTATGTGCCATGAATTTCAAGAATCCCTTTTTCAAAGTTTGGCCCCTTTTTACTCTTACGACTCTTAAGAGAATTTATAGAACTATGTATCTCAAAAGGATCAAGACACTTGGGGAATGAAACAAGGCCTTATATAGAATTCACCTACCCACTCAAATGTGTTGGAACCATTGGTTTGGTCCCATGAGATGAAGAATGAAAAACATGACTCTAGGCACCATTTAGACGTTGTTCATAGCTATTATATTTCTTTTGACATCAAAGGGAGTATTTATTTTGGTTAAGTCTTTGATCACTAGGTATGTAGATTGTTAGTTTTATTTCTTAGCATTTGTTAGAATGAGTTAAATTTGGTCAAGTCCTTAAAATGGTTTGTATGAATTCTTCAAGTTTAACCCTATTATATTTTGATCGATATTTTATGAAGGGATTGTGGTAGTGTAACTATGTTGAGATATTTGATTTCTTATAAGGGTTTTTAAGGTTACAAACCATAGGGTTTAGAGAATATGATAGAAAAAGAAATTTGGATTTTAGAAATATGGTTTTATGTTTTGTCTTACATATTAGAATTATTTTTTGTGAACCTTTTCCCCATATTTCTAAGTGACAATCTCTAATGTTTAGGGTCCACTTTGAGATAAAATTATATCTTTGTAGCTCATAACTCTTGGTTTTGTTGTTGCACCCATAACATATGTCAATGTTGAATATAATGTTAATTTGAATTGTAAATGTGTTATCCATATAGTCTTGGGTCATTGAATTGTGCCATGATCCTTGGACTTACACTTAGCAGGAAACATACATTAAGAGTATGTTGTTATTTTGGTTAATTTCTAATTTGACATATGAGAATCCTATGTGGAACCCTGGTTGAATTGTATTGATAATTCCTAGCATTTGAAGCATTATTAGTTAGTCTATAATTGGTACATAAGACTAATATGACTATTGATCAGTGTTCAAAATTTGACATGATACTTAACACTTTTTTGATATTTTCTTTCTTGGAGTAAGTTTGGTACAATTAAAATTTGACATGTTCATGTGGATGGATGTAGTTTTAATTCCTTAATTAATAATAGGGATGTTCACCATTTTGTTTTTGGAAAGCAGAGGTATACATATATCTTGATCTTGTCCCAATATTAGGTCATGTATGGATCAACTTTATTCATCTTTGTGAAGAGCCTAAGTGAGCATTAGTTTCCAGATTACATGTGGGTTTAATTCAAGAGCTCAATTGATTTTTTGAGATTGCTCATGCCTTATTGTGAGTTCAATTATCATTTTTAATGGTTTTGAAAGAAATTCAAATATTTATTCAATACATTTTCATAATTTCCACATTTTGTATGCAATATGCCATCATTTTTGTAACATTACTTTAGGAGTTAACTTGGATTAAATATAATATTTTATAATGGTGAATGAGGCACTTTGGAAGTGAGATCCATAAATTTGTCTATGCAATTTTATTGGCTAGTGATCAATCATGATTTGGTTAGAATCTATGTTAAATATGGATTCAAATATAAAATAATAATTAAAGTAGATCAATTTCTAAAATTTAATACCCAAACCAAACAAAAGATAAGCACTATAAAATCCATGTGTAGTGTTCATGACAAACTAGGGAACAAAAAACATTGTCATTTGCTTCAAGTGCGAAACAACATAAATTATTGAATGACTAGAGAAACATGCTAATTTGTTTTTAACTGTACTTCCATCTAGTTCAACTATAGTCCTTGTGGAATTCAATATGTGTCAACCAAAACTAAAGGTCTATAAGACTATTCGTCAACCCATTCTTTTGACTCACACTCTTCCCAAACAAAATCCATACATGAAGAACAAAAACATGCCACCTCTTTTGTATAAATAGTCCACGAATCTATGTTTGAACTTCTAAATGAGTGGTACTCACTCAATCTTATTATTGTACAAAAATCTTCATAGTTTGTAATATTACATTATTCTACCAACCAAAAAAATACAAACTATAGACTTACCTTCATTACTTGGTCCCTTCATGGAGTTACACCATTGCATGATTATTGGTACATTTGTCAACTTAGCACCACTTTGGTACTTCAACTCTTCTCTTTCTAGGGCTCTTTCTACACATGATCCTACACCATCATGATCCCTTTTTCCATGTTTGGCCTCAATGAAATTCCAAATATGTTGAACACTACTTGTCACATACATCCTTCTCTGTTAGTGTAGGTTTTTATTTTTCTAGTTGGTTATTTAATTTTCTATTCCTAGGTTTTTCCTGCACATATAATTAAGCTTGCTTAGGGTTAATTAAGTGAGTATTAGTGTGAGTGGTGCAAGGTGTCGGCATCTTCCATGGTAGTTACACTTGCCTATTTTAGGCTATTGTGGTGGCTCTTCCCATTGGTCATATTTGCCACCTCTCCCCTCTCTCATATTCTATATATACTCACCTCCTAGCTAGTCTTGGGTACATTGTATTATGCAAATTTTGCTTTTGCATCCTCTTAATGCTATTTTTCTTTATGAGGATTTTCATTTCTCTCGAAGACTAACTATATGTTGTTATTTTGATTTCATATCATTTGCTTCATAGTTTATTAACCTATTTGTTGCACTAGTTTTATGGGTTATTCATCTTTGTAGATTCTAACATGGTATTAGAGCTATTCTAGTGCAAAATAGATTTTGGTTTCCTTATTTGAGATATTCAAGGGGCTAATAAGTTTCTATGTAATTTTTTTGAAAACCCAGTATGCTCTTCTCTTGCATCTTCGGATGATATGGAGAATCAAAAAAGTTTGAAATAAAAATTTTAACCTCTAGAATTTTGTACTTGTATCTTTTAAAATATGGATGATTGCAACATTTTAGTAATCTTGGGAGCTTTTTCATCCATTCCATAGTGTCTAGAAGGTTCAAGAAAGTCAGATCAGGATTTCATTTCACCAAAATCAGAGATTAGAAACTCAAGTTGCAAACAAGGGTTTAAAGAGTGGTTCCAACATGCTCTCAAATTTGGGGCATTTTGAGGCTAAACAAACCTTTCTATTGTGTCTAGAAGGCCAAAAACCTCCCATTTTCATATAAAGATTATCCAGATCAGACATCGGGAGCTTCAAAGGATTTTTTCCTTTTATGGTAGTCATATGACCATGAACAGTGTTTCAGGCTGTGAACAATGTTTTCAGGCTGTGAATAGTGTTTTAAGGCCATGAATAGTATTTCCAGGCTGTGAACAATGTTTTAGACTATGAATAGTGTTTTCAGGCTGTGAACAATATTTCTAGGCCATGAACAGTGCTTTCAGGCTGTGAACAATGTTTTTAGCCTTTACCCCTCACCATTGGAGTTTTCATTTGTGCACCCAAACTTCAGAAGGATCGTTCTAAGCCATATAGAGGCCTTTTTTGGCACAATTTTTTTTTTGTTTTGGGCTAGAATTTCATGCTCTACATTGTGGTAAAGTTGGTTTTCTGATTTGACACTCTAGTTTTTTAGAAATTGCAGATTCTTACAAATTTTGCTGTGTAGCCCTTGTTTTGAGACATTCCATGAGCCATAACTTGTGCAACCAAACTTCTTTGTGGGTGTCATTTTTTTCAAAGTTTATATTTTTTATGGACTCCACATTGGTACTCTCAAATTGATCTCATATTGTACTTGAGCTGTAGTTTCAGTGTTTTAGCCATTTTGGGCCTTGTAGAAGTTTGAAAATATGAGATTTGCATTATAAATCGCACTAATTAGAAAGTGCCAACATTGTAATTTCTGGGGGTCATTTCAAAAACTAGTGAAAAGGGCGCACTTGAGTTCTCTTCTTTTTAGCACTTCATTTTTGCATTCTTTGCATCTGCATGGATTAAACAACAATACCCATCTTAACTCCTTACAAATACTTTGAGTGGAAATCATGCATGACAATCTACTTAAGGAAAGCTAGTTTGCATAGGATAACAATGGAACTAGAAACTAAACCTGCTAAAGCTGAAGATAAGACTAAGTGGTTTAACAAATGTGATTAAGCCTATGGAACTTTGTGTTTGTTTGTTTCTCCTTATTTGCTCTTTCATATGGAATCTTTGAATTCACCAAATAAAACATAGACAAAGCTAGAAACACTATTTGGCACACAAGATTCAATGAAGCGTCATATGTTGGAAAATGAACTAATTAGTTTAATTCCAGGCAACTTCAACACAATCCAGGATTTCTTAACAAAATTGAATTCACTAAGGTTGGAATTAAAACAATGTGGAATTGAAAAGAAAAATGAACAACTGATTCTAAGTATTCTCTCTAAGCTAAGTTTTGAATATTTAGTGTTTGTTTCTACCTTCTATGCTACTAAGGGTGCACTTGGGACATAGTTCACTATGCCATATTTGGATGATTTTGCTATCTCTCTCACATGGGAGCAAGATAAGCTAATCCAGATGAGCACCCTAAAATCCTCTAAGTCATATGCCCTGGCTGCCAACCAAGGCAACAAAGAACAAAAAGGACAAAGTAGTAATAATAAGGATAAGAAACAAACAAATAGCAATGAGAAGAAGGATCAGAAGCAATCTACCCCAAAAGAAGCTAATGAGACCCAATCTTCTAATGGTGACAAGCGTAAGAAAGAGAAGGTCAAATGTAACTATTGTAAAAGACCCGGTCATGATGAACATAAATGTTTGAAGAAAGAAATTGATCACTTGACACACATTATAGAGAAGAATAATATCAATGTTCTTGAATCTATAAAATGGAGTTCTAATAAGGGGTCTAACAAGGCAAAGGATAACAACAAGGGGAAAGGAAAGGGCAAGGCCTTGGTAAAAGTTGCTTCACAACCATCCACTTGGGTTCTTGATTCGGGTGCTTTGCAACACATGGCTTCATCTAAGGAAGAACTTGCATCTTTGGAGCTATGTAATATGCCTTCTATTTTGATGGGTGATGACACTCTTGTTGAGGTATGTGGGAGAGGGTTTGTTGATGTGGGGGATGGCACATTCCATAATGTTCTTTGTGTGCCCTCATTATCAGCTAATCTTTTATCATTATATCAGATCACTCACATGGATTCAAGAAAGAGGGTTGAGTTCACTCCTGATCTAGTGGAGATTTGTGAGTTGCAAAGTGGTTCTACAGTTGCAATTGGGAAAGAAAATCATTAGTCTTAGCTATATTTATTTTCTCACTTTGTTCCTGATCCTCCATCTATTTTCCTCACTCATTCAAATGATGTGAGTAAATTATGGCATGAGTGGTTTGGCCATCTTAACTTCTGCTACTTGTAGTAGCTTAGCCAACAGAGCATGATCACAAGGTTGCCAAGGTTGCATTCTTGGTAAGCATCCTAAGGAAAAATTTAACAAAGGAAAGGCATGGAGAGCTTCACAAATTTTGGAGTTAGTTCATAGTGATTTGGCTGGACCATTTCCTCATCCATCCTTCAACAAGGCTAGATTTGTTCTAACTTTCATTGTTGACTTTTCTTGATATAATTGGGTGTACTTTCTCAAATAGAAGTCTGAGGTATTTGATTACTTTTAGGACTTCATAACTTTTGTAGAGAAGCAATCTAGGAAAGCCATCAAAGTTTTGTGCAGTAAAAATAGTGGTGAATATGTCAACCATCATTTTGAGAGGTTTTGCACTTCAGAGGGAATTGATTTGCAGCATTTTGTTCCATACACTCCCCAACAAAATGGTGTTGCAAAACAAAAGAATAGGTCATTGAAGGAAATGATGAACTGCATGATACACTCAATATCTATTGCACCACAATACTGGGCATAGGCCATTAACTATGCTTGTTATATCCAGAACTATGTTCCTCACCAATCCTTAAAGTGAGTTACTCCTTTTGAATCTTGGATCAATTGAGAACCATCAGTTAAGAACTTTCAAGTTTTTGATTCTCCTGCATTGGCACACCTATAGAGAAACGTAAGGCCTTAGGTCTATAGAGTAGACCTTACATATTTATAGGCTATCATAACGGTGTGAAGGGTTATCAGTTGCTCCACCCTACTACACATGAGTTGTTCATTGTGAGGAGTATTAAGTTTGAGGAGGGCTCTTCAAGCTCAACTCCTATCACTTCTCCACCTCCTTCTACTTTGACATTGGAGTCACTTGGGCTACATGACAGATCTTCTGATGAGTCAGATTCACTTGAGAAGATTCTTGATGATGAGGAGTCTTCTACCTCCACTTCTGATGCTGAGAGAGATTAAGAGGATTCACCTTTTTCCTCTCCTATTCATATTTAGAGGGTGATGATTCTGCTCTAGATTCTCCAACTTCTAGTCCACTTTGGGCTAGACAAATTTTGTAATCTATAGGCGATTAGGTTGGGGATCCATCAAACACTAGGCGAACTCATTTCCAATTCTAGGATGCTCCACATGTATTCATTGCTACTTCCTCTAATCCATAGTCCTTTTGAGAGGCTTCTGGTATCCCTGAGTGGGATACAACTATATAGGAGGAGTATAGTTCCTTGATGAGAAATCACACTTGGGATCTTGTCCCTCTTCCTAAGAGAAGAAAACTTGTTCAAGGTAATTGGATCTATCGAATAAATTTTTTTGTAGATGGGTCAATTGATAAGCATAAGGCTTGCTTGGTCGCCAAAGGATTCTCCCAAGTTCCTAGAATTGACTACTCTGACACTTTTATGCTAGTTGGCAGAATGAACTCCATCCGAATTATTCTTGCCATTGTTACAGAAAATCATTGGGAAGTATACTAGATGGATTTGAAGAGTGATTTTCTTCATGGTGACCTTCAGGAGGAGATTTACATGGAGCAGCCATAGAGTTTTGTTTAGGATTCTTCACTTGTGTGCTGCCTTTGAAAGTCTCTTTATGGCCTCAAACAGAATCCTCGGGCCTAGTATGCCAAGATGGACTCCTCCCTTCTGACAATTGGGTTCACTCAGTACCATTCTGATCCCAATGTCTATATTTTGTAGGAGGATGATTCACTCCTATTTCTGGTCATGTATGTTGATGACTTGTTGATTTTCTTCATGGTGACCTTCAGGAGGAGATTTACATGGAGCAGCCATAGAGTTTTGTTTAGGGTTCTTCACTTGTGTGCTGCCTTTGGAAGTCTCTTTGTGGCCTCAAACAGAATCCTCGGGCCTGGTATACCAAGATAGAGTCCTCCCTTCTGACAATTAGGTTCACTCGGTACCATTCTGATCCCAATGTCTATATTTTGTAGGAGGATGATTCACTCCTATTTCTGGTCATGTATGTTGATGACTTGTTGATCACAGGGAATTCTTCATCTGCCATTGGTGTAGTCAAATCTACCCTTCATGACAAGTTTTTGATGACTAACTTTGGCTTGTTGCATTACTTTCTTGGGATAAAGATCTTCCAGTCTACTTCCAGGATCACACTCACATAGTCTAAGTATGCTTTATATTTTCTCTTGAGGTTTCATATAGCTAACTATAAGCCTTCTCTGACTCCCTTCCTTTCTAGAATCAAACTTGAGGCTCAATGTTCTTCACCATTTGTTGATGGCACTTTGTATCGATAGATTGTTGGGAGTCTCATTTATCTGACTCATACAAGACCATGGTTTCTTGATTCATGCAGGAGCCCCATGAGTTGCATTGGAAAGCAACCAAATGGTTCCTTCACTACATTCAAGGTACTCATAGTTTTTGGATTCACTAAGCAGCAGGCATTGATCTTGATTTGGTGGGCTACATCGATTCAGATTGGGTAGGTGATTCTCAGGATTGCAAGTCTACTTCTGGTTATAGCTTCTCACTTGGTTCAGGTCCTATTTGTTGGTCGAGTAAGAAGCAATCTACTATTTCTCTATCTTCTACTAAGGTTGAGTATTAGGGGGCTATGAATGCCACCACTAAGGCCATCTGGCTTCAAAATCTTCTCATTGAGTTTGGTATCTAGATCAGATGACCATCCGTCATATTTTGTGACAACCCGAGTGCCATTCAGATCTCACAGAATTTAGTCCATCATCAGCGGACCAAACACATTAAGGTCCACATGCATTACATTTGGGAGCTCATCCATGGCCACGTCATCAACCTTTGCTACTATCTAACTTTTGAGAAGATTGTTGATCTATCTTTACCAAACCCTTCACAGAAAGAAAGTATCTTCATCTGTGAACATTAATGGGGGTGCAAGAGGCTTCATCTTCTAAGGGGATTCTTAGTCCTCTCTCTTGGAGTCTTGACTCTCTCTACTCTGTGGGGTCTCTTCTTTACCTATTTGTGGGGGGGAATTTTCTCTCTTTTGGGGGGCACTTCTCTTTGGGGGTATTTTTTTGTAAATGGGTACCTCATTAGGCTTCATTTTCTAGGACCTGTCTTTTCATCCAGCTAAGATGCGCTTAAGAGGGGCGTTAGTGTAGGTTTTTATTTTCCTAGTTGGTTATTTAATTTTCTATTCCTAGGTTCTTCCTAGACATATACTTAAGCTTGCTTAGGGTTAATTAAGTGAGTATTAGTGTAAGTGGGTGCAAGGTGTCAGCATCTTCCATGGTAGTTACACTTTCCTATTTTAGGCTATTGTGGTGGACTCTTCCCATTGGTTGTATTTTCCACCTCTCCCCTCTCTCATATTCTATATATACTCACCTCCTAGCTCTAGTCTTCAGTACATTGTATTATGCAAATTTTGCTTTCACATCCTCTTAATGCTATTTTTCTTTATGAGCATTTGTATTTCTCTTGGAGACTAAATCCATGTTGTTATTTTGAATTCATACCATTTGCTTCATAGTTTATTAATCTATTTTCTGCACTAGTTTTCTAGATTATTATCTTTGCAGATTCTAACATGCTCAACCAATATAACATCCTTGAATTCTTGAATTGTTATGTACAATTATTTGGCCATATGATGTGTTGACTAAATGGGATATTTTTGTCACTTAAATTATCATAGAACATTTGAAAGCAACTTGGCACAAACTTAGTGGAATGAGTGCAACCATCTCTAATGTAGAATTGATACTCCCTTAATATATGTCTATCTTCCTTTGTGTTATTAGACACATGAATGAATGTTATACATACAAAATAGGAACCTAAATAGAGTTGTAGTATAGAGATTACACTTCATTATGTGGTTGTAATGTATAATTCTCAACAAAATCTACAACAAACACAATGGTACCAAGAGGAAATGTGTCTTTACATAACTTGCATTTCGCAGCCAACCATTGAGATTTGTGTGTATGCGTTGCATACTCATACACTATTTTCTCCTAAAACATTCTCATAAATTTGGCTGTAGATATATCTTTACTAACTCTTTGCCATCTTTTACTCCATATGTTATTGAATTGTATTTTCCAAAACTAACTAGTTCTTTCCCAATTACATGTGTTCTCTTTGTATGTATACATTTTTGCAAATGTCGTAAACCACCACAACTAACACATGATCCTTTCAAATGTGATTTCTTATAAAAAATTTGTCCATCCACTCTTTGACATAACACACTTGATATAAAATATCTTAATGATTTAGGTGGGACTTGTATCATACATTAGTATGCAAAGTAACACATATACAAAGATAACTATCATAATGCATGGAAAATTCAATATGCACCCTACAACAAGTAGTGTGTGCATGATTTAGTTTAACATAAAAAGGTATACCTTTGACTAATTTTTATTTGAGGATCACTCTCAATAAACTTGTGATAAAATTGTATTTGAGTTATATTCAAGAATTTTTTAGGATGTGGTTCATGATTTTGAGATCCATTTCTCCTTTTTACAACATCTCTTGTATTATTTTTCCATAAAATTTTAATTAATTCTCTGAAAGCATTAACAACCTTGTCTTTGCATGGGAGTCTACCTAAGACTTCCCATAGTTTATTTAGTAGACACCTAAAAATGTCTTCATCATCAAACTGACTCCCGACATCCCTAAACATACCAATTTCCCTTCTAATCAATTAATTAAATTTTTATTTAATTAATTATCAATTCATCACCTAATTTTTCATCATTTTATCCCCTACAATTGGATTAATTCAATAGTTTAATCTTAGCCAATTAATTAAATAAATCTGCAATATTTATTTGGTTAATTCCCCCTTTTCACTAAATCCAATTAATTAGGTAAATCATGTTTATCCAATTAATTCAACCTATTAATCAACCTATCCCTACCCTAGTTAATTAAATATCTATTATTTAATTACCTAGCCTAACCTACATGACCCTAGACCTAGGATTAATTAAATAAAACCTTATTTAATTAATCTTAACCTCTAATTAACCCATTCCCTAATTTTTTCTAGTCATATTAGTTAGGCTTATCACCCTAATTAAGATGGTCAAACCTTGATTAACACTCATCCCCACACCCCACAAATAAAAAATTGAAATATATCCCATATAAATCATTTTTTTATACATATGTGTCATAATCCTCATTTAATACCTCTTATTGTTAGATCTAGGGCACACAACTGAGAGGGGGGGTGAATCAATTGTACAAAAACTTGCTTACACTTCAAACACTTGATACTTCTTTGTTAGTTAACAGCATATCAATTAATCATTCATGAAAGCACAAAGTATAAACACCGGAGCAGATAATCATCAACACATTTGACACCAAGATTTTGACGTGGAAAACCCAGTTAAGGGAAAAACCACGGGGTGATTAACCCAAGGATTATTCTCTGTTAGAAGAATAAGAAAAATGAATGGCACATGCCAATTAGGGCTCACAGCCCGAGCACACTGCTCACAAGGAGGCATACTACCTACAAAGAGACACACTGTCTACAAGATCATAAGGATCACAAACTTGAACTGGAGAGTGACATCTTCACCATGTCTGGATAAGTTCCATTTAAGCCTGAGTCACACTTGCTCTGCCTTTCGCTCTTCCGCTATACCACACTCATCCGCTCCACAACACACACCAAAATGAATTCACAAACCTTCATTTATACAAGGCATCGACTTAGGAACAATCATCTAAGTTGGCAATCATCCACAAGAACATCCACAAGTCGGCAATCATCCACAAGAACATTCACAAGATAAATAACTAATCCAGTTTGCCAACCTGAACAAGAACATCTTCATCCGGAAGTATATCTTCAATTCTGGGCTCTACCACCAATGCAAACCAACAAAACAACCTCAACATGATCCAAGAACCTTCACAAGCTTGCCTGAATGACCAGTTACATCCGCACTTCCTCTACTCACTGGAATCTCTTCTCTTCCTCATCCAGAACTTCAAGAACACAGTCTATCGCCACTGTCATATTGCAAGAGGTGCTTCCGGACCTCCAAACCATGAACAAATTGAGATGACACATCACAAGGACATCCCAAACACTCTGTCCAATCCGCAAAATAAGACAATGCACTTCCGGATCTCACCGGACCTCTTTGTAACACTTTGTCACTCTGGAGCATCTCCCAGAACTGGTTCTACTTGATCAATCACAACTTCTTCACATCTTCATGCAGACCTCTGAAATCTTAACTGGAACATCTCAAGACTCATATCTACAAACCCTTTAATCCGCATGCTCTGATCCTCAACCTATTGAGTACTTTTGCCTTCTTCTCATCACAGTTCTTCATTGTTCCTGATTGAGACTAATTTTCTCAATATCCTTAGCACACAGCTCATCCAATCCTTCTTGTCAATGCAATATGAGTATGTTGACATCAATGACAACACTAGTTCACCTCATACTTGCAACAATCTCCCCCTTTGTCATTGATGGCAACATATGATGTGAAAAACCATCAAGACAAGAACATCTCCTTTCTGTCACAGCTCTCCCTATCAACAACAACTCTTCACATGTCTTCTCTTCCTTTACTGCTCCCCCTTTGATCATCAACCACTTGTTTTTCACATGTCTTCTCTCCCCCTTTGACATCAATGGCAAAGGGCTCATACTTGCAATTCTAACACATCAGAATCATACCAATTGCTCCCCCTTAGTAGCAGCTCCCCATCATCAATCCGGATCACAAGATATGACTGTGATATCCACCGGACTGATGCACATCAGTGCATCCTAGTTCATCACCGGAGGGGCCATGACCCCTAACTTCTCTCGGAGATACTCAAAAGAGTCCTTGTGAAGAGGTTTAGTAAAAATATCTGCAATCTAATCCTTGGAGGGTACATACTCCAATCTGACTTCATCCTTGTTCACTTGCTCTCTTAGAAAGTGAAACTTGATAGATATGTGCTTGGTCTTAGAATGCAACACCGAATTCTTAGAAATATTTATTGCACTTGAATTATCATAGAAAATGGTGATAGGCTCCTCATATTCTACTTTAATGTCTCTTAACATCTGCTTCATCCATAAGATTTGAGTGCAACTACCTACTGCAGCAATGTATTCTACTTCAGTTGTAGATAGAGATATTGCCTCTTGTTTCTTGCTTAGCCAAGAAACCAACCTTTTTCCCAAGAAGAATGCTCCTCCACTTCTACTCTTCCGGTCATCCATATCTCCTGCCCAATCTGCATCTGTATATGCATGAAGAGAGAAATCATGATCTCTAGGATACCATAGACCATACTCAACTGTCCCCTTTAGATATCTAAAAATCCTCTTGATTGCCATAACATGAGATTCTCTAGGATCAGCCTGAAATCTTGCCACAAGACCAACAGCCTGCATTATATCTGGTCTAGTTTGAGTGAGATACAATAGTCCTCCAATCATTGATTTGTACTTGGTCTGATCTGTCTTAGGAGAGTCATCATCTTTGCTCAACTTACATCCGGTTGCCATAGGAGTGTTCATTGGCTTTGAATCATCCATACCAAATTTCCTCAACAATTCTTTCACATATTTGGTCTGAGAGATAAAGATGCAATTCTTTGTCTGAGTAATTTGCAGACCCAAGAAGAAATTCATTTCACCAAGCATTGACATTTCAAACTCACTTTTCATTTGATTTGCAAAGGTTTTACACATACTGTCTTTTCCTCCAAAGATGATATCATAAACAAATACTTCAACAATCAAGATATTTTCCTTATCTATTTGGAAATATAGATTACTATCAGCAGTGCCTTTGTTGAAACCAATCTACACAAGATGCTTATCCAACCTTTCATACCATGCTCTTGGGGTTTGCTTCAATCCATACAGTGCTTTCTTCAACTTGCAGACCATATCATCATGATCAGACAATTGAAATCCATCCGGTTGTTCAATGTAAACTTCTTCCAAATCACCATTTAGGAAGGCAGACTTGACATCCATCTAATATACCTTGAAGTCTTTGAAAGTAGAAAATGCAAGAAATAATCTGACTACTTCAATTCTTGCCACCGGAGCAAAGGTTTCTTCAAAATCAATTCCTTCTATTTGAGAGTAGCCTTTGTAGACCAATCTAGCTTTGTTTCTGATTACTTCACCAACTTCATTTAGTTTGTTCTGGAAGACCCATTTGGTTCCAATCACATTTTTGTTTCTAGGTCTGGGAACAAGATCCCAAGTGTGATTTTTCTCAATTTGCATCAACTCTTCCTCCATTTCTTTGGTCCAGTTTTCATCATTGCAAGCTTCATTAATTGTCTTAGGTTCAATCTTTGAAATCAGACAACATTCATTTGAATCTTGAGCAATTCTTCTCCTTGTTTGTACCCCTTTTCTTTTGTCACCTATGATCTAATCTTCAGAAAGATTTAGAGTTACATACCTTGGAACTTTGGAGTTTCTTGCACTACTGTTTCTTGATCAGGCTCATTCAGACGAACCTCTTCTCCCTGATTTACCGGATCAGTTTGTATCTAAATTTCAGAGGAGGATTGAGCTCCTTGCACCAGAGAATCATTCTGATCATCTTCATCATATTCATAAAACCTTGAGGGCTTCTCAATTCCTTCATCAACTTTCACATTTGTACTTTCTATCATCTTTCTCAATCTCTTATTGTAACACCGGTATGCTTTGCTTTGAGTGGAGTAACCCAAGAAAATTCCTTCATCACTTCTAGCATCAAACTTTCCTAGATCTTCATCTCTTTTGATATAACACTTGCTACCAAATACTCTGAAATATCTCACAGTAGGAGTTACACCAAACCAAAGTTCATAAGGAGTCTTACCGGTATTGCTTCTGATTTGAACTCGATTAAGAGTGTAGACTGCAGTGCTAATAGCTTCTCTCCAAAACATCTGGGGAACATTTTCTTCCATCATCATTGTCCTGGATGCTTCCTAGATGGTCCGGTTCTTTCTCTCAACTACTCCATTCTACTATGGAGTCCTAGGAGCAGACAACTGTCTCTTTATACCATGCTTCTCACAAAAGTCTAGAATTCACCGGATGTGAATTCTCCACCTCTATCAGACCTCAGACATTTCAGTTTCAAACTAGTCTGATTCTCTGCCATGGCTTTGAAGATTTTGAACAAGGGCTTCTGATTTCTCTTTTAGGAAGGTAACCCACATCATTCGGGAATGATCATCAATCAGTAACATGAAATATCTATCATCTTGCATACTCTTGATTCTTGTTGGACCACATAGATCAGTATGGACTAATTCCAATAATCCAATAGAGGACTGATCCTTGCTTTTGAAAGAAACTCTACTATGTTTACCTAGCTGACATTCTTTGCACAAACTATTTGTAGGTTTCACCAATTTTGGAAGATCTCTTACAGCCTGAGTGTTGTTTATCTTGATGATGTTATCAAAATTCACATGACACATCCTTTATGCCATAACCAACTCTGATCTACTTGAACAAACAAACAACTTTTGTCAGAACCAACTAGATGGAAGATATTACCTTTTGTTTGAGTACCGGATGCAATCTCAATTCCAAAGCTTCCAAAGATCCTGCATCTTCCATTCTTGAACCAGAGATTATAGCCTTTGTCCACCAACTGACCAACACTGAGAAGATTGTGTTTCAATCCTTCAACATATAGTACATTACTGGTTTTGCTCTTTCCATCAAAAGAAATAGTTCATCTACCTCTGATTCTACCAGTAGAATTATCACCAAACTTTACCATTCCTCCTTCATACCTTTCCAAATCTAAGAACTTGTTCTTGTCACCTATCATATGGTGAGAACATCCACTATCAATAACCCAATCATCCTTTTCTTCAACTTGGGTAGCCAAAGCTCTTTCTACAACCTTATGATTGACATATTCAGAGGATATTGAATCTTCTTCCTTGATGGCAATAAACACCCATTCATTTCTGGATTTGCTTCCTATTTCTGATTCATCATCTGTTACTCCTTCATTATCATCTTCTTCATGAACATAATAGCCGTTCTTTTGAAACCTTTGTCTGTTAGCATTTGACCTTGCAGATCTTTCTGAACATCTTGAAGCAAAATGACCAATCTTATTGTAGTTGAAGCACTTAAAGGGTAGTTTTCCTTCATACTTACCGGATCCTCTTGGTAGTCTCTTTGCAATGAGGGCTTCAAGTTGAGTTGTTTCCGCTTCTTTCTCTTCCATATCTTTCCTTGCTTGATCATACCATGACAGCTTCCTTGAAGAGTTTTCTCCCAGATCAAATCTTTGTTTGCCTTTCACATAGGCACTGGCTTTGAATGCAGATTCAGTCTTGGGGTGATCATCTCCAAACTTAGTCATTTCAAATGCAGCTAGTTTGCCAGCCAATTGCTCTCTTGTGACAGTTGTATGGGCTCTGAATTCATCAATGGCAGCAACCTTGATTTTGTAAGCAGCAGGAAGGGATCTGAGCATTTTGCAAACAATCTCATTTTCATCCAGAACTCCACCAACATTCCTAATTCCACATACCAGCTCATTTACTCTTGGCATAAAGGTAGTGATATTTTCATCGTCTCTCATCTTCAATCTTTCAAATTTCCCTTTCAGACTTTGCAACCTTGCACTCTTGACAAACTCATCTCCTTCATGTAGAAGTTCTAGTTTAACCCAGATCTCATATGCAATTGGCAGCTCAATAACATTTGAGAGCTCTGAATCATTCAATGCGCTTAGAAGAGCTTCTTTGGTCCACAAATTGTTTTCAACATTCGTGATTTCATTCAGAGTTGTCGGACCACCCTGTGGAGGTACATATGGTTTTGCAACCATCGACAAGTATGCTTTTCCCAGGCACTCCAAGTGACATTTCATGTGACCTTTCCAGAGTGAGAAATTGGTTCCATCGAACTTCAGACTATCCTTCTTGTATGATGACATCCTGGATCTCCTCAAGCGGTTAAGCTCCTTTTAGAGGAACTTGGCTCTGATACCAATTGTTAGATCTAGGGCACACAACTGAGAGGGGGGGTGAATCAGTTGTACAAGAACTTGCTCACACTTCAAACACTTGATACTTCTTTGTTAGTTAACAGCATATCAATTAATCATTCATGAAAGCACAAAGCATAAACACCGGAGCAGATAATCATCAACACATTTGACACCAAGATTTTGACGTGGAAAACCTGGTTAAGGGAAAAACCATAGGGTGATTAACCCAAGGATTATTCTTTGTTAGAAGAATAAGAAAAATGAATGGCACATGCCAATTAGGGCTCACAGCCTGAGCACACTGTTCACAAGGAGGCACACTGCCTACAAAGAGACACACTGTCTACAAGATCATAAGGATCACAAACTTGAACTAGAGAGTGACATCTTCACCATGTCTGGATCAGTTCCATTTAAGCCCGAGTCACACTTGCTCTGCCTTTCACTCTTCCACTATACCACACTCATCTACTCCACAACACACACCAAAATGAATTCACAAACATTCATTTATACAAGACATCAACTTAGGAACAATCATCTAAGTCGGCAATCATCCACAAGAACATCCGCAAGTCAGCAATCATCCACAAGAACATTCACAAGATAAATAACTAATCTGGTCAGCCAACCTGAACAAGAACATCTTCATCTGGATGTATATCTTCAATTTCGGGCTCTACCACCAATGCGGACCAACAAAACAACCTCAACATGATCCAAGAACCTTCACAAGCTTGCCTGAATGACCAGGTACATCCGCACTTCCTCTACTCACTAGAATCTCTTCTCTTCCTCATCCAGAACTTCAAGAACACAATCTATCGCCACTGTCATACTACAAGAGGTGCTTCCGGACCTCCAAACCATGAACAAATTGAGATGACACATCACAAGGACATCCCAAACACTCTGTCCAATCCGTAGAATAGGACAATGCACTTCTAGATCTCACCAGACCTTTTTGTAACACTCTGTCACTCCGGAGCATCTCCCGGAACCGGTTCTACTTGATCAATCACAACTTCTTCACATCTTCATGCGGACCTCTAAAATCTTAATTGGAACATCTCAAGACTCATATCTACAAACCCTTTAATCTGTATCCTCTGATCCTCAACCTATTGAGTACTTTTGCCTTCTTCTCATCACTGTTCTTCACTGTTCCTGATTGAGACTAATTTTCTCAATATCCTCAGCACACAGCTCATCCAATCCTTCTTGTCAATGTAATATGAGTATGTTGACATCAATGACAACACTAGTTCACCTCATACTTGCAACATTTACACCCCTTACACATGTCATAACTCATTAATATTCACTCTTCCCCAAATAAATTTTTAGTTCATTTTACTCTTCCCCATGTGAATTTTTAATTCACAAATAATCCATCTCACCCAACCTCATTTAATTCACCCCTTTCCCAAGATGAATTTAAAATTCATCTTTATTCCTAGCCTTCCATTTTCTAAGATGAAATCTAGGCCCTCCACATCATCTTCATCCTCCACCATTGATCTCTCAAATCAATCTCAACCATTGGATCAAATTTCTCCAAAATGCCTATAAATACAACATCCTCTAAGCCATTTTATCATCCAATTTCTAAGTAGTGTTACCATGCTAAAATATCTCTTGAGCTAGTTAATTTGTGAGAGAATTTCACATAGAATTCATCATCTTGGGTATATCTAGGAGCTCTTGGGTGCAAGCTTCTATGACCCTATCTTGGATTTGTGAGTCACATTGAGGTATAATCTTTGTTTTATGCATTAGATTTGTGTTTTATGCTTCATTTTGATTTCACTAATCACATTGGCACGCCTGGTGATACCCATAAGGTCTCAATCTAACATTTTGTGTGAGTTTTTGTTGCTTTTAGATGTGTTTTACAGGCATTGGCGCTATCTTCCTACGCAGCGGCGCCATTTATCTCTGTAGTGGCACTATTTGCTGCTGTAGTGGTGCCTTCCTAGCACGACATTGCTTGGTGAATACTAAGTCACATATTGTGTGTTTTCGGTCTTTTTAGCATCTTGGGTGTCTTTGCTCTCAGTTTTGCAAGATTTTATGCAGGGACAAGGGGAGACTATGTCAAAATTTTCTTAAAATCAAACTTACATATTCTTATTTCAATCTTTGTATGGTTTGATTTAATAGGCTGTTTTGTGGCTATATCTCATGTTTTGGACACCAAAGAAAAATAACAAGACACCTTTGATATATATAATCAACATCTTGGTTAAAGAAATTTGTGTTTTTGCAGGCTTGACCACCTCTATGTCGTTTCAGTGCTATCAGGACCCAGAGAGGCGCTATCTTCTGCACATAGTCAAATAGACAAACCATCCTGTGTAGTGGTGCTACTAGTCAATGTTTTGGCGCCTTATTTAGTTTTAGCACCATTTGTGTCTATTGTAGCACTATCTTGAATAGAAGTGCCATATGTAACTATTGTAGCGTGATATTTGTAATCGGTGCAATCTATAAACATTTTAGCGATATTTTCTAGGATAGTTAGGTTATGTCTTGCGCTCTGTTAGTAGCGCCATTTTAGAGGTCTATGGCATGATTTTAGGTTTTGGTGACACTATTTTTTGTGCTAACATTGGGTTCTATGTAGGGTGTTGTCTACGTTTTGCAGGTTGTTCTCGTTTGTCCAAGACCATCATCTCAAGACCACTAATAGTTTTTGCAGGGTTTTTATTAGATTAGACAAACATTTCAATTAGTGCTCATTAAAAGAACCTTTGCATGTTAGTGTAGAAAACATTTCAATTGGTGCACTAAAATTAATCATTGGCTTGTCAAACAAACAACAAACAAACATTTCATTTGGTGTACCTAAAAAGAATCTGTTGTGTGCCTTAGCATAGAGAACATTTGATTTTGGTGCAATAAAATTAACAAGTGTTTGCAAACAACTTTAGGCACATTTTGATTTAGGTTTAAAAAGAATATTAGTGAGTGTTTTTTGTGCTTGGTGCACTTGTACATTTTGTTACTCAAGAGTTAGAATCAAATTATCCTCTCCCCTTGCCTTCAAAAGGATCTTGGGTGAAGAGAAATGGTTCTATCCTCTTTTTTCTAGAAAGTGGCCCTGCCCTTGAGACACATCCATGTGGAGAACTCATTAGTGACCCCAAGTGGTACTTTCATCCAGTCCACTATATGTAAAATAGATTCAGGCGAAATCCAAGTCCAAATTAGTATGAGCGCTTAACATACGATGCTAGCTCGAAAGGAAGTAGTACCTTTGCATATCTGAAACTTCTAGTAGAGCTAGTTAAAACCTTAAGTGGTTTATTGGATGCTCGTAAGGTGCTGATCCCCCGGATGTACCCCCACTATGAACCATTGTTTTAGAAGCCCAAAACCCTCTACTTATTGATACAAGAGGTTGGAAGATGGAACTCTGATAGTCATCCCGCATTTTCATAGCTTGTGGCAGAGATAGCAAAGTATCTCAAGGTTTGCGAGCCTTGGGGACTTGGAACTTGGTGTGCTTGAGAAGTGTGTACACTATAAGGGGGAGCCTGTGCCCCAAGTTCTTGGATCTATACACCACAAGTAGGTGTGGCTGGGTAACCAAGTGGGAACTCGACAAGTATTGTCCTATCCTCGCCTTAGGTTGTGCAAAGTGCTTGTTAAAATCTTTACATCTTTGTTTCACAAACAAAACTTTGGCTATTGTGTTCTATTGTGCTTGAAGTGTTTTCAAAAAACTTGCCAAGAAACAACATTTGAGACATCATTTCAACATTTGATCAAACTTCATATCCAAAAAATCTAAATTTTCCATCAAAATTAATGTTTTCCCAAAGCATTGACCAACACTGAACTGTGCTATTTATGTCTGTTTTGACACCATTTATCTAAGTTTTGGCACTATTTATAGACTAATTTGCCCAAGGCTTTAGAAAATTATTTTGAGATCTTTAGGGACTGCCTATCCATAATCCATAACCACATTTCCAAAATTTGTCAAAACCCCATCCATTTTGATCCAAAATTTCCCAATCATACCCCCATTTTGACCTTAGAGAATTAATCATTATTACCATTGGACCCTTCATCATACCTTTGAGCCCAATCATAATCCATTCATTTCCACAACTTCTCGTCCCTCTTGATTTTTGCATACTTTTTGGATCAAATAACATCCTTCTACAAATCCATTCCCAAATCCATTTGCTTCTTCTATCAAAAACACATCCAAAATCCCTTAATCCAAACATCAATCAAAAACATCAACCAACACCCAAAAGTCAAAATCCAAAAATCAATCTTTGAGCTAAAGTTGAATCTAGGTTTCATCCTTCACACCCTATTTTTCTTTATTGGTCATTAGTCTACCTTCAAGTAAAAAAAATCATCCCTTTTTGTTTGAGGTCACAAATCTACTCCAATCAAAGAGAAAACATCCATTGTGCAACACCTAAAATCTAGATCTTACTTGAGCTCATTTGTTGATTTCAAAATCCCTCTTCAAAAACATCATCCAAATCTATCATATCAAACATCTAGGTCACCTAAGGTTTTCCTTAGTTGAAACATCCTCCAAAATCAATATCAAATCTCTCCCTTCAAATCATCCTCAAACAATCCAATCTATTCTCCATCTTTTTGGTCTAATTTTTTGTCAAAATCAACTTCTTGACACCCATCACCTTTAGGTTTACACCTTTCGAGATTTATCTCCCAAAAGTCAAGACCTATAATCACACCATAATTTCCTTCCATCTTTAGATTTAGATTGTAGGGAGTGTGCTCTCTTGCACCTAAATCTCTATTCCATTCCATTACCGTACCCTCTTTGGGTCCAATAAATCAAACCAAATTCTCTAAGGTCTCCATCTTCATCCACCTCACAATCAAAGCATGTCTCCTTACATTCCCATAACAAGATCTCAACAGAACAAAAACCAAGAGATGGCCAACTTTGGATACAACATGGGCATAGGGATGCCTCAAACCAACGAAAACAATATACCAATCAGCCAACAAACATTCAACATACCCTCGGTCTTCCAAACACAATCATATGGTCCCAATGACAACCCCTTCACCTTCTTGCAACCACCCCAACCACAACCACCACAACCACCCATCTAAAACACCACCACCATTAACCAAATAGATCAAGATGTCCTAAACTTTACACAAGATTATGATAACATGGACATGCTTGACAAAGTCTTAAGGTCGGATCCAAATAGTTATCTTGATTTCCTCCTCAAAATTGGTGCCCAACCATCCATGTCCAACACCAATCCTACGACATCCTCCCAACCATCTACATCAAACACCAACCCTACCATCTCTCAATCCTCTAATCCTGCCGTATCTACCACTCCCACAAATTCAAATGTTGCCACATATACAACTCCCACTAACGTATCAACTGCATCTAATGTCTCCAATCCTACTGTTTCCAACCCTGTTGTCACATCTGCCACCACAACAAATGTAAACCCTTCCATTCCCCAAATCACCTTGGGCATCCATAGCAACCCCACACACACAAGTTCCTCCACAAGTGTGCCTCCACTCAACCCCCACATCATAGATTACATGAGCCAATTCTTTTCACAACCACCTCATAACACAATCAACCCATCCAATGTCAATCCGTCCAATGTCAACCCATCCAATGTCAACCCTTCCAATTTCAAGTATGTACAAAATCCCATAGTATCATCAACACAACATAATACCAATCCCCAATTTCCACCTCACATTCTCTAAAAAATCCATGCTTACCAACAATATCTAGTGCAACTCAACCAAAACACCATCACTCAAAATCAAAACATCATACCCCAAAATCAAAACCTCATCCACCAAATCCAATCAAACCAATACCAAATTTCACCGAACCTCCAACATCTCATCAACCAATAAACCTACATCCCACAACCACCAACAACCCCAGACTTAACAAGTGTGGTGCAAACCTTGATCCAAAAGGTAGATGATATACAACATGGTGGTAAACGCAAACAATATACCTTTGAGGATATTTGTCCTTACCCATTTGATTGAACACTATACATGCCTCCCTTTCCTAAAAACTTTGAAACACCCAAATTCGACAAATATAAGGGAAAGGGAGATCATAGGGATCACCTTAGGGAGTTCTACATCGCTTGCCTAGAGGTCTCAAACAATGACACATATCTAATGAGACTTTTCCCTAGAAGTAGTAGCTGGGCAGGAAGGGGTTGGAGGAGAGGGAGAGGCAGGTGGGGCTTAGCAGTTGCCCCAGCAGTAGGTACAATAGTAGATACCTATTTAGCAGGTACAAATAGGAGACGTGCCAAGGTACAGGGCACCTCAACAACATGGTGGGAGGCGGAGGATAGATAGGGATCTTATGCCCCCACCACAGGTACCACTTTAGTAGAGGTAGGCAGCTATTGCAGCACAACACATACTCAGGCCAGAGGTGAGATGTAGGAATGTGCAGCAGTACATTCTTGAGACTGCGATGGGTTTTATAGGATCAGGATAGACTGAGGCGGGGGGATCGAGGGTAGGTGGGGGTGCGGGGCCGAGAGAGCGCTCATCCCATCAATGGCTTAGAGTGAGGATGAGGAGGAGATATAGACCCTACGAGGATAGGTTGCGAGCCTATAGGAGACCTTACAAAGCTGAGATGTCGAGTTAGCGCAATTACGGGGCATGGCTACATTACTGGAGGGGTCAGATGGGAAGATGAGTGCGCTGCAGGCGCAGTTAGCACAGGCACAGGGTGAGATAGTCATCCTGACAGGAGAGAGGGCTTAGCGGTAGGCAGCAGAGGTCAGAGCCCAGCAGGTGGAGGCTAGGGCCCAACAGGCAGAGACTAGGGCCTAACAGGCATAGGGGAGAGCTCAGTGGGCAGAGGGGCTGGTGGCCAACCTATAGGGTGTTGTGGTAGGGATAGGCATGGGCCCTGTATTGACATTGATGCAGACTCAGATTACTCAGTTGCAGCCATAGATTAGGGGATTGCAGGGACAGATTGGGGAGTTGCAGGGGCAAATAGGAGAGTAGAGAGCTTAGGCTGAGTACGTGAGGATGAGGAGGAGATAGAGACCCTACGGGGATAGGTCACTAGCCTACAGGGGACCTTACAAAGCTGAGATGTCGAGTTAGCATAGTTGCGGGGCATGGCTACATTACTGGAGAGGTCAGATGGGCAGATGAGTGCGCTGCAGGCACAGTTAGCATAGGCACAGGGTGAGATAGTCATCTTGACATGAGAGAGGGCTCAGGGGCAGGTAGTAGAGGTCAGAGCCCAGCAGGTGGAGGCTAGGGCCCAATAGGTGGAGACTAGGGCCCAACAAGCAGAGGGGAGAGCTCAGCAGGCAGAGGGGCTAGTGGCCAACCTACAGGGAGTTGTGGCAGGGATAGGCATGGGCCCTGTATTGACACTAATGCAAACTTAGATTACTCAATCGCAGGCATAGATTGGGGGATTGCAGCGATAGATTAGGGAGTTGTAGGATCAGGTGGGAGAGAAGAGAGCTCAGGCTTAGTACTATCACATGGCCTTCTGCTCAACTATTCCAGAGGGTCAGAGGATCCCAAGTTACAGTCAACAGAGTGGCTAGAGGTTTGGGTCTCATAGATCTAGATCTATTTAGTCGGTATAGCAACTGATGGGTCCCCCACCACAGGTATCACAACAGCAATAGGTACAACCACAACCACAGCCATAGCCACGGCCAGGATCCCCTACTAAGTCAGGTAGAGGTTCATCAGTCCAGGGGTGATGTATAGTGTTGTATATATATTTTTGAGCCCTTTGAGGCCTATTGTATCATGACTTGTATTAATTTTGAGCGATGTACATTTTATGTATTATGAGACTTGATGATGTATGATGATGATGATGATGATGATGATGATGATTTATGCATTTATGATGTGTTATGGATATATGAATTTATGTTTCCTAGTGATGCTTATATTTATGGATGTTTATGTTTATGGATTATGCATATTATGATGATGTAATGATTTTATGAGATGCTATGGATGTACTAATGATATGTGTGATGGATATATGTATGATGATGACATATGATGGTATAATGTTATGATTTGCCTATGGTGATGTTATGATGGATGTTCAGTCAGATTGGATGGATGTAGAATGTGAATTATAGCTATATAGTTTGTATGATCAATCATATCATATTAGGTACTAAATCAATACCTTCCATGTATTATTAGTTAGATTTCCTCATGCATGTAATAACAGTAGGATTTATGATAATGATAGATCATGGATGTTATATGATGATATTATGTTTTATCTATATGATGTATGCATGTTTTGATTATGGATTATGATGTGAAATGTGGAATGCAAATAAATGTTCAGATTAATAAACATTTATTATGGATGCAAAATGTAATGAAATAGAAATATATTCTTATCTTAATAAACATATATGATGGATGCAATAGAAGTAAAATGTGTAGTGGAATGAACATGAAATCATCATCATTAACTCTTGAAGACTTCTCACATGCATGTAATACAAAGCAACAACTACCCTACTCTCAGTGCTTTAATTGTTTTGTTTTTCGGGAAAGTTGTAGCTTTTTCATAATAAGGGTGAAATGGTGGATGCAATGATTAGTGATTTGATGCAATGATCAAGTCATGACACACATGATATTTTTGCACAACCCTGGACGATGGGGCTTGGTGGTAGGGGGATAGGTAGGGAGGGGGAATAGTTTATGGGCAGGGTAAGGTAGGATTGGTTATGGTTAGATTGGGGAAGGGAGTGGGATGGGGAATGAGGAAGTTGCTAGGTCATGATACACCATGTCATTGAGGGGGGGGTTTGTTTCAGTTTGGGGTGTGTTAGGTTGGTTGGGATGAGTGAGATGCGGGGATGAATAGATGGGGGGTTGAAAAATCTAGGCCTAGATGGTATGGTTGGATGAGTGATAGAAAGATGAATTGAGCTAGTAATAGTAGTTGCATAAGATAATTAAGAGCATTTCTTAGTTTATTTTAGCAATATAGGATACACTTCACAAAGGTATGTGTATGTTAGGGTAAAATTGCAAATTAGGGCAAATGAATAAACAGCAATGATAAAACCCTAGCAATGCACAATGAAGCACAAGACAACATGAAAATCAAAATAAGAAATGTAAATGCAAACCGATCTCCACGCTATGCTTGATTTATCTCCATTGCTCTTCTCCACCTCGCATGAGCATGCAAGATTTTGAAGGATTATTGTTGGAAGAATGTTGGGTGCTCATTTCTACAGCATAACATTAAGATGAAGATGATATGAGGATGATAGCTGAAGGATGCAAAGGCTCTAATGGTATTTCAACAGCATAACGTTACTTGAAGCTCCATGCATTATAGAAAATTTGGCAGAATAATGGTACTTGAAGCTCAATGCATTATAGAAAATTTGGCAGAATAAGGGTGCTTAAGGCTCAATGCATGCTAATGGCTTATGAGGGGGTTGATTTATAGGAAAGGCTTGGTTCAAATGGACGGTTGAGATTAAAAAGCTAATTGATTAATGTGGACGGCTAGGATTGATTAGGTATTCCCACTCTTCAAGGGAGTTGTAGTCATTTGACAAGTGTCAAGGAGGATAGGGCTCATGTGTGCTTGTGTACATAAAAAGTACTACATATGAAAGATATTAATAAAAGGCTGTAGTACCACTTATCTTTTTTAAATGAAAGAGGCACACATGTCGGCTAAATGATAAGATAAATTAATTAAATAAATAAAATTTATTTAATTAATTGGAAAGTCGGCTTATGATGAGAATTTAATTCAAATAAAATATTTGAATTAGTTGGGATATGAGTTGGATATTAATTAAATAAATAAAATTTATTTAATTAATTGGATAAATGAATAGGATAAGATAAGATATGATGTGGAAATTAATTAAATAAATAAAATTTATTTAATTAATTGGCTAAGTAGGATAAGGATGGGATTGAATGAGATTTTAATTAAATAAATAAAATTTATTTAATTAATTGGCTAATGGAATAAGTGGGGTTAAGAGTGGGATTTAGGACAAAATGCTACATGATGTCTAAGTGATGTTTTTGACAAGGTGTTGCAAGACATGAACAAAGTTGGGACAATTTTGGGTGTCTACATTTTGCCCCTCTTTGAGATGATGTTTGAGATGATAAGCTTTGTGTCGAGTAACATCATTTCAAAGAAGCTAAGGTGTGGATAGAGGAAAAGGATAGTGATGATGGAAAGATATGATGATGATGCCCCCTCGAGAGGATAGGCGGGTTGGACAAACACGGGTAGGCTCTCGAAAAGAAATGGCTTGGCTAAGAAAGAAATATAAGAGGATAGATAGAAGAAATGATGATGTGTTATGCTGCAATGGAAAGTGAGCAACCATGATGTTTGATATAGCACTAGACGTTAGGCACCAAGGTATAAGGACCAGGGTGATGATGTGTCTTGTGCCCCAGCGTAATACAACCTTGTCTGAATACAAGATATGAATATTAGCTGGAAATGATACTGATATGATGCAAATGCAAGATAAAATGATAACACACACAAACAAGCAAGCAAGCATGCACAAATGATTCAAAAACAAACAAGGTATTGCCCTTGTCAAGCTATAAACCAATGATTAATTATTGATTGTTGTTTTGTTGATAGTTGAGAGTGTTGTCATTGCGGGGAAAGCTATATCCCTAGATCAACACAAGGTTGTTTGCTGAGTTGGTTGGCTAATTGGCTGATTGATTGATTGATTTGGCTTACAACAAGGCTAGGATCAAGACCATGGATTGCGTTTGGATAACTTGGCTTGATTGATTAACTTTCTTGGTATGGATTACGGATGGGCTTGCACTTGGATCATTGCTTGGAAGGATTGGAAGATGATTGAAGGATGATTAGATGAAGTGATGATTGGATTGATGTGCTATGAGAGATTGATTGGAAGAAGTTGTTTAGTGATGATGTATAAGATAGATGATAGAAGAAATGAGGAGAGAAGAAAGAGGAAAATCGCTTGTGCCTGAATCTGGGCACTTCCTTCGTACTCCAGACTGCCTACATACCCTATATCCACGGGATCAAGGCACTTAACGATGGAAATGAGATGTAGTTCTGATTTGTGTTTGATTGATGATGATAAAAATGGATTGAGATTGATGAAATGTTGATGATGTGATGATATGTGGTGGATTGAGCTACTTCTGATTTGCTGAAGTTATTGGATTTGTTTTGATGGCTAGCTTGATGTGCTTTGGTTTTGATGTTTGCTATTGCTGGGTTGATTGTTTTGATGATTGGATTGTATTGAATGATGATAGTGATGGTGTGATGATTAGAGTATCCACTCAATCTAAGCATAAGCAAGTGTTCTCAGTATGCCCAAAGGATGTAAAACAAACAAGGTATTGCCCTTGTCAAGTCATAAACCAATGATTGATTGTTTGATTGATGATGATAGTGTTGTCATTGCGGGGAAAGCTATATCCCTAGATCAACACAAGGATGTGGGAACGCTATATCCCATTGATGATATTGATGATAATTGATTTGGCTCATGACAAGATTAGGATCAAAAACTTGTTGATTTGATTGGATAATGTTCCTTGATTGATTAACTTGCTTGATATGGATTAGTGTGACTTGGATTTAAGTTCATTGCTTAGATTGAGTAGATTGATATGATTGGAAATCGATTGATTGAAATGGATGAATGCATGTTATTGATAGGAAGAATTGATTGAAGAATGATGATTTTGATTTTGATTGAATGTTGATGGAGTGGATTGATTTGGATGCTGTGATTGGTTTTATTGCTTGGATTTTTCGTTGGATAGTTGATTTTTTTGTGTTTTTGGAATATTTTGATTTTTTTTTTTGAATTTTTTGAAATATTTTTTTTTTTTTTTTTTTTTGTGTTTTTGAATGTTTTGAAAAACACCAATGGATTTACAATGTGGGTAGCCTTTGTGCTTGATACCAATGACAAGGGAAGACCAAGTCTAGGTGCAAGGATGGAGGAATGGGATTGGATGGATAAAATGATGGATGATAGTGGATAAGATGAAAGACTGATGAGAGTTAGATGGGATGGAAGGTTCATGAGAGTTGGATGGATAGATAAGAGGATAGGCCATAAAAAGAATGGATGCATGCCCCATGATAAATGGATAGGTAGGCTATAGTGGAAAGCTTATGATAAATAGATGGGGATAAGCTATAAGATGGAAAGCTTGTGATAAGGATACGCCATAGTGGATGGATCATAAGGGAGCTAGGATGTGATCTCCAAAGGCTATGTTGCATAGGAAGAACTTGTCCCCATTCTAGGTGGTAATGCTTAGGATTTTTACATGACAAAGTTTATGACCAAGGGATGACATGATGGATTGGTTTGAATGGGATAGATGAATGGTCAACGGATAGGACTTGGTTTGGAAAGAAGGTATGTCAAGAAATATCCAAACATGTTTCAACATTTTGCCCCTATGTCTTCATCAAAATCAAAAGGCGGGAGGATGGGTTCAATAAGATAGGCATGTTTATGTAATGGCTAAGGATGGTAGGATGACAAGATAGGATAAGATAGGATAGAAAATGATATAATGGGATGGATAGTTTAGAAATGGATAGGTTGGATGAAACAATGTGCCCCCAAGTGTAAGTGACATAGAAGATCAACCTACACATGACGCCTGTTTGCCAGGTTTTCATCATGGTACTTATCCAAGGTGCCTGTTTACCAAGTTTTCACCGTTGGACGAAGGGATTTCTCTTTACTTTTTTGATTTTTAATTTTTTTGTTTTTTTGCTTTTTTGCTTTTTAGATGGGTTGACAAGTACACATGGCGCATGGATGAAAAACTTATACAAAAGCATGGACCATAGGGTTAGCATGGGGGAGATATGTAGGATAATGGATAGAAGATGGGGAGATGTAGGCATGTGTGAATGTTTTGGAATGGAAGGGAATCATGACCAACAGCCGCACACACCGTGATAAACATTGATGCTTTTGATGAGATGGTGGTGTAGGAAGCAATGGAGATGTTTGCTTAAGAAATGGTTGATGAAGTGATTTAGGAACCCACATAGATTTATTATTTCTAGTGCTTTTTCTTTGCTTATGGGATTTTTGAAGGGAATGGAAGTTTTGGATGGAAGTAGGCTTTGGGATGGAGATAGGTGATTGGGATTCTTGAGATGTGGATGAGGATGCCTCATTCACTTTGCTAGTTGTTTGTTTAGGAACCCAAACCATTTTGCTTTTAGGCTTTGCTTTTGGATGTATGGGCTTGGATAGCTTTGTGAATGTACTTTGCTTAGAATATGGATGATTTAGAGGCTTTTCACATTGATTCCCTAAGGCATGAGGGTCCTTAGGAGTTTTAGTTGGATTTTTGGCTTTATAGATAAAGGCATCCAAATGTTTATTTTGGAATCCCATGGGATGGATGGAGTGGATAGAATGATTGGAAGCTTTATGCTCAAACGATGTGTGCTTTTGTTGGTCATGATTAGGGATGCAAGGATACTTATGAACAATAGGTATGTTAGGTGTTGGAAGCAGCGGTGGCAAGGTGGATGGAGGGATATTTGGAGTTGGTAAAAGTGGAGGCAAGGTGGATGGCGGAAGGTGTATGGTCACATGCTTTTGACATTTATAGGATGATGGAGGTGGAATGGTTACATATGTCTTGGGTATATGATAAGGTTTGCGATGGAAAGTGGTAGGTTTAGGATGCATGAAGGGATTACCAACATCTTGGCCTTGTTTACCTTGGGGTGTGTATCCAAAGTCATATGAGCATGGAGGAACTTTGACATGGTTTGGCTCCAAAATACCTTGTTCATAAAGGCCTAGACCTTTGCCTTGGTAGTTCATGTTTTGGAGTATGCGATGGACAATGGGACTAGGTGTGCTGTGAACATTAGACTTGAGCTCATTATTGGATGAAGAAGGTGAAGTGGATAAAGGTCATTGTTGTCCTAAGGAAGAACATTCATGGACAAAGGTGGCAAAACCAATAGGACATGATGGTGGAGTTGAAGTGGAATCGATGGTCAATGTGAAAGGAGGATCATTAGGATCTTGCTTATGTTCATGTTGATCCAAGTTATTGGTATGATCTTTTATGCTTACTTGGGGGACAAGTGTCTCATCATGACAAGTTGATGTTTGCTCATTATGGATAGGGCTAGATGGTAGATGACTAGGAGCAATGTGGATATCTTGGTCATGGATAGATATAGGATTATGGATAGGATCAAGGTGCTCATGGATAGCTTCTTCATAGGTATCATCTTGATCATAAAGAAGGTAAATGTTATGGATGGGTTGAATGGAAGTGTTTTGATCTTGAGTTGGACTAGGGCTTAATGTTTCCACATGTTTAAGATTATGCTCTTGACATACCTCTTGACTTTGGATGGAAGTGGAAGGTTCTTGAGTGGACTTGATAGGCTCTTGATAGTTATCAACATGAAGGCATGATGGCTCTTGACTTAGGCTTGTGGTTGGAGACTCTTGAATAGACTTGTTGGCTTGTAGGTCACATGATGGGCTTAAAGGGCTAGGTATGTTAATGGAAGCCTCTTGAAGAGGCTCAAGGATATGTGAACCACATGATGGGATTATAGGATTGGACATGACCTTTGGAAGATCTTTAGTAGGCTCATGAATGGGTGTTTGACATGGAGATAGTTTATTCCTAGCTAGTAGCCAATGGATCACATCCTTTGCAAGTGTATGGGTGGATGGAAAATATAATGGATGTATGATAATGGTAGTTGGTGTTGGATTAGGATTAGGACTAGGATTAGGTTGAGACCTAATTGGATTGGATGGATTAGGATTTGGACTAGATGGGGGTGATGATGTGGCACAATTTCCCATTATAGGTGGGTACACCTTGTAAACAATTGAGACAAATATTGGGCATTGATCTGTATTATGGCCTTTGGTCCTATGGTATGCACAATAATCATGTTCGTCATATGGACTTTCTTCACATGGTTTGACTTTAGGAAGTTCAATGAGTTTTGCTTCAAGCATCCTTTGTAAAACTCTCTCAGCCGCATCCTTTGGTGAACGATTATAATGATATGGTGAGGAAGGTAATGAGGGGCTTGGTGGTTTGGAAGGTAAAGGGATCAATGGACTATGAATAGAATCACATGGTGGTGTTGGGATAGGACTTGTTGGTTCATGTGATGGCATGTGATTGGATGGTGGTGGCCACTCTAGATTGGTATCTCCCTTGTCAAAGGTTATTAAGTCTTGCATAGGATAACTTGGGCTTGTTTGATTTATGTACAAGGGGCCATTGGGATTTGGATATGATTCTTGTTGGAAAGGTGGATTTAGATCTATCAATGGTGCTTGGTGGTCTTGTTGAAAAGGTGTATTTGGACTTACTTGATTTATGTACAAAGGACCATTGGGACTTGCATGTTGTTCTTGTGATATCACTTGATTGCCTTGTGGATGGGCTTGGTAGTGCATTGGCATGGCAACATGAAGGATTGGATAAGCTTGAGGTGGATGTTCATATGTTGATGTGATATTGACTTGGTGGATAGGTGGATTAAGTTGATAGGAGGTGGATGGATATGACATGTGGCTATGAGGTGGATTAGGTTGGTATGGAATGACTAAGGATTGTTGTACTTGTTGAGCTTGACTAGTGGCTAAAAGGTGTTGAACTTGGGTTACGAGGTTTTGCAGATGAGGTGATTGGCTTACGTGGGGTTGAGCTCTTTGGATGAAGAATTGTAATATTTCAATGGCATCTTGGTTTAGGGGTTGTGATCCTTGATAAAGATTTTGAAGGAATCTTTGGAATCTGATTGTTGGGCCTTCTAGTGTAGACATGTTGACACCCAAGTGTTTGCCTTAAGTCCTTTTAGCAAGTGCTTGCTTAGGGAATTGGATGATGATGTGGATTGTTTGGATGACTTGGCTATGTTTGGGATGAAAGTGATTGGGTTTGAATGTTATTGGAAGAATGTGTAGGATGACTTGTCTTTATGTGTTTGGGTGTTTAGAGCTTGATGTGGCAATATTCAAACAAATGATTATGCATATACACACATGAATCACTCACGCAAGACACATAAGCAAGTTATTAGTTTGGAATAATGTGATGTTGGTTAAGCAAGCACGTGAAGACAATTCAACAAGTCCTAGTCAAGGCAAGGCCACTATCACAAGGAGGTTCTAGTGAAAATCCGGGGGACCAGCACCCCACGAGCATCCAGCAAGCCACTTAAGACTTTAACTAACCCTACTAGGAGTTTTAATATACACAAAGGTACACCTCCTTTCGAGTTAGCACTGTATGGTGAGCGCTAATACCGGTTAGACTTGGCTTTTGCCTTATCCTCTGATTTTTATAGCGGACCGGATGAAAGTACCGCTTGAGGTCGTTCCCTTGGGGTGGATACCAAGGCAGGCCTCTCTAAGGCTAAACAAAAGCAACACAAGTAAATGTTTTTGATCTCCAAGTTCGTGTTGGGACGCAAGGAGAGAGCATACACATTTACTTGGTCACACTCGCATGGGGTTCATTAACCTTATAAATTCAATGTGTGGAAGACAATGCAAGCACTTGTTTGTTTTAAAGCCCAAATCTAAATGTGATGAAAGACAATGGTTTATTTTAGCCCAATTTTTTGATGTGAATTTGCAAACAATTGTTCATTTTATGCCCAAAATCCAAATGTGTTTGCAAACAATGATTAGAAAATGAGAAATGAAATGATTGCACCTGGTTAATTCGCTATCTAAATTGTTGTAGATGATTGATGTCAATGTTGCTTCAGCTCCTTATGATCACCCAGAAATGCGGATTTATGAAAATGGTACAGTCAGAAAAGATCTGATTTTTTCGCAATGTAAACGACCTGCAAATTAAATCTGCAAAATAAAGACCCCTATTAGAATTTCAAGAGCTTTCCAGAAATGTAAAAATTTCTGAAAAATTCGCTGATTTGCGCCCAAAATTGCGATTTTATGAAAAAACATAAAAACGTGATAAATCCCGCAAAAATCGCGATAAACCCAAAATTTTTCTGCTGTAGCTTCCTTATATCATGGACAAACTTCTGCTAAAATCTTGTAGAAAAATTCACAGCCGTTTGGAAGATATGATGAAATCTTTAAAACCTAGGGTTTTGTCCAAAAAGTAGCAGATCTGCAACAAAAAGTTAATTAAACCTGGAAAACTCAACAATGGGGGTTATATGAATGCAAATTTTTACTACAAAAACCTGCAAAAAAGATCAAACGAAGTGAGTCCCACCGGGCGTGCCAAATGTAGTTAGGGTAAAATTGCAAATTAGGGCAAATGAATAAACAGCAATGATAAAACCCTAGCAATGCACAATGAAGCACAAGACAACATGAAAATCAAAATAAGAAATGTAAATGCAAACCGATCTCCACGCTATGCTTGATTTATCTCCATTGCTCTTCTCCACCTCGCATGAGCATGCAAGATTTTGAAGGATTATTGTTGGAAGAATGTTGGGTGCTCATTTCTGCAGCATAACATTAAGATGAAGATGATATGAGGATGATAGCTGAAGGATGCAAAGGCTCTAATGGTATTTCAACAGCATAACGTTACTTGAAGCTCCATGCATTATAGAAAATTTGGCAGAATAATGGTACTTGAAGCTCAATGCATTATAGAAAATTTGGCAGAATAAGGGTGCTTAAGGCTCAATGCATGCTAATGGCTTATGAGGGGGTTGATTTATAGGAAAGGCTTGGTTCAAATGGACGGTTGAGATTAAAAAGCTAATTGATTAATGTGGACGGCTAGGATTGATTAGGTATTCCCACTCTTCAAGGGAGTTGTAGTCATTTGACAAGTGTCAAGGAGGATAGGGCTCATGTGTGCTTGTGTACATAAAAAGTACTACATATGAAAGATATTAATAAAAGGCTGTAGTACCACTTATCTTTTTTAAATGAAAGAGGCACACATGTCGGCTAAATGATAAGATAAATTAATTAAATAAATAAAATTTATTTAATTAATTGGAAAGTCGGCTTATGATGAGAATTTAATTCAAATAAAATATTTGAATTAGTTGGGATATGAGTTGGATATTAATTAAATAAATAAAATTTATTTAATTAATTGGATAAATGAATAGGATAAGATAAGATATGATGTGGAAATTAATTAAATAAATAAAATTTATTTAATTAATTGGCTAAGTAGGATAAGGATGGGATTGAATGAGATTTTAATTAAATAAATAAAATTTATTTAATTAATTGGCTAATGGAATAAGTGGGGTTAAGAGTGGGATTTAGGACAAAATGCTACATGATGTCTAAGTGATGTTTTTGACAAGGTGTTGCAAGACATGAACAAAGTTGGGACAATTTTGGGTGTCTACAGTATGAGATGACCTAGGTGATGATATATATATCCCACAATTGCATGGACTAGACCCACAAACAATAGGTTGATTTCATGCATGCCCAAGGTAGTGTAACCTTGCCTAGCCGAGGAAGGGGACTCATAGCCATGAGTGCTCATAATACATATAAGGTATTAATGCCTGTATATGCAAATGAGGTACATCATGCTAGAATCGACCCAGGCTTCAAGATATGAGTACTATTCTTGGAGTAAGAAACCAACCCACAAGTACATCATACAAAAATAAAGACCATGTCTACTCCAGGTGTTGTCCGCCACTTACCATGATATAATGAGATCAAGGTAGCTTTGGAAATGACCTAGAGCGAGACAAGAAGATAAAAATCAATAATTAAAAAGACCAACAAAAAGATACAAATAGCTATTGTGTGTTCTTGCCAAGATAAGTGTTGATAGGATGATAGATTCTTGTCCATTGTAGGAACGATATATCCTAGGACACGAATCAGTTGGATTTTGTTGGATAATTTTTGAAAGGTGGGAAAAGGACAGTCAGGCCATGTGTTGGATTATAGTTGGTATGTTGATTGATGATTTTGGTGTGAGGTACGATGTTTTAGGCGTATGCTTAGCATATGCATCATTTGTTAGATCTAGTAACCTCAGTAAATAAGGACCATCCAAACAGGTTGGATGGGTGCATCTTATGTACCTAAGTACTGGATACTTCCTTCGTATTCCAGATTGTCCATGGGATCAAGGTACTTTCAAGATGCCAGTGAGATGAATATGTAGTTCTAGCAAGACTTGATGATGTGGGAATGGTTTAGGATGGATGTTGAGGATGAAGAGATGTTAATTTTTGGTGATTGTGAGGATGTTTGGAAATCATTATGGTGTCATGGGAGTGGATTTAGAATTTTTCTGATTTTCTAATGTTTTGGGTTTTTTGATTTTCTGATTTTTTTTGGATTTTTCAATTTTTTGATGTTTTTAGATTTTTTGATTTTCTAATGTTTTTGGATTTTTTACTTTCTAATGTTTTTGGATTTTTTTATTTTCTGATGTTTTTGGATTTTTTGATTTTGGGATTTTTTTATTTTTTTGGACTTTTTTGATTTTTTGATTTTTTTGGACTTTTCAATTTTAGTTGTACAGAAGGAAGATTACAAGGATCTTTGTATCATGGATTAGTCTTGGGTGGCATGATGTGGGGTGGGTGATTGATGTTTCCAAATTCCAAGCCATGGAAGGTGTTTTTGGTATGGAGTGTTGTGATGGAAAGAGGACTTATCAGATGGTAGAACTAGCTACTACACATGGTGCCTGAAATAGGTTTTCACCATGGTACCAATCCAAGGCACCACCGAAGTGGTTTTCACCATTGGACGTCTTTATTGCACTTGGGTTTTTCTTGATTTTTTGATTTTTTTGATTTTTTTGTTTTTTTGCGTGGGATACTCGATGGGTTATGCATAGAACTTTTTCAGATGCAGAATGTTCATAGGCTCATTTAGAGGCTGCCCCTCAGGTGTTGCAAGCTGATATGCTCCTGATCCTTAGCTGGCAGTGATGACATAGGGCCCTAACCAATTGGACTCAAATTTTCCTTTCTTAGGGTGTTCCTGTAGATTCTTCTGGTTTTCCATGAGGACAAGGTTGCCTACTTCAAACTTGTGGTTCTTGATTTTCTTGTTGTAACTTCTTCTTAGATGGTTTTGGTAAGCCTGCAGATAGTTAAGTGCATCTAGGCATTTCTCATCCAGTAATTCTAGCTCATGTAGCCTTGCAACTCGGTATTCCTCATCAGTGATTATGTTATGCAGAGATACTCTTAGGGATGGAAGCTTGACCTCAATAGGTAGGATAGCTTTGGATCTGAATACAAGGGAATATGGAGTGGCTCCTATGGGTGTGCAGATGCTTGTGCGGTAGGCCCATAGGGCGGGATTGAGTTGAAGGTGCTAGTCACAGCCTACTTCATTAACTGTCTTCTTTAAAATACATAGGATGGTTTTGTTTGAAGCTTCATCTTGACCATTACCTTGGGGATAGTATGGAGTGGAAAAATGATGTTGGATTTGGAATTTCTCACACATGGTGCAGACTTCCTAGTTTTTGAATGGTTTTCCATTATCTATGATAATGGAATGGGGTATGCCATAACGACATATGATGTAATGGAGGATGAAATTGGATATTTGGGTTCCAGTGGTGAAAGTGAGTGGAATCGCTTCTATCCACTTGGTGAAGTATTTAGTAGCAGTGATGATGAATTTATGGCCATTAGATGATGGTGGATGGATCTTTCCTATGAGGTTGAACCCCCACTGTGAAAAGGGCCACAGAGTTGTAATTGGCTGCAGTTCCTGTGATGGTGCATGAATGAGATCTCCATGTTGTTGACATGGCGGGCACTTTTTTACGAACCGATAAGCATCTCGTTCCATGGTTGGCCAATAGTACCCTATTCTCAAGATCTTCTTAGCTAAAGTAGGTCCACTCGAGTGTGCCCCACAAATGCCTTCATGTACCTCTTGTAAGGCCACTTCATCTTCCCTAGAGTCTAAACATCATAAAAGTGTACCATCAAGACTCCTTTTGTATAGGGTATCTCCTACGAGGGTGAAGTGGGAGGCTTGGCGGATGAAGCTTTTTCGTTGCAAAACAAAAAGGTTGGGGGGAATGATATTATCATGGAGCTACATATATGTTTCTTGATACCACGGGGAGAGGGGACCAACAATTTCACACACTAACTCTGATTGGGGAACATCATAGGCCGGTATAGGGAGCTCTTCTATCAGGAACTCGCATTTCTTGCTATCCCTCTTCATATCAATCAGGGATCCGATTGTTGCCATGGTATTTGTAGCTTTGTTGTTTAGCCTTGGGATTTGTTCAATGTGAATATCATCAAAATAATCTTTGAATTCATCCACCATCTTTTTGTAAGGTAGGAGTTTATCATCCTTAGTTTTATAGTCATTATTTACTTGTCAGATGACTAGTTGGGAGTTGCCATATATTGTCAGCTTCTCAATTTTCCACTTGATTGCCATATGGAGTCCTATGATGAGAGCCTCGTACTCTGCCACGTTGTTGGTGCATGGAAATGTAATTTTGAATGACTTAGGGATGGTGTCGCCTTAAGGGGTAACAAACAAGATGCATGTCCCCAAGCCTCAGTGTGTATATGACCCATCAAAGTATATTTTCCATGGTTCTATTGCTGGTGTTACTATCAATATGGCTTCATCAAGGAATTCTGCAAGTGTGGGATGCTCCATGGGGATAGGTGCCTTTGCCAATTGATCGGCAATGACCTGTCCTTTGATAGCCTTTCTTTCAGTGTATTCAATGTCAAACTCGCTCAAGATCATTACCCATTTGGCCATTCTTCCAGTGAGGGTGGCTCTGTTTAGCAGATATTTCAGCGGATCAATCTTAGCAATGAGCTTAGTTTTATGATTGATCATGTAGTGCCTTAACATTTGTGAAGTAAAGACCATAGCTAAACACACTCATTCAATGGGTGTGTAGTTCAGCTCATAGGTCACCAAGGTGCGGCTGATGTAGTATATTGCCCTTTCCTTCCCCTATTCATCGTGATGTGCCAACAAGGCCCCTATAGTGGTTTCAGTTGCTGAGATGTATAAGAGTAGGGGCTCTCCTTGCTTTTGTGGAGTGAGAATAGGAGGATTAGCCAAGTACTCTTTTAACTGGTCGAAGGCAACTTGACACTGATTGTCCCAGACAAAGGCTATATTCTTTCTGAGTAGGTGCTGAAATGGTTGACATTTATCGGCAAGCTAAGCAATAAACTGGCAAGTAGACTGGAGCTTCCCTTGTAGGCTTTGTAGTTGTTTCAGTGTCTTAGGAGGAGGCATCTCTGTGATTGCTTTGACTTTAGCAGGATCCACCTCAATTCCTCTTCTTGAGACTATGTATCCCAAAAGTTTTCCCGAAGTGACCCCAAAAACACATTTCTTTGGGTTTAGCCACACATTGTAGTGCTCTAGTCTGTCGATCTTTGCCAGCACATCCAAGTGTTCTTCTCTTGTTTTGGATTTTCCCAACAAGTCATCCACATAATCTTCCATGATGTGGTGGAAAAGGTCATGGAAGATGACTGTCATGGCATGTTGATAAGTAGCTCCTGCATTTTTTAGGCCAAAAGGCATCACCACCCAATAGTATGTCCCCCATGGGCATATGAAGGAAGTCTTATGCTGATCTTCTTCTGTAATTTTGATCTGATTATACCTTGAAAATCTATCCATTAGGGATAGCATCTCATGCCCTACAGTGAGGTCCACTATAATTTTGATGTTAGGTAAGGGGAATTCATCTTTAGGGCATGCCTTGTTGAGGTCCCTAAAATCTGTGCAGCATCAGATGCCCCTAGTGACTTTTACTACAGGCACAATGTTGGACACCCACTCAGGGTAGTCAATGGGTCGAATGAATCCCGCATCTAGAAGCTTTTCAATTCTACCTTGACAAGGAGCGCAATCTATGGGTTCATCTTTCTTAGCTTTTGTTTGACAGGCTTTGCATTGGGCCGCACTGTGAGATGGTGAAAAACCAAGGCAGGATCTATCCCTGGCATATCTACATAGGTCCATGCAAAGTTGTAGCTTATTTGTTTGAAGAAAGCTAAGAAGTTCTCCTGCTCTATTGTGGTAAGAGACTCTGCCCTAAAGGTGATTTTTGGTGCTTCCTCCATCCCAAGGTTCATTTCTTATGATGGTTCCACAAGGATTGGTCATCTATCAGGATATACCTTTTCTATTTTGGGAAGGTCCATTCTCCCATCTTCTAGTGCCTCATGGAGGTTTTCACCAGAAGATACATCCTTTATTTTTACTTTTTCTTCACTTGAAAGTGCTACGGAGTGGTTTTCACTAAGGGGCATTGTCTTTATTATTATGTTTTTGCAACTAGGATCATGGGTAGTCTCACCAAAATAGGTAGACGTGTCAAGTTCCATGATGTATCCGGCTCTATGATCTCCTCGGGGAAAGTGATCTCTGACCCCCAGCATTTCTGCTATGGCTTCATCATTTTATGCTATGTCAAGGATGGGAGGTCCCTATTGGTCCCAATCTATAAGGTCCGGGTATACAAGGGGTAGGTCATTAGATGAGGATGCTAGGATGGTTATTGTGTAGATGGTGCATATGGAGGATTAAAAGAATTCAGTAAAGTCACTAAAGGAATCTTGATGGTCTATGTCGTTGATGTTATCGACTTTGGGGGAAATCGTAGCGACCTCAGCTAAGAAACATTCGCCACTAGTGAGGATACGCTATTATTTTCCATAGCCTAATCCTTGACTGTAGGGATTCCTTGTTGCTTGAATTGGTTCTATGATCCCTTGTTCATGAAGACCAATACCACCTTGTCTTTTATATCCCATGTTCTTGATGATTTCTGACCCTTTACCATAGATTTTGGATGGTAGGGTGGGGGTTTCTTGCTCTATTTCTTCATCTTTATACAGCCATGATGATATTTCTTCAAGCACGTCCTGATCAAGAAGGTGTCTCTTTTCAAAGGTCGGGGATGGCTTGCATTTGATGACCACTGTGGAGATTTATCCCTCCTTCGGGGCACCGAACATCTTAGGATTGGGTAATGTCCCTACACAAAAGGTACCATGTAGGTCATATTCTCCACATCCTATGTCGCTTATCTTGATCTTGACCTCGGGTGGCAGAGTTGCTTGGGATGAAGTGGCAGCAATGTTGGTAGGGTCAACATATGAGGTGGTTTTCATGATAGCCTTGTTGTATGGATAGAAAGTATGGTTGTGTCCTTCCAAGAAACTGCAGTATTAGAAGGGGCAGGGATTGACATAGATAGTTACTTTCGTGTCATTGTGAGGGAAATTTAGGTATTGATGGAATGTTGAGGGGATGACTTGCATGGCATGGATCCATGGTCGGCCGAGAAGAATATTGTAGGGGAGGTCGAGATCAAGAACCTGACATTTTGTTTCCAATATCTTTTGCCCTACTTGGATGGGGAGTTTGATAGTACCCTCAGATAGTCTTTCAGTGTCATCATATTCCTTGATGGTTATGCATTCACTAGTGTCCACAACCACATCTGAGTATCCCAAGTGTTTTAACAATTTTAGAGTGCACAGGTTTAGGCTGGAGCCACCATCTATTAAGACTCTTTTGATGATATGCTTGTGGATGTAGACTTCAATATGTAAGGCATCGTTATGCAGGTTGTCGGAGGCAGGGAGATCCTTTTATGAGAAAGTGATATGGTGGGGTGAGGTGATATGGCCCACCATGGCTTGTAATTGATCCACATTCAAGTTGGTGGGAACTTGGGTTTCCATTAGAGCCTTGTCGAGGACTTCTTTGTGGAGAGGTGACGTACAGAGAAGATCAAGGATCGAGATCTGTGCAAGGGTCTTTCCTAGATGTTCTAGGATGTTGTATTTATTGGTTGATGATGGGTGAACGGATGGATGATTTGGTTGAGGATTTGGTGTGGATGTAGGTGTTTGGTTGATGGTAGGGGTTGTGTGGATGGAGACACGACCTTGAGGGGTAGCGATGGCACAATCAGGTGCTTGAGCCCGAATGGTGATTGTGTTGATATAGTTGGATGATGGTTCTATCTGACCTACGATGGAATCATAGGAAGTGGGAGGTGGAGTGATGTTTCAGGCTTGATTAAAGGATGAGGCTTTTCCTTTGTTCTGATTAGGTAGAGGATCCTTGTAAGCTCCCAAGTTGGCATTGGGTGATGGTTGGGGGGCTTGCTCAAGTTGAACTTTGTTTTGTTCTATAAGATCTTGTATACAATGTTTTTATTTCATGCAATCGGATGTCTTATGGCCCACAATGCGGTGGTAGTCACAATAGTCATTTTCATTATACCACACAGCCTTAAGTTGATTTTCTTGGTGGGGCTTAACAGGTGGGAGAGTTATTAAACCATCTTTTATACAACTATCAAGGATATCTTCGAGTGGTTCCCCTAAGGGTGTAAATTGTCTCCAAGGTTTATTTTGCTTACATTGACCTTTGGGAATATTTACATTGGTGGTGTATGCGCTTGGAGGTGCTTGGTTTTGCATATTTTGGACGGCCTTGACATCAGTGGCACTGTCATTGAGGGTGTTCTTGTTCTTACCCCAAAATCTTGGTTTCTCATTTGATTGTGTGTTGTTATTGCTTGTATTTGGGGTGTTGATGTTGATTTTGTTGTTGTTGTTTGTTGCTATTGTTGTAGGGCTTGTTGTCATATAGTTTAATCGAACCCTTGGCAATAAGGGCTCTCTCGATGGTGTTGCCCTTGTCAATGACTTCCTTAAAAGTGGACGCACATAGGATTTGTAAGTGAAAGCCCATTTCTTGGTTAAGATTAGCCACAAACATGGTGACTAATTGTTTCTCAGGGAGGGAGTTTTCTTGCTAAGCCTCTCCACCTTTGCAAGAATGAAGCGAATGATTCTCTTCTTTTTTGTTTGGTATTGCAAAGGTCTGTCATGGATATCTCATGTTCAAAATTTTAGGAGAAGTGGTTGACAAACTTTTCTGTGAGCTTAGGGAAAGACCTAATGCCCAGAGGAAGGTGTGCAAACCATTCAGTGGCTTGACCATTGAGGCTTCTAGGGAAAAGTCACATTAGATGTGTTAATGTTTGAGACCTCTAGTCAAGCAATGTAGAACTCCCTAAGGTGATCCCTAGGGTCTCCCTTTCCCTTATATTTGTCGAATTTGGGTGTTTCAAAGTTTTTAGGAAAGGGAGGCATTATAGTGTTCGATCAAATGGGTAGGGACAAATATCCTCAAAGGTATATTGTTTGCATTTACCACCATGTTACATATCGTCTACCTTTTGGATCAAGGTTTGCACCACACTTGTTAGGTTTCAGGTTAGTGGTGGTTGTTGGATGTAGGTTTGTTGGTTGATGAGATGTTGGAGGTTCGACAGAATTTGGTATTGGTTTGTTTGGAATGTGACAATGGGGTTGGAAACAATAGGATTGGAGACATTAGATGCAGTTGATATGGATCATCATCATCCCCAACCTCTACCTCCTCCACCACAATATAATCCTCAATAACCCCATCCCCCTACGATCCACCCTCCTCATCTCCTTTAGCTCCAGCCTCATCTACCATGACTACCTCCTCCATCAGATTTGTAAACTATGTAGGCCACCACATCTGCCACCATGTGTCATATGCAGGCATAGTACCTGCATCTCTGACCTCACTCCTCCAATCCCACACCAATGGCTCCAAGGCCGCAAAGTCTCCTATAGCAACCTGTGGCTGTATGGCTGGGGGCCACAAATGTGCATCTTGAGGAGTTCATGCAAATATCGCCATCAGCTACAGAACATCCTGTCATAATCTAAACTATCGCATGACCCATGATGGAAGATACATGTAGGAGAAGTGGTTGACAAACTTTTTTGTGAGCTTAGGGAAAGACCTAATGCCCATGAGAAGGTGTGCAAACCATTCAGCAACTTGACTACCGAGGCTTCTAGGGAAAAGTTTTATTAGATATGTGTCATTGTTTGAGACCTCTAGGCAAGCAATGTAGAACTCCCTAAGGTGATCCCTAGGGTCTCCCTTTCCCTTATATTTGTCAAATTTGGGTGTTTCAAATTTTTTAGGAAAGGGAGGCATGTATAGTGTTCGATCAAATGGGTAGGGACAAATATCCTCAAAGGTATATTGTTTGCGTTTACCACCATGTTGCATATCATCTACCTTTTGGATCAAGGTTTGCACCACACTTGTTAGGTCAAGGGTTGGTGGTGGTTGTGGGATGTAGGTTTGTTGGTTGATGAGATGTTGGAGGTTCGGCAGAATTTGGTATTGGTTTGTTTGGAATGTGACAACGGGGTTGGAAATAGTAGGTTTGGAGACATTAGATGCAGTTGATACAGATCATCATCATCCTCGACCTCTACCTCCTCCACCACAATATAATCCTTAAGAACCTCATCCCCCTTCGATCCACCATCCTCATCTCCCTCAGCTCTAGCCTCATCTGCCATGACTACATCCTTTGTCAGATCTGTAAACTGCGTAGGCCGCCACATTTGCCACCATGTGTCATATGCAGGCATAGCACCTGCATCTCTGACCTCACTCCTCCAATCCCACACCAATGGTTCCAAAGCCGCAAAGTCTCTTATAGCAACCTATGGTTGTATGGCTAGGGTCCACAAATGTGTATCTCGAGGAGTTCGTACAAATATCGCCATTGGCTGCGGAACATCCTGTCATAATCCAAACTGTCGCATGACCCGCGATGGAAGATACATGTCAATAGTATGGTCGCCTCAACCCATCAGGTACCACGACTGAAATGTGTAAGGCATATGAACATCATCATCTGGCCATGGCTCCACTCTGATATACGGTCGCTAGGTAACCTGAATCAAATCATCCAATACTTGCTGCCAATATCGAACCTGCCTTGTGTACGTGTACTCCACATCTCAATACAAAAATACATAGGCCTCAAATTGATGACAATAATATCGACCTCTCAGCCTGGTGATCGCAATATGCTCCCAAGCCCATACATGTAGCAAAGTAACTCCGGCTGATAGCGTTGAATTGCAATGATAAACAATTGTATGCATCTCATGGTATAGCTATGCCAGCATACAGGGCCCCCAGGCATACACCGTTGCTTGTCGAACCATCCCCTCAATAACCTCTCCCCATGCAACTAGAAATCCTCTGCCTCACCAATCCAGCATCACTACACCACCAATCAATACACACAGGATTAACAAGAAATGATCTACACCTGCCACCAGTGTCCCCTCATAGCTCATCTCTCGACTCTCTGATACCAACAATATCCGACCACGAGTAAATACTCTAAGTAGGGCCCTCCGTCCCCTCCTCGTATCATATATCACTCGATGTCCATGAATGGGTATCTTAAGGATGCGATAAACATCCTCAAGTGTAATAGTGATCTCACCCATAGGAAGCAGAAAAGAACATGTTTCGGGGTGATAATGCTCTAGGAGAGTTGTCATCAGAGCTCTATGAGCTCGTAGCACTAGCATCTGTGCGGGTGTCAAAAGCCCTAGTCGCGCCAGTCGACCTCACATAGCATCATCAAAAGCATCAAATAGCTCCATCACTGAAGGCACACGTCACTCTCAAGAGTACACAATAAAAGACCTCATCACCTGCATCCACAAATGCTTGTCAGAAACCTACCTATTCTTCCAAAACCAAACCTTTCACATCACATTTTTGCTGTTGGAAGCCAAATCAATTTTGGCGCCAAAACACTTTTCTTTTGTGCTAACTTTATAGATGGTGTTGCCCAATCCCCATATGGCGCTAGAATAGAATATAGTGCCACTACGTAAAGTTTCTGTGCCATTTCAAAACATTGCGCCACTTTGCCTTTTGGCACCAATCCAAAGGATGGCATCGCTTTTACCGATAGGACTGAACCAAAGGATGGCGCTACTTTCCAATAGCGCTAATCTACAAGATAGAGCTAGTCCAGACCACTGTGCTGATCTAGAGGATCGCGCTACCCCAGCCCCCTTTTGGTGCTAATTCACCAAACACTAGTCCTACACAGTATTGCGCTAAAATAGAGGATGGTGCCAAAACACGAACATTTTGGTGCCAATTTGCCCCTTTTCTATCCTAAACAGATAGTGCCAATCTAGAGGATGGCACTAATCCATGCTCCTTTTTGCGCTAGGCAATCGCCTGATAGCGCTAAAACCTAAAATCTCATTTCTCGGCATAAAAAATTGCAACAAAACAAAAAATGACAAAGCTAGGGTTAGGGCCTACCTGTGGTCCAGCCTCGGATGACCTCCTATATGGTCGGAAGTGCTCTGAAATGTGAGTGTATCGCAAGAACATGGGATTACGGTCTTCCATCTCCTCTTCTCTCCTTCTTCTGAGTATCTCGATGTGTGCAAATGTGGCACTCTTAGGGCCCACTCTTCTAATTATAGTAAGCCATATCATCCCTCCACGCAATTTTTCTTCCCCAGGGTGCAGATTATAATTGTTTTCACCCGTTTTTCTTCCTATCAACCTGATTTTCTCTCCCCTCTCCAAATTTCACCCCCGTTGCGTCCTTTCGAGAACTTGCCCAAAAAAAATTTATTTTTTTTCGCTGACCTCTCGAGTGGGCATCCCTCACTCATTTCATTCCTTCCTAGCAACTAGGCCATATTTTCTTTGACTTGAAGCCACTTCCCTGCTAGGTCCTAACGCCACGTCAAAGAGGGGCAAATGTAGACACCTAAAAATGTCTCGATCGTCAAACTAACTCCTAACATCCCTAAACATACCAATTTCCCTTCTAATCAATTAATTAAATTTTTATTTAATTAATTATCCATTCATCACCTAATTTTTCATTATTTTATCCCCTACAATTAGATTAATTTAATTAATTCAATAGTTCAACCTTAGCCAATTAATTAAATAAATATGTAATATTTATTTAGTTAATTCCCCCTTTTCACTAAATCCAATTAATTAGGTAAATCATGTTTATCCAATTAATTCAACCTATTAATCAACCTATCCCTATCCTAGTTAATTAAATATCTATTATTTAATTACCTAGTCTAACTTACATGACCCTAGACCTAGGATTAATTAAATATAACCTTATTTAATTAATCTTAACCTCTTATTAACCCATTCCCTAACTTTTTCTAGACATATTAATTAGGCTAATCACCCTAATTAAGATGGTCAAACCTTGATTAACACTCCTCCCCACACCCCACAAATAAAAAAATGAAATATATCCCATATAAATCAATTTTTATGCACATGTGTCATAATCCTCATTTAATACCTCTTACATCCCTTACACATGTCATAACTCATTAATATCCACTCTTCCCCAAATAAATTTTTAATTCGTTTTACTCTTCCCCATGTGAATTTTTAATTCACAAATAATCCATCTCACCCAACCTCATTTAATGCACCCTTTTCTCAAGATGAATTTAAAATTCATCTTTATTCCTAGCCCTCTATTTTCCAAGATGAAATCTAGGCCCTCCACATCATCTTCATCCTCACCATTGATCTCTCAAATCAATCTTAACCATTGGATCAAAATCTCTCCAAAATGCCTATAAATACAACATCCTCCAAGCCATTTTATCATCTAATTTCTAAGTAGTGTTACCATGCTAAAATATCTCTTGAGCTAGTTAGTTTGTGAGTTGAATTTTTGAGATCATTTCACATAGAATTCATCATCTTGGGTATATCTAGGAGCTCTTGGGTGCAAGCTTCTACAACCCTATCTTGGATTTGTGAGTCACATTGAGGTATAATCTTTGTTTTATGCATTAGATTTGTGTTTTATGCTTCATTTTGATTTCACTAATCACACATTCTATTGGGATCCTCAATTATTTCATGTCTCATGTGGCTTTCAATAGTGTTTTCTATAAATATATTTAGTGATCTACTTGTTTTTCTAATTAAATGACATTATTTTATTTCATTGCTTACTATAGTTGATGTAAGAACATGCCAAGTAACATTACTATTTTTAGTGCACAAGGTTGAACCTATTGATTGGTATAAAATAATTAGATTTCTTACAATACTTTTCTCACCATCAGTATTAGATGATCTTAGATGATCTTAGACTTAGGATCTTCATAGTGTCTTAAAAATTAAGATTTTTTATCATTTCAATAAATAATTGGCACCTTCCTATTTCATTTAAGCTTTGAAAAAATGGTTTCCACATTTTATTAGCAATTATTCTACAAGTGTGTTCGAGAATTTTATTGGGCATTGGTTTTAATATATTTTCATCAATTTCAATTGGATACTTTATTTTTTAATGAATAATTTTAGGTGGTGTTTTTATTGGCATGTGTTCTTGGTTTGCATTAGATAAATTTTACTTATTATTTCTTATTTCAATAGGTGATTTAGGACTTGTTTCTACATTCATATCAATTGGTATTGATGATGTACCTTCTCCAATTTTTCTCATTTGATGAAGCATTTTCATGTGCTCCCTTTGTTTTTATTTGTCTACTTCAATCTACTCAGGTGCTCCTTGCTTATTCCTTCCCATGGTAATTGTCAGGTCTTTCTAAATACACAACATTATCAATTACATAAAAAGGAATAGAATGATCACATAAAAGGAACATAATGATCACAATTAGACTCTTAAAATACAACTAAATGATTATTAGTCACAACAATTAACAAATTGTGAAATTTATGTTAATAGTGAACAAAATTGACAATTAAAACTCCTAAGCAAACACAGTATCTAATAATCAAAGAATTGTTGATTTCCAATGCAATTCAATCATTTGTAATCATATAAAATAGAAAGATCTCATAGAATGTCATAGAAGGTGTGCAAAAAGCATGTTCAAAGAGTTGCAATGGGACCAAAACATAGGTTTCATGTTTTTTTTGCCCACCTATGCAACTTTTTAGGATTTTCAAAATGTGCTCTCTTATAATGTGAGCACGACATAACACACACTTGGATTGTTATTTTAACATCTTCTCTAGCCCTTTTAGCCTTGGAATAGGCTTGGATAATGACCCTAAAGGGTTGGTCTTATAATTTGGCCCCTACTAACGGGTTTCTTAATCTTCAACAATGTTTTAAAAATTCAACATCATTAGATTTACTCATTTTATAATAATATTTGACAAAATTACCACCAAAATGTCACTTTTCTTCTTAGCTTTCTAACCATATATATATTTTTTCTATTTGGAATACAATAACATATTTATTTTTATTTCTTTTTACTAATGTTTTATATTCCTCAGATACATATGTATTCATTTTTCTTTATAACTTTTGATTTGCTTATCAAAATTTTAAAAAATATATAGGATTGTTCTATTCTTCATTCACTACACATTCCAATTTTCTTTTACATTTGTAATTTTTTTATTGGAAGTTATGTGACATGCACACTCAGTCATGCAATTTTTAGAATGCATCCACTTTGAAACTTCACAAAAAAAATATAAAAAAATATAAAACTTCTAATACTCACTCTAAACTATAATTCTGCCAAGTGGTTTTAAAAAATATTGAATGCAACAAAAAATAGGAGGGCACACACCGAACACTATGTTATATTTAGTGAAAAAAGAAAAACTTTTGTGTGTGCACAACATTTGACCCTTTTAATCTTAAATATTTTAAAAAACTTTAGTAGTTCAGAAACTAGATTCAGAGTACTATAATTCTTGTTCCTGTCATATCTTCAAATTTTGAGTGCATGTATCTCAAATTACTAATTTCCAAGTTTAGGTTTAGCTGATTTTAGGAAAAAAGTGGTCACTTTTAACCCCCCTTTTGTCACCCATTTCCATGCACTTACCCGTGCTCTATGTTTTGGCGCATTTGCTCTTGGGTTTTCTATTTTATTGTCTGTTAGTGTAGGTGCTCTATGTAATTGTGTTTACACACACTTTGTGGCATATGTAATTTATGTAACAACGTATGCACTTTTGGTATGCCATTTTCTTGAATTGTTAGATTTTTCTTATTAAACCAGATCATTCCAAGTTTTGTCTTGATAATTATTGCCGTTTATTGCCACTTTTATATAGGTTCACTTGTTCAACGATAAAAAATGACATGAAATTACTAATGTGTGGGTTATAGGTCTTTGATGAAGAGATAATCTTTGACCCCCTTTTGTTTAGTTTTTACCATTTTTTTAAGGATGAATTAACTTGGTCATTTTATTTGTGTGCTAAAGAGTGTGTACACTCCTCTCATACTACAAGGTAAACTTTAGAATCAAAAGCATACTTTTTTCATATTTGTCATCTCACTTTACATTATCATTACTAAGGTGATTTAACATGGTTGTCGTGTTTGCATGTTAAAGGGTGTACATGGTCTTCTCTCACACTACAAGGTGACCTTGAGAGTCAAAAGCATCCCTTTTCACTTTTGTTTCCCATAAAGGCTAGTCCCTAGTATGCTCTTTCCTCATGTCACAAGATAATCTTGGAAACCAAAAATGACTAGTCATTTCTTTATTTCTTTTTAGCATTCCTGGCTTGGATTTCATCACCAAGTGGTGACTTGAACCGATGTGTTCTAGCAAGGTATAAAAATTAGGAAGAGAATCTAAAGGCTCTTCCTTCAAGGTATATTTGTCATTCGACTAAGATTGCAATAAACTTTATAGCTTGCTAAGTGGCAGATGAGAGTGGTGTGGAACAAAACTGTGGATCAGAATTGGAGTAAAATTGTCCTTGTAATTAGCTTAAATCAATCTCTCGGAGTTTCATATTGACTTCCTTAGTTTGTTCCTTAATGTCAATCTGGGGGATTGTAAACTTTAAAAAGGTGTAGCGGCTATATACCTCAGCACTGAGGATAGCAAGATGAGTGTCATGAAATGCATTACTAATCTTGAAATTTAAGAGTTCTACTAAAGATTACTTCAACTCACTTAAATCATATTCTTAATAACACACCCTTTAAGTTCTATAAATCATAATCAATGCACTCTTTTAAATTCTACTTCACACTTCGAATTTTGTTTTAATTGAACACCTTTAAATCACTAAGACATTTCTAATGTTACTCAAAGTCAAATAGTAACATAGAAAAGACATAATACAGAATTGGCAATTAAATAGTTCTGGCGACAGGAGCTGTTGTGTCCAGGCGACAGGATCTATGTGCAAAAACTGTGCAGGGTGTCTTCTTTTAAGGATAGTGTAACCTTGTCAATTCTACATAATCCTACAAAACCACGCTTATTCCACACCTTAATGATCTTAAATAAACAAATACCACACTTAGCAAATTAACATTACACTTATGAACATGATTGAACGCACATTAATCATACCTCACACAATAACAGAAAATGAATGCAATCGGTAGCCAAGGAGTGGGCCCTACCTCCTAGTCCACCGATTGAAGAGAGGAATTTAAACAATTTGTAGAATTAACACAGATAATTTGATAACCTTCTGATGATATTATTTCTGAGAAGTTGAAAATGTTTTTCGCATACAATGGCTTATATATGCCTTAGTACAAAATAGAAATTTCTAAATATATGTTCACGGTTTACAATTGGAAGGCTAAAATTACATCAGTCAGTTTTGAAAATAGTGAAGTTGCCTACGACCACTATTTTATAAGATCCCTAAACTGATTGCTAACCATATGCTAAAAGATAGTAACTAATGGAAACCAAAAAATCACGGGAATATCCAAGGAAATCTTCATTACTTCTCCTCTTGACCACAAGATCCCTGTTTCACACAACCACTAGGATCAGTACTTCATAACTGGTCAATTGCTAGAGTATTTTGCATCCTCGAATCCACATCAATTATTTTTAATTCTTTACAATTATTATGGCAATTTAGGAGGAGAAAGACCAAAATGTACGCTAGGATAAATATAAAACTAGGGAATCTCATTCTAGGATTTAATGGTAGACTTTTAACCCATGAAGTGGGTTATCGTCTCAATCCACACTTTTAGACACACCTTTATTCCATAGATTTGGGCCTCTTGTACCACAAGGTATATTAAGGACCCCCTTTAGAAAGGCACTTGTTCAACCTAGTTAGAGAACCCTTTACTCATTTGTAATTTATGATGCACTAATTAGTCCTAGGAAGTTACTCACCCATGTACCTTTAGAACCAAAATAGTAGGCCATAAACAAATAAAAATGAATTTGTGGTTAACACTATGAGATCATGGTCCAATACTATTTATGATGAAGTTTAGGTATATTCATGAGATCATAAGCCGAATAATCCCACTTGAATAATTAGGTTGTTCTTAAGCATGCATTGTTTTCACATTGTGTCAAACCCATAAAAATTCAAAAATGCAAAATAAAGTTAAAAAAATCAAAAAGTCAAAAAATCCTCAAAAAAGCCAAAGTTTAAAAATTAAACAAATCCAAATCCTAAAAAACACAAAATCCACACTTTAAAAAGTTTCACGTCCTAAAGTCAATCCATTCGAGATCCTAGATCTTGTGAACCGATCCCAAAATCCCAAAATAAAAAATCAAACCAATCTAAACAATCCCAAATTAGATTAACCTCAATCTAAACTCTAATGAAGCATCCCAAAATCTCAAATTTATCCAAAAATTCCAACCATCCCAACTCAAATCATTTGAGATCCTAGACCCATTAAACCAAATCCCAAATCCAACATCAAGTTACCTCCCAATCTCAATCATCAACAAGTTACCTAAGGTCTTAGGTCTTGAATTAATATCAATCATCATCAAGTTACCTTCCAATCAAAATCTAAAATCAATCAAAACATTAAGCTACTCAAGGTCCTCAACCTTAATAAATTCCACCATCAAGTTATGTAAGGTCCTAAACCTTCCCCAAATCAAAACCACAAGTCAACTCAAAATCAAAATCAATCCCACCATCATCCAATCAAAACCATCAATATTATGCCCCCAATCACTAGACTTCAAGAAAAAACTGAAAATGGGGTTTAATGAAAACAACCCCTTTGGACAAGTTTTTGTTCACAATTCACATATTGGGACAACCTTTGATCAAGGGTTCCTCAATAATTTTAGAAAATCCAACAGTGTACACAACCAAATTGAATACTCACAAGGGTATAAGGACTTCCTTACATTTGACCAAACCCAAATCTTGGTCAATCAATTTGTGGATAATCACAAAGACCTATTGCTTCAACACCTTATCAAAGTAGGAGCTAAGCCCCCTCTTGGCTATAATTAGACAACCTCAATAATATCATAAATCTTGAGCCATCCACTCAAGACTTTTATAATCCTTGGGCTCAAAGAGGCACCCAACCAAATTAAGATCCTACCAACTATCATAATCATACCAACCAAACTAATGAGGATGTTTCTCAAGCACCCCTATTATTAGAAACACTACATAATCCAATAATCCACCCAATCAAGATAAACCACAATCTTCATCACTCAAATCAAATCAACCCAAAATCCCCATTCAAACCAACCTAACCAAATAATACCTAAAATCAACTTGCAACTTAAATAAATAAATCAATTCATCCCTAATCAAACCATTCCAAACCAAACTATACCCCATGCATTTACCCCTAATCATTAACACCATTTTTTTTAGTGGCAAATTTTTCCAGCTAGCAAATAGTTAAAATTGGGGATTCAAATTTTGGCAAATAGTACAAGTTGTAAGGCAACTTGAATCACCACATTTTTATGAAATTTTAGTTTAGTCCTGGTTAAATCTCCAGAGTATTTATTTTATTAAACTTTATAACTTAACTGCTTCACCACAATATTTGATACATGATTAGATCTGATTCGCCTATATTTTATGTGATAGTAAAAATCCAAATTAATTTTCCATTAATATTACTTAATTCTTGGTTACTTTCGGAGCATATCACAAATCTTTAGTTACCACCATTGATTTTATCTATAATTTGGTTCTTGTTTTATTCCATAGGCTAAATTTGAGATCAATGGTCCAAAAGCAATTTTAGGATTGATGAGCATTGGAAATTGTGAGCACATTTTAGCTCATGGAATACAACAAGAACCATTAGATTATGACAAAATCAATGATTGAAAAGGAAATTTGGGCCCAAAATGTAATTATAATTGTAAGATGAGAGATAAATTTTTTGTATGGTGTTGATTTAAAATATTTAATCTGCATGACCTCCAATTCTTTCTTGATAGTAGATTTGTGCTTGGCATCAAGGAGTAGGGCATGTCAGGGCCACTGTCCTTGGACCCTGTGAGGGGGTGTTTCCCCTTAACCCTAGCAAGGGGCACTACCCCTTGACCTTGCGAAGGGACACTACCCCATCGACCCCCACAAGGGGCACTACTCCTTGACCTCGCGAGGGGGCATTGCCCCTTGACTCTTGTAAGGAGGACTACCCCCTAAACTTATTGATTGTTGCAACCCTTAGGCCCCTACTTTTCCATAGGAATTTAATTTTTTTTAAAGGAAAAATTTTCCATGGTAATTAATGTGCTTGCCTATTATTCACTGAGATTCACCAAGATTTTCTACAAATTTCTAGTGATGTAAACAAATTCACCAATAATTTTTTTTCAAAAAAAAGAAAAGATTCACCAATAGAAATTAATATTCTTTTCTAAAAAATGAAATATTCACTAGGATTTTATATCTTTTTTATGGGTGGTTTCTTAAATTTATCACTGATCATCAAGCTTATCAATCAAATCCACTACCTTTCAACACCTCCCTTCCTCAACTTGTCCAACCAACTTAAATCTTTCAAAACCACACTTTGAATCTTATTCCACCTCCACCTCTTAATGACCCCTTTGGTCAAGAGTTGAAAGATATGAAAAATACCATCAAAGGGTTATAACTAGGGACATCAAACAAGCAATATAAGTTCAAGAAACTTTGTCACTATCCTTTTGATAGAACCATATCACAAATCCCCTTTCTACCTCACTTTGAAATACCAAAATTTAACAAATACAAAGGAAAAGGTGATCTTTGTGACCACATAAAGAAATTAATTATGACATGTAAAAGAGTGTCCTATGAATACCTTTACTTGCTACAACTTTTCCCTTAGAGTTTGGGAGGCCAAGCCTTGGAATGGTTCATACCCCTTCCTCAAGGATTCATCACTAATTTTTTTGACTTGATAGTAAAGTTTGTCACATGATTTTCATACAATGTCAAGCATGAGATTACCATGATGGACCTTTTCAATGTAAAGAAACACAATGGGGAAATATTTTTATCCTTCCTGAGAAGTCTTGCAAGTAGATTTCCCTGGCCCATCCCCCAAAAGTAACTTGTTCATATTTTCATCATGAATTTAAACCAAGAAATGTTCTTTCAACTTGAGGTGCATTGTGTCACAACACTTGAAGATACCATTGAAAAGGGGGTACACATAAAAAAATCCCTTATTTCTAAAGGTTTGGTAAAAATATTTTCCAAATACTATACTCAAACTAAAAAACTTAATTTTTGGGCCAAAAACAAGAATGTAATCAGTTAAGGGGGCACTGACTCCAAGCATGTGCAAAATGTGAAACCTACACCTAAATCTAAACATGTGCAGAACATATAATGACCTACTAATGTCACTATCCCATCTAGACAAACTAAACAAAATAACCAAAAATGTCAATACACCTCCTTGGGGGAACCCTTGGAGGTAGTCTTCTAAAAACTCGTCCAAGAAAATATGGTGACATTCCCACTCACTAAGCTATTTGATAATACAAAACCCAAGTCTCTATGGTTCAAAGACAAAAAATACAATGGCTATCACAAAATCAAGGGCGATGCCATAAATAAATGCATGAAACTAAAGAATTGGATTCAAGACCTCATTGATAGAGGCAATGTTGAAGTAGAGGGGAACACCTTGCCTTTGACTAATAACCAAATAGGGACATTTCAAAACCTTTTCTAAAGCATGATCATTCACACCCCTAATGTCCAAGCAAGGTCACAACCAAGATCACCATGCCCACAATATCCATTACAAAAGAGCCTCCCACTCCTATGACTTCATTTTAAGATGTATCAACCAAGCCAACATGTTAGTTATGACCATCAAAATCAGGTCATCCAATTGTGCCATCAACAAAATACATGGTTGGGTCACTATCCAAGGGTACTCTTTATCTACTCTAGACAACCAATATAAGCTTATTAAGCATCTTGAGAAAACTCAAATGTAAATATCCATCTTGGAGCTTCTTAAAACATCCCATGTTCATAGAGACGTATTGGATTGTATATTACAGGAGACAAGAGTCCCCAACAACATTGACCCCTATCAATTCCAAGAACTTGTAGGGCAATTGTCATCCATGTACCAACTTATGTTTAGCCACAATGACATGCCCACCATTGTTCCATCCCACAATCACCCATTACACATTGAAGCCTTCATATCCAAGCATAAATTCAAAAGATTTCTCCTAGATAATATATCTAGCTTAAACCTTTACATAATGAGACTAGGGTAAAATAACTGGGATATTCTGTCAAAGACCTAAAAATGCATGTGATCACCATCAAGGCTTATGATAATGTAGAACATGATTAAGAAGGCACCATTTACTTACACATTAAGGTGGGACCAACCCTGCAATGAACTATGTGTCATGTTATTGATCTTGAGTTTCCATATAACATCCTCTTAGGCTACCCATAGATCCATGTCATGCAAGTCATTACATTCACATATAATCAATGTCTAAAATTCCCTCATGATAGTGTGGATATCACTATTTATAGTAACCCTCACCCCTTCCAATACTGTAAAATGTTGGAAGGCCCATACCAAAAGTCCCATCATTATAATTTAATTAGAGTTGTCACCCATCCAAAAGTTAAAACATCATCCTCATACATTGATCCTGAAGATATCACCATCCAATCCTTAACCCTCTAAAACCCAAGTCAAGATCATTAACACCACTTGTGGAGAGTATGAGATACACAATGCCTTTCATGTAGGCAAGCTTCCTTTGTCCCCATGGTCCCATGGTTGACCTAATCCACGACTGAAGAAGACACAAAAAATCTTGTAGTTTTGTACTACCACATTTGTACTACATGGCTTCCAACCTGATGAAGACATCAAAGGTACCAAAATCTCTTGGATATATAAATATCAAGAGTTCACACCATTTTTCTTGAAAGAGGACTATCCTAACACTCTTTGCATCTATAGAAATATGAACTACAAAGGTAAAGGCCTCGTGCTCCATGAACATAGTTTCCTTGATCTTGTCTATGCCAAAGCAAATTTTACAACTGAAGGGTTGGGATACATACCACCTGATGTGGAATTGAATAAACCAAATGATACTTCCATAATTGTAGGGGAATCCTCTCCTAATATTGAAAACATCAAAGTAAGGACCATCACATACTCCTTCATAAACCTCACCATTACTAATCTTTTTCATGACACCTCCATTTACACCATTAACCACCAACTCACATACCCTAAACTTATTGATTGGGACCAACAAGATCCTATGTCTCTAGACACATTTTAGAATTCATTGAACTCATGGTGATTTGAGATGGTATCCTAATAGAAGATCGTAATAAAGTTTTTGAAATCAATCTTGACATCACAAAATATTTTGGGGAGCAGACTGAGTTCCTTAGTCAGAAAAAATAAAAAAAATAAAAAAAATAAAAAAATAAACATAACAAATAAATAAAAAATGAAGTCCCTTAGTGAAAACCTCACTAAGGTGCTATTAGACATTTAAAGAGAAATATAAAATGACATGTATGATGATGAAAACATTTTTGAAGTGTTGATAGATGAGGAAATCAACCTACCCATGGCATCTCTACAATGGAGAGACTAATTTCTACTATCTTGGTTGAAGATACCTTGGAAATCAACCTGGGGATAAAACATAAACAAAAAATCACTTATCTTGCTCCTACCATGAGATCAAAATAAAAATAATCTATCACATCTATCCTCAATGATTTGCTAGCTATTTTTTCTTGGTCTACATTGATATGCCTAGGTTAGATCTATCCCTTGTGGTTTATCATCTAGTAGTGCACCTCGATGCTAAACTAGTTAAGCATAAACTCAGAAAGATGCATCCTGAGATTGCTCTGCTAGTCAAGGAAGAACTAAAAAAACTCTTGGATCTTGGCAACATTAGACCCATCAACTATCCCAAATAGATATATAACATCATTCCTATTTGCAAGAAGCCTAAGGGAATCTACATATGCATAGACTTCAGAGACCTTAACAAGGCATGCTTGAAAGATGACTTTCCACTATCAAATATTGACATGATACTTGACCTCATTGCAAGCTACAAATATTATCCCTCATGGATGTTTTTTCTAGTTATAATCAGATACAAATTACTCTTGAAGATCAACACAAAACATTGTTACTACTTCTTGGGGTACCTTCTATTATTAGGTTATGCCATTTGGGTTGAAAATTTTCAAGGCCACCTATCAAAGTGCAATGATATTAATATTCCATGACATGTTACATGAAATTATGGAATATTATGTGGAAAATCTCTTAAGAAAGTAAAAAAGTAGAGTATAACACCTACAAGTCCTCCAATGCATCTTCCAATAGCTATGGGAATACATGGTTTGTATTAATTTGAAGAGTTGTGACTTTGGGATCACATTAGGAAATCTATTGGGCTAGATCTATCACCAAGGTATAGAGGTGGATCTCATTAAAGTGTCAGTGGTCATAGAAATGCCTCTGCCAAACAATCTCAAGCAAACTTGTAGCCTCTAGGTCAAGCTTTAGGGTATCTGTAGGTTCAGTGCATAGCTATCTAATAAATATAAACCATTCTTCCACGTTCTTAAGAAAAATACAAGTTTTCATTGGGATAAGTCTTGTTAGAAGGATTTTGATCACCTAAAATAGAGTATCTTGTTACTCCACTCATTCTCATGGCACCTTTACCAAATAAACCATTGATACTCTACATATTTGCTACCCCAATTACCTTGGGGATACTCCTAGCATAGCATGATGAATAGGGCTATGAAAGAGTAGTCTACTATATTAGTTAGACCTTGGTCACATATGAACTCAACTATACAACTATGGAACAATCATGTTTATCCATTGTTTTTTCCTCACAAAAGATAAGGCACTGCATACTCAAGCATTGCACTAAGATCATTTGTACAATTGACCCACTTAAGCATCTCCTAACTAGAAATTCCTTAATAGGACACATGGCTAAATGGGTCATGATTATTCTAGTGATTTTAACATGGAATATGTGGATTTCAAAGAAATTAAAGGATATGTAGTAGCTAATCAATTAGTTGATGCACCGTTAGTTGACACTCACTCCTTAATCATGGATTTTCCTAATGAGTCTATCTTGACTCTTGTAGAATCCATCACCTAGAAGATCTACTTTGATGGCTCATTTACTAGTCATGGTTCAAGGTCATGCATCTTATTCATCACATTGCAAGGGGATCTTGTCCCTAAATATTTGTGACTTATTTTTCCATGCACCAATAGTATTGTAGAGTATGAGGTGTTACTTACATGTCTCAAAATAGTAGTACAATGGAATATCTAACAACTCTTTATCTATGGTGATTCTCAAATCATATTCAAATAGGTCAATGATGAATACCAAACCAAGGGTGATAAATGCATCCCCTATAAATGAATGGTTGGTAGTTTTAAATAATACTTCATCTACATCTAGTTTGAATAGGTTCCTCACCTCAACAACAGAGAAACTAATGCAATGCCCACTATTGATTTCCTCTTAAATATGCCACTAGATAGCCCATAATGTGAATTCTTGGTTGAACAACTCTTGCTACCTGCTTATGACATCCCCAAATTAGACCTGATATGCAAAATTATTGGTCCCAATTCTCCTAGTATCATGGTATATATACTTATCTCCATGACCAACCATCCTGCCTATCGCATAACCAACAATATTCATTCCTCCAATGCTCATCCTACTTCACTCTTCTTGGCAACACCTCATATTGAAGGGGCTACAACAGTACCTTACTATGATGTCTAAATTTGGTAGAGGCTAACCTCATAATCAAATAAGTCCTTGAAGGTATTTTTGGAGCCCACACCACTAGTATGGTCATGGATAAGAAGTTACTTAGAGTAGTTTATTATTAGCTTGTACCATGGAAAAAAGATGCATGCCAATATGTCAAAAAATGTCTATCTTATCAGTAACAAGGAAACCTCATTCTCACACCATCTCAAGCATTGCAATTGTTCACAACTATGTGGCCATTTTCTACATGGGGCCTCAATCTCATTGAAACATTAACCCATCCTCCTCTAGTGGCCACAAGTTCATCATTGCAACCACCGAGTATTTCACCAAGTGGGTTGAAGCAATTTCACTCACTTATACCACTGGCTAACACATTTCTAAGTTTATCCTCCATAATATTATTTGTCGTTATGGCATCCCATCAATAATTATTATAGATAATGGAAAATATTTTAAAAATCATGAAGTCCACACATTATGTGATAAATTTGATATAAAACATTGCCGGTCCACCTCATATTACCCACAAGGTAATGGTCAAGAAAATGCATCTAGAAAGACCTTAATCATAATCCTTAAAAATATTGTCAATGATTTTGCCATTATTATAATCTCCAACTCAATCCCACCCTTTAGGCCTACTAAACTAACATCTATACACCCATAGGTGCTACCCCATACTCCTTGGTCTTTGGAACATAATCCATCTTACAATAGAGATCAAACTTCCATCTTTGCACAACCTCATTGATGATGAAGAATACAGAGTTGCATGCATGCATGAGCTTGAACTAATTGATGAAAGGAACCTAAATTCCTTGATCCATTTAAAGGTCTATCAAAACTAGCTCCATTGCAACTACAACTAAAAGATCAAGGCTCAAGAGTTTAAGGTTAGTGACCTCGTCCTTAAGGAATATCAACGAAACACTAATTAGGACCATGAAAAGAAAGGAAAATTGAACCTAATTAGTTGGGCCCTTATGTTATCATTTCTAAGTATGGATTGGGAGCATATTAGTTAGCCACCCTAGATGGTTAAGATCTCAAAGAACCCATGAACATAGTGTACCTCAAGTGCTTTCATGCCTAATTTGTAGTAGTGTAGAAATCTAAAAATCTAAAATAGTTTAAAAATTAAAAAATAAAAAAAATTAAAAAGGAAAGAGAAAAAATCATCCTCTAGTAAAAACCATTCTATGGCACCTGGACAAGTAGCATGGTGAAAACTTGTTTGTAGGCACCATGCACAAATTTTGATTCCATTATCTCTTGGTACTTTTTGCATCACCTCTTTCCCTCTTTACATCCTATCATCCCATTACCATCATTCCTTCCCCATTGTTGACTTTATCACATGCTAGGGGTAGTATCTTCCATCATGCTTTAGAAAAACCTTTCGAAGTCACCCCATTTATGCTTTCATAACATCACAATGTGTTTCCCTTCTAGGACATCTACCTTAAAACATTTCAATGGCAACATTGCAAATAAACACATGAGAACTCAACAAATATCCTACACCAAAAACTAAATAAAAGAGCTCAATCTAGCACCATTGATACACATTAGTTGAACTCTTTTTCATCATGAGATTTATACTCCATCATTCTAACAATTGCATGGTTAATTGATTATTTTCTTTTCTACTATCCCACAGTATATTGCTCCATGGTTGTCATGATCCTTTATATCATGATGTGTTTGATGGTCTCCTAGAGGCATTCTTTCTTTTTGTTTGTTTGAGTGTTTTGTTTCTTGGTTGTCTTGTTGCACATCCCACCAAGGTTGTTATGATCCATTGTAGAATAATGTACCTTGATGATATGCTGAGACATCCTATTTTTTGAAGCATGTTTCTGAGTTAGTCCTTTATGCACATGATACATCATCACCATGGTCCTTATACCATAGTGCATAAGGTCAAGTGCTACAAAAAATCTAGGTTTCTCATGACAATCTAGCATGTACCTATATCCATCAAACTATAATCATCATAATTATTTGCATATTCTATCCATCTACATCTAATCATCATTATTCTACCATTAAATCATTTTCTAAGTAACATTTCTACCGTCCATTTTCTATCATCTACTAAAATCCACGTGTCATAATCATAAAAATAAAAATAAAAAACAAATTCATAATCATGTATCCATGTACATCATAATCATATAAAAACATGCATCATCTACTCACATAAGCATACATCCATAATCATGCAATATCCATCCATCCATCCATCCTTAATCATAAATCACATCATACATAAGCATCATGGTCAACACACACACACATATATGCATCCATAATCACCCATACATAAGTCCCAAAATCATCATATATATCAAAATCATCAAATGCATGTACAATATAAAAAATACAAAATGGTACATGGCCTCATCATCTCTCAAAATTTATTCCCATCTATCCTACAATCACATGTAACAACTACTATCCTTCTCTCCCTCCTATGGCCCTATTGTTGGTCCTGGCGATGGTAGTGGTAGCAAAGGCCTAGAAACTGACTCATATCTCCTCAAATCTCTTGATTGGGAATAAAGTACTTTACATATGAGGGATCCCTTTTCTCTACTAGAATGACATGCTCATTTAATGATCTATAGTACTATGCCCCTTGTAGTTCCTATTGTGTCTCATGTGAAGTCCTAACTAGCTTGGTGAATGCCTACAACATCCCTTGTGTCCCTCATAGCCCTTGAGCCTGATCTATCTAATGTCTTGACTATTGACCCTCTACATGTACAACACAACCCATCCTACTCCATTTATGTAGCATCCAATAAGCCTTGAAGCTTGTCCATATCTATGTTGATTCCATCCACCTCCTCTACACTATGTTTCCTCATCTCACTCTATTTTAATGGCATCCAATTTGACCTATAGACTATCTCTCTACATCCTTAGGCTATCTCACTCTACAATGAGGCTATCCCTCTCGTCCTATAACCCATCCCTCTCTACTGCCACTTCATCTCTCATAACCTAGAGTCTATTTAACTCTAACTGAATACTATCTTTGTTTATGAAGGCATCATCCCTCTATCATCGAACTTAGGCTAGCTCCTATTATAGGCTATCTACTATGTCTCCTATCTACAGTGACCTAGATGGCCCCACCCTAGTCTCTCCTATGTTCATTCTTGCTGGCCCTATCTTAAGTACCACGTCCTACATCAGACTCTCTGCCATATCCTCCTCCATCTCCTCCTCTATCCCCTCCATATTCTAATGGCACCATGACAAGTGCTAGCACTCAACCTCTCCCTCTCCCATCCCTCCTTTATTGATGATGTTGCACCCTTAGCACTTCCTCTACAATGACCCACAAATCCCTAACTTGTTGTACTGTTGGTTGTAGCAGTATCATCAACTGCTTAGGTCTAATCCTTTCCCACCACTTATCATACCTATCCACTATACCAACATTCACTATGTTTGTCCTCTCATCACACTACACCTGTGCTAGTATGTCCTAGCTATCTACTACCTCCTGTTAGTCTACTCTGGCCCCTAATGCATGATCTCTCACACCACCTCAGTCTAAACATGTGGAAGGGCGTGGATGCATATTTGTAGCCAAAAATGCATCATCACCCTATTAGGTTTGTACCTCTTGATAGTAAAATCCTACCACTCGATGATGTTACATGACATTTGTGTGAAGCTTAAGTAAAATCTATTCTCTAACCCCATGCATATCCCTCTTTGAATGGACACCATGTAGCATCTGCAATCATGACCTCATCAATCATTTTCATCTATAATATCTAGTCTCTCCTAGGTGTCTCCACTTCTACCCTACACTATCCACCACCCAGTAAACTATCGGCTTATCCCTCACTTGTGCTTCTCATACTCCCTCTAGCTGATTGATTGTAGTGTGCTACAAAGACCACACCTATAGTAGTGTCAAAGCTCCAATACTTTGACCTCCTTATACACTACCAAGTGCAAATCTCTGTAAAGGTTCATCAGCACACATGACCACTAGGACAACAATGTCTATGAATCCCATCATGAAGTATCAGTTGGTCTTATCAACTAGCAACATTGCACTAACAATTTCCATCAACACTAGAGGAAATTGATGAACTAAACCCACACAAGGGAATATGTCCCCTCCCTATCAATCTTTGTAGTGATTCCTAGATATTTTTCATCTACCAATGCACACACTCTCCATGGAAAAGGATCGACAATATCCTTCACACATCCTTAAGAGTCATTGTCATCTCTCCTATTAGGAGTTGGAAGGTCAACATCTCTAACTACCACCTCTCTGCTAAAGTTATTAGCATCACTCTATCCGCCTTGATCTTTGGCATCTATGCCATGTATCCCTATCCCACTACCTCCAATAAACCCCACTTATCATCATCAAAGCTTCTCATCAGCCCTAACATAATGAAATATCTCTCTTGGGCCACTAGCACTAGATATCTTTGTACACACATAAGCACGCTTGTTAGCCTCCCCTAAAAAACCACTCTTTCTAAAACCTAATTTTCCTCTGTGTTATCTTTGCACGTGCACCACATCCTAGCTTGTATACACCATTCGATGCATACGCCATGCCTACTTGTGTATATGTCATTTGATACATATGCCACGCCAACTCCAAATACATTGGTATCATGCACATGTTACACTTTCTTGCGTATGGAATATTTTGGTACATACATTACAAGAGATAACATATACACTATGTCGTGTATATGCCATACCTTTTAGTGTATGTGAATACGTTACCCATAGCTTTGTATGTGTTGTTTTGTATGCATACATTACCCCAACTTGTAGATGCACTATTGATAGGTGCACATGCAATAGAGCATGCCCTTAGGTATCCACTCTTTGCCTATTCTACCTACATTTAATACCCATAAATGCCCACCCAACTTGACAAAAAGTGAACTCACCTATACTCCTGAACCAAATCACTTTGGTGCTCCTTGATTAGTATGCACTCCATTATGCTCATCTTATCATCTCTCCAAAATCTAAAGTTCTTTATGTTCTAAAGGTAGGGTAAAAATGCAATTTCTACCCCACACAAACTCTTATTTATAGGATTTTCCTCAAAATTTTCAAAATTTCACCCTAATGTTCCCCTCTATGTCCTAGTTTTCACCCTCTAAGACATTTTTATCCTATCTAGAGGCCATCCATTCCCAATAACCATACCTACCCTCTTAAAGTGGGCATCCCTACTTTATTCCTCTCCACCATTCCTCTTATCAACAATTGAGGCATCCCTTTTTAGAAATCACTATATTTTCTTTTTCTTTGAAATGATGTTACATAATGCCATCTCAAAGATGGGTAAAATGTAGACACCTAAAAATGCATTCTCATATTTATTCCATCATCACATCAGATTCATCCCACATTTCCCCTTCCAATGTTAATTATATAAACCATATTCATTTAATTAATTAATTGATTCAACCATTCTTCTAGCATTAATTAAATAAACCACATTTATTCAATTAATGGACCTAATTATTCCTCTAGTTTTAATTAAATAAAATCTTAATTAATTAATTAACGAGCTAACCTAAACTTTCTTCTAATACTCCAACATTAATTAAATAAATCAAATTTATTTAATTAAGTAAACCTTATTCCCACCAACATTCTTCTAAATGAATTAAATAAATACATAATATTTATTTAATTCCTTGAAAATCCCCTCATCATTAGTTGAATAAATAAATCAAGTTTAATCATCTAATTAATCATTTGCACATTCCTCCACCACTTTAATTAAAATAATCAAAGTTAACTTGCATGTGGTTTTAAAAGGTACCTTTTCAATCTCTACCCTCTATCGAAATAAAAAAAATCTCCACCCTCCATCAAAATAAAAAAAATCTCCACCCTTCATCTCCTTCAATATTTTCCCTAATCACAAGCATCTATCCCAAGTTTACAAATGTAAACTTCTCATTCTCCCATGCAAATGGATCAACCCGCTCCCTCCATTGCACAAGATCAAATCTACACCATCCATGACTCTCATCCTCAATCTATAAGTCTTTCATCTCCCAATCTATTTTTAAGAGTTCAAGTTGGATGTGTACCAAGGTCATGGTGTAGGATTTATTGAGCAACAACACATCTTGAGCATATCTCATAGACATCAAGGTTTGTTTTGATGAGAATCTTATTTAATTTTCACCATTGTTTGCATTCCTTAGCTCAATCTAAGGTGTTCTTAGGCTTGAAATTAGTTTTTTTGTATCTATTTCTTTAGTTCCTTATTTTTTTCAAATCTTAGCATACACACTAACAAGATGGCTCTCCATTATTGGAAACTTGTTGGTGTTGTCATTGATGCCAACCTATAGCAAGTAGTTCACTTGGTTTCCAAGTACTTTTGAGAAAATTTGAATAAACAAGTGTGTAGTGTGATAGAGGTGTGCTAAGTGTTGTGCTCTGCATTTCTTCCTAGTTGAAGATATGCTTGTACGGTTTAGAAGTGTTGATAAGAGGTGTTCATAGGTGTTATATCTAGATTTTTAGGTTCTAGATCATGCGGAAGTGGAAGATGTGTTTGATAGAGTGTTTGTCTGTGTAGAAGACTGTCTAGGAGAAATGAGATTGCTCCACATTTATCCACGTTAAGGTTTCCTCTCTTGTGGATTTGGGAAAGTTCTTATATTGCTTGTATTTACCTTCCCTTGATGTTTCTTGTGTTGGGGTGCTCTGCAAGTTTATCTCTTGTGTTGGTGATCAGTAGCAGTCTATCCTGATGTGCAGAATGAAGACATTCTTTGGTTCAGTTGGTTGTGGTAGTGTTGTAGAATATTATGATGATTATAGAAAGATGTGTGGATTGTGTGAAGTGTCTCTCTATGGTTTGAATGATGTTTTCACACTTGGAGATGTGTGTATGTGGCCACTTGTGTTAGTTCAGGTTTGGCCGACTTGGATTGCTAGCACTAGTTACAGAGGTACTTCATGGATTGTGGATGTGATGAGAAACATGATGATGCAGATTTGTGATGCAGGAGCATCCAGTGGTGTAAGGGCAATATTGCATCACCCAAAAAGATGTTGATTCAAAAATCATTGAAGTTGTTTTCATTTCTTTCTATAATTAGTATTTCTAGTTCCATAATCACTTGAATAATGATGTAGGACTTTCAGTTTTTTCAAACTGCTAAAAATAGCAAACTACTATTTTTTGAAAGTTTGCATCTGGGCATGAATTGAAGAAAAAATCTACAAGAGGCTTTGTAAATTAAATATAAGACCTTTGGCGAAGGAATTAGGCAAAGATCATTTGTGAGCTGAAAGATATTAAAGTTTTGATTTTCTGAAAAACCCTAATTTTTTTTGAAATCAGATATGAGACACTAAAACATCCCATAATACTCCAAATAGTTGACAAGAATTTGTTTACAAATTTTTGGCGTGATAGTTCACTTCACAAGATTTTTAGCACTTCAAACGGTTCATCAATTGGACACCCGGATCAAAAGTTATGCTTCCCGGAAGTTGACCTACTTTTGGACGGAGTTACAAATTTCAAAATTTAGCTAGAAGCCACCAAAAAGGGCTATTTATGACTATTTTTGGGAATCCTTTGGGGTAGTAGAGTTAAGGGGGAAAGTGTAGAGTCAAGAATAGGCGAGAAAATAGAAAACCTAGCTGATTTGGGGTTACAGAAGGCCAATGATTCTAGAGTTTGGAGATAGGGAAGTTGTAGTGTGTTGCAACCTATAGAGGATTCATCCTCTGATTGTATTTAAGCTTTTGTAATGTAATGAGTTGCCCAAATCAATAAAAGAACATTCTATTTTATGTGTGCAATTTCTATTGTTGTGTATTTTGTGATTTACCCGCTTCATCAATTTGGGTCCTAGTTAATCCTTGGCATGGTCCACTTTCACTTCTTTCCACCGCATAAGTGTTTAGTGTTGACCTATTTTGTGTTGCATGTTTGAGGTGCACACGCTTCATTAGGGCCGACCTAATTGAGATAGGTCTTGGTTGTGGATGGTATAAATGCAAGATGAAGTTGAGTGAAGTAATGCAGAGAAGATGATGTGAATGTGAATCAAGGGTAGTGAGTTTTGTGCGAGCTTAAATGCTTATGACTCTGAAATGCAGTGAGAAGAAGGTGTCTACATTTCAGTGTGCCAAAAGTTGCTGGAGGCAGTGAGACAAAGGTTGTGGATGGAAATCAGTGGCAGTGGTAGATTTCTCCTATTACTTTGAGATAGTGAATCTCTTTGTAACAGTCTTCTTCTATTCTTCTCTCCCCTGGATAGTGAGCCCTTGGAAGTGAGCCCTTGGTAGTGAGCCTATTTCTTTTTAGTGTTTCTATTATATATGTGTGTGTGTGTGTGTGTGTGTGTGTGTGTGTGTGTGTGTGTGAGCTAATCCTCACCGTGGTTTTTCCCTTCTTGGGTTTTCCACGTAAATCTAGTGTTCTTATGTGTTTGAATGTGTTTGCATTGATGCTCCATATGTTTAAATTCTGCTAATGCATAATAAGAGGTGGATGTTTCAAATTTCTTTGAGCGTTTAATGTTTTAATGTACAACTGATTCACACCCCCCTCTCAGTTGTCCTGTACATTCTAACATCCATTCCCATAAGAAAAGGGGCATTGTTTATCCCTATTTTCTACTTTTATTTGGTTTAGTCTATCTTTGTAGTTGGTGCAAGATTTTTTGGGTTGTTTTACAACCTTGTTTCTTGCCTTCAACCCGCTTCACCATTTTGAGGTTTGATTTATCAATATTTTTAATGTTGTTTTAGTATGTTTTCTTTACTTTCTCTAGATTGTTGACCTTTAATATATGCCCATAATCTAATAAAAAAAACTCTTTATTATACAAATATAAAATAAGAATATTATCTAGAAATAATGTGACCTAAACACATGTCAATTTATAATTTAGTTATTACTAGATCTATTAATTGATTATTCATACATTACAATGTCATATATTCTATTATACCAAATTTTGACTTAAAAAATATGAATTTGTTTCTTACTATACAAGTTAGATCTAAGAAACATAGATATGGTTTTATCCTATGCTCATTATACCTTTTTTTAAAATGACAAAACAATAATGGAGATAAACCCTACAAACTTAAATGAATTGATACAACTTTGTGAGACATTTGAAGTCAAGACCATCTAAAAAGGGAAGGAACACACCTATGGCAAGATTTTATTGAATATGTTGCTAAACAAATAATGAAGTTATACCTCTTTAGAAACGTGATATCTAGCAGATGAAAAGAACATCTTGTATATTTCTAGAAAAGGATTTCTACTAAACAAGCCTCTAAAACTGGTGAAGGTGGAAGATCTTCTAAGAGTTACACCTAAAGAAAATTGCAAGGTAATAAGAAAAATTGAAATAAGAAAGAGCTATATGTAGGATAGTGTGCAAAGAAATAAACTATATACAAGGTAGTATGAAAATGTGGAATATTAATAAATAATAAGACCATTATGAATGTATAGATTGAAAGTAAAGAAAAGAGATGCATACTTAGATTAAATTTATTGGTTCATCAAACTCTTTATTGGATTGACATTTTTTATGCAGAATAGGTATTATAGGCAGAGTTAAGAAAGAGAAAATATTTTTAACACCACAACAAATAGTTCCTTTAAGACTTGGTATAATTTTTAAAAATATCCTTATTCTATCTATTCAAGACATGCAGTTGTGACTTTTGCTACTTTCAAGAATCTCCTTTACATTAGAATCCTTTATGTATCCATGTGTAAGCTAAAAATTACATACTTTACAATCTTCACATTACATTTCTGCACTCATCCTAGTTTCCATCCCCTTAGTCATGTTTAGGCATTTCAACCTATTTTTGTTCTTTTTATTTAACACAAATATGTAAAACTTGGAGAAAAAGACAAGACCTTATCCCCAACTTATTCCTAAATTTTGGGCACCTGATTCCATCAAGACACTAATTAATTATGAGCTCGTGTCTAGACATTGGTGTCCCAAGTGCTCATTTCTAGACACTAGTGCCTCAAATGCTTATGTTCATGTTAAAAATTTGGGTCATAAAGCTAATGACCATTGTAACCCTAACAAATATTAGACTTATGACCATTGTAACCCTAAAAAATATTATGCTTCTAATGGCCTCTTCATCCATATTTTCTTATAAAACTAGTTTTTATTGAAATCAAGACCATAAAACTAAGATTAATTATGCTATAACTAGTTTTCTTTAGGTCTACAACTTCTTGGTATAACCAAATGCATGATCATGGTGTTGGTGCCCTTGTCAATCTCTTTTAATGTCCTGCCAAGGTGTAGACAATGTTTCAACAATTTTTTATCAATGTTTTCTTTCATCTCACAACTTCATCTCTATCAATGCTTTGATGATTGTCTTGTTTCTCTCATTAGTGCAGTTCTTGTCCTTAAAACTTTGTTTGATTACTATTCTTCTTTGATCACATTGCCCACTACTATTAACCTCCTATGTTGGCTCATTGTCAAGCTTCACCATGGACACTCACTGTTTAGTTTTCCTATATTCCATGACAAAATATTCCTTGTGAGTATGTTGACCTTAACACCTCCTTTTGTCCATTCAAACCCCTAGACTTTTTCTCACTAGCATTCATCTTCACATTGTCTAATTCAAGGTTTAATCTATAACAAAACCTATAACTTCCGATAAAAACTAGACATGATGGTATGCCTTTTGACTTGTTTGTTGTAATGTCTCAACTAAGCAGTATCTGTGCTTTTGCACTACTCCATTATAGTGAGAAGAAAACACAATTTTAGTTCCTATCATCTTGTCTATTATGAGTCCTAACAATATGTGAGTGCTGGTATTTTGATCTCCTTTCCTCTTCATGTATAGGTCTACACCATTAAGAACTTGATCTCTTGAAGTTATAAAACGTGATCTTCTTATTGTTCCCACTGTTATCTAAGTCTATTCCCTACATGAATGTTATAAAAGGATGGTAGATGCCCCTTTATACTTGTTGGTTTGATCTCTAAACTTGTTATGGTTTCATAGCATAAAAAAACTTCAGAGACCCTTCACTGATTCTATAGGATCTATACTATCACAATGCTCACTTCCTCTGTCAATGTTTTTTCTATAATCTTGCTAATGTTCAGACAATTCTTGTCAAAGTCTTAATATTCACAACATTTCCTTGAAGACCCCTCTTCCCTACATATAATTTTAGAACTATAGGATGTTCTTCTTCTTAAAAAATCTCTCCATTGTGTAGACCTTTGAGATCTAGGTAGAGTTTGGGTTGACTTGTCAAGCCTTTGCAAGGTTTAGATGACTAGTTCAGAACCTAGTTTATAGATCTCTTCTTTTACTAGTCCTTCAAATTCTCTTTCTATATCTTCACACCCCAGATGATCTCATTACCAACAGTAATGTTTTTGTCTTCTAAAACCTAACTGTGTTTTCCAATGTTGGACTGACCCTCTTAACTTTCCTAGATTGTGCAGGGTTCAACTCTAGATATAAGTATATGCAAAGCCTCTTGTGACTGACATCTGCTCGAAAATGTTGCATGCACTATCTAAGATGATATTTCTTCTAGCTCTGAGATACCTTTGTTACTCTCAAAACCTTAATCATATATGTTTCTTTGTCTTCTCCATCTCTGTCTCTTGCACAGGCTTTGTAAACTTCAATAATCCTTGACATAATCCCTAAGTGTGCAAGGATGTGAACTTTATAGCATTTGATGTTTGAAGAGATCATCATGGTCCATGCCTAGTTTATTTGGAACACTTATTTATTGCAGATGATTTAGGCCTACTCCTCCTTGAAGTGTGGATAGTATTGTCCACTTGGCATAGGTTGTAAATTCAAGTGTATTCTTCAAACTTTGATAGTCCCTAATTACTGCTAACATTCTTAACAGACCTATAACCTCTTACAATGATAAGGATTTTATGATCCCATAGACTCCAAGACACTCACACAACTAGCCTAACTTTCTAAACAATTCATGAAATCTAAAACTCTTGATAGTGTTGATAGAGGGGTCCATAATGATTATATAGAGTTTTAAAATTGTTTCACAAATGCACACACCCTAAACTATTATGCATACCTCTTATCTCAACAATTTACAGATTTACAAACCACATGTGACCATTCTATTATGTCTTCACCAATTTTAAAGAATTTTCAACAACTTGTAGCTATATTCTATGATGTACTGACCTTATTGGAGATGTAGGGTTGTTTTTGGGTGGAAGTACAAGTGTGTAGGAATTTCAAATTTTTTTACAGAGCTCCACAGTCCCCTAACCTCTTTGTTGTCTCACCGCTCCCTTTGAAAGACCTCTTGAACACTCCTATAATAATCAACTATTGGTACATCATATTCTTTCTTTCTTAGACCACTCTCAAGATCTTTTCCACTATTTTGTTGCTTGATGCATATTGGACTTCTCCTCCAGGTTTCTTGTTCATTGTAACAGTCCTTTAGTTACCTCACACCTATGCAAATTTTATGAACCCACTTTCATTCTCCTTAGGGAAAGACTCAACAAGGTTTGGGATGATTCCTATTCTTTATCAATGGATCTCTCCCTTCTACTCCTCTAATAGATTTCATAGTGTTTATCAGTGACTATCCCTCATTTGTAAGCTTTTCTTCATGAATGATGAAACTAAAGATGGAATTCTTCATCCCTGTGACAGTCTTCTTCATCTCTAAGGCCCTATAGGCTTCGTCACTACTCCATATCCTTGTTCCCACATTACAAAATCCCAAGATCTCCTTGAATTCTTGAAGTACACCAAGTGTATCTTAGCCAAAGCAATGAACTTGAGAGGAAGCCTCCTTTGATGTGCATGATCTCTACATTAACCTCATGGGTTTTCAAGGTCTGAAAGATCAATAGCCTGCTTCTTACTCTTTGAAACCTATAGGTTAGCAAAAAAACATAATGCCATGATTCAAAACCCTAAACTAACGCAAGATTAGCCTAATCTCAACTTAAAATAGACACAAACTTGACCTGAGTTCAAACAAAAAGATGATCTAAATGTAGTCTTGGTGTTTAAAATGACTTCCCTCCACTCTTGACGTGATTTTTTGGAGTTTTTAAGGTAAAAAAATGAGTCATGCAATGTGGATAAGTTATCAATGGATGTGGGAAACCTTAAATTCTTAACTTTTGACTTGTTAAAAGACACTCATGAAAGATGGAAAGGCCCCATTTTTTGTTTGGAAGAGGTAAGTGGGATTTTATAATGTTTAAAGTTTAAAAACCATTCCAAAACCTCCTTTGGAAGACATTTTATAAACCTACTAAGAACTCATCCATCTCTGACTGATATGTTGAAAAGCACATTGAATATTTCACATTAGAAGGCACAAGACAACTTTAGCAAAGACACAACCTTTGCATTATCCCCCTTTTGGACATAACTGGACAAAATTGTTAGCATCTTTGGTGACCTCTACTCAAGTTTTGCTTGTTAAAACTTAGAAAACTAGTAGCTTATGCAATCCATTGGGTCATAGAGTCAAAGGGACTTGAAACAACTCAAAAATAGATCTAAGACACAACTATTAATACCTTCAAAACAACAAGAAATAAACTAATCCTTACTAAAATAATACACTAAAAGACAAACTAACTATGCCTCAACAATTGAAGGAATGAAAGAAGACTAAAACAATGTGCTATATCACTTATTCGACACACAAAAACTCTCCTAATATATACAAAGTTTGATCATTACCTCAAAAAAAGTGTTTAAGGTGGATCCCATTGATTGGGATTGGTAGTTCTTCTCCATCCATATTTGACAGTTGGAAAGCATTGTGTAACTTGTGATAAAAAAAGGACCACTCCACATAGCATCAAACTTAGTGTGTTTACCTAGCCTGCTTTTCAACACATTCGATTTGAGAACCACATCACCCTTCTTTAAAAATTTAGGGGATGCTCTCTTGTTAAAAGACCTATTCACTTGTGCTTGGTGCAGATCCATTGTCTACATGGCCTTGTCTCTAACTTCTTCCAACTCTACTAGTTGTGCCAACCTTATTGTCATTAGATCCTCTTCTAACATCTCAAATTGATTGACCAAATCAAGAGCTGGAAGCTCCATTGAGATAGGCAACCTTGCTTCCTTACCATAGACCAACATGTAGGGAGAGTTACTAATTGACCTTTTAGGAGTCATTCTATCAACCCATAGTGTTGATTTCAGTTTTGTATGCCAAGATCTTTAATTGTCCTCAATGGTTCTTTTGATAATCCTAATTAGATTCTTGTTTGTGGACTCAGCTAGTCGATTGCATTGAGGATAATAGTTAGATGATGCATTCAAAAAGATTTCATTCCTCACAACCCATTCACTTATCCTTGTACCCACAAAAGCTAATGCATTATCAGAAATGATAGAATCAAGAACACCAAATCTTTTTATTAAATCATCATAAAAGTTTAGGACAACACTCTCACTAGCCTCTTTCAATGCTACAACTTCATTCCATCTTGTAAAATAATCAGTAGTAGTGAGTCCCCACTTGTGACCTGTGCTAGAAGGTGTTTTAATGGCTCCTTTGAAGTCAATACCCCACTTCATGAAAGGGTGTTCTACTTGGATAGGCTAATATGTCTTTACCTGAGAAGAAGGCACATTTCTTGCATTTCCTTACCCATGCATGTGCATCTTTGAATATATTAGGCCAAAAATAGCCTTCCCTCATTATCTTCAATGTTGTTGTTCTAGATGCAAAGTGTCCACCAGCTGTCCTATCATGAAACTCTTGCAAAACTTGGTCAACTTGGTTAGCATCAATGCATCTTAGTAACACGCCATTGAAATCCTTCTTGAAAAATATGTCATTCAAAAGCACATATGGGATAGATTGCAGCCTATAATACCTTCTCTTATCCCTATTCAAACCTTGTGGATACTCATCATTTTGTAGGAAATGAACCATATTTTGTACCCAGCTTGAAGGAGAAGTGTGTGCAGCTATTTGGGAATCATTTTGGAGAGCTAGGACAACCTCCTTAACTTCTTTCTTGTTGTTCTCAGAATCACCTACTAGCTATTCATACATGCCTTTCCCTCTTACCAACTTTTTTACCTTGATATCAACATCATACTCCATAACTTTAGTGATCCAACCTGCCCTCTCTTCACTCAAGTATTTGCTCAACAAAAATTCTTTAACACTTGGGTGAGAAACCATCAAGTAAACTTTGTTGTTTGAAATCAAATGTCTAAACTTTTTAAGGCTCCTAATGACAACAAGAACATTCTTTTCAACAAGCGTATACCTTTTCTTATACCCTTCCAACCCTTGACTAAAGAAGGCTATTGGCTGCTCCAAATTTTCATCATAGATCTTTGCACTAACATAGATGAGATAGTGTCAAGATTTCCATAAGCATACAAAGTAGAATCCTTATAAAAATCAAGATTTATGAGGGTAGATGCTACTGCTAAAGCTTCTTTTATGCCTTCAAAACTTATTTTTTTCTCTTTTGTCTAGATGAAAGACATATTTTTCTTTAACATGGAACATCTTAGTGGTTTCAAAAGATCTGCAATATTTGGTATAAACCTTCTAACAAAATTGATCTTTCCTAGAAAACTTTGTAAGCCCTTTTTATGAGCTGGTAACAGTAAAGCCAAGATTGCACTCACCCTTTCAAGATCAATTGTAATACCATGTTTAGACACCACATGACCAAGAAACTTACCTTCATGAATAGAAAATATGCATTTCTTTGGATTGAGGAATACACCATACTCCCTACACCTGTCAAAAATTTGCCTTAGATGAGTGAAATACACTTTTAAATACTTTGAAAAAATAGTGATATCATCAAGGTATACAAGTATAATATTATTCATGAGGCCCTGAAAAGCCATATCCATGGCCCTTTGAAAAGTTGCCCCAACATTGAACAAACCAAAGGGTATTTTCCTGTATGCCATTGTTCCCCACTTGGTAGTGAAAGTTGTCTTAAATTGGTCTTCTTCCTTGACTAAAATATGATTATAGACTAAATAACCATCAAGCAAGGAAAATCTCTCAGAACCTAATACAACTTGTAGATTTGTTCCATAGAGGGTAGTGGATAGTGATCTTTCAATGAGGCTTTATTCAAGTCTCTAAAGTCAACACATAGCCTTATTTCTCCATTCTTCTTCCTAATAGGAACTAGATTGGATACACACGTGGTAAGCTTGATGGAGAAGATGATGCTTCCCTCAATCATCTTGTTCAATTCATTTTTCATCAATGGCTCAAGTTTGGGGTTTAGTGGCCTTTTTTTTGCCTCACTGGTTTTGCATTAGGCTCTAGTTCAAAGGTGTGTTGGGCAAATTTGGGGTCAAAACCTTTCAAATCAGAATAGCCCCAAGAAAAAACATCATTGTATTCTTGGCACAAAACCACAAAAACATATTTTTCTTCTATTGTACATACCTTACCCAGCTTGAGAAGCTTACTTTGATGATTTCAAACTCCTCATAATGCTCTTATTTGACTATCGTGTTGCTCTTTTCTTTCCTTACTTGGTCGTTGGAGTTGAAAATGGACTCCAATGTGACTAATCCCCTTGGCAACTTGTTTTTTTTAGCTGTATGACTTGCTTTTTATACTGTTGTTGCAACTTTTCTTGATTCCCAGTTGTGAACTCAACATCTTCTTGTAAAAAGTTAACTATCTACTAATTAGAATCAAACAGTTTCCAATGTGTTGTCCTCAAAATAAGTTGTGTTCATTCTGTAGGATGACCCCTACAAAACTTGTTTGTTTCGTAGCCTACACTCTAAGTTCGCATTTCAAGGCAAGTCTTCTTGACCTCATACGAAGTCATCTGACACCTAAGAATAGCTTGTAACATTCCCCTAGGTCAGTTCCTCAAAGTTCATGAAATTGAATAGGTTACAAGCTCGTCAAAATATCAATTTTGACCTTTTTAGGGTGTTAGGAATTTTTCACAGTTTACATGCAAGGGTGCTCAAAAACCCCACCCTTACATGTAACTTGTTTGTCCATATGAATGAACGGGGAAACTGACCGCCTGGACATATTTATTTATGTTACATACAAAGGTGGTTGGAACCACCACCATTACATGTTAGTCTTTTTGTTACATGCATGGTTGGTGTTTTTGTCCTCCGATACATGTCCATACTGTTATAACATGCAAGGGCAGCAAAATTTGTTGCCCATGCATTTTATTTTCCTTGTATGTTTGAACGGAAAAAATCACCGTCTGAACATCTCCTAGTTTCACTTTAAGTGCAATTAATGCACTCTTAATTGTCGCATGTGAACATTTTGTAAAGATATTTAATATGTTTTAAATCCCTTTTTAGTTTTCATTATCTTTGTTTTCATTTCCTTTGAAGCCTGTCGAAACCCTCTGGAGTCATTGGACGTCTTTGGCACGTGAAGTTTAGATATGGAATTCTACTTGAGTTCAATTCGTGTTCCTTGCTGCTGGGTAAGTCTTACTCGCATTTTTGTTTCATGATCTCTTCTTTTTAATCGTTCCTTCTTTTGGTGAAATATTGTTAGTTTTAAACTATTCTTGTTGTTTGAAATTTTTAAGAATCGTTTATAATTTTCAAGATTTCCCCTTTGATGTCATTTTTGATCTAGGGTTTCTGGTTTTAGTTGTTATTTTATTTTAAATGATTTATTTTTATCTATGTGAGTAACGCGGTGAAAATCGCCGCTTGTCTGTAAACCCTAGTTTCGTATTGAATGACTTAGATTTTCTTTAGGTGTGTGAGGATGACGATTTTCACCGCTCCCACATGTTTGTTTATTTATATGTATCGGCAGTCAAAAACCTCACTGATACATCTATGTTGTCTTGTTTGTGTTTGTGATACCTTATGTAAGGGCGGTGATTTTCACCACCCCTACACAAACCTTAATGTATTGTTCCCTCATATGCATAAGTAGGCAAAATTGCCACTTAAACACTTCCTTCACTTAAACCCCCTGATGCGTCAGTGGTCAAATCGGTCTCTCTTACACAAAACTAGTTTTACCCCTTACATGTATTAGCGGTATTTTTTGCTACTTATGCACTGCCAAATCATCTCTTTGCATGCAGGAGTGGTCAAATCGACCACCTTTACACCGAAATGCAATATACCCTCATGGAGGAGCGACCATTTTGACTGTCCATGCATGACTCCCTGAAATTTTCCTAAACACTGGGAATTTTTGCAAAATAATACCTTTGACCCACTTTCACCAAATTTCTTGACTTGCACGCTCTCAAGTCATTTCAAGCATATCCCTATGAACATGATCATTAATTTGTAGTGTCCCTAATTTGCCAATTTTTCCCCTAACTGGGAGATCATGAACTTTTATAGTTTCATCAAGCAGCTGTGATTGACACCATTTCTAGTATTCTCTTCAAAGTTGATGTCAGAGCTGTCTCCATCTAAAGCTAAGACCATGAAGTACAAATACCAATGGGTTTTCCCTGTCACTTCAGTACAATCCAATATTGATGAGATTAGGGATATGGAGATAGAACATGTGGATATGACAGAATTTGTGGAGAGGACTAAACAAGATAATCCTCCCCGCTATATACAGAAGATCATTGATAGAAATATACACCTAGTTGCATCTTTTCCTATTGCTATTCATAATCCAGAGTTTGTCCTCCAAGTGGCAAGTCACTATAATAAGGATACCAGAACTATAATTGATTCTTAGGCAAATGTTATCATGAGACTAGATGTCGAGTTCTTTGATAAGATTTTCATGTGTCCACCCATAGAGAATGTTGGGGAAATTGACTTTGCTAAAGGTCAAAAGGATTTTGATGTTGATGTTGAATCTGCAAAGAGGCACATTAATAGAAAATGGTTGAAAAGTCCTAGGAGCAATCTATCAAGATTTCCCAAGGAACTTCTGAGGAGTGATTTTGTAGAAGAAGTTAGTGATCTGATCACTTTGTTGAGTAGAATCAGATGTCTTTCTTCGTCCTCTAAATTCCATGAATGGATGTACACATATATCAAGGTTATTCTTAGAGGGCAACAGAAGATATTCCGGGGGGAGCAAATCAGCAATGCTTTACATGATTAGTTGCTTAAAGTCAATACTACTTTCAAGTTCTATATGACCTCCTATTGGTATATATTGCTGCATCCATGAGGATATTTCCTAGTCTTACTTAGGATGGGGATCGGAGGCTTGTGCCATTTTTTTAGTATTATCCACAACTAACTCTAAAAGGGTCTATTCACCATTTCTAGAGGGTGAATGATGCCTTCTTTTTAGTTTTTATGTGCTTATGGAATAATGAGCTAGAACAAAAAAGAGTATTTGATGAAGCATGGGAAGTTGTTAATTCCTTTGGTTGTTTGTTTCTTCAATTTCCTACTTTTACTTATTTGAGAGTTGGATACTATCTAGGTTACCCATATATGTTCCCTAGATATCCAAGTGATAAGGTGATTCTAATGGAATTATGCAGACAGCTAATTGTTGTACATAATAAACAAATGGAATTGAAAAAGTTAGGGATTAATTTTCCTGTGGAGATTGGAAGATATTCTGTTCAATCTACTACTAAGGCTAAGGCAGTTGAAGCAAAGATGCAGCTGGTTACAATGAAACAATTCAAGAAGAGAAATTATTTTGATTTATGAAAAGTACAGGACAAGATTAAAAGGAGATAAGTGTTTCATGTTCCCATGATAGAGGATATTTGGTCAACTTGAGGACCCAAAATGAGATAAGAAAATTGGATTACTGCAAGTTGCATCCAAGTCAGATAGAAGAATTGGGGTTAGCTGATGTTCTGGAAGACATGGAGGATGAGGGTGATGTTCTAGACCCTAAGTACAACATTGAAAACATTGAAGCTTCAGCCTTGCCGAAAATCAAGTGGTCAGTGAAAGAAGAGACTTCCCTTATGAAAAGATTCCAACCTATACTAGATAACACCAATATATGGTTGCAGAGCAAGGGTCTCAGTTTGAAATAGTTCCTTACTGGGTCAGAGATGGAGATTCAGGAACAAACGGGAAAGAAGGTGGAAAACAGGACTAAGAAAAAAAGTGACACTCCTTCCAAGGTGTCAAAACCAAGGATCAAGTTTGTTTCTAAAGGAAGTAAGGCAAAGAAAGTTGCAGAGAGTTCCAAAGTGATGGCTTGGAAGCTTTTTCATGTCAATCACTTGATCACATTGAGTTGGTGTAAAAAATGAGTAAAGATATGCCACTGCATGGGAATTCATCACACATGTCAAATTTTGCTTTCACCACTTCATGCATAATTCATACACATGATCAACATTCTGAGAAAGATTGTCTAGACTTCCTATTTTCTTGGGAAGTTGCTGCAGCATTCAGTGCTCCAGAGGTATTTGATGAACAAGATATGGCCAACCACAAGCTGAAACCCCCTAAAGATGAGAAGGTATTTGGTGTAATGTAACAAGGAGATGAACTTACAACTCTAACTGATGGTACTGCAGATCAGGTTGTATCTTCCCTCTCTTCACTCAGTTTTAATGATTATCAATTTGATTATTGCAATTTAGGTAAGACAACTTGCATCTAGATTGACCATGGCCCTAATGAGTTGCCCCAACTATTGATCCTACATGACTGGTACCCTAAACATGAACCTAGCCTTCCCATACCCTACTACTCAGAGTACAAAGATGAATCCGCCAGACTTAGGACATTGACCTGCACCTTGTTACTCTTGCATGTCCTGAGAAATAAGTCATGGGGTAGTGTGAATACCTGTTGTCTAGGGTCTTTGTACATTGTCTTGCTTGTTTTTAGTTAGGGTTTGGTAGTTTATTACTATTCTAGTTTAGTTTCTCCTTTCTGCCTTTGCTTTTCCTTGGTTGTAGGTAGTTAGTTATTAGTTGTTGCTTTCTGCCTATTTTTCTTAGGTCAGAGTAGTTTGCTTTGCTCAGCTCAGTTACTTGTTTTCTTATATTTTCCTTTTTGTGCTTGCTTTGCTTGGGTTCTCCATTTCTTGAATATGGTGGCAGTTGTGTAGACCTGCAAATGCTTCTTTGTTGGGTAAGTAATTTGGAATATTTCTTTGAGAAGATGAAGTTTTCTACTTAGGTTTTGCTATGGGTCTCGCTATTATATCAAGGAGTATGATGTTTGTTCATTGGAAAAGAGTCGTTAGTTGGTGCACCTGAAGTATTTTCTAACCATATATCTCTCACACTTTAAATAATCCTGAAGTAGCTAAGTGAGTCTGGGTGATCTTGTGTAAGTGAAGAGTTTGGGATTCCCATTTCACCACCCACACCAGTACTATGGATCCAAATGAAGGTGGCAGGTGGTACTAAGTACTACTAGCCTATATTGGGTAAAAATAAAAGGTGTTTTTCAACACCAGACCCACTACAAAGTATCAACATGAAGATTGTCTTTCAAAAAATTTTACATGAAGGATATTGTCTAAAGATTATCAACATCAAATATCATTGCATAAAAAATATTGCTGAAAAATCACTATTTGCTTCTCTTAAGGCTCATCACATCTTAGCATTAGAGCATTCTCTTGGTGGTAAAAGAAACCCAACTTCATATCTTATCGCGAAGGATCTTGGATGAACTTGGTTGCCAAGGGATGGGATTGAATGCAATTGCACACACTCAAGTTTCCAGGATGCGGATGGTCGCACTAGTTAATTGATCTATGATTCTTTGATAGGATATCATGTTTTCTTGTCTAGCATGTGAGAAACATAGAGATTCTAGGTTTGAAACTGACGTTTATCTTTGAAATGCTCCGGAGCATTTCCCAACAGAGTTGCCATTTGTTGTGCCTTGCACACACGCCCCATTTTTCCAAATGGAGACCCCCTCTTTTGGTTTGGCTTGAAGTCTCAACCTTTCTACCTTATGATGATGAGAAAGTGAATTTGTGCTTAGAGTGGATGATTTGTTCCAGATATGAGTACTTTGCATGATTGGAGTCATTTGATGTTTTTCATGGTTGATTTGGAGGTGTCTTGGGTGGTTTTGTGCTTAAAAGATTGTCATTTGTTGCTTTCTACACTGAAATTGTGTGTTACTGCATTTTTCTCCAAAATCTCATGTCACTGGATATTGCCTTTTGAAATTGCTTATGCAGGATGTGTCAAGTTGAAATTCCTAGTTTTTAGGTCTTAGATTTGCAAAATCGTGTCAAATTCCACTAGATTTCACTAAGGGGTCCATATACTTTCATTTTGTCACATGGTCCTGAAGCCCTAATTTGGCTAAGTCTGAAACCCTAAGAACCCTGAAAATGGCTAAGTCTGAAATCTGGGGGAACCACAAAATTCTAGAATCTGCATATGAAATCCTATGGATCTGGAACCCATCTCAAACATCCTGAAAGTATATTTGCAAATATTTAAAGTAATTATACTTAAATATATTTTTAAATATACTTTCACCCTATCAAGTTCAAAATCTAGCGCTAAAAATGACCCCAACTGCAAAATGCGCTAAAAATGCCTCCTACCGACTTTTGCACTAAATTCGCTTCCGACACACCTCCCTCCAAGCTACCGCTAAGTCAGTCGAACCAAAAATCCCCACTAAGACAATTTCAAAGAAAAGCGCCAAAACGAGCTTCAACTAACTTGCATTAATATTTGCCTTCACTGCACTTGGTCAGTAGTCAGAGAAATCCACGCTAGTCGGTTGCATTGAAAATCCCCGCCAATGACGTTAGCACTAAAAATAGGCCTCATGGACCTACACTGAAAACTACCTTCATTGACTTTAGTCAATCGGACCTAAAATCTGCGCTAAGGACGGTTGGACCCCAAATTAGTGTCAAAACCATTTTGCGCTAGAATTGCACCTCACGGACCTACGCTAAATTTGACCTCCACCGACTTTTAGTCCGTGACACCCAAAACCCGCGCTTTTGACATTTTGGCCCAAAAATTGAGTTTTTCAAGGTGCAACTTGGGTTTTTTTGGTGAATTTGATCTGCATATCTATTTGTTACATCATGATGAATATTTTACTAAGTTTGTGTGGATTTTTGGCACATTTTACGACAATTAATGCCACTACACATGAAAAGTCTGTGACCCCCAAAAATCTCACTTTTTACAGAAAAGGCTAGAAAAACATAAATAAAAGTCTGTAAATAGATTCTAATGACCACAAAAACTTGCCAAATCAATATATTGGTCAAATGGGTACTTGAAAATGGTAAAAATTGTAGAAAATCATGGAAAAATCACTAGATTTAAGAGGTTGGTTATAAGAAACTGACATTAACAATATGTTGTTTCTAATGAATCCATTGTTGCAAATGGAGATATTTTGGTTCAAATTGATGAAAAATGACTTGTTAAGATGAAATTGATGCTTTGCATTATGAATTGCAAGTCTTGGAGAGCATGGGAGCTTGTTGGAGTCGTCTTGGAAGGATGCACACACAGATATGCAGTGCTGACCTAAAAATACAAAATTGACATTTTATCAACCAAATTACTATTGCACATACAAAAGGAAGTCAGTATGATGTCCAAGATGATGGAGATGCCCTACAGGAGCTAAAGATATAAAAGATCAAGTCTACTTCATTGTTGTTCCTGTAGATCCAGTCCAATGTCTAAGTGATCCAATCCGGGGGTCATAACTCGTAGCTATTTTATCATAATTTAAACTTCTTAGACTCGTTGGAAAGATAAACTGATTATCTAGTTTGAGCTACTTGGTTTCTTGGCGTTAAGTTTTGATCCCCCATTATGCTCTGAAGGGCTCTGAAAATGCAATTTACTGCGATGTAGAAAATACCAAAAATTATATTTTTGATATTTTCCCAAAAACACCATTCAAATGACCATGAACTGGATCACCAAGACATGCATACAACTGTTCTAGCAGTCCAGTCATCAAGAATTAGTCCAGCAAGCATCCAGTTGGATATATCTTCACTAATAATGTGCCACATACTCCTCTTGGTCCATTTAGCACTTGGAATCTCGTGAACCCGCATCAGCTCAAGTTTTTAAGTGTCATGTGACTCTATTTTGGCTTTATTAGGCTTTGAAAATTGACTTATCATCATGTGCAACCAAATGGGTATCCATTTTGTCTAGATTCAATGTATTTGCAAGCTCTATTTTATCTTTTTCCTACAAGACAAATGCAAATCCAAAAATGTAACTAATTGATGTATCTCATTAAATGCCATGTAATCTGGACCATTGGTGTTGAGTTAATCTCCACCGTCCATTGAAAAACTCGGTATGGTGCCTTGTCTATAAAAGGGCCATCCTTTTCTTTCATTTGAAAGGGAGATTTTGATACCAAATTGTTGACACTCTACCATTTGAAGTAATGTAAAGCAAGTTTCTGCAATTATCTTGAGAATTTGTATTTTGTATTGGCTCAGTTTGGTTTTCATGGTTCGCTTCTTTCTCTCCCATATTTAGTTAGTTGTGCTTTATAATGTTTATGGGTTGCTGAAAGTATTTGATGAATGTTCTAGTCCATACTTTTGGTTATTTGCTAATGGTAAATAGCTGTGTAAAGTTAGTCTAGACTTATCAGTTGTGTTTAGTTCAATTGCATTTCATAAGTTAAATTGCGCCAATCATTGGGTATTTAATGAATGAATGTAATATGAAAATCTTTAGATTTCCATTGAAGATAGCACCATTTTCTGCAGTGCTATAACACCTATTTTAGTTTGGTAACTCAAAAAATTGGTTAAGTTTCAGAGTATTTGTCTACTTAAAGTAAAATCTATGCATTGTGAATGTCACTTAGGATTCCTCTAAAACCCTATACCTTTTGCATTTTCTTAAAAAAAAAACCTTAGTTAGATTAGGAATTTCAACAGCATTTTACATTATTTATCAGCTGAAATCTTGAAGGGTTTATATGTATTTGCTATTCCAACTTGAAGATCTATAGATTACATGTAAGACTCCTTGTAGGCACAACTAGAACATATCAATTGAGAGATTCCAAACAAGCTAAAACCTAGCTGTATTATCCTTGGAGTAGTCTTACCTAGAGTAGGATACTTTTCAAGAGAGGTGTGAAACCAACAATGACACTTACGTTGCTACGTACTAAAACACACATCAACACTGTCCTTTTTGTTACTACAACTAATGAGTGGTATTCTAATATCGTTTACTTTCTCACATATGGTGAGTGCCCTTCTTATTGTCCTACAAGGAAAAATGGGCTATCAAGCTTAAGGTTGTAAACTTTGTCTTATGGGATAATGGTTTGTACAAGAGAAGTCTTCATGGAGTTTCCATTCATTGTGTTGATAAAGCACAACAAAGTAAGTTACTGGAGTCTTTCCATAATTTGGCATGTGGAGGACAGTTCTCAGTACTAGTAATGGCTCACAAGATTTTGAGAGCAAGGTACTATTGGCCAACACTTTTTCAGGATGCATACAATTGGGTCCGTAAGTGTGGACTTTGTCAATAGTTTGTGGGGAAGCCAAAGTTGGTTGCACTACCATTGAAACTAATTGTAATTGAGGAACCATTTCAGCAGTGGGGCATCAATTTCATTGGTGCTGTGAATCCACTGTCAAGTGTGGGACACAGCTATGTTCTTACTGCAACTGATTATTTCACCAAGTGGGTGGAAGATACCAGTTAAGCATGCTACTTTTGAAGTGGTGTGTAAGTTCCTCAAAGAAAATATCATATCCTAGTTTGGTGTTCCAAAAAAAATTGTGGCAGATAATGCTACATGTTTTTCTTGTAATGAGATTACTAGTTTTTGCTTTGAATATGGATTTATTCTTTCACATTCATCTGATTATTATCCGCAAGGGAATGGTCAAGAAGAATCAAGTAATAAGAATCTGGTTACTATTAACAGGGAGCTGGTAGATGATAATCAGAGAACATGGCATAAGGTATTGTTTGATGCTTCATGGGTAGATAGAATTACCCCAAAGAGGGCTATTGGTATGTCACCATTTCAGCTATTATATGGTTTGAATGCAGAGATACCAATCACCTTGGAATTGTTGGCTTTGATGTTGGCAAAAGTGGTTGAGGATGAAACTTTTGAAAGTTCTATTGATAAACGCATAATGTACCTTTCTGAAATTTAAGAGTAGCGAGTTATGGTGGTGGATCATATAGATGAACACCAAAGTCAAGTCAAGAAGTTATTTGATAAGAAAGCAAAGGCCAGAGATTTTTAGATTGGGGATCAAGTCTTGTTGTGGGACAAGAGGAGAGAGCCAAAGGGAATGCATGGGAAATTTGATTCCCTGCGGAGAGGCCTGTTTATCATTCACAAGTTCTGTGGTGAAAATAGTTTCTTTCTGCAATATCAAGATGAGACACCATTCTTGTTGCCGCATAGCGGACAACATCTAAATCTTTTCAATCCATGAAGCGACAGATAAGTTCACTTGTATATTCGTACAATTTGTGTTTTTCTTTTTTCATTTTTAGTCTTTTTGTGTTTTTTATTTTGTTCGCTTGACTCTATGGCCCAATGGCATGGATGAAGGCACTTAGAGACTGGATTCTTCTCTCTTTGATCATTTCAAAGAATGATCAAAGGAAGCTGCCCAGTTAGAGCCAACTGTTGTCCTCAAAATCAATTGTGCTCATTTTGTAGGATGACCCCTACGAAACTTGTCTGTCCCGTAGCCTACACTCTAAGTTAGCATTTCAAGGCAAGTCTTCTTGACCTCATGCAAAGTCATCTGACACCTAAGAATAGCTTGTAACATTCCCCTAGGTTGGTTCCTCGAAGTTCATGAAATTGACTAGGTTACAAGCTTGTCAAAATATCAATTTTAACCCTTTTAGGGTGTTAGGAATTTTTCATAGTTTACATGCAAGGGCACCCAAAAATCCCGCCCTTACATGTAACTTGTTTGTCCATATGCACGGGTGGGGAAACTGACTACCCGAACATATTTCTTTATGTTACATGCAAAGGCGGTCGAAACCACTGCCATTACATGTTAGTCTTTTTCTTACATGCATGGTCAGTGTTTTTGTCCTCCGATGCATGTCCATACTGTTATAACATGCAAAGGCGGCAAAATTTGCTACCCATGCATTTTATTTTCCTTGTATGTTCGAACGCTGAAAATCATCATCTGAACATCTCTTAGTTTCACTTTAAGTGCAATTAATGCACTCTTAATTGTCACGTGTGAACGTTTTGTAAAGACATTTAATATGTTTTAAATCACTTTTTATTTTTCATTATCTTTGTTTTTATTTCCCCTGAAGCCTGTCGAAACCCTCTGGAGTCATTGGACGTCTTTGGTGCATGAAGTTCATATCTAGGATTCTACTTGAGTTCAATTTGTGTTCCTTGCCACTAGGTAAGTCTTACTCACATTTTTGTTTCATGATCTCTTCTTTTTAATTGTTCCTTCTTTTGGTGAAATATTGTTAGTTTCAAACTCTTCTTGTTGTTTGAAATTTTCAAGAATCGTTTATAATTTTTGGGATTTCCCCTTTGATGTCATTTTTGATCTAGGGTTTCTAGTTTTAGTTGTTATTTTTGTTTAAATGATTTTTTTTTTATTTGTGTGAGTAATGCAGTGAAAGTCACTGCTTGTCTGTAAACCCTAGTTTCATATTGAATGACTTAGGTTTTCTTTAGGTGTGTGAGGGCGACGATTTTCACCGCTCCCACATGTTTGTTTATTTATATGTATCAGCGGTCAAAAACCCCGCTGATAAATCTATGTTGTCTTGTTTGTGTTTGCGATACCTTATGTAAGGGCGGTGATTTTCACCACCCCTACACAAACCTTAATGTATTGTTCCCCCATATGCATCAGCAGGAAAAATTACCTCTTAAACACTCCCTTCGCTTAAACTCCCTCATGCGCCAGTGGTCAAATCGACCGCTCTTACACAAAACTAGTTTTACGCCTTACATGTATTAGCGGTATTTTTCACCACTTATGCACTGCAAAATCATCTCTTTGCATGTAGGAGCAGTCAAATCGATCGCCTTTACATTGAAATGCAATATACCCTCATGTAGGAGTGGTCATTTTGACTGTCCATGCATGCGTCCCTAAAATTTTCCTAAACACTGGGAATTTTTCCAAAATAATACCTTTGACCCGCTTTCACCAAATTTCTCGACTTGTGCAATCTCAAGCCATTTCAAGCATATTCCTATGAACACGATCATTAATTCGTAGTGTTCCTAATTTGCCATTTTTTCCCCCAACTGCGAGATCATGAACTTTTGTAGTTTCATCAAGAAGCTGTGATCGACACCATTTTTAGTGTTCTCTTCAAAGCTGATGTCAGAGCCATCTCCATCCAAAGCTAAGATCATGAAGTACAAATACCAAGGGGTTTTCCCTGTCACTTCAGTACAGTCCAATGTTGATGAGATCAGGAATATAGAGATAGGACATGTAGATATGATAGAATGTGGAGAGGACTAAACAAGATAATCCTCCCCTCTATATGCAGGAGATCATTGATAGCAATATACACCTCGTTGCATATTTTCCTGTTGCTTCTCATAATCCAGAGTTTGTCCTCCAAATGGCAGGTCACTATGATAAGGATACCAGAACTGTAACTAATTCTCAGGGGAATGTTATCATGAGACTAGATGTCGAGTTCTTTGATAAGATTTTCATGTGTCCACCCATAGAGAATGTTGGGGAAATTGACTTTGCTAAAGGTCAGAAGGATTTTGATGTTGATGTTGAATCTGCAAAGAGGCACATTAATAAAAAATGGTTGAAAACTCCTAGGAGCAATCTATCAAGATGGCCCAAGGAACTTCTGAGGAGTGATTTTGTAGAAGAAGTTAGTGATCTGATCACTTTGTTGAGTAGAATCAGAGGTCTTTCTTCTTCTTCTAAATTCCATGAATGGATGTACACATATATCAAGGTTATTCTCAAAGGGCAATAGAAGATATTCTGGGGGGAGCAAATCAACAATGCTTTACATGATTAATTGCTTAAGGTCAATACTACTTTCAAGTTCTAGATGACCTCCTATTTGGTATATGTTGTTGCATCCATGAGGATATTTCCAGGTCTTACTCAAGATGGGGATCGGAGGCTTGTGCCAATTTTTCAATATTATCCACAACTAACTCTAAAAGGGTCTATTCACCATTTTCAAAGGGTGACTGATGCCTTCTTTTTAGTTTTTATGTGCTTATGGAATAATGAGCTAGAACATAAAAGAGTATTTGATGAAGCATGGGAAGTTGTTAATTCCTTTGGTTGTTTGTTTCTTCAATTTCCTACTTTTACTTATTTAGGAGTTGGAAACTATCCAGGTTACCCATATATGTTGCCTAGATATCCAAGTGATAAGGTGATTATAATGGAATTATGCAGACAACTAATTGTTGTACATAATAAACAAATGGAATTGAAAAGGTTAGGGATTAAGTTTCCTATGGAGATTGGAAGATATTTAGTTCAATCTACTACTAAGGCTAAGGCAATTGAAGCAAAGATGTAGCTGGTTATAATGAAATAATTCAGGAAGAGAAATTATTTTGATCTAAAAAGTATAGGACAAGATTAAAAGATCAATGTTTCATGTTCCCATGATAGAGGATATTTGGGCTGACTTGAGGACCCAAAATGAGATAAGAAAATTGGATTACTGCGGGTTGCATCTGAGTCAGATAGAATAACTAGGGTTAGCTGATGTTTTGGAAGACATGGAGGACGAGGGTGATGTTCTAGACCCTAAGTACAACAATGAAAACATTGAAGCTTCACCCTTACCAGAAATCAAGTGGTCAGTGAAAGAAGAGACTTCCCTTAGTAAAAGATTCCAACCTATACTAGCTAACACCAATATATGGTTGCAGAGTAAGGGTCTCAGTTTGAAAGAGTTCCTTACTGGGTCAGAGACGGAGATTCAGGAACAAACGGGAAAGAAGGTGGAAAATAGGACTAAGAACAAAATTGACACTCCTTCTTCCAAGGTGTCAAAACCAAGGATCAAGTTTGTTTCTAAAGGAGGTAAGGCACATGAAGTTGTAGAGAGTTCCAATGTGGAAGATCCAGGTACTGAAGAAATGAATGTTGATAATATGGAAGCTGAAAATGCTGAAATAGAACAACAGGATATTGAAGAACTTGATACTGTGCATATAGAGATGAGTGAGGAACCCACTAATAAAAGTAATGAGGAATAAGAAATAGAAAGAGATGTAGAACAGGAACAACTTGGTGGTTTGCAAAAATCTCCCCAAAAAGATATTTCCCAAGAGCCACAAGTTTCTACAACTTTGCCTCATATTTCTGCTTCTGCTAATATTCCAGTGGTTTCTAATGTTCTCACTTCTCCTATTATTGTATCTTCTAATTCTACCCCCCTTTCTGTAAAGACTAGTTTTGGAACTATTTTTTATTCCTCTAGCTCAATACATAGTTTATCTTCTCGTTCTTTTGATATTAGAGAGAAAACTATTCTGGATCATTTTCTTGATAGCTCAAAGAAAAAAGTTGATGCTACAAGTATAGTTTTTACCACCACTACTCCAATTATTACCATAACAGGTTCCAGCATGGATCCTGCTAACCAAATAATTGATTCATCTCCAAATGTCAATGTTCAAACACTACCTCCACGGTTGTCTTCTTACACACCAAAAAGAAAGAAGCAGGCTATTTCACCAAATGACATTGATATTGGGAAGTTGCTACCTGCTAAGCCAAAAGCTCAAAAGAAAAAGCCTAAGACTGTTTCTAGACTGATTGATGACAAAGGAATCAGATATGTGAAGATTGCAAGACCTCCTCCTGATGCCACCATAGATACTTTTGATGTAAATGATTATATTGTTTCTAGAGTTGAATTGGGTAAGCTGACTCATGAAGGCCTTAAATCAGATTTTCAAGCAACAACAAGCTCCTTGCTTGTGAAATTTGATGAGGAAAAGAAAGAAAAAGAACACTATAAAGCTAAGGATGAGCATCTCACTGTCGTTCTTCAAAAGATAGTCAAGTCATCAGAAATTTTGGAACCAATGACAGTCACTATTGAAAATCCTTTGATTCAAAAGGTGGAAAACATTCAAACAAGAGGAAGAGTTGTTGGTGAGATTCTGGACTGATTGTTGACATAGGGTAGAGTTCTTTTGAAGATTGCAGTGGAGAGGAAAGAAAAAATGGAAAAGACAAGAGCTGAGCTGGATAATCTTGTTGATTCATTATCTCAGGTACTTCAAGACCAAGAAGACACTTTAGAGGAATGGGTTGAGATGAAGAAAAAGAAGATAAAGAATTTGATTGTAATTTGTGTCATGTCAAATCGAGAATCATATGTCAAGACCAAATAATCCTTGACTCATTGCATCAATGTCTTAAGAATCTTGCTTGAAGATTTGTCACAAGTATGAGAAATCAGTGAAGACAGTGATGTCTCACTTTTGCATAGACTAGAGGAGCTACCATGTACTCTAACAGGTGAAAATCACAAATTTCTTTCTACGGATGAAATGATTGATGCTTTTGAGAAAATAGTTCAAAAGAATTTTGAAGATGAGGTGTTTTCAGTTTCTTCAATGGATAATCTTTATGATTACCATTCAACCTTTAAGAATTTGAAAGATAACCTTGGAAAGCATGAAAAAGTGATAAAGGTAGTCAAAGATGCAATTGTCAGGGCCCATACTATTTCAGACAATACAGCTGGACCAGATGTGTATGAGATGTCAGCAGGGAAGACCATGTACCTAGATTTTCTGAAGAAGAATGATGGTGGCAGCTGAAATTCTTCTTCCTGCCTTAGTTTATTTTCAGTTTTATATATGTAATTTGTAATTAGTTTTGGACATATCCATATGCATTTTTATAAAATCTAATTACATATGGAACAAAGGAAATCCTAAGTCAAATAGGACTCTTTTGTTGAATAAGTCAAAGTAGTTGTAGATTTCCTATTTTTGCTCCAGGCTCCTCCCTATAAATAAAGAGGGCCTCTTTTGTAATCTTTATCTTTTGTCTATTGCAAGAAAACTCTAGCGAATTGAAAAGCAAATCAAGACTTTGTGCTTCTTTGTGAGAATCAATTATCAAATATTTATCAATACAAGAAAGCAAATTTTGATTCCAATCTTTGTCTTGGAGTTATTTGTGTTATGATAGCATTGTACTTATGTCTTACTCTCATAATCTTCTTTGGTAATAATTGAAGTGTGGAGATTGTTTCAAGTGATTAAAGAGAATTCTTAATTTGATTGTGATAGACTTTGTGTTATCAAATCATTTGTGAGGATTGTGTTTATGTTTGTGAGAGTAAAATAGCTTGAAGACTTTGCCCTGCAAGTTGTTGTATTCAATCTACTTATATCATTTTGGAGAAGAGTGAAGACTTTGGGCTGCATTCAACTTCAAATAATTTTATTTGCAATTAGTAAGTGAGGTGACATAAGACTTTGTGTTTCTGTAGTTTTGTGATAGTTTATAAGTTATTTAATATCAGTTTCATTAAAGTCATCATCTTGAAGTAGAAGCATCTATTCTAAAAAAAGAGAATAAGATGAAATGGAACCACCACAAATATAGTGTTTAGTGTACATAAGTTTCATAATTTATTTGTTTGTAATAGTTAAGCAACTAGAGGGAACCTCCCCTTGCTGAGAGGAGAGACTTTGTCTCATCATAGCTGTGACTGATATAACTATTTTTCCGTTAGTGAGTTAACGACAAAATATTCACCCAACACAATGAACATTTTTGTTAGGGATTATGGACTTATAACCACCTTTACATGCTACTGTACTTTATCATTTATAATTTCATTGGGATGTCATACTCATCACCTATGGTAGCCAACCTATCAGCATGTTTGTTCTAAATTCTTGGTATAGATATCAGGTTAAAGGCATCAAATTCTTCAATAATGTCCCAAACTCTATGCTTATATAACATAAGCAAATCATTTTTACTCACATGATTACCTATCACCTAATTCACAATCAATTCATCATCCCCAAACACTTACAAGAAGCCAATCTTTCTTTTCCTTGCCCATTCTAAGTAATGGATGAGAGCTTCATACTCAACAATATTATTAGTACAACTGAAACCAAATCTAAAAGTTGAGTAATACCTCTCACCTTGAGGAGAAACAAGCGTTGTACCTCCACCAGTACCATTCTTGCTTCTAGATCCATCAAAATAAAGCTACCATACCTCGTTGGACTATTGTTTACATTATTGTTCATCATTTTTCATGCGGTTAGGTGTTGGTGTTCCCAATTAATTTCCTGATTATCCCTATAAGGTCACTATCCTTAATACTCAGGATTCTCAAATCAGTGGCCAATGAACAGGAGACAATTGCTTTTTCTCCTCTGCACTTTAGGCTCTGCTAGACCTAGGGGGTATTCCCTTATGACAATATCTGAAATATCTTGCCTAAGTACAATGAGATATTGGTTAAGAAGATTGTTCTCACTTTTGTATTAAGGTCTAAAAGATCATACTTTAGATTAGCTAAATCCTCAACATATATCTATTTCAGAACTCTGAGAACATGGAACAACTTGAACACAATACAAAAAAAAAAAGAAAAGGTTTTATCTTTTTGATTTTTTTTTTTGAGTTTTAGGAGCTTGGACTTTGAAAGATATTCTCAAATTAGTCCCTATTCAGGGTAATAGAGTCAAACCCTACATGCAATAGATTTTTGTATGACAACAAAACTTCATACTCAGAGGATTAACACAATCACTACTACCTAACACAATGAACCTAAGAAAAAGTATTATATGTGATTCTTCTTCACTAATCCCTTAATACAACACACTTCCCCTTATATCTGATCTAAAGCAATTTAATCCATTTCTTGAATGGATACAACAAATTAGACATACAATATATCAGATCTATATTGATGAGTTCAGAAACCCTTAGCAACTTTACTCAAAAGAAAAACACTCATATCCAAGGAGACAATCACAAATAACACACATATATAGTGTTTCTCATATAATTCAATATAAATAGAAAATTTCCATGCAAAGAAAAGTAATCTCACATGCAAAATATATGACCTGCAACCCAGAAGTACTCCTTTCTTATTGGAATCTATCAAAATCACAAGGCTTTACAATTGACATAGAGTATTTTCTTCTACTGATCTTCTATTACAATTCAGATTTAGAGATTCTAATATAGAGCATAGTATGAATTCCCCATAAATAAGAAAAGTACAAAAGTATGTCGGCTAACCCCCTATATAACTATTTTTAGAAAGTTGGACAATTACATCACAAAATAGTTTTGGAGCTTGTGCTCATTACAATATTTGATATTATTATTCAATTACAATCACATGTTTGCTGACATAATCTCCCAATGATGATGCTTGATCCATTTGCATAGGCCAAAAATGTAGTACCACTTGAAAACTACCAAAAATAGGTCATCCTTGAAAATTGATGACTGGATGAAAGCTGGCTAGCATCAATCACCTTCGTACTTATCTTCCCAAGCTCCATACTTGTTATCTTCTGTTGCCTTTGATTATTAACCAATACTATTCACAAAGCTTTTCCAATGAAATGAGGTCATCCAAAACTAAATTCAAAGAACTTGTTTGCAACTCACCATCAACACAAACTAGAGAAATCACCTTAGAGCCCACAACACTGAACTCTACTTTCCATTAGTCCAATGTTTTGTCTTGACCCTGATCATCTTTGAAGTTGGGAAATACCTTCATCTTCATTTGATCAATGAATGTCACCTTCTCGTTCAACTACTTCTCTAATTTCATTAAGTAGGAGGCAACATCATGCAAGATTCCCATTTCTTCTGATACACCTTATAGTCCAAGGGGCTTGTTTGGATCAAACCTAGCTGTTTTGACCATCTGCTTTATTGTAGCATTCCTTGGCATCCATTTGTTCATGATCCCTTGTAGACTAGATGAAATTTGCTCATGCTTGACCAAAGCCTAGTTCAAATCTACAATCCCCTTGTATGCATCATCTACTTTTCCATTAATCTTAGTTAACTGATGGTTCACTATATCAGACACAATTTTGTTGTATGCTTACATTCTATCTCCCTTTAAAACTTGAATAATCCTTTGAATTTTGCAATACAGAATCTTCACAGCTGAAAACCCTACTTCAATTTTTTTCATGAACTACTCAATTCTCACAAGAATTGTATTTGCAAATGAAAGGTGTCCACAATGATCAAATTGATCTATTTATTTCACCAAACGAACATTATTTAGGCCAATTTCCATCATATCACCATTATTGTTACACGTAGTCAGCCATTAAACAAGCAAATAGTGGTTCTCTACATTTGAATATTAGTCTTTGATGCATCTTAACTGCGGGAGAATCGATGACTGATATTTGAAATTAGACCTTTGAAAAGCAATTCACACACTTTGGAATAGCATGGACCAATTGAATTTCACCAATTGAGTAGAGACTTTCCACCTTGGGTCCACATGTCAACTCATCGTGACAGTATAGGATCGAAAGGGACCCACACCATTGCTCTCACGCTCACACACTAAGCACTAGCTTTGGCTTTCTTGGACTGGATGGGGAACCACTTGACACTTGTCAATCCATCATAGAGACACAAGGCATATTCCTTGGTATCTTTTTGTTGTACGCTGCCACGATCCAATAAGGAGCAAGCATGTAGAGGGGGACTTGGTCGATGACACTTTGAGCCCGCCAGCTTGGAATCAACAGTCAGTGCATTAGCATGGCTCTGACATATTTAGAGCCTGCAATGCTGCAACAACTACCAATCTATCTTTGGAGACTTTAGACTCAGACTTTAGGAACTATTTGATGCAGGGTAGAGTTAGTCACAAGGCCTAAGGGGTTGGTTTTGAATGAGGCTGAAGACATAAGGTTGTAACTTAAGCTTGGGGTAACCACTCATAACAAGTCAATGCAATATTATTATGCAGACAAACACAAAAGGCTTAAGGGTTTAGGGTTTAAGATTTTTAGGAATACACTTAACCATTTGTAGGGGTTTAGACTAGAGAGCAAAGAAATTATGGGGGGTTCCATCAGTGGCTCTGGTTGGGGATGCATGGCAGACTCAGTCATGGCGAGGACCTCAGAACTCAAGAAAGCAGGCTAGAATAAACAAAACCCTAAAACTAAAGTAGAAAGAAAAATAGAAAGTAGGAAAGACAAGCAACCTAACTAATTATATATAGTGTGCATAGAAAATATCCTCCTTTAAAAAAAAAGGGCTTTAGAAATTCTCCATGCACTAGCAATTCCTGAAATTCACCATCAAGACTCTGAAGGAAATATGAGTCCTGTCAACCATGTGTATTGCTGATTAGATATGGACCTGTGCAAAGAGGATCAAATTTCCCATGCTTTCCTTTTTCTTGACATCTTGCATTCCACATGAGAACTAGATCATCAATCTAAAACTTCCTCTCTAAAGCCTTCTTGTCAAACAGATACTTCACTTTCTGTTGCTTCTTCAGATTGGTATTCTGTGCTTCTCTTCTAGTCTCATCCAATACAACTTGCTAATTGATCCTTTCTTGATGCAGGAGCATCTAGTGGTGTAATGGCAATCTTGCATCACCCAAAAAGATGTTGATTCAAAAATCATTGAAGTTATTTTCATTTATTTCCATAATTAGTATTTCTAGTTCCATAATCACTTGAATAATGATGTAGGATTTTTAGTTTTTCCAAACTACTAACAATAGCAAACTGCTATTTTTGGAAAGTTTGCATTTGTGCACAGATTGAAGTGAAAATTTACAGGAAGATTTGTAAATGAAATATAAGACCTTTGGTGAAGGAATTAGGCAAAGATCATTTGTGAGCTAAAAGATATTAAAGTTTCTATTTTCTGCAAAAACCCTAAAAATTTTTGAAATCATATATGAGGCACTAAAACATCCCATAATGCTCCAAAAAGTTGACAAAAATCTATTTACGCATTTTCAGTGTGATAGTTCACTTCGCAAGATTTCTGGTGCTTCAAACAATTCATCAATCAGACACCCGGATCAAAAGTTATGCTTCCTAGAAGTTGACCTACTTTTGGAGGGAGTTAAAAATTTAGAAATTTAGCTGGAGGCCACCAAAAAGGGCTCTTTATGACTATTTTTGGGAATCCTTTGGGGTAGTAGAGTTAAGGGGGAAAGTGTAGAGTCAACAATGGGTGGGAAAACATAAACCCTAGCTGATTTGGGGTTATAGAAGGCAAATGATTCCAGAGTCTGGAGATAGGGAAGTTGTAGTGTGTTGCAACTTGTAGAGGATTCATCCTCTGATTGTATTTGAGCTTTTGTAATGTAATGAGTTGCCCAAATCAATAAAAGAACATTCTATTTTCTGTGTACAATTTATGTTGTGCATTTTGTGATTTACCCCCTTCATCAATTGGTATCAGAGAAAGGGTTCTTGAGTGTGTAGACAGATCACTGACCATGAGGTAGTTTGCACCAGGATCTGAGGTTGTGGGTTTGTTGTAGAGATCAAAATGCCTCCACAGAGAAACTGTGTTGGGAGAAATGATTTGATGAAAGAGAGTTTTAGAGCCCTGCAAAGGCAAATCAACGCATTGCAAGAGGAGCTACGAAGAGGGTTTGAGCTGATAACAAGAGAAGAAAGTGAAGATGATGCTGAAGAGGAGCTATCTGAAGAAGAACAAGAAGCTGCAGGAGATCTTGCAGAAGACGAGTTGTTGAGGGATATTTTGAAGATTTGAAAGAGGCCAAAGATCAAAGTTTTTACCTATTCTAGAGATTTGAATCCAGAATAGTGTATTGATTGGATCAATGACATGGAGGAATATTTCTAGTATGAAGACGTGGAGGACCTAGATCGGGTCAAGTTTGCAAAAACAAAGTTGAAGGGCCATGCTAGTATTTGGTGGAAGGAGGTCCAGTTAGAGAGGAATAGAAGAGGAAAAGGAAAGATTACCAGATGGGATCAAATGGTGGAGAAATTGAAGAAGCAATTCATTCCTGTGGACTATGAGATGGAGTTGCTAAAGAAGCTACAAGGATTGAAGCAAGGTAACAAGTCTGTCAAGGAGTATACAAAAGATTTTTATAAGATTACTATCAGGACAAGACATACAGATGCCAACAAGGAGAAGGTAGCCCATTACATTAATGGGTTGAGGCCAAGTATTCAAGAGGAGTTGAGCCTGGTCAAAATGAACACCATAGAAGATGCGTACTAGTTTTCCTTGAAGGTGGAAGAGAAGCTAAATAAAAGATTTGAAAGAAAGCAAAGAGGAAGAGGTCAAGGTGGAAGGACTGGTGGAAGATCCTATGGAGGCTTAAATGAAGATCAAAAGAAAAGTGAAGAAGCTAGCACCGGTCAAAATTAGAGAGGAGATAATACCTACCGTATCCATGACTAGAACAATGGTGAGCAAAGATGGAGAAGAAGAGGCCAACCTGGACAAGGACCTGGAAGAGGAGGTTTCAGAGGAACCTATTTCCAATGTGGAGAAGAAGAGAATCAAGCATATGAGTGTCCGCAACATCAAGGAAGGATGAATTGAAGACCTGAAGGTAATGCACAAGTTGCACATGTAGATGAAGATGCACATTCTGAGCATTTTGAAGATGCTGAAAGGGGAGAAACCCTAGTTGTCAAAAGGACCTTGTTGAATGGTGAGAAAGAACTAGATCAGAGAAGAGTTTATTTTGTACAAGGTGCAAATGTGAAGGTAAGTGTTGTGATATTATCATTGACAGTGGAAGCACTAACAATCTTGTTTCAAAGGAGATGGTTAACAAGCTGAAGTTGATAAGGAGAAGGCATCCACATCCATATCGGATCACATGATTGTAGAAGGACCATAGAGCTTTGGTCAATGAACAGTGTTTAGTCAAGTTCAAGATTGGGGACTACCATGATGAGGTGATGTGTGACATCATGCCGATGGATGCATGTCATATGTTATTGGGAAGACCGTGGCAGTATGATAGGTGCGTTGTCCATGATGGCCATGCAAACACATATTCCCTAACAAAGGATAGAGTTCATCATAAGTTAAATCCCTTGAAGGAGGTGGAAGAAAAGGTATGTAGTACTGCCATAATTTGCTTGGTAGATGGTAGGAAATTTTTGGAGGCTATGAAGCATGAGCATCATTGTTTTGCATTGATTCCTAAGATTAGTCAAGAGAAATGTGAAGATGTACTAGTAGAAGTCTCAGATCTATTGGAATAATTCTAGGATATTGTCTCTGATAATGTACCAGAAGGTTTACCACTGGTGAGGAAGATAAGTCATCAAATGGATTTGATACCAGGAGCTAGTTTACCGGATAAGGTAGCCCATAGAATGAGTCCTATAGAGAATGAAGAGTTGAACAGACAAGCTCACAAGTTATTAAGGAAGGGACTGATAAGGGAGAGCCTAAGTCCATGTGTGGTACCTACGGTACTAGCACTAAAGAAAGATGGAGAGTGGAGAATGTGTACAGATTCTCGAACCATCAATAAGATCACAATCAAGTATAGATTTCTATTGCCAAGAATGGATGACATAATGGATTGTTTGAGTTGAGCCAAGTACTTCACGAAGATTGACCTAAAGAGTGGGTATCACCAGATCTGCATCAGAGAAGGAGATGAATGGAAGACAACCTTTAAGACAAAGGAAGGTTTGTATGAGTGGTTAGTCATGCCATTTGGGTTAACCAATGCACCGAGCACATTCATGTGGCTCATGAACGAGGTATTGAAAGAATTTTTGGGAAGTTTTGTTATTGTTTATTTAGATGACATTTTGATTTTTAGTAAGATTTGGGATGAGCATTTGATGCATATCAGAAGAGTTTTAGAGAAACTAAGGGAGGAGAAGTTGTTGATTAATCTAAAGAAATGTAGTTTTACAAAGAAGGAGTTGGTATACCTAGGATTTGTTGTCTCTAAGGAAGGTCTTAAGATGGACCCAGAGAAGGTGAGAGCTATCCTTGAATGGCCTATGCCAAGGAGTGCTACAAAGGTATGATCTTTTCATGGTTTGGTAAGTTTTCACAGAAAGTTTATTAGAAATTTTAGTAGCATTTGTGCACCCCTAACTGAGACAATGAGAGGGGATAGAAAAGAGTTTAACTGGACTACAGGAGCAAACAAGAGTTTTGATACATTAAAGTAGAAAGTCACAGAGCAACCTATTTTGGCTCTTCCAGATTTCAATAAGGTATTTCAGGTAGATTGTGATGCTAGTGGTAGTGCTATAGGAGCTATTTTGAGTCAAGAAGGTAAGCCCATTGCTTATTTTAGTGAGAAGCTTAATGATGCCAAGAAAAAGTATTCTATTTATGATCAAGAGTTTTATGCAATAGTTCAGGCTTTGAAGAAATGGAGACATTATTTGTTGCCAAAAGAGTTTGTTTTATATACTGATCATCAAGATTTACAATATCTTAATAGTCAAGGAAAGTTAAACTAGAGGCACTTTAAATGGGTTGAGTTTTTGCAAAGTTATACTTTTATTTTGAAGCATGGGAGTGGGAAGTCCAACAGAGTTGCAGATGCCTTGAGCAGAAGGCAAAATTTGTTGACAAAAATGAAGATAGAGGTTTTTGGGTTTGATGAGCTCAAAAGTTTGTATCCTGAAGGTCCAGATTTTACAGAGGCTTGGAAAGCTTGTTTGGAACCTGTTACTTTGGACATGACAAAATGGTATGATTTCATAATCCAAGATGGCATGTTGTTTAGGGGAAGCCAATTGTGCATTATGAGGAGTTCCATGAGAGAGAACCTAATTAAGGAGAAGCATAGTGGGGGATTAGCTGGACACTTTGGTTGAGAGAAGACCATTGCTATTGTTGGTGAGAATTACTATTGGCCACAGTTGCAACAAGATGTGACGAAATTTGTGTAGAGTTGCAGAGTGTGTCAGATGGCAAAAGGAACAAGTCAGAATATAGGGCTATATAAGCCATTACCTGTACCAGAGAAGCCATGGGATGATATTAGTATGGATTTTGTTCTTGGTTTACCTAGGACACAAAGGTGACATGATCCCATTTTTGTGGTGGTAGATAGATTCTCAAAGATGGCACATTTTATTCCTTGTAAGAAGACTAATGATGTTGTTCATATTGTAGAGTTATTTTTCAGAGTGATGGTAAGACTACATGGTCTACCTAAGAGCATAGTTTCAGATCAAGATAACAAGTTTGTTGGTCATTTCCAGGGGACATTGTGGAAGAAGTTGAAGATAAATTTGAAATTTAGTTCTGCACACCATCCACAAACTGATGGATGACAGACGAAGGTGAATAGGAGTTTGGGTAACTTGCTATGATGCTTAGTAGGAGATAAGCCCAAGGGATGGGATTTGATTTTACCACAGATAAAATTTACTCACAACAATTTTGTCAATAGGAGTACAAGTAAATCACCATTCTAGATTGTATATGGCAATAGTCCAAGAAATGCTTCAGAGTTAAGGAAGCTAGACAAAGGAGAAAAGACAAGTGCCAAAGCTAAAGACTTTGCAGAACATCTAAAAAAATTGCATGAAGAGGTGAGAAAGCACATTATTAAGATGAATATTTAGTACAAGGCTAAGGTAGATCAGAAGAGGAGATATAAGGAATTCCATGTAGGAGATGAAGTCATGGTTCACTTAAAAAAAGAAAGGTTCCTAATTGGAACATATAATAAGTTGAAAATGAAGAAATTTGGGCCATGTAGGATTTTGAAGAAACGTGATTAAGGAAATGTATATGAGGTAGAATTGTCGAATGGGATCAACATTTCACCTATGTTCAACATTGTTGATTTAACAGAATATCATGAAGGTGGCATAGAGGATGGACCAATAGAAGAATAGTGGAGTATTCTGACATCTACTTCAAAGGAGGAGATAGAAGAGATCTTGGATAGCCATATGGGAAGAAGTACTTGGAATAAGCAATATGAATAATATCTGGTGAAATGGAAAGAAAGGCCTGTTGAAGATTCTTCTTGGTTGTCTAAGGTAGAGGTTGATTGTTTTGGTTTTCCTCAAACAAACATCTGTGACATGATAGGGTCACTTCTCAAATTACCCTAGGTGTCTGATGCAGGAGCATCAAGTGGTGTAAGGGTAGTCTTGCATCACCCAAAAAGATGTTGATTCAAAAATCATTGAAGTTGTTTTCATTTCTTTCCATAATTAGTATTTCTGGTTCCATAATCACTTGAATAATGATGTAGGACTTTCAGTTTTTCTAAACTGCTATTTTTGGAAAGTTTGCATTTGGGCACAAATTGAAGCAAAAATTTATAAGAAGCTTTGTAAATGAAATATAAGACCTTTGTCAAAGGAATTAGGCAAAGATCATTTGTGAGCTGAAAGATATTAAGTTTTTGTTTTTCGAAAAACCCCTGAAAATTTCCAAAATCATATATGAGGCACTAAAACATCCCATAACACCCCAAAAAGTTGACATAAATCTATTTATGTATTTCTGGCATGATAGTTCACTTTGCAATCTTTCTGGTGCTTCAAACGGTTCATCAATCGGACACCCGAATCAAAAGTTATGCTTCCTGGAAGTTGACCTACTTTTGGAGGGAGTTACAAATTTCAAAATTTAGCTGGAGGCTACCAAAAGGACTATTTATGACTATTTTTGGGAATCCTTTGGGGTAATAGAGTTAAGGGGGAAAGTTTAAAGTCAAGAATAAGTGGGAAAATAGAAACCCTAGCTAATTTGGGGTTACAAAAGGTAGATGATTCCAGAGTCTGGAGATAGGGAAGTTGTAGTGTGTTGCAGCCTGTAGAGGATTCATCGTCTGATTGTATTTAAGCTTCTGTAATGTAATGAGTTGCCCAAATCAATAAAAGAACATTCTATTTTTTGTGTGTAATTTCTATTGTTGTGTATTTTGTGATTTACCCCCTTCATCATTTCTACCATTGCATCTTTTATATCATCATAATTTTCTTGTATGAACCTGTACACTAGCAAGAGATTGTTCATAGGCATCTTAGCTTCCACTCCATACACTAATTCAAAAGGAGACTTCCCTATTTCCTTTTTTGATTGTCTCTCTATCAGCCCAGACTACCAAATTGATCTTGGAATCCCATGCCTTCTTATTTTTCCCAATTATCATTTTGATTATCTTCATCAAGCTCTTGTTGTTGGATTCATCTTGACCATTGTCCCAAGGGTGATATGGTGAAGAATAGGACAAAGTGATACCATAATCATTGCAGAAATCCACAAACTCACCTGATTTGAAGCACATTACATTATCTGTCACTAGTTTTGGAGGTACTCCAAATCTGATTATTATATGCTCCAGAATAAAGTCTGCATCAACCATACTTGTAGCCTTTCTAGTTGGAATTGCTTCAATCCATTTGGTAAAATAGTTAGTGGTAGCTAATATCCAACTATTTCCTCCACTTGACTTCTCTGAAATTTCACCAATGATGCCAATTCCCCACTGCTGAAAGGGAGCTTTAACTGTTATGGTCTTGAGTGGTAGTGCACTTGCATACTTCATTTTTCTTGAAAATCTTTGGCAAGCTTCACAAGTTCTCACCATCTTGTGCACATTAGAGAAAATTTTAGGCCACCAATATCCTGATCTCAAGATCTTCTGTGCAGTAGTTTTAGCCATGTAATGTCCTCCACACTCTCCACTATGCATCTCAGTCAAAATCTTAATGGCCCGATCTTCATCCACACACCTGAGTAAGACACCATCAGGATTCTTCCAATACAACTCTCCTTGTAGAATGACATACTTTATTGTTTGCAGTTTCAATGTCCTCTTTTGATTATCACTTAAATGAGTTGGACATGTCATATCCTGCAGGTATTGCACAATATCCTTTTACCACTTTGAACTACATACTTTGTCTTGTACAACATTCTCAACCACATTCACCTGGCAAGCCTCCAACTTTGATTCAGTCATTAACTTTTCCAAAGCCTCTCCTCTCACCAGTTTGGTAATTTGAATGTCATTGTTAAACTCTTGAATCTTATTTATCCATCTATAGCATCTTCCTGTCACTTCTTGATGTGTAAAGATATCCTTTACAGAAAAATAAGGAACATAAGCTATGATCTGAGAACCAACCAAATAGGGTCTAAAATTCTTCACTGCTCTGACCAAGGCATAGGCTTGCTTCTCCATTATATCATACTTTAGTTCTGCAGCCTACAAGGACTTACTAAAAAATGCAATAGGTTGTTCAAATCCTTCATTATTCTTTTGTAATAGAGCTGCAGCAATTATATGGAAAGAGGCAAAGGAAAACAATTGGAAAGCCTTTGAAAAATTAGGATACTTCAACATAGGGGTTGTTTTAATGGCTTCCTTTATATTCTGAAATGCCTGGACTACTTCATCTCCCCATGTAATTGTTGCACCTTTTTTCATCATTTTAGATATGGCCTTGGTTGTTTCTGCAAAGTTGGTAACAAACCTTCTCACAAAATTGATCTGGCCAAAGAATGACTGAATGCCTTTAACCATTATTAGTATTGGAATCCTATCAATGGCTTCAAATCTATCAGGATCAATTCTCACTCCATCTCTTGACACAATATGCCCTAACAACTTACCCTTAGTCATTCCAAAAGTACACTTCTTGGGGTTGAGTGATATGCCACACTCCAGTGCTTTGATAAAAATCTTTTCTAGGTGCATGCAATGATCTTTTGCCTTCTTGGAATGAGAAGTTGAATCATTTTGATATACTACTAGTATAGAGTCTATAAGGCATACAAATGCAACATCCATTGCTCTTTGAAATGTCACTCCTGCATTTGTCAATCCAAATGGCATTCTTACATACACATATGTGCCCCAAGGTGTAGTGAAAGTAGTCTTGTATTGCTTAGATTCTTTCACTTTTACCTAATTGTAGCCTGAGAATCCATTCATCATGGATAGAAGTTCACACCCTGTGACCTTCTATAGCATGGCTTCTATATTAGGCAATGGGTAATTATCCTTTAAAGATGATACATTCAAATTCCTAAAACCAACACACAGTCTGATATCTTCATCCTTCTTTTTGACTAGAACTAAGTTGGAAACCCAAGTAGAGTGCCTAATAGATTTAATAATCCCTCCATCCCTAAGCTTGATTAGTTCTTCGTGCATCTTTGGATCTAGGGTTGGATTAATAGGCCTTTTCTTCTGCCTAAATGGCTTAGCATCTAGCTTTAGTAGAATCTCATGCCAAAATAGGTCTTCCCTGTAGGCTTTCAAATCATCATAAGACCATGGAAAGACATTCTTATATTTTTTGAGTAAGGAAATCAACATTGTTCTAATGTGCGGGGTGAGTTGTTTACCAATATACACCTTCTTAAGAGCATTGTTTGTTCCCAGATTTATCTCTTCCAGATCCTGTTTATTAGTTGGAGTGGATTGGGCAACAAATTGATCACTGTTATCAAATACTATTTCTAAAGCAACTAATCCCTTTGGAATCTTGTTTGTCTTAAGCTGTATAACCTCATTACCAAACAATGTTTCTTTTCCATCAACAGTTTCCACAAAATTTTGGAAATCTATTTCTTGGTTCTCATACTTATCGATGCAATGCAAAACTTTGATCAAATCCTTATCATCATCAAATACTTGCCAACTAAAGATATTATCAAGAATAGCAAGCCTTATCTTTATCTCCACTTATGCAATGTCAACTAGAGTAATGTCATCTAGTCTGATTGTAACATTTGCCAAAAAATCTGCCATGACTTTCCTAGACCTTTCAACCCAATTAATAGAAAATGCATCAAATAATTCTATAACATCTCACACTACATGTTTATACTACTTTAACCTCTTATTTGTTGATGCATATTTGCCTCTGATCTATGATAAAATAAGCTCTAAATCACATGATACTTTAAGTGATTTGATTCCATGTTTCATAGCTATGTTCAGTCCAAGAAGGAGTGCCTCATAATCTGCAATATTATTAGTGCACTCAAACTTCAAGAGGAATGAAAACTTGAAAGTCTTACCACTAGGAGCAACAAAAACCACACCAACTCCTAAACCTGCCTTTGAAAAGGCACCATCAAAATACATGGACCAAAATTCATTCCCATCTTTCAATCTTTCTATTTCATGATCAATTGGTCTCTTCTTCTCAATGTTAGCATTAGATGATACTACCTAAAAATTGTCACAATCCACATCAACAAAGCATACCTAATCAATAGGTTCTTCTTCTTCAACTAGGATAAGTGCTCTTTCTTCCCTTTCCAATTTGACATCTCTACCATTTAAGGGAATCATGGCATAAGACAGATCTAATTGTATACTAACTCCAATCAGTGTTGCCCATCTCCTGGACAACAACATCCCATATTGAGGCTGAATATCCACTACAATAACATTCATTGTATACTTCTTAGGGTAGGATACAAATATGAAATCAATATTTTTCATAATTTCAATAACAGGAACCTCCCTATTATCCATAGCAAAACACTTACCACATGCCTTATCTATTTTCATTCCTATCTCTTCCATAATAGCTAAAGGCATGATACTGGTAGATGCACCTGAATCAAGCATACAATTCTTAACCTTTTTACCATTTATAATCAAAGAAACATAAAAAGGCTCTATTTGAGAAGGGCACTTAGTGAGTGTTTCCCAGATACACTTCTAGAAACTCCTCTTCCCCAACATCATTTACTTGATCCTTTTATTGATGCTTGTCACCTTGATCTTTTTGATTAGCAATCCTAAGAATTAAAGCCAATGCTTTATTCCTATGTTCTTCAATTTTCATCATCTCAAGCAGTGGAACAGAAATCTTCATTTGTGACAGTGCTCGAGTCATGTCAATGGAATAAAATTCTACAACTCAATTGTATTTTGCCTCATACTTGGTGTGATGTGACTCTTACCTTTATCATCAACTTGAGAAACCTTAGTACCTACTAAATTCTTGGTGCTTGTACTCAGTTTATCTTCAGGCTCCTTGTTGCCATTGTTTTGCTTCTTTGGAATCTCTACAGTTGAACCTCTAGCATTGTTCTAAAATTGCATCATAAACAAGCTTCCTAGTCTCCCAGAGTCACCAATCTGAACCTTACTCCTAAGGTTGTAGTTACTCTTTAGTTCAGCAATTGTAGCAGCTATGACAACCCTAATGGTGCAAGTGCACCTAACCCACAGTGGCCTCCATGAGGCATTTAGTTGTTTTATGTTTATTTTTATGTTTTCAATAAGGTCCTAAATGACCATTAAATGTAATAAGGTCTGCTTGACTGATGCTTTCTATTTTTAGGTTGTTAGTTAAGGGTTTGTTAGCCGGTTAGATCTCCCAGCCGCTTGAAATTATCTCCCAGCCGCCGGGAACCAAGTCATTACTACTCTTTGTGAGTAGATAAATACTCCCCTAGGGACAGATCAAAGTACAAATAGATAGAGAGTTAGTAGTCAAGTTTAGTTTAGTTCAGTTGTGGAATTGTAAACAGAGCATCTGTAATCGCATTTCTGAAGAAGCATAATAAACAAGATTCTGTTGTATTTGAATTCACTGTGTAATTGATTTTTTGTACTGAGTTCGGATGGATTTGTTTATCCATTCCACCGGTTGATTCTCTAAATCGGTGGAATGGCTATATATATATATATTAGTTAGGATTTCATTTTCTATTTTGTCTGTGTTAACGCTTGCAGGATCGAGCAAGGAATACATTAAAGGATTCTAGCATGGCTGTGTGCTAGATTGTTGAAGTGCAGAGAGCTGCATGTTTGAGGAGGAGATTGATCTGAGCAGTCGCAAAGTAAAAAGTGGATCAAAACAGTGAAAATCCGCATGGGTTGCAAGAGACATACAAAGTGTGTGTATATCGCTTTTGTATGCGAGATATATAATCTGTGAGTATATCGCTATTGTATGTTGAGAGTATATCACTTTTGGTCCATCACTATTGTATCAAAGATATACAAGTCTATCACAAATACAAAGAAGTCAAGATTTGGTCAAATGCATATTTGAAAATGCATGTTGGAAATATACAAGGTTGAATATACAATTCCTGTATATACTGCAAATGTATATCATATACAGTTTATGTGTATCCCGCAGTTGTAAGTCTGTGAGTATCTATCAATTGCATCTGGCAGATTGCATGTGATGAATGTACACTACAAATGTACATCAGGTTATACAGTTTGTGTGTATACTACAGTTGTATGGGTGAGACAGTTTATGTGTATCTATCATTTGCATTTTGTGTTGTATGTGGTGAAGATACAACGAAAGATACATTGCCAAATGATGCAAAGGTTGATTGGTTGAGGTGGTAGCTGAAATGCATGTTCGAAGAGTTTTTGGTTTGCGGATACAAGGTGCAACCGACAGTAGGAGGTAAGGGCACTGGCAGAGTAGGTTAAGAGTTGTATGTATTGGGATATACATTCTATGAGACATTGAGTTGTATACAGAAGGCGACCAATAGAAACGGTAGTGGAAACCAGGGTTTATGGGTCATATGTTGTATGTTCAATATAGAAGGAGCGACAGATGCAAATGGGTCGCAGGTGTAGTAGGTAAAGATTTGCACGTATAAGAGGAAATGTATCTTGTGATAGATACAAGCATTCTGAAGGTCGAAATAAGGAATTTTGGCAAGCCTATAATGTTATGTGTTGTGATAGGTGAGAGAAATGAAATTTTATGAAATGAAGTTTGTATGCATGTTAAATAATGCATAAATATACATTTGTGAATGTATATGAGGGTTTAAGTGGTGGATACTCTGCATCATAGTGGTATCAGAGCTTAGCAAAAGGTTTGGGTTGTTGTGTGTTGACTCTGTCACTAAGAAGGCAGAAGTAGAAGGATTGAGAGGTTGACAAGATGCCTCCGGAAGGTAATGGTACGGCCAGAGAATTGCAAGAGATGAAAGAAAAACATGCTAAGGAGATGAGGAAGATGAAAGAGCTTGCTGAAGCACTTCAAGCCAGGCTTGTAGCCTTGGAGACAAACAAAAGAAGAGAAGTGGAAGAAAGTGAATCAGAAAAGGAAGAAGATGATGCTGAAGAATTTGAAGAGGTAGATGAAGAACTGAATGTTGAAGATCAGAGATTTGCAAAACTACTAAGGGCAGTCAAGAATGACAAACATAAGGTAAAGATTGATGTTCCAAAATACACTGGAAGTTTAAATGAGGAAGAGTTACTTGATTAGATTGTTGCATTAGATAATCACTTTGAATGTGAGGAGGTTCCTGAGGAGCAGAGTGTAAAGATTGCAAAGACCAAATTGACAGGTCATGCTTTGGTATGGTGGGATTACATACAGTCAGAAAGAAGAAAGCAAGGTAAGTCCAAGATTACTTCATGGGACAAGATGGTAGCAAGGATCAAAGGTAAATTTTTACCCCAGGATTATGAAATTCAAATGTTTAAGAAGCTATAATTTTTAAGACAAAAAGAAATGGATGTGAAAGCATATGCTGAGGAGTTTTACAAGTTAAGTATGAGGTTTGGTCATCATGAGAATGAGGTTGAAAAAGTTGCTAGATATTTAGCTGGTTTGAGATTGAATATACAGGATGAATTAGTTTTGGCTAATCCTAGAAGTGTGGAAGAATGCTATCAAATGGCAATCAGGATTGAGGAGAAGATGAAAAGGAGACAAGATAAGTCCATGAGAGGAAGAGGCAGCAATACCAGAGGAAGAGGATCATCTCCTACAACAAGACAAGTCAATGAGAATCAAGAAGAGGCTGGTAAAGGACAAGAACAGTCTGATTTTAGAAGTGGATGGAAAGGCACAAGAGGTAGATTTAGCAATGGAAGAGGTTCCAATACATTCTTAGGAAAGTGTTACACTTGTGGTGAATACGGTCACCCAGCATTCAAACGTCCAGAGAAAGCAACAAGTTTAATGGGAGACAGAAGGACAAATCTGATCCAAGAAACTGACTATCCAAGTGTGCAAAGTTCAAACACTTATCAAAGTGTGACGGCTCCTGACAGTTATGGATATCCTAAGCAAGGAGAAGCATTGATGTTAAGAAGAACAATCTTGAAGACATCCAAGGATATGTTGCGAAGGAGAGCACTTTTTAGGACAAAATGCAAAAGCAAAGGCAAAATATGCAAGGTAGTAATAGATTTTGGTTCAACAGATAATATGGTATCTCAGAAAATGGTGGATAAACTAAAACTGGAAAGTCAAAATCCTTACAAAGCATCTTGGATAAGTGATAGTCAATCACTTTTGGTATATGAACAGGCATATGTTGATTTTTAGATTGGAGAATATTAGGATAGAGTGTTGTGTGACATATTGCCCATGGAATGTTGTCACCTACTGTTGGGTAGGCCATGGCAATTTGATAGGAGAGCATTCTATGATGGGTATGCTAATACTTACACCATCAAGATGGATGGGAGAACTATTCTGTTGGCACCATTGCAGGAGGATGCTGAAGTAAAGAAGACAGGCAAAATTATTTTGGTAGGTAAGAAGGAGTTTGTGAAGATGCCTACAACAGAGTCAAAGGTAGTTGAGGATATCTCAAGGAAAGGAGATTAGAGTTGGGAGAAGATTTCATTTATGACTGACAGCGATCAGGTGGATCAGCAGAAGATCCAGAAGCAAGTTTGTACACAACCATAGGCTGATTGGAATGCCAAGGATGCAAGCATAGTAGGGACTATTATTTGTCCCCTAAAAGTTGAAAGATAGGCACATTTTGCCACAACAATAAATGAGGTTTCCACTATCCATGTTTAGACAGAGGTGATGGTCGGAAAGAATGACCAGCAAGATGTGAGAAGAGCCTATAGTGCTAGGCATGAGTATTTGATCCCATGGCAGCAGGTTGCAGTCCAGAGATCATGGGACAGATATGAGACAACTGCTACAGGTGGATTCAGTCAAAGACTTAACTCATGGGACATGAGTTCTTTCCAAATTAGGGAGTATGGTATAGGTGCACCTAACCCACAATGGCCTCCATGAGGCATTTAGTTGTTTTATGTTTATTTTTATGTTTTCAATAAGGTCTTAAATGACCATTAAATGTAATAAGGTCTGTTTGACCAATGCTTGCCATTTTTAGGTTGTTAGTTAAGGGTTTTTTAGCCAGTTAGATCTCCCAACCACTTGGAATTATCTCCCAGCCACCAGGAACCAAGTCAGTACTACTATTTGTGAGTAGATAAATACTCCCCCAGGGACAGATCGAAGTACAGATAGATAGAGAGTTAGTAGTCAAGTTCAGTTTAGTTTAGTTGTGGAATTGTAAATAGAGCATCTGTAATCGCATTTATGAAGAAGCATAATAAACAAGATTCTGTTGTATTTGAATTCACTATGTAATTGATTTTCTGTACTAAGGTCGGATGGATTCATTTATCCATTTCACTGGTTGATTCTCTGAATCAGTGGAATGGCTGTATATATATTAGTTAGGATTTTGTTTTATATTTTATCTGTGTTAACGCATGTAGGATCGGGCAAGGAATACATTAAAGGATTCTAGCATGGTTGTGTGCTAGATTGTTGAAGTGCAGAGAGCTGCATGTTTGAGGAGGAGATCGATCTGAGCAGTCGCAAAGAAAAAAGCGGTTCGAAACAGTGAAAATCCGCATGGGTTGCAAGAGACATACAAAGTGTGTGTATATCACTTTTGTATGCGAGATATACAATCCATGAGTATATCGCTATTGTATGTTGAGAGTATATCTCTTTTGGTCCATCACTATTGTATCAAAGATATACAAGTCTATCATAGATACAAAGAAGTCAAGATTCGGTCAAATGCATATTTGAAAATGCATGTTGGAAATAGACAAGGTTGAATATACAATTCCTATATATACTGCAAATGTATATCAGATATAGTTTATGTGTATCCTGCAGTTGTAAGTCTCTAAGTATCTATCGATTGCATCTGGCAGATTGCATGTGATGAATGTACATTGCAAATGTACATCGGGTTATACAGTTTGTGTGTATACTGCAGTTGTATGGGTGAGACAATTTTTATGTATCTGTCATTTGCATTTTGTGTTGTATGTGGTGAAGATACAATGAAAGATACATTGCCAAATGATGCAAAGGTTGACTGGTTGAGGTGGTAGCTGGAATGCATGTTCGAAGAGTTTTTGATTTGTAGATATAAGGTGCAACCGACAGTAGGAGGTAAGGGTGCTGACATAGTAGGTTAAGATTTGTGTGTATTGGTTGTAGATCGGGATATACATTTCGAGATACATTGAGTTGTATGCAGAAGGCGACCGATAGAAATGGTAGCGGAAACTGGGGTTTACGGGTCATATGTTGTATGTTCAGTATAGAAGGAGCGACAGATGCAAATGGGTTGTGGGCGTAGCAGGTAAAGATTTGCACATATAAGAGGAAATGTATCTTGCGATAGATACAAGCATTCTGAAGGTCAAAATAAGGAATTTTGGTAAGCCTATAATGTTATGTGTTGTGATAGGCGAGAGAAATGAAATTTTATGAAATGAAGTTTGTATGCATGTTAAATAATGTATAAATATACATCCGTGAATGAATATGAGGGTTTAAGTGGTGGATTCTCTGCATCACCTAATTTCTTCATCAGAAGGTCTCGTCAATCCAATGTTAGGAGCCTGTGAATCAAGTCTATATACATACTAATCTTCATTCTCATCATCTGAGAAAACCTTTTGACAAACCTACTCTTTCTAATATCTTCTTTTAGTTACATTTTCTTCAGCATCATGTTCATTTGAATAAGAATAATGTCCACTGGAAAACAACATGTTTATATTATCGTCCTCATTATAATGTGGCTCATTACACTCATCACAGTTATTGCCATCATTTTGAAAAGACCGAGCAACCATACACTGTAATGATGAATGAACCATTTGACAAACCATACACCAAGGAGTGTCTTCAGCCACATTGACATTTTTCTTCAGTGGATCAAGTGTATCTCTAGTGTGTTGACCCTTCTGATTATTACCACTATTCAGAATAGGCTTTCCATTATGCCACTTTGTATTATATGGCATGTCATGTGACTGTGGTCTTCTTTCTAGTTTCCGATAGTTTTTTTTATCAACTCCTAGTCCTTTTTCTGCCCTAGCTACTTATAGCTAAGATATTTCAAAGCATTCATTACTTTATCCAACTTATCATTAGATGTGGAAGCTATATTCTGTTGGACTTTATTGTTTTGGTTTTGTAGGATTTTTACTTCATCTCTCCTACTCCAATTTCTAGGTACTTTCTTATTATTCTCATTATTAGTTGTAATCCTAAAAGCATCTCTCAAACTAGTGGGCATCTTATCCTTTAATTCATACCCTATCTTAGCATCAAAAGTATTTGTGTACAAAACCATACGCATTGGTTCATTGGGTCTCATATGAGGTGGGACCTTATTCAGAATCTTAATGAATCTAGCATTGAAATTAATCACTGATTCATTTGAACCTTTAGTTATGCTGGTAAATTCATTTATAATAAACCTAGGATTAGTCTTATCTCCATACTCCTCTCTAAAAACCCTTTTGAATTCATCCCATGATCCAATACTTTGATCAGGAAAATTTCTATCCCATTCTCTAGCTTCATCAGCCTAAGATTGCATAAGCAATTTGATAACAACATCCTCATGTTTGACCTCAAAGTCATCCATTAAGTTCAAGAATGCTTTCAAATGCTCTTCACCAGAAATTGTATTATTACCTGAGAACTTAGTTAAAGCAGTCCTAATATCATTGTCAATTGGATCAAGATAACTAGGGATACCAGTGAAATCTAACAATCTATACTTGTCTAATTGCATAGGTCTTCTACCTAATACATTCTGATTTACATTACCTTGAGCATTGACATTTTGATTTCCTAGAGGATTTTGATTTACCCTATTTAAGTTCACTTTCTATTGTTGATTAGCAGGCACATTCTGATTAGCATTTTGATTTGATTTACATTTTGATTAGCCTACAAATTTTGATTTGCATTTTGATTAAGCCCTCCTGTTCGTTACCCATTGGATTCTGATTATTAAGATTGGGTACATTTTGATTATTCCAATTAGTTGCATTTTGAACAACATGAATTGCATTCTAATAAGCAGTTCTTAATGCCTCAACCCTGCATCTCATTTCATCTCTTATCTTGATTGCCTCTAGGTACTCAATTTCAACTCTGAGGTTCTTGAGTTCGTCCAATAGCTCATTTTTACTAGGCATTGATGAGGATGGTACATCTATGTCCTAATTATTTAATCTTTGGAGATTGTACATTCATGAGATTATCAAATGGATTGCTATTTGGACTTTTGCGAGATATATCAAATCTAACGCTTTACCTCTCTGCTTCCTACCTTTGATAGGCTTCATGAACATTAGCTTATGCATTTGTGAAATGTTTCTTAGGAAACCTAGCCTCATGACAACCATTTTCTGTGTTAGCATTATTTTGGGGTGCAAGAGGATCATTTTGGTTACCTTGGTTATTAGTAGATTTGCTTTGTCCCTTTTCTCTCAACATTTTTCCTGCTACTAGCTTTGGAACTAAGGGATTATTTTGGGACCTTATACTCTGCATAAAAATAAATATTCACTAGTTAGGAGATAGATTTAGAGTCACCACCCACCAAAATGGGATTCAATCTAACACTATGGGATAAGGTCTGGATTCTTTTGTTGACAACTCCCCAACAAAGTCACCAATCTATTGGTGTTCCCAACTAATTTTCTGATTATCCCTATAAGGTAGCTATCCTTAATGCCTAGGATTATTAGATCAGTGGCCAATGAATAGGGGACAACTACTTATTCTCCTCTGCACTTTAGGCTCTACTAGACCTAGGGGATATTACCTTATGACAATATCTGAAATATCTTATCTATGTACAATGAGGTATTGGTTAAGTAGATTGTTCTTACTTTTGTATTGAGGTCTAAAATATCCTACTTTAGACTAGCTAAATCCTCAACATATATCTATTTCAGAACTCTGAGAACATGGAGCAACTTGAACACATTACAAAACAAAAGAAAAGGTTTTATCTTTTTTATTTTTTTTGAGATTTAGGTGCTTGGACTTTGAAAGATATCCTCAGATTGGTGTCTATTCAGGGTAACATAGTCAAACCCTACATGCTATAGCTTTTCCTATGACAAAAAAACTTCATACTTAGAGGATTAATGTTGATGGGTGTTGTAGCAGTCAACAACGCAGGTGTGATTGTTGGTTTCACACCTCTTGAAAAGTATCCTACCCTAGGTAAGACTACTCCAAGGATAATATATCTAGGTCTTAGCTCGCTCAAAATCTCTCAGTTGGAATGTACTAGCTATTCCTACAAAGGGGTCTTACATGCAATTGACAGATTTGAACAGTTTAGACAACCGTTCATGTAAACCCTCTAGAATTTTCGCTGATAAGGCAATGTAAAGTGCTGCTAAAAACCTAATTTAAATATATATTTTTGAAAGAATACAAAAGGAGATAGGGTTTAGAGAAATCCTAAGTGACATTCACAATGTGAAGACTGTAGTAGGTAGACAAATGTTCTAAAATTTAACCAATTTTCTGAGTAACCAAGCTAACTTGTTGCTACAACACTACAGAAAAAGATGCTATCTTCAATTGAGACTTAAAGATTTTCATATTACATTCATTTATCAAATACCCAAGTAATGGCGCAATTTAACTCATGAAATATAATTTAACTTAGCACAAAATAATCAGCCCAGGCTAACTTTGCACAGTGACTTATAGTCAGCAAGCAACTAAAAGTATGGACTAGGAACATTCATCAAATACCTTTAATAGAACATTAACATTGCAAAAGGACAATCTAACTAATGGAGATCAAGAAGCGAACCATGAAACCAAATAAGCAACACAATGAACAAATTCTCAGGAAAACTAGAGAAACTTGCTTTGTATTAACTTGAAATGGCAGAGCATCAACAATTAGGCATCAAGAGTCTTACAAATAAGAGAGATGACAACCTTTTATATAGGAGAGGTGCCATACTAAGTGTTTGAATAAACGGTGGAGATTAACTCCACACCGACAATCTAGATTTAACATCATTAAATGCATTTTACAACAGCTCATTGCATTCCCATATTACAATTTGTCTCTTATGAAAAGGACAAAAAATGACCTCTAAATACATTGAACCTAGACAAATTGACTACCCATTTGAATATATATATAGAAAAGACCATTTCCAAGGCATAATAAGGACAAAATAGCATCACATTTGTGACGGGATTACACTTCAAAATATACTATGGATCTTCATCTAAATCTACTTTGTCTTCTTTTGCCCTTTTGTTGCGGTAGCTGACCCAAGCTAACAATGCTGGATTGATATCAGTGGGATCCGGGTTCTTGATGTGGTTCACTTGGTATCTGAACATTTCCAGCTCCTGATTATATTGGATATACATTTTTTCAACCTCTTTCTTCCTTTATGAAATGTAATGAAGTCAATCTAGAGATCACTGACTTTATCCAATCTGTCCACGGCATCCAATTCAGTCTCCTCAAAAACTATTTTATGCAACTTATCTTTACATCCGTACACATCGTATGGAGCCAAATCATCACAACCCATCACAAGGGAATCCTTCAGGGAGTCATTTATCTCATAGATAAGAGACAATATATTATTATCTTCTTCCTTATAAGCTTCCTTGATATTATCAAAAACTTCTTTCCTTAATTTTATCTGTTGGTACCATTTTACTGCTTTATACAGTCTATCTATTGTCAAGATATTTTTAGATAGCAGTGTTTGAGTAGGCAGATCTCTTATTGCTTGCACTTGAAGGAACACCTGAGAATAATACTCATCAAAAGGGTCACATTCCTCGTGCAATTCTTTCCAATGGTCCTGTAATTTGCATAAGTTTTTATGAAGTTTAGCTGTAAAATCAATGGCTCCACATCCTTCCTGACATATCTTAATCATCCATTTTTTAGTCCCAATGGCAATAGTCCTAACTTCATCGAGCTTTGTTACTTTGTCCTTTGACAGCAAAGTAAGGACTGTCCTAAGCTCACTATCAGAATCTAGAGGTTTTATTAAGAACTGCAAGCATGCTTTGAATTCTTCATTTTGTCGCTTTAGTTCCTTCTTGGTGAGTTCATCCTTGTCTAACTACTCTAAGATGGAAGAAACAGAGCCTTTGAATTCATCAACATTTTGACTTCTCATAGCAGGCCCCAGGTTAATAGTAGTTATGGTGTAGTCTTTAGCTCTAACCTGTCATTTGTTTGCATCAGCCGGCGGGATAGCTACTTCTACTATTCAGGATCTTGTCACATCCTTATAGATTCTGGACTGTACCTTAGCCTTTTTCTATTTCCTTAGCTTCTCTGTCTATGATAGAATGGCACTTAGGTCCAATTTCATGATTTCAACCTGTGGCTCTAGATAGGCAATCATGTTGTGTAGCCAATCAGGTGTTGTGGAGGAGGACTCTTTAGACATATCAGGATTTTCATTGTTTGTGTTGGATGACCCCTCGAGAAACTTTTACTCTTGGTCTAGCCCTTGATCCATATTCTCTTCTTCATCTACAAGATTTCTCTAGTTTACTAATATCTCCTTTTGGGCAGCTCCCAAGACTATTTCTGTTGAGTCCTTATCTAGAGGGCTGTCAGAAGTTTCTATTACTTCAGTGTTCACTGCTTCAACAAGAGGCTCTTCAAATGTATCCTTCTCAGGTTCTTGTTCCTAGAGGCCTAACTCTGCACACACCTTTTCTATGCCTAGTAGTAGTGGCACAACCAAGGGAGTTGAATCTTGATTTATTACAGCTTGGGAGATAGGGGCAGAAGATGATGGGGTTGTTGCAAGTGAAGACAAGCTAACCTATGTTAAATTAGCAAAAGTGGTAAACCCCAAGGTAGGTGGAATGGGAGAGGTGGGTAAGATAGATGAAATGACAATAGGTGAAGTAATGGAAAAGGAGGGCATGGGGAAATATGGTGAAAGTATAGAAGAAATAGGCAGTAATGCAAGGGAAGTGGAGAGTGAAATAGAGGATATAGAAGGAAAAGACATGGTGGAAATGGAAGAAAATGAAGAGGCAACAATGGAAGAAATGGGGCTACTTGTGGTATTTGAATCTATTGCTAATGAACAGGAAGTAGTTTATATGGTACTTGTTGGTGAGGAAGTGACAGAGGTATATTCTTGAGTGATTGTTACAGGTGTAGCAGGAACAGTGGTAGAAACAGCAAGAGAAGGTGCAGCAATTGAATGAACAGAAGAAAGTGTGGCAATGTTTATAGTTGGGGTAGCAGGGGGAGTATAAGTTGCCAGCAAATTTGTGCTATCAGGTGTTGCAGCAGCAAAAGCTTCTATCGTTATGCTAGTGGTTTTTACTTTAGTTTTCTTTGTTTTTGAACCCTCTTTCAGCCCACTAGGCATATCTCTCTTCTTTGATGCCCTTGTTCTTGTGGCAAGAGGCATGTCTTTCTTTTGTGCCTTAGGAGCAACCTTCATCACTTTCTTTGCTTTAGCTTTCTCTACCAAGGGTACATGTTCCTCACTGTCTAATTTCTTGGCGGGCTCTTGAGCTAGCTCTGCTTCATCTATTATCTCTATGGGTGTGTCTTCCTCACCTCCAGACTCTTTTTCAGATTTAGGTTTAGCATATGTGAGTTGTACTCCTTGTTTTTCCAAAACAACAACCTCACTCCTTACCCATGCCTTAATCTTATTGGCTCTTTCATTACTTGATCCAAGGAGCTTTCTTTGGCATTAGCCCAATTTGGCAAGGGAATTGGTTGGTGGTACTGTGCCTCCCAAGCTCCTCTGTGCATTATATTTTCATTATCCTCAAGTTGGTATGGGACTGCTATAATGTGGAACTTCCTTACGAATCCTAAGGATAATCTTGAATGGGCCCTCTTCATTACTTCATAGTCATCTAAGCAGTTGGCCCATAAATCTTCTAAGTGCATCTTGTGAAACAACTTCTTGCTTACAAATCTTTCCATTACTCTATTTAGATCAAAATGATTTTTCTTTGTGTGATAATGGAGATTAAGTAATTGGAGCTCTGTATCTGAGTGTTCATCTACCCCTAAGGAAGCACATGCATAATTACCCTTACCTAACAGGATAGGAAATTGAACATTTGTTCTATGTAGATGTTTCAGTTTTTCCACACAAGTTATTAACTACCTTGATAGTTCCAAAAGGACAACTTTGTCTATAGGGTAGTGAGGCAATCTGTAGGCCATTCCTGTAAAGCCTTGAATTCTCAAATAAGTGAATTTCTCAAATTGTATGTACCACCTTCCATATTTTGTAACTTCATTCATGGCTTCAGTGGATATTCTTAGGGTTGTGTTCCCTTGCAGCAGTCTAGTTATGTACATGGTGAAGGCATCATTCACTCTTTTGAAATGGATAAGAGATTGGGACAGTGCTAGTTGGGTATAACATTCATAAACTTTAACTTGATGTTGCTCATCATTTCCAACTTCCCCTACCTTTGATAGTCCATCATATTCATTCTTCCTTACCAATGCATATACTACATCAGAGGTCCATCTGAAAAATTGCTTGTCTCTGAAATTACTAAATGCCTCATGTATGTTATCACTCAATATCTGTGCCCAGTGGAATTTGGTGCCCTTCAATATCTCCTCAATCACCAGGAACATCCACCCTTCAAAAGTTGATGTTGTGGGCAGTCCATATATTTTTCTGTGTAAAGTTACCAAATCTCCTATCTCATCATGAAAGTCACTTCTGTATAAGACCTGGGGGAGTTTGATAAGAGAAGACCTCTTACTTTTCATCCACTATTCATTTATATGTTTCTTACATGTATCTATATCTTTCTTATATGTGGCCTCTACACCTATCTTGTCTGGCATGGTCATCATTGGGTGCCATGGGATCCCAAAGATTTTAGCTAAGGATGGTGGACTTAGGTCTGCTAACACAACTTCATTGGGAGTATGTATAGTCTTGGTCATTATGTCATATTTATCTGCACAAACAACTATCAGTTCTGCACATTGGGTTGATGTAGGGAAAGCAACAGCCTCTGCAATCCCACTATCTTTCACTTTCTTGGCCCTTGGGGTTGGATTAGGTCCAAATACTCGAAGTTTGAAGTCATCTAAGTCAATGTGACCTAGATCGGTGTCCCCTATGTTCTTCCATCCAATGGAGATCTTGGTTTTAGGAGGGATGCCTTTGAACACGTACCTCATGGTTTGGGCTCTTGCAGTCATTTAACATGCACGGCTGGACCTTATAAGTCTTGATGTATTTGAAAGGTTTTCTAACTCCTAAGTTTTATATATATGATTATCAAGCCAACTTCTACATCACTAAGTCATGTTATGTTAGATGAGATCAATATGCATCCAACTAAGTTACAAATGCATGCCTATGAAATGCATAAGTCTGAAACTTACCAGCCATTGCACTTATTACATGATGAAAATGATGAATAACATTACCTTCTATACTAATTCATGCAATAAATGCTTAAATGCTACAAAATCTCTATTGAAATGTGAAAAACATCATGATCCTACAAATGCAGCCTTTATTTCATCAAGACAGATTATTTACCCTTCAAAATTTCCATCAGAATAGTTATTTTGTAGGTTTTGCGCTAATGTGAGGGTCATCTGACCTGTGAAAGACAAAGTGCTAGATCGAGGGTCAACCAACCTTGTGGGGGTTTTGAGTTCATCCGACCTAAATTTGGTCATTTGGCCATTATAGTGTTTTACGTGGGTTTCATGAATGTCATCCGACCAATTTGGTTGAGGCAGAAATTAGTATTGGGTTGGAAGACAAGGTTTTTAGCGCTGACTATATTCAGGATTTTGGTGGAGGATTTTAAGGTTACCGACCAACTTGAATTGACTGCAAAGGTTTAGAGGTTGGTTGGACATGTTTTTAGCGCTATCTCAAAGGGGTCGATTTTCAACTGAATAAGTTGCTTTCAATGAATTCCACGTTTAATCAAAAGTTTGGTGTGATGAAATGAGATTTTCAGTCATGATTTGATGGACTTCATTTTGGGCTTCAACGCACATAGAGGTTTTGAATAAAATGTGTTTGACAGTTAACCTTCTCACTCATTTTTTTTTTAAAACTAGGGTTTTAAAAATGACGATTGCACAAATCAGAAAGAAACCCAATTGTTGCCTTTAAAACACTAATCAAAATATGTATGCAACTCCATTTAAAGAAACTTGAAATCTAATGTGGCACAAAATCCCCATTTTACTAATTACAAACCCTAATTTGCAAAGAAAACCCTAAGGCCAGGAATGAAAACTTACCCGATTTGCAGAGATGTAATGCAATGAGAATGTGCGGGTGAGAAAGCTTTTGGATCAAATCTGCAAGTTGCTTTGCAGAAGATCGATTCCACACCATTCGATTTTGAAATGAAAAATGAGCTCAAATGGGTCAAAAAACACATTTATCCTTCCTTAGTGATCACCATAAATGCAGGGGAGGTACAGAGCGACGTCATGATGTGCGGCATAGTTTTTGGGGTTTTGCATGAAAAATTGGGACCACTGACCTTGTGGGACTTTTGAGAGTTACCAACTTAGTCAATTGTTGAGACTTTTTAGCGCAGGGTCAGTCTTTAACATTTTCAGTGCTTTGCGGTGGTTTCAGGGTCGTCGGACTTGCGCAAATTTTGCCATGGTCCAACTTAGTCGGGTGATATGCTTTGTAGAGAAAAGTCAGATGATGACGATTTTAGCACTTAGTCAGATGAAAGGGAGATTGGTGTAAAAATTAGTCAATGAATATTTTGGTGCTTAGGTAGTTGGCGGTGAAAACAACGCTAAGTCAAATGACTTGAATTTCAGCACAAAAGTCAGATGAAAGGGTTTTTAGCACAAATGACACTCAGACTAGATTTTAATGAAGGCAAGCACTTGGAATTAGTGGATGGGATGACTTAATGACATTTAATCTCTTTGGCATGGCAAGAAAATGCAATTTGATCACTTTTGACACTTAGGAATAAAGGAACCGAATTGACACTCTAAAACAAAGCTTGAAAAGAGGGGGGTCCCTATTTCGTGAAATGGGGCTTGTGTGCGAGGCACAACAATTAACACAATCACTACTGCTTGACAGAAATGAACCCAAGAAAAAGTATTATCTATGATTCTTCTTCACTAATCCCTTAATACAACACATTTCCCCTTATATCTAATCTAAAGCAATTTAATCCATTTCTTGAACAGATGCAACAAATCAGACATACAATATAGAAAATGTATATTGATGAGTTTAGAAACCCTTAGCAACTTTACTCAAAAGAAAATCACTCATATCCAAGGAGACAATCACAAATAACACACACATAGAGTGTTTCTCATATAATTCAATCTAAATAGAAAATTGCAATGCAAAAACAAGTAATATCACATGAAAAATATATGACCTACAACCTAGAAGTATTCCTTTCTTATTGGAATCTATCAAAATCACAAGGCTTTACAATTGACACAGAGAATTTTCTTTTATTGATCTGCTATTACAATTTAGATTCAAAGATTCTAATACAGAGCATAGTACAAATTCCCCATATATAGGAAAAGTACAAAAGTATGTCAGAAAAGCCCCTAAATAACTATTTTTAGAAAGTTGGACAATTACATCACAAAATAGTTTCGGAGCTTGTGCTCATTACAATATTTGATACTATGATTCAATTACAATCACATGTTTGCCAACATAATCCTCCAATGATGATGCTTGATCTATTTGCATACGCCAAAAACATAGTACCACTTGAAAACCACCAAAAATAGGTCATCCTTGAAAATTGATGATTGATTGAAAGCTGACTAGCATTAATCACCTTTATAATTCTCTTCCCAAGCTCCATACTCCTTTTCTTCCAGCCATTGGAACTCTAAAACTTTGACCACCTTCTCATTGTGACCGACATACTAAGCATCGAAAATTGTAGTTGATTCTTTGCCAATACTATTCACAGAGCTTTTCCAATGAAATGAGCTCATCCAAAACTGAATTCAAAGAACCTCTTTGCAACTCACCATCAACACAAACCAGAGCAATCACCCTAGAGCCCACAACACTCAACTTTGCTTTCCACTAGTCCAATGTTTTGGCTTGACCCTGATCATCTTTGAAGTTGGGTAATGCCTCCATCTTCATCTGATCAATGAATGCCACCTTCTCCTTCAACTATTTCTCTAATTTAATCATGTAGGAGGCAACATCATGCATGATTCCCATCGTTTCTGATACACCTTGTAGTCCAAGGGGCTTGTTTGGATCAAACCTGGCTGTTTTGACCATCTGCTTTACTGTGGCATTCCTTGGCATCCATTTGTTCATGATCCTTTGCAGACTAGATGAATTTTTCTCATTCTTGACCAAATCCTGGTTCAAATTTACAATCCCCTTGTATGCATCATCTACTTTTCCATTAATCTTAGTTAACTGGTGGTTAACAATATCAGACATAATTTTGTTGTATGCTTGCATTCTATCTCCCTTCAGAGACTCAACTAATCCTTTCAATTCTACAATCTAGAATCTTTGTGGATGGAAACCCTACTTCTTCAATTTTCATCATGGACTGCTCGATTCTCACAAGAATTGTATTTGCAAATGAAATGTGTCCATCACAACAATCAAATTGATCTATTTATTTCACTAAACGAACATGATTTAGGCCAATTTCCATCATATCACCATTACTGCTACATGTAGTCAGCCATTAAACTAGCAAATAGCCATTCTCTACGTTTGAATATCAATCTTTGATGCATCTTACCCGCAAGAGAATCGATGATTGATATCTGAAATTAGACCTTTGAAAAGCAATTCACACGCTTTGGAATAGCACGAACCAATCGAATTTCTCCAATTCAATAGAGAGTTTCCACCTTGGATCCACATGTCAACTCATCGTGGTAGTGCAAGCCCAGAAGGGACCCACACCATTGCCCTCATGCTTGTGCTCGTTTGCTAAGCACTAGCTTTGGCTTTCTTGGACTAGACAGGGACCCACTTGACACTTGTCACTCTGTCAGAATGGTGCAAGGCATATTCCTTGGTATCCTTCTCTTGCGTGCTGCCACAATCCAATAAGGAGCGAGCGTGTAGTGGGGGAATTGGTTGATGAGAATTTGGGCCTGCCAGCTTGGAATCAATAGTCGACACATTAGCACGACTTTGATAGATCTGACAGATCTGGAGCTCATGATGCCATGATAGTCATCAATCTGTCTTTAGAGACTTTAGACTCAAGATTTAGGAACTATTTGATGCACGGGTAGAGTTGGTCATTAGGCCTAAGGGGCTAGTTTCAAACAGGGCTGAAGACATAAGGTTGTAACTTAAGCTTGGAGTAATTGGCCATAACAAGTCAATGAAAAATTATAATGCAAGCAAACACAAACGGCTTAAGGGTTTAGGGTTTAATCTTTTTAGGCATACACTTAACTATTTGTAGGGGTTTTAGATAAGAGAGCAAAGAAATTATGGGGGTTCCACCATTAGGAATCATATAATCATGCTCATGCATCATGTACACACCCAAACCTACTTCTTCCAACTATTTGTTTGGGTCATCCTCCTTATCTTCAGCTACCCACTCATCTAACAGTATATCAATTATGCATTCAGTTTGAGTGTTAGGCTCTTGGACAACATGGTGCTCATCATGGTCAAAGATAGTGTAGTTTGCATTAACAACACTAGGCACATATGGCTCAATATGGTCTTTAGCTATTGGTTCTAATTTTATGGTCACTCTAGTACCATATCTTGTCCTAAACAACATGTGTGACCAATCAAAAGACAAATAGCTGCCAATGTTTGCAGTGAACCCCTAGATAGGCACAAAGTAAAAAATGGAGGTAGGTCTATTACATACACATCTTGAGGTATAGAAAAATTTGGACATGTATGCAAGGTTAAGCCCAACCCTTTGATGACCCCTAATATCTGATTGACTGTCCCATCTAGTTGTACCACATCTTTTGAGAGGGGTTCATAAGTAAGGCCAATCTTATCTACTGTTTGTTTTTGTGAGTGTCACTAATTGACTCAAGCCACCAGGATCACCTGCAAAACCTAGGATTAGCCTTCTACAAGAGAAAAAAGCAAAGAGGATTAATTTGCATAATATTGGATGCAATAATGAAATTGGATTTAAAGAATTACATGTGAGAACTTTCTTTTATATTTGCAAGTTAGAAAACCCTAATATGACTTAAGAATAACCTAAGACTAAAATTAGCCCTAAGTCAACTTAATAAAGTGTAATTAAATATTTAATTACACCAATAGTTTTGGCATAACAGAGCTGGTTGCACCTAAATCAATCATGCAATTATGGACCAATTGTTCCCCAATGATCAAAGAGACATAGAAAGAGGGCAGTTTGACTTCTCTAGTTTGCTGTCCAACATTGTTTTGGGGTGTGTTTGTGAGCACTACTTTGGGTTAGTCTTTTGAAGACTCATTTGACACACTCAAGTTTGACAAGGTGGTTTGAAGAAGGCCTTTTTTCCCTAGGATAGTTAGCGAATCCCACATATACATGGAAAGACTAGCCTTTTTCATATGCTCTAGATTATTGAATGGAACTGCACTCACCTTTTGTAGACCTTTTGGGGAAGCAGTATCTCCTTGAACAAATATTGGTTTGGGTTGGACTCTAGGTTGTTCCTTGTTCGTCACAACTGGACTCTTTTGAAGAATTTACACATTTGACACATTTGAAGATGTAGGACCAACAACCCTTGGACTTTCTTGGGGAGCTTGAAAATAGGCCTTATCAACTGGTTGCCCCAACTCTACAGCTCTTTTCTTGCTTCTAGTGTTAGCTTCAACTAGAGGATAGGTTTGATTTACTCCACAAAAATCATCACCTTGCCAATTTAGGAGTGTTGTTTCATTTTGAGGATCTCCTTATTGTTGCATGGGTGCTTCATGAGGCATATTTGGTTGCAAACTTGGAGTATTCTACACCATTAAGGCCTAATTTATTACTCCATTGAAACATGTATCTTGATTATGTGGCTAATTAAATGGAAAACACCACTCATAATCTTGTGCCAAGTTATTTTGAATAGGCACAAGTTCCCTTGAAGTACTTGTAACATTGGGGTTATAGGCTTGGAAAGGTCTTGTATTTAAATCTTGCCTTTGACCTTTATTGGCTACATGATAGGGGGCTTATTAGGCTGATTGTGTTGTTGTTGAGCTTGATAGGGTGCTTGATAAGGCCTATAGCTTTGAACTTGCTACTTCTTTAAGTTTACCAACTCATTCCCAAAAGTTTTTAGAAGGCCTTTTTATCTCTTGTAGCTCTTAGGATTGGGTTGGAATAACCTTTTCTTGAGTGATAATAGGATAATTTAGTGCTAGTACAATAGGAACAACATCTAGAGGAGGCATTTTTAAGGGCATAGGTGGTTGTACTTCAAGAAATATAGGCATTGGGGGTCTTGGTGCAATTTTTCCAGCTTGAATAATGTTGTTTTGTACCCTTATTGCAACTTCATATGCATTTGGTAGAGTTACCCCAACCATAGATTGTATCATGATTGATATATTGCTATTTAAAGCTGTTAAATAATATAAAAATGCATAACTAGCAAAAGGTTTTACCGTTTATGGAATTCTGTCCCATGTCCTTTGAAAATGAAAGTTGAAGTCCATCATGTGCTCATGAGGAGCCCTTTTAATGGTGGTCAGATGTTCCCCGAAAGATAGATGGTTTGATTTGTTCTCAAACTGCTTATGTAAGGCATCACCCAGCTAGTCCCGTGTGGTGTTTGAGTTAACAGCCAAACCCTTGAACCATCACAATGCCTTTCCTTTCAACAAGGTAGCCAGAAGTCTAATGCTATATTTTCAACAATAATATTGTGAACTGAACATAATGTAGCAACGTCCCTAATTTGATCAATAGGTGTAACTTGATCTTCTCCCGTGAAGAAAGGTAAGCCTCTAAGGGTTGCCACTGGTATGTCGTCATGTTGTGCAAGATTCAATGGGCTACCCCCATTGAATGTCACAAGAGTGAATTGTCTTGCCATGTTAACCAAAGGTGTCTGATTTGATGGTGTATATGAAGGAGGCCTACCAAGAGGAGGTGTAGAATGTGTTCTTGGTGATGGGTTTGAACTCATTTTTGATGTCCTTCTCTTCCTTCTAGGTGGTGCCAACTACAAATATTCAAAAGGAGTTAAACTTTCTCTTGTTTGCACTCTTTTCATATGTTGTTTATGTACTGATTTCTTCAAAACCAGGTATTAGAGTCACCAAATATGTTCAAAATGCTTCAAAAATCTTGAAAATAACTGACAAACATATTAATACAAGCAAATATGTGATTATTTTATGACTATTTTAAATTCAAACGGTCCCACCAGGCGTGCCAAAAATTGTTGTCAAACCTGAATACACCCTCGAGAGGTTACCTAAATAGCTCTCTTTCTGTTAACAAGCATGGAAACACTTCAAGGTCTGTGGGTTACCTTAGAGGTGAAGTGAATCTCTAGAATGGGTTGGTTCCCTTGATGTGATCACCTAAACTAACTATATTACTTATTAGATGAAAAAAAGGGTAAAAGAATGTTATAAACTAAACCTATAAACTATGGGAGGTGATGTACTAAACTAAAAATGAGACTTGCACTATTGTTTTGGCACACAATTATTTCAATAGATAATTTTTCTCATGTACAACATAGGTTTTGCATGTTTATACATCAATATTTCATAGGAAAGTTGGTAATCCTACAATTTATACAAGGAAATTAGTTTTTTCACAACCAAGGACTATTGGACTAGCAACATAACCTATAACCTATATAAATCAAGTCTATTTCTGCATGAAGGTGTTTGTGAACAAGACATAAGTAAAGGATTTTGCATATATTATCACAAAAATTTCATCAATCATTCATAATAAAACACAACACAACATATTTGAGAAGGCAAATAACTGATTTTATTGATCAAAAGGTTCTTATAGCTACATACAAGTTTGAAATTGAGTTGTCTCTTCCAAAACATACAAAATTTCTTGTTTTTTTAATCATATCATGAGTTACAATGCTTTTTCTACCTCTAGAACTAGCAAAAATGGAAAGAACTCCTTCAAACTCTATCTTAGGGTCCCTATATCTCATCCTAAGCATAGGAGAGCATATAGGGGATATTTTTGATAAAAAATAAATGCTCAAAAATGAGTCAACATACTTTGGACGCCCAAGAAGAGTCTTGGTTTTTATTCTTTCATTGAGACTGGATCTTTTACTTCTTCAAGCTCCTACAATCTTGCCTCAGCTACCCAAAAAACTCCTAGATGCTTGGGAGATGTTGAAACTACTCCTAGATTTGCTCCACCTATTATCCTAGTCACCCAACCTAATGAGTGCCAAGTAGCACCCAAAATAATACACCTTTTTACTTCACTTTTTCCATCCTTTTATCCTGTTGTCCTGGTAATTGCACTATATGGATTGATAAGATTTGTCTTAATTACAGTAATGAGAGTTGAATTACTAAAGATCATTATTTTTGATGAAATGACAAATATGCAGCAAACTAATGAAATTGTGTAGAAAAGTCTCTCTTTTTGTGTCCATAGGTGCAGTTGTACGGGCAAAGGAAATTTTGAAGATCTTCGGAGTTGTTCCTAATAATCTTTGGAGCCAATATGGAGGATACTATACCAGACTCCAACATTTTTCCAAAGTGTTGGGGGTATTCTGGAGAAGCGGGAGCAAGAAAGAAAGGGGTGAATCATCTTCAGAGTTGTACAGGAAACAAGGATGCATCTCCGGAGCTATTAGCAATAACACACAGTCTTTGGAGCTACTGGTGACAGTGCAGAGTCTCTGACACTGCTGTCTATCAACATCTCAGGGGCCAACTGCAACGCTCCAGATTACACTCAGCGAACACCAAAGGATCTAGTGAAGACTCCAGTTAATTGCGAGGGATCTGATTCCCTTTTTATTTGATTTTGCATGAGTTCTAAAAGACTTGTTAAGACCTATATTTCAAGGCCACGTTGCCCATTGTTATTTAAGTTAAGACTCCAAATTTAGTGGGACTTTTGTTCCACTAAAGCCTTTTTCAGTTTTCATGATTATACTCTTCAGTTAAACAATTATATGTTTCAATTAGAATAAGAGAGTAGTTATATATCATGGATAGACTAATAGATAGAATAGTTAGTTCCAAAGATATCTTATCATTTGGACTAATATATGTTTAGATAGGAGCAGCAAAACAGATATAGATTATTGCTATTAGATTATTGTAATTTCTATTTTTAGATATACATACTTTTGAATACAAGCATACCTTGATGAAATTAGACCGAAGGAAAGATTGTGTTATTTCATTTTAGTACTGAGTTCTTGCTTTAGTCTTCAGTCCTAAAGGCATGGAGCAAGGGCCCACTCTCGCCATCAAGATAGGAGGCTAGTATTTAATGCTTCAGTTTGTTTACAGATTTCATTAGAAGTACAATTTCATTGCTTTTAGTAGATAGATTCATTTATGCTAATAATTTGCTTTCATTAAATGCATGTTTCCAGCTTTATATCAGAACAGGTTATTTTCCAACAATCTACTGCTTTAGAATTTGTGTTTTCAAAATTTCATTTCATAACAGATAAATCAGTAGCATTAATTCCTAAAATAGTAAACTCGGTAGGATTAGTTTGAGGACTATTGATTATGAAGTTCCTTATTGCAAACAACATAGGACACAGCCTTAAATTTGACACATGAAACCATGATTAAATGCCAAGGTACAGTGACCCTTGTCACAACCACTCATAAAACCCTTGAAAACTACCTCAACCTCCTCACCTTTTCCATTTCCTCCTTGATGATGAATAGGACATGTGATTTTATTGTGAAGCTTCCATTAGGACTCTTGGAGGGCATATAGAAAGAGTTTTGTTGCCTTTGGAGTCTTCCAACTGACTATAACTACTTATTCATGGCTTGAAAGCACACCATACTTCATTTATGACCCCTGTAGGGTCTTCTTTAGGTCTTGAACTACTTATGGATGCCTTTTAGACTAATTTTTTAGCCTTTGAAAATGACTAGAGACTCATTCTTTATTTCTACCCTTTGGTTGAAATACATAGTGTGAATTTCAACCTTTGTCCATTTGGTTTGTTTTCTTTAGGTCTGCAACTTCTTGGTATAACCAAATGGTCAATCTCCTTCAATGTCCTGTCAAGGTGTAGACAATGTTTCAACAATGTTTTGTCAATGTTTTCTTTCATCTCACAACTTAATCTCTGTCAATACTTTGATGATTGTCTCGTTTTTGTCATTAGTGCAGTTCCTATCCTTAGAACTTTATTTGATGATTATTCTTCTTTGAAAACATTTCCCACTAACATTAACCTCCTCTGTTGGCTCATTGTCAAGCTTAACCATGAACACTCACTATTTAGTTTTCCTGTGTTCCTTGACAAAATATTCCTTTTGAGTATGTTGACCTTAATGCCTCCTTTTGTCCATGTAGACACCTAGATTCTTACTCACTAACATTCATCTTCACATTGTCTAATTTAGGGTTTTAATCTCTAACAAAACCTAGAACTTCCAATGAAAACTAGACATGATGGTATGCCTCTCTAACTTGTTTGTTGTAATGTCTCAACTAAATAGTATCTTTGCTTTTGCATTGCTCCATCATAATGAGAAGACAACATACTTGTAGTTCCTATCATCTTGTCTATCATGAGTCCTAACAATATGTGAGAAATAGTGTTTTGATCTCCTTTTCTCTTCATGTATAGATCTGCACCATAAAGATTTTGATCTCTGTAAGTTATAAAACATGATCTTCTTACTACTCCCACTGTTATCTACGTCGATTCCTTGCATGACTATTATAAAAAGATGGTAAATGCCCCTTTATACTTGATGTTTTGATCTCTAAACTTGTTAGGGTTTCACAACGTAAAAAAATCTTTAGAGACCCTTCACTTGTTCCACAAACTCTATACTGTCACAATGCTCACAACCTTTGTCAATGTTTTTTTCTATTATCTTGCTAATGTTCAGACAATGCTTGTCAAAGCTTGATATTAACAACATTTTCTTAAAGACCCCTCTGCCCTACATATGCTTTCAGAACTATAGGATGTTCTTCTTCGTAACAACTCTTTCCATTGTGTAGACCTTTGAGATCTAGGTAGACTTTGGGCTAACTTGTCAAGCCTTTGCAGGGTTTAGATGACTAGGTCATAACCTAATTTATAGATCTCTTCTTTTACTAGTCCTTCAAATCCTCTTTCAATATCTTCACACCCTATATGATCTCATTACCAATAGTAATGTTTTTGTCTTCTAAAACCTTACTGTGCTTTCCAATGTTGGATTGACCCTCTTGACTTTCCTAGACTGTGCAGGGTTCGACTATAGATATAAGTATAGGCAAAGCCTCTTGTAACTGACCTCTACTCTACAGTGTTGCATGCACTGTCTAAGATGATGGTTCTTCTATCTCTGAGATACCTTTGTTACTCTCAAAAGGGTGATCCCAATATACTAAGTACCAAACTTGGGACATCTTGATTTTTGTCTGAAATCATATTTTTTTAGAAAAATTAATGATTTAAGCCTTGATGGGTTCCATTTAAAGGGGTTTAGCTGAAGGGGGTTAGATGAAACCCCTTAGCTCAAACCCCCTTGGAAAGAACCCCCCTAGTTTTAAATCAAAACCTCAATGGAGTCTTCTCTGCACCTATAAAAATGCTAACAAAACTAATTTTGTTTAACCTTTTGGCAGATCAAATGAAGTCATTTAGAAGTTCTATTTTGTAATTATGTAGCCCTTCGTATAATATTTCCAAAAAGTATGATTTTGAATATATTTCATTTGATTATTATATTTATTTTCTATTTTCTAGTGAACATAGGTTTTTCACCAAACATCAAGGTCTCTATTCCACACACCCAGAAAAATAAAAAATTAGAGAAAAAAATTATGAAAAATATTTGCACACTAGGTATTGATGTCCTTGTTCCAACATAAAAATAATTTAATTCGGATACATACATAAAAAGTTATGGTGTATGGTACAAACCTATGTCTGAATTATAATTAATCTCACTTCAAAAATTAATTAAAAAAAGTAACAAAAATTATGAAAAAATATCTGCGCACTAGATATTGGTGTTACAAATCTATGTTCAATATTTTATAATTTGATCGTTTCTATAAAAAAAAGTTATGATGTATGGTATAAACGTCACTTTTAAAAAATGTCGTTAACTAGAAAGAATAAGTTATTAAAAGTTACGTAAAAAAATCCACAAATTATTTCTTAATTTATATATATATATATATAGAATCTATACACAAAATCTCAAAAATCACTAGTTCATATCATCTTCAAATTCTTAACGATTTAGTTGCTATAGGTTTCAGAAAGTGAGAATTTGGTTAAAAATGTTGATTTCAATGTCCTACTTTGGCCAAAAAGCGGAACACGGTATTGTGGGATCACCCAAAACCTTAATCACATATCTTTCTTTGTCTTCTTCATCTCTATCTCTTGCATAGGCTTTGTAAACTTCAATAATTAGGTTGACATCTTTCCTAAGTGTGCAGGGTTGTGAACTTTATAGCATTTGATGTTTGAAGAGATCATCATGGTCAATGCCTAGTTTATTTGGAACACTTCTTTATTGCAAATGATTTAGGCCTACTCCTCCTTAATGTGTGGATAATATTGTCCACTTGGCATAGGTTGGAAATTCTAGTGTATTCTTCAAACTTTGACAGTCCCTAATTATTGCTAACATTCTTAATAGACCTGTAACCTCTTACAATGACAAGGATTTTATAATCCCATAGACTCTAAGACACTTACACAACTGGTAGAAGAAGTAGATTATCTAGGTCCCCTGTGAGGGGAAATAGGAGTGCTATTTCATCTCCTTCAAGAGCTCAGTCTATACCTCCTCTTGTTAGATTTTAGTATTCAAGAAGGACCTTGCATATACCCAAAATTAATCTGAATATGCCCAACATGGAAAGGAACCTCCCTTTTGTTACTTTTAATGGAGGAAGCCCTCTTGATCTAGCACAATATGATGATATCCCTACCTCTGCTCTGAAGGCTATCCCATTTTTTAATGGTGAAAACTCTACCACTCCTATTGCGCATACCCAAGATATTGCCAATGTGTGCTCTGTCCACAATGTCACTATTGACAATGTTGTTATGAGACTTCCAGCTTCTTCCTTTAAAGGAAAATCACTCCAATGGTATAGAGGTCTACCAGCTAGCTACATTCACAATTGGGATGACTTGGGAACAAGACTCTACCAACTCTTTGAAGATAAGAGTGATCACTGATCTCTGATGAAGCAGTTAGCAACAATCAAAAGAACCCCCCATGAGTTCATGGTGGACTTCAACTATAGATTTCAGAAAACATGGGACATGATTCCATTATTGGTGAAGCCCTCTCCAAACATTGCCTTCATATATTATTTGAAGTCCTTAAACCCTGACATTGTTGTTATGATCAAATCCATGGGTAGGACTGTGTTACCAGGTGCATATGACATAGCAATAATGGTAGAAAATTATCTGATTCGAGCTCAAAGTTACCCCAAGATCGGTAAAGCCCTTATTTCCAAAGGCACCTATCATCTAGCCTGCAATAGCACTAGTACCTACAACAGTCATCCCTGTTACTCCTCTATTTACATCTGTAGTGGAAAAGGAGGATGAGAGAGATGTTCTGATTAGAAGATTGAATAATGAATTGGTGTTAGCAAGAAGACAACGAGCGCAACCCAGCAGGCCATATCAACGATTCAATCAAATGTATCAACATAATAGACTGACATATCAGGGTAACGTACAAAGACAGAATTAGCCTAGTTACATCAGGTAACTAATTGTTGTTCATCCCAATGCTGCAAGTACATCTGGACCTCTGGTATCCATACAAAATAACATGGCTTGGGACAACGAATGGTGCTATCCTTGTAATCAACCACATGATCAAAATTTGTGCTAAAGTGGATAGTTTAGTCGAGTGTGGAAAGTGTAAAGCCAATTAGTCCTCCTAGAACAACAAGTCAGTTCCATCCAAGAGATGGTGGGAGGCAGGAACAAATACAAAACAATTCTACCTTGATGAATTGGACACATGATGACTTATGTGGTGTTAATCAAGGTGCAGGCCCAATAGCACACAACACAAGGGCCAAAAGAAGAGCCACTGAGGATGCATCAATCCCTACATTTGGTCAATCATCTACCTCTCATGCATCCCAAATTGCTACAAATGAAGGTGCAACAGCCAAGACTCCTTCAAAACAAGCAGATCACGTTGTTGGTAAGGAAAATCTAGTGTAGAATGACAACCCCAGGCTAGTCAACAGTCAAAGGTTGATATTATGCTTGCAAAGGTGTCCCAGAAGGTTAATCAGATCCCTTTCAACATAGTTGATCAAATGAAAAGGACTAACCTAAATGTCACCATGTGGGATGCCATGTTAATCCTAGCTCAAAGGGATTTGTTGCAGGAAGCTTTAACAAGCTTCAATCAGCCTACTGTGGAGAAAACAAAAGAAAAAATGGCCACCCCAGCAAACTTGTGCCAACCAAAAGAGGAGGCAAGCACAAGTAAAACTAGTAAGCCCCGTCCTTTCTATGTTTCTCTTGTCATTGGTCACATAAATTATTGTGTAATTACATGATAGATTCTGGGGTGGGTACTTCTATTATGCATAAAGAAATAGTTGATAAATTAGGCATTAAGTATGAACCTATAGAAAAGGGTGTAGTGTAGTTAGATGGCACTATTGTTAATACAGTAGGTGTAGTTAAGGATTTGAATCTCACCCTACATGCATACCCTGGTCACTTTGTTTTGCAAGATATTTCAATTATTGAGCTCCCTGCATACTTTGGAATATGCCTATCTAGAGAGTTCACTGCTAAAATAGGTGGGTACCTATCTTCTGATTGGTCCCACATGTTATTCAGAACTAGGTACGACACTAAGGTGACCAATATCCAATGATCACATAGAGCCTTATACTCCTACCCCTTTGAACATGAATTGCACAATCCATGATCTAGTAGAGGAGGGTAGCCCTATTCATAAAGCTGCCACTCCTATAGAAGAAATTCTAGACATATTGCTTGATGACTAGGCAATTTTTTTTAGTTTGATACCCTAGATCATGTAGAACAAATAGGGATGGGTACTTATTGTATCCATGAGGAGGATGCCATCATCCCTAACCTTGAAAAGTCAACAACAAATCCAAGTGGGGTATGACAATTATATTTTGATGGCTCTAGGAGTAAAATGGAGTAGGTGTTTGGGGTTGTATTTATTTCACCCCAAAAGGAAAATTATTTCTCTTTCTTTCAGATTATAGTTCCATTATACCGATAATGTGGCTAAGTATGAGGCAATAATTTAGGGTATGCAGCTAGCACAAAAGAGGGGAATAAAAAATTTACAAGCGTTTGGTGATAGTGAGCTTGTTGTCCACCAAATCAAATCACAAAGTGCTTCAAGAAATGACTTGTTGAAGTCATATAAGCATAGAGTCTAGGACCTAATTGAAGACTTTGATGCCTTTAATATCTAGGCAGTGCCTAGAGAAAGAAACAAGGAAGCTCACAGGCTGGCTATAGTTGGTGCCCAATTTGACATTCCCAAGAATGTCAAACAAAGCTTGGATTAGCATGTGAAAGTCATTGTGTAGCCTGTTGTGCCTAATAATATGTCCAGCTGGCAATTATTTGAGAATTATCAGCAAATTGTAAATTTCATGCATGATGAGGCAGAGTTTGCTATTGGTAATCAGTCCAAGTTGTAGGAGCAGTATGGTGACCAAGTGATCCAACTGAAGACCAATAAATTGCCTAGGGGATTGGTCACTTTAGAAAACATATTTGGCACTGATGATCAACCTAAAAGGGAGAAGATGAACATGACAATCAAAAAAAGATGACTATGAAGAGGTAGAAATTACATAGGGAAAATTTCTAAAACATGGCAAGGTATGTGATCAAGCTGAAAGACAAGGTTTTGTTGAACTTTGTAATGAATTTGATGATTTAATTGCTCAGGATTATAGGGATCTAAAATGTTTTAATCCTGGTTTAATCCAACATACCATTGATTTAGACCCCAATGCCAAACTTATCCACCAAAGGCAAAGGCCTATCAACCCCAAAATAGAACCATCAATGAGGAAAGAGCTATCCAATCTCATAGAAGCCAAAATTATTTATCCCATTAAACATTCCTCTTAGGTGGCTAACCTAGTTCTAGTTAGGAAAAAGAATGTGGAAATCAGATTATGTGTGGACTTTAGAGACCTAAATAAGGCATCCCTTAAAGACCACTATCCACTCCCTTCAATGGAGAAAATTTTACAAACAATAGTAGGATCTTAAAGGTTTTCACTCCTAGATGGCTACTCAGGCTATAATCAGATTCTTGTAAAAGAATCAAACTAGTATAAGGCAACCATTACCACCAAATGGGATACCTTGGCTTGTCAGAAAATGTCATTTGAGTTGACCAATGCTAGAGGAACCTTCCAAAGACCAATGCATTTGGCCTTTAAAGGCCTAATCAATGATATTATTCTAGTGTATCTTGAAAATTTGATTGTATATTCTAAGCATACAGTTGACCACTTAGGTCATTTGAGAAGATTTTTTAAAGGATGCAGAGAATACGGTGTGTCATTAAATCCAAAGAAATGCGCGTTTGTTGTATTGAAAGGCAAATTGTTGGGGCATGTCATCTCAAAAGAAGGACTAGCCATCAGCCCAGAAAGAACCAATGCCATTCTATCTCTTCCCCTTCCCAGTCACAAGAAAGGCCTGCAAAGTTTTCTGGGCAAGATTAATTTCATGAGGAGGTTTATAAAATTTTGCTTCAATAGCAAAACCCCTCACCACCATGCTTAAGAAGAATGTTGCCTTCACATGGTCAAAAGAAGGCAATGGATGTTTTGAAGTTGTCAAACAAGCCATTGTGCAGGCCCCTACGTAGATAAACCCAAACTATGAGAAGGATTTTATCCTTTATGCCTTTGGAGGCAAGGAGGGCATATCAACAATTCTGACATAGCAAAATAAGGAGAGGTTGGAGCAGGCAATTGCTTTCTTCAGTCAGCCTCTTAAAGAGTATGAGCTGAGGTATGATTTTGTTGAGAAAAAAAGTGTTTTCTATGGTGAAAGTACTCAAAAACTTCATACACATGCTTTCAAACAAGATACAGTTGATGGTGAACCACCTTGGCATAAAAGAATTCCTTTTGAGCAGAGATGTTAATAAGAAGAGGGCTGGTGGATCATGAAAGTCATGGAGTATGATGTCAATATCAACATCGCCAAGTTAATAGAAGGCAAAGGACTATGTGAGTAGATTGCAATAGAATTTGGAGCTAGAAATGACATAGTATATGCCCTGGAACAAGTCCAATCAACTGGTTTTCACGCTCCATGTGACTGGTATCATAACATGGCCACCTTTCTACAATCAGGTAGATGTCCAAACAGACTGGATCAAGTAAAAAGAAGGTATTCTAGACTCTAATCTATCCCTTATGTTATTGTTGATGGTGTATTTTTTAGGAAAGACGTCAGTGGAGTTCTCCTTAGATGCATTGCACAAAATTAAACCTCAAGGATTCTAGAAGAATTCCATAATGGCTCTATTGGTGGCCATTATTCACCAAGGAAAACTACTCTCAAAATCATGAGGGCTGGTTATTACTGGCCCAATTTGTTCAGAGATGCCCATAGATGGGTAAGGAGCTGCAAAGAATGTGCATTATTTGTAGGTAAACAAAAGTTGGTTACTCTTCCCTTACACCCAATTCAGACTGATCAGCCATTTGCCCAATGGGGTTTAGACTTCATTGGAATGATTAATCCACCTTCCAGTGCTGGTCATAAGTGGATTTTAGTAGCCAATGATTATTTCACAAGGTGGACAAAAGTGGTTTCCTTGAGGGATGCCACAAAGACCTATGTTTTAGATTTCCTTAAGGGAATAGTTACCAGGTTTGGTTTTCCATTCACCATTATTTTTGATAATGTCAAGGCCTTTGTAGGCACAAAAATTAATGAATGGGCACTTAACTATGGAATTTACTTGAAGACATCGTCCAACTATTAACCTCAGGGCAATGGCTTGGTTGTGTGCACAAATAAGAACTTGATCAAGATCATCAAAAGGACAATGGATGATAATCAGAGGACTTAGCATTCCAAGTTGAAGACAGTTCTCTGGGCTGATAGAATCATCCCCAATAGTGCCACTGGCAATTCAACCTTCATGTTGGTTTATGTAAGGGAAGCAAAACTTCCATTATCACTAGAGTTGTCTTCCCTTGAGTTGGCACAGTAGTTAGAATTACAAGAAAATGATGCCATGATTGTGAGGTTTGCCAAACTGATGGAACTAGAGAAGAGAGATACTGCCATGAAGACTCTTGAGGCTCACCAAGATTAGGTCAAAATAACTTTTGACAGAAAATCAACTGGTAAAACATTCAGTGAGGGAGATTTGGTGTTGAAATGGGATGAAGACATAGCTAAAGTTGGGAGACATTCAAAATTTGATGTCATGTCAAGTGGCCCTTATATTATTACCATCTACAAATAGGCCAATGCGTTTCAACTTTCCAAACTGAATGGAGAGGTTCTACCAAGTCAATGGGATCCATCTCAAACCTTGCTTCTAGTATGGTTGTGAGATTTTGTAAAAATGTTAGGTGTGTTTCCTTTCAATAAGTTTTGCTGCACTCTGCTATACCCTCATTAGGAGAATGTTTGCCTTATTGTTTTGTGTTATTTTGTTTCTTGGAGGCATGTTCAGTTTTGTGTTGGTTTGGCCAACCCTTATCGTTGTTGTTGCTGCCCTTTTGACTCTGTGCCCAATGGATTGATAAGGCCTCTAGATCCCAATGTTTAGCTGGAAAACTTCCCTGCATAGTTGCCAAAATGTTGTCCTATTTTGCCTTCAAGACAAATAGCCCAAGGATCCATGAAATTTCTAAGTGTTTTCCCTTTGAAATGCAAGGAAAAAGCCCCCCAAATGGCTAAGTCCAAAATCTTAAGTGTTTTCCTTGTATTTTTGACCTTTTCAAAGTTTAAGAGTTCAGGGTTCTCCTCTTTGCTATGCCATTCTTGTTGGCTCCAAACTCCACCTTGGTTCCTTTGTAATCCGCCTAAGTCTTTTTGGTACCAAAGGTCAAGACTTTCTTCTTCCCTCTTCTTTTTTTTTGAAAGTGGTAGATGGAAGGTTTGATCACCAAAGTCTGCGGAATTTCTCAAATTTGCTTAAGTGATTGAGAATCAAAGGGCAGAGATGTTCCTTGTTGAATTCAAATGAGAATATGTTACTTAGAAAGCCTAGCACATGAACTTTGATATATGCTAACTGGTAGCACATCCATACAGAGGATAGTTATCAAATCCAAGTTGGCTTTGCTCTATTGTGATAGGCTGCCATGTGTACAGGGTCAGTCGAAGGTCTTTAGAGAGTGGTATTGGTGTGTTCCACATGGACATAGAGCACATGATCACGGTGTCAATTAAGTGGGACCCAATGAGGGGCGTGTTGATGCAAACTATTAACACATGGCTGAATTTGACAGGAAGTTCAAAAGGTGAAAGGTCTGAGGCCCAATCCCCGCTGATCTTCATAATTCCTTCTAAGTATTACAGAGTCAGGGATCAGTTGGTTCTCTTAAAATGCACGATGTACGGTGAAGCCCCAACCTCTGAAACTCGACGGTTTCCTTTCTGCTTCTTTCAGACTTTGGAGATTGGGGTTTCCTCCACCATTCAGAGGCCCAATCGGTTGAACATTGATCAGAGGAAGCCCGATCAATTGGGGCCCGACCTGTTTGCCTTCTAGGATCATTCTATTATTCAAAACATGATAGGACTGCTCAACAACCTCCCTGGCTGCCATTAATGCTTCTTCAGCACCTGATTACTTGTGGAAAATGGATTTCTCACTCCCTTGTGCCAATGTAGCTCCTTTGCATTGAATTTTTTGTACCCAAGGCATGGATGGACACTCTTCTTCAGCATATTTAATGGGTAGAGCCATGTGGGTGTGCTCCAAGGACACATCAATGAATTTATTGAAGCATGGGCAACTAATTTTCTTTGTTGACTACTATTTCCCATGTCCATGACTACTACAGTGATTTGTAAAAGCTATATATGCATGTGTAAGAGATGTATTTTGGGTTGGTTAGTTGTTCTTCTGGGCTATTATATAGGTTAGATAGTTTGTTGTCACAAACCTTGTAATGCATTTAGAAGAACCAGTTGGATCTGATTCATTGTGTTTGAAACTAAGCCTTTGATGTCTCCGATGGTGGTTCACCTATGAATGTAATCAGTTATTTTGTGTCTACCTCTTTTGTAACAAATTGACTTCCTTTTGTAATGGCTATTTAGCCTTCTTGATCAATACAATCACTGAAATTTTTCCTCTCTTTATGCTTTTACTCTATTTTTACTTGAAATTTAAGCTTATTCTATGGATAAAACGGTCCCTTCTGTAGTTACATCTTTCTAATTTGAGCCTTTGCTAAATCTATACATCTATGTGAGTCCACGTTAGTATTTGAGATCATTGTTTTGTTATGTCAATCCCAGCTAACACTCTAAATCTAGTGCATCACCTTTTAATTTCAGTTCTTCCTTCTTCTTCTTTTCCCTTGGTAATCAATAGCATTATATTTAGTTGAATTCTCTGGACCTTAAGTCCAGAAAGAGGAACCAACCTTCTCTTGAGGTTTGGTCTTGATTGCAAGGTCCCACACCTTGAGACCAATCCCATGTGTCATTAGAATGGTTGAATGAGCTTCAAGCAAGGTGTAATTTCAGATGATAATAGTTGGCATAGGAAAATTGTTTGGATTTGATAAAAAAAAGAGGTTATTGTGGAGTGACTCGATGTCTAGGTGTAGGTTAAAAAACATTCATAGGTGCAATGGACACCGAGATCTACTCTATCAAAGTTTGGTAATTTTTGGCTTTTAGGTCTCTTAAGAGACTTTACCAAAACCTTGTAGCCTAGAAGGATTGGAATACTTGGGGAATGAAATGAGGCCTCCTCTAGCATTCACCCACCCACCCCAACATGTTGGTGCAGTCAATTTGGCCCCATGAAGTGAAGAATGTAAAATATGGCTCTTGGAACATTATGTTGAACATAAATGACACATTTTGTAAGAATTCATCCATTGTTGGCACAGTCAAACCATTCTGAGTTGATAGAAATTGAGAGGGTTTATTATGAAGGGACTCAATATCTAGCTATAGGTTGAAATGAAACATTTGTAGGTGCCATGCACTCTGATAAAAGATCTGTTAAAGTTTGGCAGTTTTTGTCTCTTAGGTCTCTTAAGAGACTTTACTAGAAACCTATAGCTTGGAAGGATTGGCACACTTGGGGAATGAAATGAGGATTCCTCTTCACCCACCCACTTGACATGATTGCATAGTTGGTTCAACCCCATGAGGTGAAGAATGTAAAATATGGCTCTTGGCAACATTACATTGGATGCCATTGAGACATTTGGTAAGAATGCATTTGATGTTGGCATAGGCAAACTATTTGAAGTTGACAAAAAATGAGAGAGGTTATTGAGGAGGGACTAAACATCTAGCTATAGGTTGAAATAGAACATTCATAAGTAATATGGACTATGAGAAATACTCCATTAAAGTTTGATAGTTTTTAGTTCTTAGGTCTCTTAAGAGACTTTGTCAGAACCCTATAGCTTGGAAGGATTGGCACACTTGGGGAATAAAAAAAGGCATCCTATAGCATTCACCCACCCACCCTAATATGTTGGCATAGTCAATTTGGCTCCATGAGTTGAAGATCATAAAATTTGGCTCTTGGTAACATTACACTGAATGCCACTAAAGGCATTTTGCAAGAATGCATATGATGTTGGCATAGACAAACTATTTGGAGTTGATGAAAATTGAAGGAGGTTATTGTGGAGGGACTTGACATCCAGCTGTAGGTTAAAATAAAACATTCATAGGTGCCACCAACTCTGAGAACTAATCCGTCAAAGTTTGGCAATTTGTAGCTCTTAAGTCTCTTAAGAGACTTCGTTGGAACCATGTGATGGTGATAGGTTGTCATTGATGTCAAAAGTGTGTTCATATTAGGAGGTTGATGATGCAAGGCAGAGAAGTCTCAAAGATTTCATAATGATGATCATCAAGGTTGTTGTGATATTAGCAGTTGATTACTAATCACATTGTATGTGGCAGTTGTTCAGGAATTTGGTGCTTTATCTTCTTGTATAAGTCAAAGGCATCATCTTGAGCTTGATAGAACCACAAGAGATGTTGAGTTTGTAGGACAGAATGTGGTTCTTATCTAAAGACTTCATGGTTAGTTTGTGATCTTTCTTAGTGTGTTGATAAGAGGTTTTCATGTTGTAGAACAATTGCAGATCAGTTATAAAACATAGTCAAGGTTCACTCCAAAATGACTTCAGTATGTGATATGATCAGTTGTCAATAAATGCAATCTATACCAAAAGGTATACATGATATAATCTCTTGGTTGAAGGGTTTTGTCATTTTTTTTAAGACCCATTTTTAAGTCTTTTAAACCCTAAAGTGAAGAGATATGTTTTTCATTAAAGATGTCTAGCAGTAAAGAGGCTTAGCAGGGGCTCGGTGATAAAAGAAGTAAGGCTTCTGAAATTTTTTTTAAAATCCTATCAACTATTTTCCTAAAAATCTAAATGTTCTTCCTCAAACTCTTAGTATGATCTAAAGTAGAAAATGCAAGGTATGAAGTTCATGTAATGTCGGCCTGCACTTTATTTATGTTTGTCTGTTGACCTAATATAGCAGGTCATGTCACTTAATGTGACCTATCAAAGGGTTCCTTATACATACTCTTACCGGCCCTTCTTCCTTGCGTGACTAATGTGTTCAGTCTTCTTTAATGAGCATTGAGCGCCATTTTGAAATCGATGGTTCTCTTTGAAAGTGCGATGGGCGCAAATAAGGACATCAACGAATAGAATTCAAAGCCATTTCAAATCTTGTTGACATTCTATTTTGACGGGCTCACGACTGTCAGTTTCCTTTTAAACTGCAGATAAAAGTTTTCTTTAAAGCTATTTTTTGGTGGCAATGGAAGCCCGATTAGGAAGGGGATTTTTTATAGTTGTTTTTTTTTAGAAGATTTTTTTTGTGAAAAACTTCTATAAGAAATTCTTTCTAATTTTATGTCGTGGCATAAAAATAACAAGGAGAAATCTTCTTTAAGGAAAGAGTTGTTTTTTTTCTAAGAGTCTTTTTATATTTCTTGGAGATGAATGAGAGAGGTCTACAGATTGAAGTTGAAAAAGTGATTTTTGAAAAGACTCAAATGATTTTCTTGGAGAGTCTTACAGATATGTTGCAGATAAAAGAAAAAAAGGTTGAAGATCTCAAAAAGACATTCAATGCAAAAGAAAAATGATTCTTGAAGTCTTGTTGAAAAGAAATGAAGGGTTTAGTTCTCAGAAATTTTATTAGATTTTATTGAAGATTGATTTTTTCTCAAGAAGACAAAAAGTTTGTTTGCAGGAATTTGTAGAGAAGGAGATTTACTTTTTTATGGAAGATGAAAATGAGAAAAGACTTTTACAGATAATTTCAGAGAAAATCAAAATGGAAAATGGAAAGAGTTTTTTTATAAATAAATTGATTTTATTCTGCAAAGCAAAAGGAAGATATTCTGTGATCAGATGCAAACAAATTTTTTTTTAAGAAGAATTTGAAGAGGTTATTGAGAAATTGAATAAGACACAGAGGAATATGAAAAGGTTTTTCTTTGCAGGTGGAAGGACATTCAACTTGTATAAAATTGTTTTTCAGGTGCATTGCTTGTGGGTCTTGAAAGACAGAAATGAAATTTACAGATGATTAGAGATTGAATACATAGAGTGTGAGTGATGTTGTGCAGATTGATGATGAACTGACAGTATCAAATACAGATACATAGATCGACAAGATGATCAGAAAGACAATATGCAATTGCAATGATAATCAGGTGTATTGATTGTATGACTGGATACAGAGAAAAGTAGTGTTGTTGAGCATATCTGGATGAAGGATTGATTTTGAATAGAATGGTCATTTGACAGACACATGAGAGAGAATAAATGTTCTGTATTGAAACAGAGAAACCCTCTGAATTTGTGTTTTCAGTTTGTTCTAAAATAGGGGTTGGTGCTCCTTGAAGCTGGTGCTTCTAAACAGTATGCCAGTGAGGCTTGTAGGTCAGTGAGACCTTAATAGTCAGTGAGACATAATATTCATCCAGTGAGGCTTTGTAAGATGTTTTCAAAGTTAAGCCAGTGAGGCACTTCATGAGTGGTTTTTCTACCCAGAGAGGGTTTTCCACTCCAGTAATTCTTGTGTTAATGATATGCTTCTATGTGTGTGTTTGATTCTATGTTAAGATTTATCTCTATGTGGTCCTGGTCATAATTTTCACTATCAAACTTGTACATATATGTGTAATAGTTTATTGATGACTTTTTCTTTCTGAGTCTTGTAAATCAAAAGTTATAATAAGTTGCAAAAATTTACACAACACTGATTCACCCCCCCTCTCAGTGTTGTCCGAACTCCAACACCATGTAGCCTAGAAGGATTGGAACACTTGGGGAATGAAATGAGGCCTCTTCTAGCATTAAAACACCCTCCCTGATGTATTGGTACTATTATTTCATCCCCATGAGGTGAAGAATGTAAAATATGGATCTTGGCAATGTTATGCTGATCATAAATGATGCATTTTACAAGAACGCGTCCATTTTTGGCACAGTCAAACTATTATGAGTTGAAAAATTTGAGAGAGCTTATTATGGAGGGACTCAATGTCCAATTGTAGTTTGAAATGAAAAATTATAGGTTCCATGGACTCTGAGAACAGCTATGTTAAAGTTTGGCAATTTTTGGCTCTTAGGTCTCTTAACAGACTTTGTCGGAACCCTATAGCCTAGAAGGATTGGCACACTTGGGGAATGAAATGAGGCCTCCTCTAGCAATAACCCACCCACCACAACATGTTGGCATAGTTAATTTATCCACATGAGGTGAAGAACATAAATAATGGCTCTTGGCAACATTATATTGAATGCCACTGAGGCATTTTGCAAGAATGCATATGATGTTGGCATAGACAAACTATTTAGAGTTGACAAAAACTGAGAGAGGTTATTGTGGAAGGACTTGACATCTATCTGTAGGTTGAAATAGAACATTCATAGGTGCCACAAACTTTGAGAACTACTCCGTCAAAGTTTGACATTTTTGGCTCTTAGGTCTCTTAAGAGAATTTGCTAGAACCCTATAGCCTAGAACGACTAGAACACTTAAGTAATGAAATGAGTCCTCCCCTATCATTCACCCACCCACCTCAATGTTTTGGAACTATTGATTCATCCCCAGGAGGTACAGAACATAAAATATGGTCTTGGCAACATTATGTTAAACACAAATGACGTATTTTACAAGAATAAATCCATTGTTGTCATGATCAAACCATTTAGAGTTGATAGAAACAAAGAGAGGTTATTATGGAGGGAACTGACTTCCAACTATAGGTCAAAACAAAACATTCATAGGTTCCATGGACTCCAAGAACATTTCCACTGGATGAAACTAAAGCATTTTGGAACAATGTGTTCCTTGCCACCACAGGAAAATTAAATTGACTTAGCAAAAGTTAAGGTAGGTATTTGTAGGTGGACCTATCATCCACCTATACATGCAGACAATATTTTTCTAGGTTCCATTGTTTGAGAGAACAGTCGGTCCAAATTCGGGCACCTTTTTTTTCTTAGGGCTCTTAAGAGACTATCTTGGTCCAATGTAGCCCAGAATGATCAAGTGGCTTGGCCACCGAAAAGACACCTCCCCTAGAATTCACCTGCCCACCTTAACATTTATCACTATTGGTTCAGTCCTAAGAGGTGTATAATGTAAAATTTCACTCCTACCACATTTCTATTGCATGAAACTAAAGCATTTTGGAACATTGCATTCCTTTCCACCATAGGCAAATGAAATTGATTTAGCAAAAACCAAGTTAGGTACTTGTAGGTGGACCTGACATCCACCTATACATGCAAATAAAACATTCCTAGGTGCCACAGTTTGAGAGAACATTCAGTCCAAAGTCTAGAACCTTTTTGTTTTAAGGTTCTTAAGAGACTATCTTAGTCTAATGTATCCTAGAATGATCAAGAGGCTTGGCCACCGAAAAGATACCTCCCCTAGAATTCACTTGCCTACCTTGACATGTTCATACTGTTGGTTTAATCCCACCAAAAATATGTACTAGATGTATATGTAGTAGTGGCTCACAAATAATATACATATATTAGAAACATACCTTAAGAAGTGTACATGATTATACATAACTAAAGGCGGGTAAATTTATTGTACATAAGATACCTTAAGAAGTGTACATAACAAAACTTTGTGTCATTCCACTACAAATGGACTCAAAATAGAGCTAAAAATTTACATAGAGCTTCATATCGTAAAACACAATAAAAAGGAATACTAAACCATTACATGTTGAATGTTGAATGCACAAGACAACTGAGAGGGGGGCTAAATCAGTTGTAACTTAAAATTCCAAAACCCTCACATACATTTAGATCCACATAGATTCATTTAACCCTTAGACTGTTATGATGATTAAGCATGAAAGAAAATAACATAAACTAAATCAAAGAGACATCAAACACAAGAGAACACCAGATTTACATGGAAAACCCAAGAAGGGAAAAACCACGGTGAGGATTAGCTCACAATATAAAGTAGCATCAACACTAAAAAACAATAGGCTCACTGCCAAAGGGATCACTACCCAAAAGAAAGGCTCATTGCCAAGGCTCACTTCCAGAATAGAGAAGAAGATAGAGAAGATTGTTACAAGGAGGAAACTATCTCTTGATGCAACAGAGTTTTCCACTGCAACACCAACATCACTTCCACAACATCATTGAAGAATTGTAGACACCTTCTACTCACTGCATCCTATAGTCTAACACATGAAAGCTTGCACTACACCACACATTCAATCATGCTATTGTTCACATAAGATTCATTGCATGTACACATGATCATTATCCCTTGACACTTATTTATATTTTCTTCAACCTTGAGAGCATTCTCCAAGGCCAAAAAATCACATTAACCCAAAAGATTCAAATTAGGTATGGACCTAAACATTCCCACGATGGAAAGGAATGAAGGCAAACCTCAAAATGTCTTAGATCAGACCTAAATTCATCCAAGCATGCCACTTCACGCTTTCACAATCACCGAAGCACCTCTTCAATTAGTGTAAACACCCAAGGTTGGCCAAACCTGTGTTAACACAATGAACTTTTAAGTATACTCTTCCTTAAACCCAAAGATGACTTGCTGACCACATGTAAGGCTTCAACACAATCTAGAGTGTTCCACGAACATCCTAAAACATCCTGAAATCTAACAAATTCCTCTACAACAACTTTCACCTAACTGAAGTTTACACTAAAGAACTCAAACAACTCTGTCATATAATGTAACTCAAGAAACCAACTTCTGAAGCACAAAACCATGAACACTTTGAACTGAAGTAATATATAAGCATCGTAAGAACAAATCTAGAACCACAAGGCTAGAAACAAATCTGTAGAGAAATGCAGAGCAAAACAATTTCTCCTAGATGCCTCTGCACAACTCAGAAACACAATCCACACACTAGTGAACACTTCCTCTACACAACAAACCAGAACACCAAATTCAGAATATAATATCTCTTAACAACATATACAAACCGCAAAGACATATCTTCAACATAGAGGAAATGTGGAGCAAAACCAAAATACTACTCTATATACCAAAATGCCACTTCAACACATTGTTTCCTTTATTAATCAAATTTTCTCAAAAGCACTTGGAAACCAATTAGAAAAAACATATTCTTAACATCTTTAGCACCTCTTTAGAGAAACCAAATCACCTTCAGCAAAGCAACTCATCCAAATAGTTCATACCATTGCAACAACCTCAACATCAGAGACAATATCCACTCAACACTAACTACTCATACTCTTGCACCACCAGCGACTCACACAGTTGACATAGTTGACAACAATGACAACACAAGCTTGTTGACATTAATGACAACACTGACTACACATACTTGCAACAATTGATAATCAAAATATAGAAGGAGAAATTAAGGTAAGGAAAAATGTCAAACATGTGAAGGTGAAATGTTAATCATGCCAAACATGTCTCTCTCTCTCCCTATGTCTCTCTCTTCCTCTCTCAATGAGTCTCTTTGTCTTTCCCTAAGCCTCTCTCTATCTCCCTAAGTCTCTCTCATCCTCTCTTTCTCTCTCTCTCTCTCTCTCTCTCTCTCTCTCTCAACTAAACATATGATGTCGAACCTATAGAAGGTGAAACTAAGGTAAGGAAAAATTTCAAACACATAGAAGGGAAACTAAGGTAAGGAAAAATGTCAAACACACAGAAGGTGAAACTAAGGTAAGGAAAAATGTCAAACACATAGAAGGTGAAATGTTAATCATGCCAAACATCTCTCTCTCCCCGTGTCTCTCTCTTCCTCTCTCCCCTTGAGTATATGCTATACCCATAGAAGATGAAATGAAGATAATTAAATCATGTCAAACATGTAGAATTTGAAATGAGGATAAGAAAATCATTCCAAACATGCACAAGATGAAATGAGGATATGCAAACTCCCTATCTCTTGTCTCTCTCTCCCCCAACTAAACATATAATGTCAAACATATAGAAGGTGAAATTAAACTAAGAAAATAAAATGAGGATAAGCAAATCATGTCAAACATGTAGAAGTTGTATTGATATTGACAAGGTCATGTTGCAACAAAAAACATGAGTTCATATTTGTAGATGATCTTCCATATTTTGAAAAGATGTATAATTTAGGGAGTTGCATTGATATACACAAAGAATACAATCTTTGATGAGGTTTTTGTAACAAATTTAAATATAATATAACTATTAGAGGTCAAAAAATTGGATTCCTAAGTACATATTAGTGTTGGATTTGAACTTTTCATAGTTAGGGCATTTATGATTACAACCAACCAAGAGATATTGGACTTGTTGTATCTTGAACCCTATAGCTCTCTATATATATAGTTATTTCTCATTTGTATGGGTTGGAAAATAAGTTCTTGGGACCTTCAATAGATACCTTCTTATTTATTTTTATGTTCTTTATTTTTTCTAAACTAATTCATGATGTTTTAAGTTTATATCTACAATTCATTTGAGTATGACAAATAAAAAACTAAGTGCTTGATTATATACATCTTTTGTATTGGGAACTAAGAAGTTTAGTATTCCAATCTATACATGGAATATGGTGACTTTGAAGGTTTATTCACTATTAGAAAATTGGATCGTCTAATATGCCTTAGCTATAGGGTTTGTTTTGTACTACTTGCTCCAAAAAATCAAATATTACACATCAAAATAATATTATCTCACTCTCTCTCATATTTTTTTATTATTTCTTTTAAGTTTAGTAGGTTTAGTCTTCAATTTGTATTCTAGTTTAGTTTTAGGCTAATTTAGGTTGGTGTGTTCTTGAAATGCTAAATTTTTTCCTCGAAATTCTTTCACTAATAGTTTACACATGAACATGCATAGGGAGGATGAATGAAATAAAATGAGTACTAAATTAGTTGAATTACATTAGTAAAATTTTAATTGGTTAATCAAAACACAATAAGAGGCAACACTTTATTCTTCTTTTTCTTCATTTTCACTAAACTCCCATGAATGAAGCAACTATCATCAACCTTTGGGTTTCCCATGTGTGCCTAGACCAAGTGATATAAACCATGAGGAAATGTTTCTTCGTTTAAGAGAGAAGGTGCTTTATATAATCTTTTGTAGTTGATCTAAGCATGTCGTTTGACCCATCCAAACTAACCTTTTTGGAAGGTTCACCAAAATAATAGGCAAGGTCTAGTTGTGCTACAAATTTAGTTGTCTTTGTCACTAGTATTAGGATTAGAATGGGCTACAAGAGATTAAGCACTAAAAGTTGCATCATTGTTTCTTCTTGCATTATTGCTACAAATTTTCTTCTCTCTATAAACCATGAGGAGATGTTTCTTCTTTTAAGAGAGAAGGTGCTTTATAGAATCTTTTGTAGTTGATCTAAGCATGTCATTTGACCCATTAAAACTAACCTCTTTGGAAGGTTCACCAAAATAATGGGAAAGGTCTAGTTGTTCTACAAGTTTAGTTGTCTTTGTCACTAGTATTAGGATTAGAATGGGTTACAAGAGATCAAGCACTAAAAGTTGCATCATTGTTTCTTCTTGCATTGTTGTTACTCTCTCTCTCTCTCTAAACATATAATTTCAAACATATAGAAGGTGAAATTAAGGTAAGAAAAAATGTCAAAAATATAGAAGGTGAAATGAGAATATGCTAGTTTATTATTAATTTTTAAAGCTTCTCTTTGCTTCAAGGATATAAAATTATCTACTAACAGTACCAACCACGAGAAGGTGGAAGCTTGTTTAGCACCACTAATCTACATTAATAACACTACAATAAATAAATAAAGAAAAGAAAAGAAAAATGTAATCAAATCACAAAACTTAAGAAGTTTACATAACATACCTTTGTGTCTTTCCACTAATTCAATCCAATGAACCATGTGGATTAGTTCTAGTCTTTATGGTGTCAAGTATTGCTTCATGGTCAGACCCACGAACTTTCCACAAGTTCTTATTCAACGATATACCCCCATATTTTATCAATTGAACTTTCGATGCCACAGTAAGGTTAGAATAATGAAGAATTTTCCTATGTGTGTCAAAGTCCTTGAACAACCACACATCGGACTTCTTCATTGGATACCTTCTAAGCCATGTTCCAGTAACAACCACTAATCCTATAGGATACTGAATGTTTTCTCTATCTATGATAGAAGCTATCAATTTATTTTCTGCCTTAGCACAATGATTTAAATAATAATATGTTCCTTCATCATTATCTTCATCTGCAATAACTGCATAAACATGCCCTACATTATATTGCACAAAAAAGTTTAATTCAATAAATGATACAAAAATACTACATCATAATCTAAATATATTCATTTTCATTAATTAATGTGTCTATAATACCTAGTTCAACTATGTTTCAAATATTATGAAAGTTCATGATTCCATTTGCATGAGTTGTAGTGCTCTTGGAAGTCGATACGTCTCAATTGGGCTTAATGTTCTAGTACACCATTCATTGACTCATTCTTTTGACTCACACTCATTCCAAGAAAAATCTATACATGAGGAATAGAAGCACACCATATACCTCATATGAATAGTCCATGAAGCTACATTTGATATACTAAAAGAGTGGAACTCACTCGATCATGTCACTATACAACAATCTTCATATTTTACAATGTTAGCTTCTTCTATCAACCAAAAAAATCTATGAACTATAGAGTTACACTATTTAATGATGGATGTGGCATTTGTAAACTTTGCATTGTCTTTGTACTTCAACTCTTCTTATGTTAAGGCTCTTTTAATACATGCTCCAACACCATAATGCTCCTCTTTTCCATGCCCAGCCTTAAAGAAATTCCATATATGTTAAACACCACTCATTATATGCATCCTACTCAACCAGTAGATCATCTATGAATTCTTAAATTGTGATGCAGACTTATCTAACCATATGATATGCTAACCAAACATGATGTTCCTGCTACTCAAATTACCATAGAAAATCTAAAAGCAACCTTGCACAAACTTTGTATAATCTATGTGATCATCACTAATATAAAAATGATACTCCCTCAAGATCTTTCTATCTTCCTCCGTACTATTGAGTGCATGAATGAATGTTATATCCACAAATATAGCAATCTAAGTGGAGTTGTAGTACTGTGATTGAACCTCATTCTGTGGTTGTAGCGTATAATTATCTACAAAGTCTACAATTGACACAATCGTATGAAGAGGAAATTTGTCCTTGCATAACTTGAATTGCAATTCCAACCATTGAGATCTATGTGTATGCCTTGCATACTCATACACTATATTTTCTTTAAAAATTGGCATAAATGCAAATACTAGTATTTATTCACTCACCAATTCACACCATTTTGTCTCTATCATCTTTTAGAGTGTATGACACTAACTTATATTTTCCAAAAGGTTTTATTTCATTTCCAATTGCATGTGTATTCTCCATGTGTACACAAGATCTCAAATTTTGCAAACCACCACAACTATCACATGGGACATCCAAACATGATTTCTTATAAAACAACTATCCATCTACTATTTCACAAAAAAATCTTGAAATGAAATCTCTTGCTGATTTAGGTGGATCTTCTATCATACACTCCCGCAAAATATCATTAGTATGCAAAGATATTGTTGACCTATTTTCCTCTACCTAGAGTCAAATAGCCCAACTTAAAAATCTTGTTGAAATCCCTTGAAATCTAGCTCTGCAAGCCTAAAAACCTTCAAATTCTAGTGTTCTACCTTGTAAAAATCCTTGAAAATTCATTAGGAGAATCCTTGCAAAAAACCCAAAAAAACCCAGAAAATTGAATCTTTTGCCTCATTTTTTGCCCCCCTTTTGGCCTTTATTGGCAAAGTTTCAATTTCCTGAAGTACTCAAAAAATGACTAAGGCATAAGGCTTTTCCTTCCCTTTATTAGAAAAATTTGGGTTTTATGAACTCGAGCGAAGTTCACTTTTTCTTAAGTTCTCCGATTGGCTGATTTGCCGACAAAGAGGTTGAGGATCAAAATTTTGGCTAAGGCATGGGAGAAGTTCCCCTTTGTCGGCAGGGTTTATGTTTCACGAACTTTGCAAAAAGTTCATTTGTTTCAATGGTTTTTCGATTCAAAGCTTCGCTGACAAAGGGCCAAGGGTGTAGATTTTCTCAAAAAGTGGCTAAGGCAAAGGAAGGACAATGCTTGTTGGCAAAGTGAGAAGATCACAAACTTTGCATAAGTTTGAAAAACCAAAAGTTCATTGACGGAGTATTTTGCTGATAAGGCAAAAGAGGCAGAATGGAAAAGGGGGAAGATTGGAAAAATTAGCTAAGTTAAGAGAAAGAAGGAAAGGCTTGTCAGCAAAGTCAGTAAAGAGTGAACTTTTCATAAGTTCAAAGTTTCGATGGTTCGTTGTTGAGGCAAATCACCGACAAAGAAGCAAAGAAGAAAGGTTCAATAAAAGGAAAATGGGTTGATAAAGCAAAATCGGCTAAGGCATTGAATGGTTCGGCAAAGGTGAGTTTTGTCGATAAAGGAAAAATACAAGGCAGAAAATGGCTGAGTAAAGATTGAAAAGGAAGGCCTTATCGACAAATCAACAATTCACTGAGCTTCTCAAAAGTTCAAAGTTCATTAAGTTCGCCGATAGGAGGCTTTTGCCGATAAGGAAATGATGAAATAAAGCCAATGACAAAGTTTGCAAAGGTGAACTTTTGCCAATAAAGGGGCAAGATAGAACCAAAAGCAGGGTTTGAGAAATTATGATTTTGCCGATAAGGCAAAAATAGGCAAACTTTGGCAAAATGATGTTTTACTGATAAAGAGACCATGGTTCAGTAAAGTAAATTTTTATCGATAAAGGGAAAAGTGGCCCAAGGCCAAGGTTCAAAATTCTTCATTTTTTCTGAAAAAGGAGGCCAAATTCAAAAAAGGATAGATTTTCTGACAAAGGCAAAAAGCGATGAAAGAATAGGAGTTTGTTGATAGGCCACTTTTGTCGATAAGGAAAAAAGAAAGCAAAATGTAAAGTTTGAAGTTGGAACTTTTTTCCGATAAGGCAAAAGAAAAGACTGGATAGTTCTAAGAAAATGATTTTTTCTGATAAGGCAAAAATATGGTGAAAATGAGTAAAAGAGACAACCAAAAAAAGTTTAGAAAATGACTTTTTGTCGATAAGGCAAAAGTATGCATAAATGAAATAACAGGCCACAGTTCACAAACAGATAAAGTTGCCGACTGAATATGAAAATGTGCAGAAAACAGAGACACAATGGTCTATAAATATAGAACTAGCTAACAAGGCACAATTTAGGCTAGAATTTCTAGAAAAGATTGAAATAAGAAAAAATAGAGTTTGTAATATATTGTAAACTTTAAATATCTAAATGTAGATATTTAAAGTGTTGTAAAAGCTCTGTGAAAAAGGGATTTTGGAGGGAAAATTTATTTGATTTTCCTCATCTACCATTAATGCATATCTGATCTTTCAACTACCTCAACTACTCCCTTCCTAGATATTTTTGCATTTATTGTTGCAGGTTGATGAATTCGCTGTTTGCATTGAAGGCAAAATATCTCCTAGCTGCTCCATAATCCAAGATATTTTATGTAGTTAATTTTAACAGATAGACATTCCCTTTGACAGTGATATTTTCTGACAGGCCCATGGGTCAAATTTATTGTGAAATGATTGAGGTCAATGTAATCAAATGCTATATATGCATATCTAAAAGATGTAATGAGGGTTGAAAAATAGTTGCAAGATAGTTGAATTTCTTATTTTCTTCTATATTTTCAAATAGAGCCATCTGATGTAACCTTGTCTTTTTGATGAAATACACATTGTGTTTTACCTCTTCATGCTTGTTTTTAGCACTGTGTAAATTAGGATTGATTTGTATGTGAATGTTTGTTCCTTACAATTATGTTCTACTCTTACCTCTATTAAAATCAGCTAGACTTGTATAAGTTTATCAGCTGTATCTAGTTATTTAGTGCATTCTCAATACAGTGAGAGATCCATATTCAAACCTGGTGTATCACCTCCATTAATTTCTAGTTTTATCCCTCTTTCCCTTTTCCTAAATAGTGGATAGATTAGGTTTAGTCTTAGGATAGCTGAATCTCTTATTCAACAAAGGAACCAGCCTCTCTTTGGAGATTTGATCTCCCTACAGGGTCCCACACCTGGAGATCATCTCAATGTTTCACTAGATTATTAGATCCCTAAAAGCCATAATTTTCAAAAAAAAATCATAATGCATAGAAAATTCCATGTGAACTCTACAATAACAAGTTGTGTGTGTGATTTATTTTGAAATAAAAAGGTCTTTTCCATTTAAAAATGCATTTGACTAATTTGAATTTGAGGATAACTCTACAAATTCGGAGAAAAATTATGTTTGAGTGATACCCAAAAAAATGCTTTGGATGTGGCTCACAATTTTGACAACCAATTCTCCTTTTTACAACATCCCTTTGATTAGGAGATACTCTTGTGTTATTTCTCCAAAATTCCTCAATTAGGGCTTTTAAGGCTTCAACTATGAGTTTATGTTTTCATGGGAGTCTATTGAAAAATGCCCATGGTTCATTGCTATTCAGGTCCTCAACTCTTTCACACCTCACAATGGCTTTCACCAATGTTTTTCTTATCAAGTGAGATTTCTCTTTTTTATTGCTCACTGTAGTTGATATAATGACATGTCATGTAGCATTACTATCTTTAGTGCATGATGTGGAACAAATGCTTTGATATGCATTGATTAGATTTTTTGCTATTGCTATTTGATGTTCTTAGACCAAGAATCTTCATGACTGGCTTAAACTTATGTTTTTTCATCATTTCAACAAACAATTGACATCTTCTAGTTTCACTTATGTTTTCAAAAAATATTTTTTATATCTTATTCACATTTCTTCTACAAGTACATTTAGGAATCTTATCAAGCATTGGTTTTAGAATATTCTCATCAATTTCAATAAAAAACTTAGGCTTTTTATGAAAAATTCTAGGTGTTCTCAAGGGAAAACTTGAATCATTAGATATTTTTTTCTCATTCAAAACTTTGTCAATCGGTGTAACATCTATATTCACATTTGAAAATGCATCATCATTGAGAATTTTCTACAATATCAAATTGAGATGGCAAAGATGACATACCTTCAACTCCTGCATTCAATTTCTTACTTGCATGAAGTTTTTGCATTCATTCCCCTTATTTCTCCAAATCATTCTCTCTCTTGGATGCTTCATGATCCAATTCAATTGGAAAAGATGGTTGATCTTCATTTATAGAGTTTAATCTCTCATTTTCATGAAGTTCTCTCATTTGTTCTCTTTTCTTTGCATTCTTAGCTTCATGCTCCTCCGGTGTTTGAGTTTTTGGTCATTTCCTTGGCATGATATTGAATTCTATATCAACCTAAAAAAATGGTCAAAAAACACAAACAATAATCAATTTATTAAATTCAAATACAAAACATGCAATTAGAATGTGTTTGTCAATGTAAGACAAAAAATTAGTTAATTTAGTCAATCAAGTATTCCAATTCCTCAAAACATGAAAACAATGATTTGCAATATCAAATTTGATTTTAAAACATCTAATTGGAATCTTCTACATTGGCACAAGAATAAAAAGTGAAATAATTTTGTCAACCAATCATTTTAGATCCTAAAAAGCATCAAAAGCGTGTTTGTATGTCAGAAAAGCATAGATCAGGGGAATAAACATAGAATGTGGGTCCAAAATCATGTGATGTGCATTTTTGCAGGTCATTGCTCAACATTTTAACTGATCTAAAATGTGACTTTGTTTTTTACTACTTTGGGAAATTCCAACCCTAAGGGTTGGATTTGCTTTGGGCATCCAAAGGGTTGGACCTACCTTTTGAGCTCCAAAAATGTGTTTTCAACAAAACATAGAAAATCAACTAAATCTTGAGTGTGCTCTCCATTAGGTTTACATGTTTTTCAATGTTAATGTGAAAACTTCTAGGATGACTTTAAGTTTTTTATTAGCTTTCTAATCATGTAATTGTTTTCTAAAATCTAATAACATTAAGGTTTTTGTCTTCAATTTCTTTCACTAATGTAGCCCTTTTTTTACAAAAAAACCTATACATAGTATTTCTGGTGTCATTTTTTATGTGTTAATCAAAATTTGACATAAATTACATTTTTAGATTTTAGACTCTATTCTATACACATTGAAAAACAATGATTTTTTATTAGTTTTCAAAAAAATTAGGGGGGGTGTCGAACTCCATTATTTACTAATATATTGATGTAGAAAGGACATACATACTACTCAACAGACCAACATATCCCTTATCAAGCAATCTACTGGTTACATAACGTGCTACATTTACATTGTCAAACTAGGGAATCATATTCTTCTTGGATGATACCTGTACTATGTGTACAGTTAAGGATTCCTGAGTTTTACCCTAGAGGTTGTGTAATGGAAATAAAGCAACTAAGTAAATAGGAATAATGGAAAACAACTAGATTATCTAACACATCAGTATTCAAATGTCTTTATGTAACTTCTATGTAAAAGAGGAAATAACAAGTGGTTCAGTCGGTGATCATCTTGACTCAATGGACTTGACAACACAAACTATCAAGGTTAAACTACTTCACATGATTCATAACAACAAAACATCAACCATACACACACACACACACATATATATATATATATAAACATGTACAATTTATAAACTGAACATATGAACAAGGAGGAGAAGCATAGTACCTCAAGTGGCCGGCTTGAGTGGTTGTGATCCCATAAGATATAACTAAATATCTACTGGATCTTTGTAGTCATAAACAAAACTCAAAAACACATACTCCTTTATTGAATGCTAAAAGTAACAAGGATACAACAAAATCTGGTAGTGTATCTCTGTTCAAAACTTGTATGAAAAACAAAATTTAATCTTACTCCATTCAATCTAGCTAATTGAGATCAGCATTATTTTTATGAGTAAAGCTACTAAATAATAAATGTCTTAACTACCCATTATCCCACATCATAGGAAAAGGACTTTATTACAAAGCAACAAAAAAAGGAAACTAACATGAAGGTGGTAGAGATACACAGTCCTACTATAATTCTACCTCTTCATTATCCATAAAGAATAATCATGACTTAGAAACATAATCATAGAGCACGATTTGGGTTCCTTAACTGCATCATTTATTGAAAGATAACCATTATAGAGTCATCGGTGACTCATCCAAGTTAATTCAGGATCTTCCTTTGGCTGTAGGTACATGTATCGTCTTCTGCAGATATCAACATCTCCTTCGACTATGGGTTGTTGAGTGTTCTTCATGATATAAAGCCAAGCTTTTGCTGCATGAGGAGTTAGTACTCTATATAATATTTATGCATCACTACCACTTAGAATCAACATAAAATACTAACTTATCACATGAACAATCTATTATCCACACATAATTAATTATCAGCATATTATATACCATCTTCATGCTTCAGTGTCTTAAGGATAAACATGGACATAGTTAATACATATATAAGTCTGGAAATGTCTTTGGTAAATAGGTAATTAAAGCAATAAAAATAAGACAAATGATGGTCCCATCACATCCCCCAACTAATCATTTTGCTAGTCCTCCAGCAACCAAGGTCTTAGATTGCATTGGAGGGCTATCTCCGTGTAGTCTGTTGACTCTTCTACTCCTCCTTCATGTCTAAGGTAGAATCCTTTCTGGCTTTCCAATCTGTCCCATCTATTGTGTTCAGCATTCTGATTAGTCCTCTATCCCATCCAATGTGGAATAGGATAGAGAAATAGAGGAGGATGGAATACTAGTGGTAACCATGTTATCCCATGTTCCTTAGCTAACCTTATATATCTTTGTGCTCTATGAATTGTTGCTAACAAGTTAAAGACAGAGTGAGGCTCCTTTCTCTGTAGTGCTGGTGTCAATTTCTTCCATCTGTCTTGTGAAAATCTCACGGTTTCCTTACCAATTCCCTAAATTTCTGATAGTCCATGGCTCTGCATTCCAACAACTTATTTTCTACCTCTTGACGTTCAATCAAGTCCACCCATTCCTCCACTATCTTCCAGGGGTTTGGACATTTGTCCCTCAACTTGAGAGGGATTGACTTCTCTCATTTATTATATTGTTTCATTAATTCTCCCCTCCTATGCTCATTATGAATAAATGAGGCCAAGGCCCTCAATTGTACATCTCCAATTACAACTAGGGGATTCCAATGAGTTTCATAAGGAATGACAAGTTCATGTAGGTAGAATTCACATAATTAGTTTTGCAATTTAGGGGTAGATTTTTGGTAAGTGGTTAGGAACAAGTTAGGTGTCAATAAGGAGGAGGAGCATCATTGTATAGTTGATTAAATTGAAAAATCAAGTACTATTCTTGCAAGTAGAGGGAATACACCCTAGCAGTTGGCTTACATCTCATCATTTGTATAGTCATGTCTACCATTCCATCTATCTTGAACTTCAACCTCTTTATCTCTACATTTTTCATCTCAATTTCCATACCATGTTTCTCCTTCATTTCACCTTGTTCCTTTACTAGTTTGTCTATTTCATTCCATATTTGTAAGGTGACTAAAAGTAAGGTAATTGGAGTAGGTTCTCCAAATTGTTCTTCTGGATGCACAGGCTCTTGATTTCTCCTATTTATCCCAATGATGGCCAATTGAGCTAATTGTTCAAGCCTTGATCCCTATTTCTAGTAATCATGCAATTTTCTTCTAACTTCCTAGCCTTGTCATTCAATCCAGTTGTTTCTGTTGATAATCCTTAAGTTTCTCCTCAACTCTGCAATCTTCTGCATTGCCTGTTCTAACTCATCTTTCTCACCCTCTGATGTTTCTTTGGATTCTAACAATAACTCTTCTTCTTGTGGTTCATCTTGAAGGATTAAGAAATCTGGTTCCTCATTATTAGAGAGAGGCCTATGACTTTTCCTGGCTATCCATATATCTTCTTCCTCAAACTCCTCATTAGACTCCTAAACAAGTGTGTAACCCAAATTTTTCTATCCTCTATCAACAAACATATGCTCCCTCTCAGAGTCGGGATCAAGATCAACTACATTCCTTTTCTCAGGTTCCCCTAAAAGTTATTTCTCTTTCAGGCAACTTGAATGCCTACATGTTAGAACAGGGGTTCCTTAGTTGTCCTTAGCTCTAGAAGAAGTGGATTTTCTTTTCTTGGTAGCACTTGGAATAGAAGAAGTTTCATGGGGAGTTTCAAATGCTGGGGTTTCACATGCAGTTTCAGAAGCTATGGTTTCACATGCAGTTTTAAAAGCTCAGGTTTGTGAGATAGAAGCTCTAGGCTGCAATTTCCATTTTAGCTTTCTCTTTTTATAGATTTTGGTCTAAGGAGATACATGTTCTACAACTAGGGTTGAAATAGGTGAGATTGTAGGTGCAGGGGAACTCGCATGTTGTTCAATGGGTTCAACAGAGATTGGAATTGGTTGCTCCTCAACAAATGCATGGCTACAGGAAGGAGAAGCTTCTAGGTGAGAAGTCTCTATGTATGCCTCTTCTTCTACTTCTAGTTCCACTCTCATCAGCCCTTCATTAATATGATCAACTTCAAGAAATCATTCCCAAGAAAACTTAGTGTAATGGTTAGACAAACTCCTCTTCACTAACAGGACAATCAAACCATGGTGGGACTATGAGGACTAGCAATTTATTTTTCTATATTCTGCAAACATCCTCTTTAGCAAATTGAACAAAAAATTAGGAACATTAACTATCCTTCCATGATGAAGATGGCTTAGGAGTTTAAAATGAATAGTATAAAGTAAAGACTACCTTCCATCACATGTAAGGTACTTAATAACCCAAGAAGCTATTGAGGCCAAAAACCAAGGTAAGGAAATTTGTTTAGTACCTTGAGAGGTTAATTCCAACCTTTCTCTTAGTCATATGAACTCAAATCTTGCAAAAATGGTGTCCGCTTTAACAAGAAATTCCTCCCCAGCTTCTCATAACCCTATGACCTCAGCTATGGCTGCTACAGTAACATCAACCTTTAAACCTTTTACTATAGCTTTGTTATTATGGAATGTCTCTATAAACTTTTGAGTAATGTCCTCATTACACTCTGTTATCCTGAGAAAATACTGCAACCAACCTACCTATTGAAAAATTGCCAAGGACTCAACGTCAGCCAATAATGCTGTGTGAATAGTAGGCTTTCTTCTTATTGGATCACCACCCCTTATGATATCTCAAGAAAATTCAATCTATTGTTTCAACTTGGTGTTCTTAATCCTCTATTTCTATGCTTTGTTTTCAATTTGTTGTGTTCTCAATATCCTATTTGTTTGATACCTGATGCTACATACCAAGACATTATTACCAGTTACATTTGTCATTTTCTTGCTTAGCTTGAATGTAATGTGGCGGATGGTAATAATTATGAAATTAGGAGGTTGGAAGTTGATTTGAAGTTTGAATGTACATGGAATAATTCAAATCCCTGCTAACTAAAATTTCATTTGTCCTCAAATGAGAAGGACTGGAAAGGGTACGGACAAACAGGTTGAAAGCATGTCAAATGGATATAGTATGTAATATTAATTAGATGCAAATAAAGAAATTCATGAAAGAAGTAGCAACTAATGTCAATTAAAGTGATGAATGAGATAAATACCATTCAAAACTGGAATAGGTGTATGTAAACATGATTGCATGGCGGCTTGAGGTGATGTACTTGACTAATGAACTGAAGCGAATCATAATGATGTGATAGTGATATTAACATGGTGTGCTAATGGAATGTGTTGGATGTGTGACATGTGGCAAGGGAGTACTATCCGTTGAAAAGATGGTGGCATGCATATGCGGGTGCAAAAATATACTACAGGCAATATTGGATGCATGCATGCAAGCACATCGTGAAATAAATAGGTCCCATGTGTAGTGGTTGCAGGTGCAACTTTCAAAGGTCCCAAGTGAATGACAAACCTATGACTGTGGGTGCATCATAGACAAGTCCCATGTAATAGTAGATTACCTTTGGCTACAGGTCCCTTCAATGAAGTGGTTGAATCCCAAAGGAAATTCCTAGTGGAGAATGGTGTTGAAATGATGGAGCTTGAACTTTTGATAGGAATATCACCATGTTTTATTGCTATTGCTATGTGGTGTGTGTGCATTGTGTATTTTTATTTATGTACAAAGTTTGGAGAACTCAAATTGACTTATAGAACTTCAGTCAAGATGATAGCTTGACCTAAACTCAGAATAGTATTATCAGTTGGTACCTGGTTGGAATCCACTATAGATGTAGAGGGCTATGAAATGTCATTCAATTTGGTAACTGGGTTTAGTTCTGGAATAGTGTTGTCAACTAGTTTTAGAGTGGAGACCTCATCTAAGGAAAGAGGCTCTGAAACATTATGAATCATATATGCCTTTAATTACTGGAGAAATGTGGCTTTATCCAAAGGCTTCTTATACAATTTCAATCTATGCCTATTAACCATAAGTGAAAATTTGACTTGGTCTATGGTGGTTAATTGGACTACACCATTTGTGAAAACCTCCTTGATCTCATAAGGCACTAACCATCTAATCTGCAACCTACCCTTATGATCTTTGTATCTAGAGTCATGGAGAAGTTCCCAATCACCTACCTGAAAGTTCTTAGTTTTGATGTACTGACAATGCCATTTGATTCTTTGATTTTTTATTAATTCAGTGTGATAGACTACTTCCATCCTAAGCTCCTCTAATGCATTAATCTAATGCAATATTTTTTCTTGATATTTTGATAGGTCCATACCAAGTTAGATAGTTGTTCTCAATGTTTTATATTCAAACTCAATAGGAAGGACCACCTTCTTGCCATAAACTAACTCATAAGGTGTATATCCTATTGTAGTCTTCCATGTAGTTCTATATGCCCAAACTGCTTTGGAGAGTCTTGCTGCCCAATCCTTCCTATGCACAACAATTATCTTTGTCAATATTGCCTCAAGCTCTTTGTTGGTCACCTCAACTTGACCATAGGACATCGGATGATATGGGTTGGAATTTTTATGCCTAATTTCATATTCCTAAACAAGGCTAGCAATTAGTGCAGATGTAAACTGTAGTCCTTGATCTGTGACTATTTTCCTTGGGACACCATACCTTGTAAATATTTCTTCATAGAGGAATGTCTCAACCTTACTATCTTTGGTTGTTGTCAAGGCTTTCACTTCCACCCATTTTGTAACGTAATCAGTGCAAACAAGTATATATTGCTTGTGGTTAGAAGGTGGATCTATGGGTCCAATAAAATCAATACCCCACTTGTAAAATAGTGTGACCACTAGTTGTGGTTGTAGAGGCATTTCATTCTTTCTTGTAGGTTTGCCCATTCTTTGATAGTGGTCACATCTTCTTGTCTAGAGAGCTATATCTTTACACAATGTTGGCCAATATTAACCAGTGTTCAAAATTTTGACTACTGTCCTCTTGGCTGCAATGTGTCCACCACAGGGTTCATCATGATAAGCTCTGAGGATTTCATACACTTCATATTCCCTAATACACCTTCTCATAATATGATTAGGTCATGTATAGAAGAGATAATCAAATACCCATGAATAAGGAAAGAGTTTTTCTACAAGGTGGCACCTTTCTCTAGGTGAGAGGTGTGGAGGTGTTTTCCCTATGACAAGATAATTTTCTATATCTGCATACCATGGAGTTTGTATAGTAAGTGCAAATAAGTGTTCATCTGGAAAAGAATCATCAATGACTGGTTCTTCAATACAAGTTGGAAGCCTGGAGAGAAAATCAGCAACAACATTGGCCTTCTCTAGCTTGTCTATAATGGTGATATCAGATTCCTGAAGTAGCAATAACCATCTAACCAATCTTCCACTTACCAATGCTTTATTCAGAAGATATATCTTATTGTTGCATGGTCAGTGTGAATGAAAATAGGATAACCAGTGATATAATGCCTAAACTTATTTATTGCATAAACAAAAAGTAACATCTCTTTCTTAGTAACAGTATAGTTATGTTCATCACCTTGAAGATTTTTGTTGATGTAATAAATTGCATATTCCACATTACCTTTTTTCTATCCTAGCACAACCCCTATGGCAAAATTAGAGGCATATGTATGTATGTGGAAAGGTATTACCCAATTAGGTCCTCTAAGTATAGGTTTCTTTGTTAATGACTCTTTGAGATGGTCAAAGGATATCTTACAATCAATTGTCCAATTAAATTTTGCATCTTTAGAGAGTAATACAAACAAAGGAGCAGCAATCTTACTAAAATCCTTTATAAATATTCTATAATGCCCTATATGACCTAGAAAACTTCTAACATCCTTCTATTTTTGAGGGATAGGTAAGGTTGAAATGATTTCAATTTTGTGTGGATCCACTTGAATTCCTGCTTTGGACACAAAATGACTAAGCACTACTCCTTCCTGCATCATCATGAAACATTTTGAATCATGACTAAGGAACATATTATGATCCTGACATCTCTGAAATACTTTTTCAAGGTTCTTCAAGGCCTCCTCATAGGACTCTCCATAAGTGGTAAAATCTTCCATATAAACTTCCACAGAGTTATGAGCAATGTCAGCAAAGATGCATAAGAAAACACTTTGAAATATGGCAAGAGCATTGCAGAGTCCAAATGGAAGAACAGAATAGGCATATGTCCCCCATGCGCATGTAAATGTGGTCTTATCCTAGTCTTCAGGGGCTATCTTGATCTGGTTATATCCACTAAATCCATCAAGAAAAGAAAAATACTTTTTACCAGCCAAAGAGTCCAGGACTTGGTCAATGAAAGGAAGAGGGAAATGATCTTTCCTAGTGGTAGTATTTAATTCCCTATAGTCTACAGAAACTCTCCACTTACCTCCTTTATTTGACACTATAACTAGTGGAGACACCCATTAGCTATCTGATATTGGGTATATGAATCCTGCATCTAGTAATTTTTGCAATTCATTCTTCACTATGTCTCTTATTGTAGGGTTCATCCTTCTTTGAGGCTATCTAACTGGTCTACATCCTTCATTAATGTATATCCTATGCATACAAAGATTGGGGTCAATTCCCTTCATATCATGATAGTCCCATGCAAATGTTGTCTTATGAGTTTGTAGCATTTTACTCAGCTCAGTCTTCTAGACAAATATCAATTCACTGTTGATATTGAGTGTTCTCCCAGGTGTAATGTCAACTGGCACTGCCATAGGCATGACAAAGGCAACATCCAACCCTGATAAGTTGAGACTACAACTATGAGGCGGCAACTGATGAAACATTTTGCTGGTGGAAGCATGGGCTAGAGTAGTCATTGTAGGTAGAACACTATGAAGGGGACAAGCCATACATATTAGATATGGGTCTTGTTGTATGTCTATTCCATAATTGTTTTGTATTACATTAGAAAGTACTTCATCTTCATCCCGAATAGCCAGTAGTGGGTCTCTTTCAATTGTCATTAATGTATGAAGAGAATATTGGTCAGGATCCCCTAGGTCTGGGCAAATGGATTGCTCCATATCAACAAAAGGTTGAGCAAGTGGATAAAGGACCAATTTCTTTGTTACATTCCCATTGAAAGTTATCATATTTCCTAGTCGACATCCTATGAAGGCATTTGTTGTTGCCAATCAAGGTCTCCCTAGGATAAGTGGATATCCTCCTAGGCTAGCCTTGGGCTACAAAATCATAAAATCTATAGGGTATTCCCATGAATCCAATGTGATAACAAGGTCTTCAATAATCCCCTTTGGCTTGACTATGGACCTATCTATCAACTGGAGTACTGTGGGGGTACGTCTTAAGTTATCTAGCTAAAGGTTAGTCATTGTTTCTTTTGTCATTACATTGATGGTTTCACCTAGGTCAATCAAGGTGTTTTTGATAAGGGTACCATTGATGTTTACATCAACCACAGGGCTTCCAAGATCTGCGTATTTTGGGACAGCCAAGTTACCTAACATGATATCAACAAGTTGTCCTATAACATCGACTGTCTGAGGATCTTTTCTCTTCCTTCCTCATTTCTTAAGGCATAAATCTAGTATGGCTTTGGTGTAAATGGGCACATCCTTGATGGCTTGGATGAGGACAATTTTAACACAAACATCTTTTAACTACCCCATGAAATCAAAATCAAGTTCAGATGGAGTTGGTTTACGGTGCATTTTCAATCTCTCTGGAAATGGAGGGCTTCTATTAATTGTTTCTTCTTGCAGAGATATTTTCTTAGGAGGCTTTTGCTAGTTATTTAGATGGTTGGCAGTGACGGAGGGTTGTTCTTCATCAGGAAGTTCTATAATGAGCGGTGATGATGGTCCAACAAGCATCTTTCCTAAGCGCAGGTGCACATCACTAACTTCAATCGTATAGGTTGTGTATTAGATGGCCTCATTAGTATAGGCCTACTGAACAGGCTTGTTTTTAGGGTTAGGTGTATGTTGTGCTAGCAATTGAGTAGCTCTAGGCTAGGTAGGAGTAGGTGAGACTGTATTTGGTATAAGGGTAGGTTGCTCAAGTAGAGTTTGTTGTGGCTGCGGGGAGTTCACATTTGGATTTTTCCAAGATTGTTTTCCACACCATTGTTGTGGCCATGGGTTTTGATTAGTATACCATTGTAGATTATAATTTGAGGATTGGGATGGTTTTATGGCCATACCCCCTACTACTGGGTCTAACTAGGTGTCATGGTTGCCCATTGTTGTTGTGGCCAATTATACCAAGGTGCATTATTCCAATTATGAGAGTTTGAGATAGGTGGTGCAAATGGTATGGAGTTGGTCAAGGGGTCTTGAGGCATACCTTATCTATGTTGTCATGGCCTTCATTGTGCAATGTAGAACACTTGACCTTCTTCATCTTCTATGGCTTTGAAATCTTGTTTCTCATTCTTACCCTCAGAAATACTAGCAAGTCCCTTGCATCGACGGTTTGTAACATGTCCATTGTTCTACCAAATAAATTTTACTAAGTTTAACCCAAAAACAAATAGTTCTTCATACCAACAATATGAGTAATAAAAAATTTCCTTCTTTTAAAATTATATGATGCACATTTGAAACATATTTCAAACTTTACCATTACATAATCAAATCACTTTTCAACATTACAAGTATTGAATATTTCTCATTTACAAAATTCCATAAGATGGATACAAAGTTACAAACAAGCTTCAAAGAGCTAAATTGGAAGTAGAGATACAAATGGTTCTGATGTCCTTCATCAAATCATAGCCACCAACTACATGAGGAGAAGCATCATTCAAGCACTTTTTTGCCAACCATGGACTAAATATGGTCCCCCGCACATTTACCAAACTGGTAAACGGTCCTACCCTTCGACAAAGGGATTGGTATGGTAACCTCAAATATTAACCTATTCTGAGCATGTTGTTGTGTCCTACATAACTAGAATTGTCATACTGTGGCTCCAACCTACAGGTATGATTATCCCTACCTAGTATGTAAACCTGGATCACAGTGAACTGATAGTGTAAACATTGGCTACTTACACTACTTTGGCCAAAGTATTCATCACCCCTATTCAGAATGGATGTCACATGTTCACCCATCTTCCTAGCTCAATTTGGTATGACATCAATCTCTATACAAAGGTTACTCTCTTACCCATGGATCAACTAATCCCAGGATTAGCCTCACATAATAATTCCAAGTTTACTATGACACTTCTATCAAAGTAGTACAAGTTTTAGTACATAGATTCTATAACTTAACCTTTCATAATGTAATAATAACTATTCATATAATGCATAATTCCAATATAGATACTAATCTCTACTATCGAGATTATTCATACATTCGTATAATATTTCCCATACTAGATATATACCTCTCACAGAACATAAAATAAAATATCCAATTTGATATAGAAAAGCAACCCAAGCTTATTTACAAACAATCAATCAAAGACAAATCCTTTCAAACATAAAATGCACAATGGAGAAGAAATTAGCATGCCTGTTAATGTTGATCTCTAATAGATCAGCTGGATTCCTTGCTCTTATCTCCCTAAGCTGGTTGAATATCTCCTCCTAGATCAACTCAATTCCCCCTCTTTACTTCTTACTATTCTCCCTCACAAACTCGAGACCAAAAATACAATGTACAATCAAAATACTAGACTCAAAAAATTACAGCAGAACAACATCAGCAGTTTGATAGAAAATTATGTGTAAAATGAATGGAAGAGCTCCTTTATATATACAGAAATCTGAGCATGCCAAGGCTACAAACTAGCTCCCAAATTCACCACAACTCCCTCTTAGTAGTTTGACTCAGTAAAACAAATTCAAAGTGGCAGCATAAATCATTGCACATAGAGCACATCAAAGGACATCAAGAAGTAAACTCAAAAATGCAAGGACAGATTAGATTTAAGACTCCTAATTGGTTTGCATTGCTCAAACATGGCGCCACTCAAAACATCACACGCCCTATTTACCTATTTTTAATTTGGAAGAATAGGTCAAATCTTCCACACGTTGGGAATCAGTTACTAGGTGCTTTAAGGAGCGCTGCCATATGCATGATATATGGCATTTTATGTGCCTTAACATTATAACTGCAAGCATTGTATTTTCCAGTGCTATAAGCATAGTAATATGTTGCACCATAGTTTATAAACTATCTTCTATGAATAATATTTATATTGGTTTCAAAATCCATGCGTTATGCTATCAAGGCAGTGCTTAAGAGACATTATTCATATATAATCAGTGCTTAAAACATTATCATAAATATATATAAGCTTATATTTAAACTATCCATAGATATTAGAATTCACATATTTGTAGTTGCATATTCCATCAACTACACATGTTTACGTAAACCGTAAATGATTATATATATATATATATATATATATATTTGTGTGTGTGTGTGTAAATATATATATTAATATATATACATACGTTCCCATTAATGTCTATACATATATTAATATATATATGTACTACACACACATACACATATATATTATCGTTACTTTGAATACACCATAAAAATTATCGATACTCTTATGCCTATGAGCAATACGTTCATGAGCATGCATAGATATGTCTACCTATGTATACTCATGCATGTATTTTCTCATATGTATAAGTTTATCATGGACATGTATATGTGTATTTGTTCATACCACATTTATACCTTGTCATTTTGCAATTCTAAACTTTATCAAAGAAGACATCAATCAACACTCAGACTAAATCACAATCCTCATTTAAACACTCATAAAATTATATCCAAATAAGCATTCAAGATCATTACCACAAGTTACTTACCTTTACCCACACAAACTCGACATAACCTAGACTAAGTAGGATAGTGGTGTGTGCTTGCTCAGTTTAGGCTTCTCTATAGGTTACCAGACCAACTCCTTCTCCTGGGTGATACTTCCCCTCATTTCCAGAGGAGCAACCTGTTCCTGCATTTAACTTACATCACCACAATAGTAGTTAGCCAATCACAATATAATCATATGCTTTATACATTTCATAACTAGAATCACTTATAATACATCACAATGCATCATTCAATCTTTTAATATATTCAATTCAAGATTCATAAACCATTCATTTATTCAAGCAAATTAACCAGTCAAGGTAAATAGTAAATAGTTAGAAACACACGGGGTGTAACATATTCCCCCCTTGTGAATCATCATCCCCAATGATTTTTAAGTATCAAGTATGACCATAACAGAAACAAGACATAATAAGTATCATATCACATTACACATTGTTCTCAAGAGTTTTCAAATTTTAAAAAAACTTGTAGAAACTTCTGCTTCATCTCAGCATAATCTTCCCAAGTGGCAGAATCTTCTGCATATTGATCCCATATGACCTTCCATTGTAGAACCTCTCTATTACACAAGTGAAGCTTACGCATTTTTAACACCTTGCGAGGCTCGATTGTTACCACTCCTGGGTCCTGTACCTATAAAGCATTCCAATCAATAACATGGTTATCCCTTGGAACATACTTCTTAAGATATAAGACATAAAAGACATTATGCATCCTAGCAAGAGTTGGTGGTAAAGCAATTTTGTATGCAATAGGATTAATTTCCTTAAGGACCTCAAATGGACCTACATAGCGTGGAGCTAGTTTGGATGACTTTCCAAATTTTATAGAACTCTTATGGGGTTTTACTCTCAACAAACGCTAATCCAGGTGGATATGCTATTTACTAAAAAAATTAATTGTTCCAAATGCTCAAGAAACTTGTGCCATGTCGAAGTGCTCGTCAAGAGATTTTCAACACAATTTGAACGGGCTCAAACGAAGTCTGTATGTGCAAGATATGGCTAGTCAAAGCTGCTTGGAAAAAGGTTGACTAGGTACCAAGGATGACGTCAGCATGCCAACGTGGCATCACCAGAGGTTGACACGTGGCATCCATATAGATGAAATGGTAGGAGCAGATGATGTGGCAGATGCAGGTGGTGTGGCAATGATGTGGACAAATGGTGCTCCGACACGTGGCAACCGATGTGGCAAGTGACGTGGTGAAGATGGTGAATTAGATAGAACCACATGGACCAATGAAACAGTGCCACATGGCATCTTGGTGGTAGACCTTCAATCGGCGGTTTGTTATCTAAAAAATAGGTTTGTGAGGGATCAAATTCTGAACCTCCCATTTACAAGTGTTAAGCTCCACCACTATTTTTGAATGTAAAAGGAGCTCATTCCTATTTATAGAAGGTTCAAACGCCGACCACTATGGTAGCGGATCCTTTGGCAAAATAAAGGGGAAAGAACTATATTTATAAAGTATTAAGAATTATGGCCTGATTACAAGGGGCTCAGGCTAACTAAGAATAGCATTCAACTATAGTGTTAATCTTTAAATGGATTTAAATCTCCTAAATTATAATGTCCCCGCTAAGAATAACATTTAGCCCAAATTTGTAAAAGATTTAATTAGATTTTTTAAGGGGCTCGGTAAAGAGTAAAAGGGACTTAATATGGCTCGATGAATATAAGCCATATTTTCAAGATTTTTAATTCAAATTAGAAGATACGGGAATATGGGGAAAATATTATTGTTAACCCCTAAATGGAATATCAAATTGTATTTAAAGGGGGGTTTTTGGCTTGTGGGGAGACATTGAAGGCAATTAGAGAATGAAGTATTCCAACTCTGTGCAAATAGTTTTAGGGGGCTTATAGCCAAATTATTTGTACTTGAAGGAGAGGATTTTCAAGACTTCATTAGCATCCGAGGAAACTTTGTAAAGACTTTGTAGCAGATTGAAGGTGCCTTGTAATCAAGCATTTGGAGCATAATCAAGGATTGGTCACTCGTTGGAGAGGGACTCAGAGACGCAGCCATTTTGGTGAACTCCGTTATCAATTTGGTGTCTTCGTCTTCTCTTCTATGTTTTCACATTTCTATTGATTTAAACATTTCTATTGATTTAATCATTTTAATGTCTTTTAAAAGCAATCGAGATTAAGTTTAAGACATTAATTTCTGTTTACATAAAATTAACATTCACTAAGAAACAATCATAGATCCTAATAGATCAAAACCTTTTCCCCAATAGAGAAATTCCTAGGAACCTGTTTGGCATCTGCATAGCTCTTTTGCCTATCATTAGCTTCTACTTGATAATCTTGACTTTCTCTTCCATATCTGATAACATTTCTGGTCCAAGATTTATCCTATCTTCTAGTTTATCCCAGGTTATAGGAGTCTAACATTTTCTGCCATACAATGCTTCAAATAGAGCCATCTTTATTGCAGAGTGATAGGAGTTGTATGCAATCTTGACCAAAGGTAGGTAATCCTCCCATTTGTATTGCTGATCCATGCAATACATCCTTAGAAGATCTTCTAACACTTGATTTACTCTTTCCATTTTCCCATCTATTTCCAGATGGTAAGTTGAACTTATGTTTAGCTGAGTTTTAAATGAAGAAAATAAGGTTTGCCAAAATCTAGAAGTTACACGAGCATCCCTGTCAGAAATAATATTTTTGAGAATTACATGCAATCTAAAAACCTCTTGAATAAATTTCCAAGTTATTATAGGAGCTCCATCCATTAGATTCCATGGTATGAAATGCGCCACTTTTGTAAGCTTGTCCACAACTACTAGAATGGCATTGTGCTTATTCCTCAACATTAGAAGACCTTGCACAAAATCCATGCTAATAACTTGCCACTTACTTTCTGGTACATCATGGGGATATAGTAAACATGTAGGATGATGGTGTTCTGCCTTTACTCTTTGACATTCTAAACAACTTGCCACAAACTTTGTGGCATCCCCTTTCATTCCTCTCCAAAAATATAATGGTTTCACATCTGCTAACATCTTCGTAACACCGGGATGTCTTAAGTATGGTGTATTATGTACTTCCTTCCATACCAAATTCCTCAACTCACCAGAATCTAGTACATAAATTCTTCCTTTATACCTCAACAACCCATTGAGTTCAAAGTAAAAACCTTCATACCTTTTATCTTGTAAATTATCCAAGAGTGCTTGCTTGATTTTTTCATAGGACTCATCATCCTTGGATTCTTGTAATACTTGAATTTTGAAGTCAGTTTGGATAGATACCATTGAAGATATATGCCTTCTTTGACTTAAAGCATCATCAACTCTATTATCTTTTCCCTTGATATAGCTAATGTTGAAATCATAGTCCGATATTAGTTCTAACCACCTCCTTTGCCTTGCATTCAGATTGGGTTGAGTAAATAGATACTTCAAACCATGATGGTCTATTTTTAATTCAAAGGGTTTTCCCAATAGATAGTGTCTCCACATTTGTAATGCATGAACCATTGCTGCTAACTAGAAATCATGTGAAGCGTAATTTTGTTCATAAGCTTTTAGCTTTCTTGATTAATAGGCTATGACTTCACCTTCCTGCATTAACAGTCCACCCAAACCTTCTCCTAATGCATCTATGATAACAACAAAGTTACCATCTAGATCTGGCACTTTCAAAATCAGAGTCGTGGTCAACTTCTCTTTTAGGAGATCAAATGCCTCTTGACATTTTTCAGTCCATTCAAACTTTCTCCCTTTCCTTGCAAATATGTGATAGGAAAAGATACTCTAGAAAAAATTTCTACAAACTTATGATAATACCCAGCCAAACCCATAAAACTTTTAACTTTAGGAACATTCTTTGGCACTAGCCACTCAAGCACTGATTTGATTTTAGCTAGATCAACTGCAATTCCTTCTACTGAAATCACATGACCTAGATATTGTACTTCTTTCTGAAAGAAGGTCCACTTGGAAAGTTTTTCGTACATCTTATGCTCTCTTAACCGTTGAAGTACCATTTCTAAATGTTGAAGATGCTCCTCTTCATTCTTGGAATAAATTGGAATATCATCTAAGAAGACCAACACAAATTTATCCAAGCAATCTCTAAACACGCTATTCATAAGGTTCATGAATGTTGCAGGTGCATTTGTTAACCCAAATGGTGAAACTGTGAACTCTTAATGGTCGTACCTTGTTCTAAAAGTAGTTTTGGAAATGTCTTCATCCTTGATCCTTAACTGGTGATAACCCAACCTTAGATCAATCTTTGAAAACACTATTGCACCTTGCATCTGATCAAAGAGATCATCGATACATGGCAATGGATACTTATTCTTTATCATCACTTTGTTGAGAAACTGATAATCTATACACAAATGCAGTGTCCCATATTTCTTCTTTATGAATATCACTGGTGCTCTCTAAGGTGAAACACTAGGTCTTATTAATCCCTTGGATAACAATTCTTCAAGCTGTGATTTTAACTCCATCAATTCTATTGTCGTCATCCTATATGGTACTTTGGATATAGGTTTCGAGCCTAGAATTATGTCAATGGAGAAGTCAAACACTCTTTTGGGAGGAAATCTAGGTAGTTCTTCTAGAAATACATTGACAAAATCCCTTAAGATAGGGTATTTCTCCATATCTGTCTTTTCTGCATCCTCCATCTCTCCATCCTCAACTTCTTCGAGATCTTGGGGCCCATAATATGGGACATCATCTTGATTGATAAACTCTTTGTATTCCTCAAGTTTTTCTATTTTAACAACAAAGATTTGACAATCCTTCTTCTTTTCTCTATGCATTTGGACAGCTGATATTTGTCGTAGCCTAACTTCTCTAAGTGTCCCTTGCAAAGATAGCCAGTTCCTGATATCATCTAGGCCTTCTACTATTTTAGTATGATAGTCAACCTTGGCTCTATGTCTCCACAACCAATTCATCCCTAAGATGACATCATAAGACCCTAAAGGAGCTGCGTACAAATTAACTTCCGTAGAGAAACTAGGAAGTTCAACCCTTGCTTCAAATAGACATTAGTCCACCTTTGCTCTTGTTTGGTTTGCATATTCCACAACCCAAGACTTTTCCATATGGCCAGCTCTCTTAGACACTTTACTAGCTACTCTAGGGGAAATAAAAAATTTAGTGGCACCAGTATCTGTTAAAATAGAGATGGGTATGCCATATAAAGTACATGTGACTTCCACCGAAGTGATCTGATATTTTGCTTGTCGATTATTAACAGCAGCATGTATCCTTTGTTGAAAGGCATCCCATTATGGTGGAAATGGATTACCACGAGGTTGTGACCCTGATGGCTTATTGGGACATTGACTAGAAAGGTGATCTCCACCACAAGTGAAACATCCCTTTACCAGTCCCTTCCTTCCTGAAGTTCTTCTAGAGTTACCATTATTTCTGGTGGTATTGCTAAAGTTATTGCCATTATTTCCTCTTCGATCTCTCCTAGGCTCATTCCAGTTACTCTAAGAATCTTTTTCTGCTTGCTTTGGAAATCCTTGCACCTCATTTGTCTTTCTAGAAGCTTGATTGGTTTGAGACCACTTAAACCTCTTCTTATTCTTCTCACGATAATTGGTGGCAGACTTAAGCTTCTACTCTTGCTTAAGAGATTTTTCATATACAAGATCCATAGTGGTAGGACCTGTTGGTTTTAGGATAGACAACTAAGAGGGGGGGTGAATCCGTTGTCACCAAAAACTCTATTCCTTAATCAACTTAAAACCTTCTTGTATTTCAACAGTATAACAATGATTCAATCATGGAAGCATAATGCAATAACTCGAAGAAGAAACACATTCAACACATATGACACCAAGATTTTAATGTGGAAAACCTGGTTAAAGGAAAAACCATGGGGTGACTAACACAAGATTGTATTCTCTGTTAAAAGAATAATAAATAAAATGGCACTTGCCAATTAGGGCTAATTGCCCGAGCACACTGCTCACAAGAGGCCCACTACCTATAGAAGACAAACTGTCTACATAATAATATAAATATTACATACTTGAATTGGAGATTAATATCTTCACTATGCTTGAGACAGTTCCATTTAAGCTCAACACCTCTACTCTGCTTTTCACTCCTCTTCTCTATCACTTTCTCATCACAACAATGGATCATTTTCAATGACTTAGCAATTCTTATTTATACATGACATCGACTTTGGAATGATCATCAAAGTCAGCAGAACATACTTTATTTTATTACAGAGCAATTACAAAAATACAACTTGACTTGTTACAAAAAAATTGTGTGCATCACTACATTGTCGGCCACACATAGTTGGGACTTCAATCTTCTTTGAGTAACACGTCATGCTTCGTAAAACATCTTCTAGATCATCCACAACATGCGTAAATCATCTGGTAGGCCAAGATTGGGAAGAACACCATAATCCAAAGGTAAATCTTCAATTACGAGCTTAATATTCAATGCAAACCTCCAACACAAATTGGACATAATCTAGAGATCCCCACAAGCTTGTTTGAATCATCAGGAACATCTGCACCACTTCTACTTACTGTAATCATTCACATCTTCATCTGGAACTTCAAGAACACAGTCGTTCATCACTATCACATTAGAAAAATTGCTTGCAGACCTCCAAACCATGAACCAATTGAGTTGTCAATGTCTATTAACCTCCCAAACATGCCACCAGATCTACAGAACATGATATTGCATTTCTGGATCTCACCAGACCTATTTGTGCCACTCTGTCACCTCTGAATAGATGCTAGAACCAATTTTACTCATATGGCCATAACTTCTCCAAATCTTCATGCGGACCTCTGAAATCTTGACTGGAGCACCTTAAGACACATATCTACAAACCCTTTGATGTGCATACTCTGATCTTCATCTAGCTAAGATCTTCACTTCATAGAACTTCACTATCTTCACTATTCTTCTTTGTTTCTGATAGGACTACTTTTCTCAATATCCTCAGCACACAGCTCATCCAATCCTTGACATTAATGCAACAGGAGTATGTTGACATCAATGACAACACCAGTTAGGCCCATACTTGCAATAGGACCATGCATATCTACCTCCCCACCTATCTAATTATTCAATCCCATGATAAACTTCCTAATATGGAACTACTCATCAACTAGATACATGGGTAAATATCTCAGAAGACGTGTAAACTTTTCCCAATATTCACTAACTAAAGAATCTCCTTGCTTGAGACTCTAAAAATCCAAGAGCTTATGGTCATAGAAAAGTTGGGTTAACCAACATTTCTGGAATATTTCAAAAAATTTAGTCCAGGTGAGCATAGTAGAACTAAGCCCTAGCTCCATCTTCTTACTCGTCCACCCATTGGATGCTTCACCTGACAACTGGAAAACTCCCCAAACTACTTTGTTAACTTCAATGTAGTTTCTAATCTCAAAGTACTTTTCCATTTCAATGAGCCAAGGCTCAGCTACGTCCCCACTGGTACTTCCTTCGAACTTAGGAGGTGTAATTTTCCTCATGTCTCAGGATAACTCTTCAGCCATTCTCCTCCTCTTGGTTCCTTCAGATCGTGATTGAGATTGAGATTGTGATCCTTCATCCTCATTCTCACTAGCTTGTATGTGGTCATGTCATTCTCACTATTAGGGACTTCTTTATTGATAGGTACTTCTTTTTCCACTCTATCTTTCCCTTTTTCTTTTTGTTCCAAGTTCCCTTCTCTTTCTTGTCTCTTCCAACACTGCTAAGATCTGATCCAACTTAGCATCCATGTTTTTCGATCCTTGCCCTACTTCTTTACTTCCTCCAAGATTAGTTCTTGTACGAACCATTCTTTCCAAGAAACTTTATACCTGAAGGTTTCCATTAGGATTAGACTCTACGAATGTTTACCTAACGTTCTTAAAACATTAAACATTTCAAATAGAATCATCTATTCATATTTAAAAAATTTGCCATAAAAGAGTACATATACACAAGTTTTTGATAAAAACACTTTCTTTCATTTAATATCAATAAGGATTTAAATATCCTTAGGTTTACATAGAATGACTATTAAGATAGTCTAATGGAGAGTATCCATCGGATTCACTCTCTAGTACATAACTAATTGGAGTGTATCCCTTAGATCCTGGTTCATGATTATCATCATATGGATAGTAACCTTTAGAATTATCCTTAGACACATAATTTAAGGGAACATACTCCTACAAATCATCACTTGAAGAAATTACAATCACTTCTGCCAAAGGAGGGACACAAGGATCTCTAAACAACATGACGAGACTCACAATATACTTTGAGGGCATATCCCTAGATAGTGGTAAGGATTCTAACTTGGTTGGAGTGACAGAAGCCAGATGGTTGAAGATGGAAACGTCACTCATCCTTCTTTTCTCTTGACTAATTCGAATGAGGGCATGACTCAATGTCTCTGTGTCACTTAACCATATGTCATTATCATCATTTATTCCCTCAATGGTATGAACAATGGCTTCACTCTCCTTCTTGGCCTTTAGGTAGCATTTGTTCCCAATAACTGACTTCCTTGCAGTCATTTTAAGATGCACCATCCTGGCACAAGAATTCCAAACATTAGACTCTCATAATGTTGGATGGGAAAGAATAGTGAGCACATAGGTTCCAGAGCTGGACCTAGTAGCTCTGATACCATGTGTAACATGCCCATTGTTCTACCAAATAAATTTTACTAAGTTTAACCCAAAAGTAAATAGTTATTCATACCAACAATATGAGCAATAAAATTTTTCCTTCTTTTAAAATGATATGATGCACATTTTAAACATTTTTAAACTTTACCATTGCATAATCAAATCACTTTTCAACATTACAAGTATTGAATATTTCTCATTTACAAAATTCCATAAGATGGATACAAAGTTACAAACAAGCTACAAAGAGCTAAATTGAAAGTAGAGATACAAATGGTTCTGATGTTCTTCATCAAATCTTGGCCTCCAACTACATGAGAATAAGCATCACTTAAGCACTTTTCCTCCAAACACGGACTAACTACAGTTCCCTACACATTTACCAAACTAGTAAATGGCCCTACCCTTCAACGAAGGGATTGGTATGGTAACCTCAAAGATTAGCCTATTATGAACATGATGTTGTGTCCTACATAACTAGAAATGTCATATTGTGGCTCCAACCTACAAGTATGATTATCCCTGCCTAGTATGTAAACTTGGATCACAGTGAACTGACAGTGTAAATAGTGGCTACTTACACTACTTTGGCCAAAGTATTCATCACCCCTAATTCAGAATGGACGTCACACATTCACCCATCTTCCTAGCTCGATTTGGTATGACATCAATCTCTATACAAAGGTTACTCTCTTACCCATGGATCAACTAATCTCAGGATTAACCTCACATAACAATTCCAAGTTTACTATGACACTGTTATCAAAGTAATACAAGTTGTAGTACATAAATTATATAGCTTAACCTTTCATAATGTAATAATAACTATTCATATAATGCATAATTAATCCAATATAGATACTAATCTCTACTATCGAGATTATTCATACATTCGTATAATATTTCCCATACTAGATATATACCCCTCATAGAACATACAAGAAAATATCCAATTTGATACAGAAAAGCAACCCAAGCTTATTTCCAAACAATCAATCAAAGACAAATAATCCTTTCAAACATAAAATGCACAATGGAGAAGAAATTAGCATGCCTATTAATGCTAAGTTCCAATAGATCAGATGGATTCCTTGCTCTTATCTCCTCAAGCTGGATGAATATCTCCTCCTAGATCAACTCAATTCCCCCTCTTTACTTCTTACTATTCTCCCTCACAAACTCAAGACCAAAATAACAATGCACAATCAAAATACTAGACTTAGAAAATTGTAGCAGACCAGCATTAGCAGTTCAATGGAAAATTGTGTGTAAAATGAATGGAAAAGCTCCTCTATATATATAGAAATCTGAGCATGCCAAGGCTACAAACTAGCTCCCAAATTCGCCACAACTCCCTCTTAGTAGTTTGACTCAATAAAACAAATTCAAGGTGGTAGCAGAAATCATTGCACATAGAACACATCAGAGGGCAGCAAGAAGTAAACTCAGAAATCAAGGATAGATCAGATTTAAGACTTCTAATTGCTTTGCATTGCTTAAACATGGCACCAATCAAAACATCACGCCCCCTATTTACCTGTTGGTAATTTGGAAGAACAGGTCAAAGCTTCCACACATTGGGAATCAGTTACCAGGCACTTTAAGGAGCGCTGCCATATGCACAATATATGGCACTTTAGGTGCCTTAACATTATAACTGCAAGTGTTGTAGTTTCCAGCGCTATAAGCATAGTAATATATTGCGCCATAGTTTATAAACTGTGTTATGAATAACATTTCTATTGGTTTTAAAATCCACATGCTATGCTATCAAGGTAGTGCTTAAGAGACATTATTCATATATAATCAACACTTAAAACATTATCGTATTATATATATATATATATATATATATATATATATATATATATATATATATATATATATATATATATAAGCTTATATTTAAAATATCAATAGATATTAGAATTCACATATTTGTATTTGCATATTCCGTCAACTACACATGTTTACGTAAACCATAAACATGTGTGTATATTTATATATATGTATATGTGTGTGTATATAATACATATATATATTAATATATATACATATAGATGTTAATATATATATATTATCGTTACTTTGAAGACACCATAAAACTTATTAACCCACATATCCACCAATGACGTATGAATATGAAGTGCACATATACACACATACATATAGATTCCCTCATCCAATCGATACTCTTATGCCTATGAGCAATATGTTCATGAGCATCTACCTACATATACTCATGCATGTATTTTCTCATATGTATAAGTTTATCATGGACATGTACATGTGTATTTGTTCATTCCGTGTTTATACTTTGTCATTTTGCAATTCCAAACTTTATCAAAGACATCGATCGACACTTAGACTAAATCACAATCCTCATTCAAACACTCATAAAATCATATCCAAATAAGCATTCAAGATCATTACTATAGGTTACTTACTTTTATTCACATAGACTCGACATAACCTAGACTAAGTAGGATAGTGGTGTGTGCTTGCTTAGTTTAGGCTTCTCTATAGGTTACTAGACCAAGTCCTTCTCCTGAGTGATACTTCCCCTCATTTCTAGAGGAGCAACCTATTCCTGCATTCAACTTACATCAACACAACAGTAGTTAGCCAATCACAATGTAATCATATGCTTTATACATTTCATAACTAGAATCACTTATAATACATCACATTACATCATTCAATATTTCAATATATTCAATTCAAGATTCAAAATACACATTAATGCAAAGATTCACAAACCATTCATTTATTCAATCCAATTCACCAGTCAAGATAAAAAGTAAATAGTTAGAAGCACACAGGGTGTAACACAGTTGGCCTTCTTCTATCGACAATGTGGACAATATTCACTCAAAGTTGCCTTTGATGCCTCTTGTTTCTTTTTTATATGTAGAGTGTCTAGATGTATCACCAGATGGATTATGATATCCTCTTTCATGTTGGATAGGAAATTGTTGAGCTCTACTCTGGAGACTCCATTGGATGATTTACTTGAAGACAAGGTTCTAAAACCTCTATTTTTCTTTAGAGTAGAACATGAATAGTTTCTACAAATTTGACAAACTTCATCAAATCCCAGTTGAGAGATATCTCCTAATCCAATTAGATTGAGTGCATCCATACATTCCTCACTCACACCTCTTAGGAAGACCAGCTTGAGTGACTCTGGAGAGAGCCTATTCTGTCTTGACTTTTTGAGGCAAAACTAAAATCTCTCAACATAATCTTCTAGAGGCTCATCTTCTTTATGTGACATCCCGAAGCTGTTACCCCCCTTCATGTCTCTACCATGAAAATAGTCCTGATATTTCTGCAAAAATGTTTCTTTCATTATGGCCCAAGTAGTTACGAAGTTTTCTCCTAGACCCATAAACCATCTTAATGCAGCATCCTTGAGGGTGGATGGAAAAATCTTAAGCATGCATGCATCTGTAGTGTAATCATAACTCCTACAGAGTACATCAAATTCAAAGAGAAATGTATTAGGTTCTTCAGTGATTAGCCTATGAAAGTTTGGTAAAGCAGGAGGGATATTTTTCAAAGTGTCAGCTCTCTCCTAGTTGGTAATAGGAAAGGCAAAGGTAACTGGCTCAGCTGGATTCTCTACTTCTTCATCTGCCATGATGTCTGGGTTATGATCTACAATATCTTCAAAATCCTCAATGTACTCCAGACCAAGGGATGATTCAAAGTTTTCTTCTTCTTTATCTATCAAACTAGTTGGAAGAAACCTCCCTCTATGATCTCTTGGCCACCGCATACAATAATGTATCAACTACTGGCTCTATTCTTGCACCGTGTTAGTAAATATTTTGGAGATATATGGAATATCTAAGAAATCTTGAATGCTAAAAACAAATTATTATGTCCTAATAAAGCAAATACAAGCATAAATCAACAAGAACTCAGAAACTCTAAACCTTAGTACCATCCTGGCAATGGCAACAAAAATGTCGAACTCTATTATTTACCAATATGTTGATGTAGAAAGGACATACATACTACTCAATGGACCAACAGATCCCTTATCAAGCAATCTACCAGTTACATAATGTGCTAACATTGTCAAACCAGGGAATCGTATTCTTCTTGGATGATGCCTGTACTATGTGTACAATTAAGGATTTCTGAGTTTTATCCTAGAGGTCAAATAAAGAAATTACACTATTCTAAGTAAATAGGAATAATATAAAACAACTAGATTATCTAACACAATAGCAGTCAAATGTCTTTATGTAACTTCTATGTAAAAGAGGAACTAACAAGTGGTTCAGTCGGTGATCACCTTAACTCAATGGACTCGACAACACAAACTATTAAGATTAAACTACTTCACATTATTCATAACAACAAAACATCAATCATACACACACATACACACAGATATATATATATATATATATATATATAAACATACAATTTATAAACTAAATATATGAACAAAGTGGAGAAGCATAGTACCTCAATTGGCTGGCTTGAGTGGCTGTGATCCCACAAGATCTAACTAAATCTCTACTGGATCTTTGTAGTCATAAATAGAACTCAAAATCACATACTCCTTTATTGAATGCTAAACGTAACAAGGATACAACAAAATCTACTACTGCATCTCTATTCAAAACTTGTATGAAAAAAAATTTAATCTTACTCCATTCAATCTAGCTAATAGAGATTAGCATTATTTTTATGAGTGAAGCTACTGAACAATAAATGTCTTAATTGCCCATTATCATACATCATTGTAAGAGGACTTTATTACAGAGCAACAAAAAATAGGAAACTAACTAACATGAAGGTGGTAGGGATAACACAGTCCTACTACAATTCTACCTCTTCATTATCCATAAAGAATAATCATGACTTAGAAACATAATCATAGAGCACGATATGGGTTCCTCATCTGCATCATTTATTGAAAGATAACTATTATAGAGTCATGGGTGACTCATCCCAATTAATTCAGGATCTTCTTCCTTTGGCTGCAGGTACCTGTATCATCTTTTGTAGATATCAGAGTCTCCTTTAGCTATAGATTATTCAGTGTTCATAAAATGAAGCCAAGCTTTTGTTGCATGAGGAGTTAGTACTCTATATAATATTTATGCATCACTACCACTTAGAATCAACATAAAGTACTAAATTATCACATGGACAATCTATTATCCACACATAATTAATTATCGGCATATTATATACCATATTCATGCTTCAGTGTCTTAAGGATAAACATGGACATAGTTTATACATATATAAGTCTAGAAATGTCTTTGGGAAATAGGTAATTAAAGCGATAAAAACAAGACAAATGATGGTCCCATCACACCCCCCGACTAATCATTTTGTTGGTCCTCTAGCAACCAAGGTCTCAGATTGCACTGGAGGGCTATCTCCCTGTAGTCTGTTGGCTTTTCTACTCCTCTTTCCTATCTGAGGTAGAATCCTTTCTGGCTTTCCAATCTGTCCCATCTATTTTGTTCTACAGTATGATTAGTCATCTACCCCATCCAATGTGGAATAGGATAGAGTAGTAGAGGAGGATGGAAGACTAGTGGTAATCATGTTATCCCATGTTCCTTAGCTGACCTTGTATATCTTTGTGCTCTATGAGTTGTTGCTTATAAGTTAAAGATAGAGTGAGGCTCCTTTCTTTGTAGTGTTGGTGCCAATTCCTTCCATCTGTCTTGTGAAAATATCATGGTTTCCTTACCAATTTTTCCTACCAATACCCCAAATTTCTGATAGTCCATGGCTCTGTATTCCAACAACATATTTTCTACCTCTTGACGTTCAATACAGTCCACCCATTCCTCCACTATCTTCCAAGGGTTTGCAAATTCTGCCCTCAATTTGAGAGGGATTGACTTCTCTCTTTCATTATATTGTTGCATTAATTCTCCCCTATTGTTCTCATTCTAAATAAATCAGGCCAAGGCCCTCAATTATACATCCCCAATTACAACTAGGGGGTTCTAGTGAGTGTCATCAGGAATGGCAAGTTCATGTAGGCAGAATTCACATAATTGGTTTTGCAATTTAGGGATAGCTTTTTGGTAAGTGATTAGGAACAAATTAGGTGTCAATAAGTAGATAGGGTCATCACTGTATAGTTGGCTAAATTAAAAACTCGAGTATTGTTCTTGCAAATAGATGGCATACACCCTAGCAATTTGCCTACTTCTCATCAACTGTACAATCATGTCTGCCATTCTGTCTATCTGGAACTTCAACCTCTTTATCTCTGTATTTTTCATCTCAATTTCCTTACCATGTTGCTCCTTCATTTAACCTTGTTCCTTTACTAGTTTATCAATTTCATTCCACATTTGTAAGGTGACTGAAAGTAAGGTAATTGGAGTAGGTTCTATAGACTACTCTGCTGGCTTCACAGGGTCTTGATTTCTCTCATTTATCTCAATGATGACTAATTGGGCCAATTGTTCAAGTCTTGATCCCTGTTTCTAGTAATCATGCAACTGTTCTTCTAACTTCCTAACCTTGGCATTCAATCTAGTTTCCTTTTGTTGATAATCCTTAATTTTCTCCTCCAATTCTGCAATCTTCTACATTTCCCATTGTAACTCATCTTTCTCACCCTCTAATGTTTCTTTGGATTCTAACAATAACTCTTCTTCATGTGGTTCATCTTGAGGGATTGAGAAATTTGGTTCCTCATTATCAGAGGGAGGCCTATGAATTTTCTTGGCTGTCCACATATCTTCTTCCTCAAGCTCCTCATTAGACTCATGAACAAGTGTGTAACCCAATTTTTTTGGTCCCCTGTCAACAAACATGTGCTCCCTCTCGGAGTTGGTAACAAGATCAACTACATTCCTTTTCTTAGGTTCCCCTAAAAGTTCTTTCTCCTTCAGGCAACTTGAATTCCTACATGTTTAAATAGGGGTTCCTTGTTTGTCCTTAGCTCTAGAAAAAATGGATTTACGTTTCTTGGTAGCACTTAGAACAAAAGAAGTTTCATGGGGAGTTTCAGATGCTAGGGTTTCACGTGCAATTTTAGAAGCTGGGGTTTCACATGCAGTTTCAGAAGCTAGGGTTTGTGAGCTAGAAGCTCTAGGCTGCAATTTCCTTTTTAGCTTTCTCTTTTTGTGGATTTTGGTTTGAGTATATACATGTTTTGCAACTAGGGTTGGAATAGGTGAGACTACGGGTGCAGGGGAACTAGTAGTTTGTTCAATGGGTTCATTAGAGCTTGGAGTTGACTACTCCTCAACAAATGCATGGCTACGGGCAAGATAAGCTTCTGGGTGAGAAGTTTCTACCTATGCCTCTTCTTCTACTTCTAGTTCCACTCTCACCGGCCCTTCATTAATATGATCAACTTCAAGAAATCTTTCCCAAGAAAACTTAGAGTAATGGATAGACAGACTCCTCTTTAATAAAAGGACAATCAAACCATGGTGGGACAATGAGGACTGCCAATTTCTTTTTTTTGGTATTCTATAGACATTCTCTTTAGTAAATTGTACAAAAAATGATCATTAACTATCCTTCCATGATGAAGATGGCTCAGGAGTTTAAAATGAATAGTATAAAGTAAAAACTGCCTTCCATCACATGTAAGGTACTTAATAACCCAATAAGCTACTAAGGCCCAAAACCAGGGTAAGGAAATTCATTTACTACCTTGAGAGGTTGATTCCAACCTTACTCCCAGTCGTATGAACTCAGCTCTTGTAGAAATGGTATCTATTTTAATAGGAAATTCCTCCCCAGCTGCTCGTAACCCTGTGTCCTCAGCTATGGATGCTACAATAACATCAACCTTTAAACCTTTTACTACAACTTCCTCATTATGGAATGTCTCTACAAACATCTGAGTAATTTCCTCATTACACTCTATTATCCTGAGAAAATAATGCAACCAACCTGCCTGTTGAAAAATCAGCAAGGACTCAATGTCAACCAATAATGCTTTGTGAACAATAGGCTCTCTTCTTATTGGATCACCACCCATTATGATATCTCAAGAAAATTCAATTTTTTGTTTCAACTTGTTGTTCTTAATCCTCTATTTTCAATTTGTTGTGTTCTCAATGTCCTACTTGTTTGACACCCGACGCTACTTACCAAGACATTATTACCAGTTGCATTTGTCATTTTCTTGCTTATCTTGAATGTCAGGCGATGGATGGTAATAATTCTAAAATAAGGGGTTTGGAAGTTGATTTGAAGTTTGAATGTACATGGAATAATTCAAATCCCCCCCAACTAAAATTTCATTTGTCCTCAAATGAGAAGGACTAGCAAGGGTACAGACAAAGAGATTGAAAGCATGTTGAATGGATATAGTATGTAATAATAATTAGATTCAAATAAAGAAAGTCATGAAAGAAGTAGCAGTTAATGTCAATTAAAGCGATGAATGAGATAAATACCATTCAAAACTTGAGTTGGTGCATGTAAACATGATTTCATGGTGGCTTGAGGTGATCTACTCAACTAATGAGCTAGAACGAATCATAATGATGTGATAGTGATATTGAAATGGATTGTTGACAGAATGTGTTGAATGTGTGACACATGGCAAGGATGTACTATATGTTGAAAAGATGGTGGCATGTGTATGCTGGTATAAAAATGCACTGCAGGCAATATTGGATGCATGCATGCAAGTACATCATGAAATAAATAGGTCCCATGTGTAGTGGATGTGGGTGCAACTTTGATAGGTCCCAAGTGAATGACAAACCTATGGCTATGGGTGTGTCATTGAGAGGTCCCATGTAACAACAGCTTACCTTTGGCTATAGGTCCCTTTGATGAAGTGGTTGAATGCCAAAGGAAATTCCTAGTGGAGAATGGTGTTGAAATGATGGAGCCTAAACTTCTGATTGGAAGATCACCATATTTTATTGCTATTGCTATGTGGTGTGTGTGCATTGTGTGTTTTTATTGATGTACAAAGTTTGGAGAACTCAAACTGACTTATGGAACCTCAATCAAGTTGATGGCTTGACCTAAACCCAAAAAAATATTATCAATTGGTACCTAATTGGAAACCGCTATAGATGTAGAGGGCTATGAAATGTCATTCAATTTGGCAGCTGGGTTTAGTTCTGGAACAGTGTTTTCATCTACTTTCTGACTAGAGACCTCATATGAGGCAAGAGGCTCTAGAACATCATTAGTCACATTTGCCTTTAATTGCTAGAGAAATGCAGCTTTATCCAAAGGCTTCTTATACAATTTTAATCTGTGCCCATTAACCATCAATGAAAATTTGACTTGGTCTATGGTGGTTAATTGGACTGCACCATTTGTGAAAACCTCCTTGATCTCATAAGGCCCTAACCATCTAGTCTACAACTTTCCCTTATGATCTTTGTATATGGAGTCATAGAGAAGTGCCCAATCACCTATGTAAAAGTTCTTAGTTTTTATGTACTGATCATGCCATTTGATTGTCTAGTTTTTGATTAATTCAATGTGATGGACTGCTTCCATCCTGAGCTCCTCTAATGCATTAAGCTGATGTAATATTTCTTCTTGAGCTTTTGACATGTCCATACCAAGGTTGACAATTATTCTCAATTTTTTATATTTAAACTCAATACGAAGGACCGCCTTCTTGCTATAAACTAACTCATAAGGTGTGTATCCTGTTGTAGTCTTCCATGTAGTTTTATATGCCTAAACTACTTCAGAGAGTCTTGCTGCCCAATCCTTCTTATACACTGCAACTGTCTTTGTCAATATTGCCTCAAGCTCTCTATTGGTCACCTCAACTTGACCATTGGACTGTGGATGATATGGGGTGAACTTTTTATGCCTGATTTCATATTCCTAAATGAGGCTTGCAATTAGTGCAGATGTAAACTGTGGTCCTTGATCTGTGACTATTTACCTTGGGACACCATACCTTGTAAATATTTCTTCATAGAGGAATGTAGCTACCTTACTATCTCTGGCTACTGTCAAGGCTTTCACTTCCACCCATTTTGTAAGGTAATTAGTACAAACAAGTATATATTCCTTGTGGTTAGAAGGTGGATCTATGGGTCCAATAAAATCAATGCCCCACTTGTCAAATGGTGTGACCACTAGTTGTGGTTGTAGAGGCATTTCATCACTTCTTGTAGGTTTGGCCATTCTTTGATAGTGGTCACATCTTCTTGTATAGAGAGCTATATCTTTATGCAATGTTGGCCAATAATAACCAGTGTTTTGAATTTTGACTATTGTCCTCTTAGCTACAAAGTGTCCACCACAAGGTTCATCATGACAAGCTCTGAGGATGTCATACACTTCATCTTCCCTAACACACCTTCTCATAATAAGAGAAGGTCCTGTATAGAAGAGATAATCAGATACCCATGAATAAGGAAAGCTTTTTTCTACAAGGTGGTGCCTTTCTCTGGGTGAGAGGTGTGGAGGTGTTTTCCCTGTGACAAAATAATTTGCTATATTTGCATACCATGGAGTTTGTACAGTCAGTGCAAATAAGTGTTCATCTAGAAAAGGATCATCAATGAATGGTTCTTCAATACAAGTGGGAAGCCTAGAGAGAAAATCAACAACATTGGCCTTCCCTAGATTGTCTACAATGGTGATATCAAATTCCAAAGCTAGCAGTAACCATCTAACCAATCTTCCTCTTACCACTAGTTTATTCATAAGATATCATATTGTTGCATGGTTAGTGTGAATGAAAAGAGGATAACCAGTGATATAATGCCTGAACTTATTTATTGCATAAACAATAGCTAACATTTCTTTCTCAGTAACAGTATAGTTATGTTCAACACCTTGAAGATTTTTGCTGATGTAATAAATTCCATATTCCACATTACCTTCTTTCTATCCTAGCACAACCCCTACTACAAAATCAGAGGCATCTATATGTATGTGTAAAGGTATTGCCCAATTAGGTCCTCTAAGTACAGGTGTCTTTGTTAATGACTCTTTGAGATGGTCAAAGGATAATTGACAGGCAGTTGTCCAATTAAATTTTGCATCTTTAGAAAGTAAGACAAACAAAGGAACAGCAATCTTACTGAAATCCTTTATAAACATTCTATAATACCTTGCATGACCTAGAAAACTTCTAACATCCTTCTATTTTGAGGGACAGGTAAGGTTGAAATTATTTCAATTTTGTGTGGATCCACTTGAATTCCTGCTTTGGACACAAAATGACCAAGTACTACTACTTCCTGCATCATCATGAAACATTTTTCATGACTAAGGGATAGATTATGATCTTGACATCTCTGCAATACTTTTTCAAGGTTCTTCAAGGCCTCCTCATAGGACTCTCCATAAGTGGTAAAATCATCCATATAAATTTTTATAGAGTCATGAGCAAGGTCGGCAAATATGCTTAAGAAAACTCTCTGAAATGTGGCAGAAGCATTACAGAGTCCAAATGGAAGAATAGAATAGGCATATGTCCCCCATGGGCATGTAAATGTGGTCTTATCCTGATCTTCAGGGGCTATCTTGATCTAGTTATATCCACTAAATCCATCAAGAAAAGAAAAATACTTTTTACTAGCCAAATAGTCCAAGACCTGGTCAATGAAAGGAAGAGGGAAATGATCTTTCCTAGTGGTAGTATTTAATTCTTTGTAGTCTACACAAACTCTCTGCTTACCTCCTCTCTTTGGCACTATAACTAGTGGAAACACCCATTGGCTATCTGATATTGGGTATACGAATCATGTATCCAGTAATTTTTGCAATTCATTCTTCACTATGTCTCTTACAGCAGGGTTCATCCTTCTCTAAGGCTGCCTAACTAGTCTACAATAATGTCTAGTTGTGTTTCCAGATGGCTTATGATATCCTCTTTCATGCTAGACAGGAGATTGTTGAGTTCTACTCTGGAGGCTCCATTGGATGATTTACTTGAAGACAATGTTCTAAAACATCTATTTGTCTTTAGAGTAGAACATGAATAGTTTCTACAGATTTGACAAATTTCATCAAATCCTAGTTGAGAGATATCTCCTACTCCAATTAGATTGAGTGCATCCATACATTCCTCACTCACACCTCTTAGGAAGACCAGCTTGAGTGACTCTGGAGAGAGCCTATTCTGTCTTGATTTTTTGAGGCAAAACTAAAATCTCTCAACATAATTTTCCAGAGACTCATCTTCTTTTTGTGACATCCTGAAGATGTCTTTGCCATGACAATAGTCTTGATATTTCTGCAAAAAATTTTCTTTCATGATGGCCCAAGTAGTTACAGAGTCTTCTACTAGACCCATAAACCATCTTAATGCAACATCCTTGAGGGTGGCTGGGAAAAGCTTAAGCCTGTATGCATCTATAGTGTAATCATAACTCCTACAGAGTACATCAAACTCAAAGAGAAATGTATCAGGATCTTCACTTATTAGCCCATGAAATTTTGGTAAAGCAAAAGGAGGGATATGTTTCAAACTGTTGGCTCTATCCTAGTTGGTAATAGGAAAGGGAAAGGTAACTAGCTCAGCTAAATTCTCTACTTCTCCATCTGCCATGATGTCTAGGTTATGATCTGTAATATCTTCAAAATCCTTAGTGTACTCCAAACTAAGGGATGATTCAAAGTGTTTTTCTTCTTTTTCTGTTGAACTAGTTGGAAGAAACCTCCCTCTATGGTCTCTCGGCTGATGCATACAATAATGTATGAGCTAGTGGCTCTGTTCCTACACCATGTTAGTGAATATTTTGGAGATATATGGAATATCTAAGAAATCCTAAATGCTAAAAAGAAAGTATTGTATCCTAATAAAGAAAATATAAGCATAAATCAAGAAGAACTCAAAAACTCTAAACCTTAGCACCATCCCCGACAATGGCGCCAAAAATGTTGAACTCCGTTATTTACCAATATATTGATGTAGAAAGGACATACATACTACTCAAAGGACCAACAGATCCATTATCAAGTAATCTACTGATTACATAACGTGCTACATTTACATTGTCAAACCAAGGAATCATATTCTTCTTGGATGATGCATGTACTTTTTGTATAGTTAAGGATTCCTAAGTTTTATCATGGAGGTTGTGTAAGGGAAATAAAGTAATTACAATATTCTAAGTAAATAGGAATAATGGAAAACAACTAGATTATCTAACACAGCAGTAATCAAATGTCTTTATGTAACTTCTATGTAAAAGAGGAAATGACAAGTGGTTCAGTTGGTGATCACCTTGACTCAATGGACTTGACAACACAAACTATCGAGGTTAAATTACTTCACATGATTCATAACAAAAAAACATCAATCATACACATATATAAACATACAATTTATAAATTGAACATATGTACAAGGTGGAGAAGCATAGTACCTCAAGTGGTCATCTTGAGTGGGTGTGATCCCACAAGATCTAACTAAATCTCTATTGGATCTTTGTAGTCAGAAGAAGAACTCAAAAACACATACACCTTTATTAAATGCTAAAAGTAATAAGGATAACAAAATCTGCTATTGTATCTTTGTTCAAAACTTGTATGAAAAATAAAATTTAAGCTTACTCCATTCAATCTAGCTAATCGAGATCAACATTATTTTTATGAGTAAAGTTATTGAACAATAAATGTCTTAACTGCCCATTATCCCACATCATAGGAAAAGTACTTTATTATAGAGCACCAGAAAATAGGAAACTAACTAACATGAAGGCTGCAGAGATAACACATTCCTACTACAATTCTACCTCTTCATTATCCATAAAGAATAATCATGACTTAGAAACAAAATCATAGAGCACAATTTGGGTTCCTCAACTACATCATTTATTGAAAGATAACTTGTATAGAGTCATGGGTGACTCATCCCAGTTAATTTGGGATCTTCTTCTTTTGGATGCAGGTACCTGTATCATCTTCTACGGATATCAGCATCTCCTTCAGCTGCGGGTTGTTTAATGTTCTTCATGATACAAAGCCAATCTTTTGCTGCATGAGGAGTTAGTACTCTATCTAATATTTAATGAAATAACTTGCACAATGGAAGAAGATGATATGAAATATTCTGCAAATACTTAATAATTGAGAATAACATGCCACTTCAAGGAGGCAACCTCCAAATATCTCCAATGAGAACACACTTCACAATATGATGATGAAATAAGACTCACATCCTCCTATATATACCTAATTATGCTTAGGATGAATAGACACACCCCTATATAACACCTAGGCTGACCTATCTAACTAAATAATAATATAATAATGATAACATGACTTAATTAGGAGTTAAGATAGCCACAAGCTGACTATTCATAACCCTATGTACACCAATATTAAGGGCATAGCATGCCCGTCCTCTTCAAAGAAGCATTGTCCTCAATGCTAACCAAGTGTGGATTCTTTTGAATGAACTCCTCATCCTCCCATGTGGCCTCTTCAACTAGTAAATTCTTCCATTGGATGAGATATCGGGTGAGGGTTCTATTCCTCAGCTTCTTCATGCGTGTTTGAAGAATACACTCTGGTTCCAAAATTATTCTTCCTTCTTCATCAAGCTCTGGTAGTACTATTTGAGTAGGAATATTCTGCCCAATTACCTTCTTCAAACAAGAAACATGAAAAACTGGATGTATCTTTGTTGTTGGTGGCAACTCTAACTTGTAGGCAACACTACCAATCTTTTGCATGATTTGGTATGGCCCATAATATCTTGGAGACAACTTATTATTCTTTTTTTGTTGCTTCATTGAGATTTGTTTATAAGGCTGCAATCTCAAGAAGACCCAATCCCCAACTTCAAAATTTCTTTCACTACGATGTTGGTCCACCTATTGTTTCATTCAATTTTGTGCCATAGCTAAATTCTCCTTGAGTCCTAAAAGTACCTGTTGTTGATGAAGCAAGTGGTCCTCTACTGCCTGAACTCTTGGTGACACCTTTAATGATGATGTGATGGAAGGAGGATGATATCCATAAAGTGCCAAAAATGGAGACATTTTTGATGAGCTATGAAAAGAAGTGTTATACCACCATTCTACAAATGGTAGCCAATCTACCCATTGAGATTGTTTCTCTGAAGTGAAACAATGTAGATATCCTTCGAAACATTTATTAACAACCTCAGTTTTCCCATCTGATTGAGGATGGTATGAAGAACTATGAGCCAATTGAGTACCCAAACATGAGAATAAATCTTTCCAAAAGTGACTAGTAAAGATAGGATCACGATCACTGAAAATAACCTTAGGTGTACCATGTAACTTTTGGATATTCTCCAAGAAAACATTTACTACTGCACTTGCTATAAAAGGATGTGATAATGCAATGAAATGTGCATATTTAGTGAGGCGATCAACTACTACCATGATGACATTATGACCTTTAGATTTGGGAAGCCCTGTGATGAAGTCCATGGATACCTCTTCCCAACACTGACTAGGAATAGATAAGGGCTGCAAGAGACCTGGTGTCTTAATTGTCTCCCCCTTATTTCTTTGACAAACTAAACATTTAGCCACGAATTTTTGAACATCACCTTTTAGCCCTTCCCAAAAAAAATTTTGCTTGACTCAATGATATGTCTTCAAAAATTCTGAATGACCACCAACTGGGGACTCATGTAGCTCTGTGAGAATCTTGTGTTTAAGAGTGGAATTCTTGCAGAGATACAAGCGCTCTTTATACCAAAGAATATCCCCCTTCAAACAAAACTTATCTAAACTACTAGGATCACTTTTTAATTGTTGGATGAGATTACTTGTTGCAACATCATTTTACCACTTTGCTTTGGCTTCTTCCACCCAATTTGCTTGTAATATTGAAAGGGCACACAATAAGGCTTCATCTTTTTCATCCTTCCTAGAAAGTGCATCGGCCACAATATTTTCCTTCCCTTTCTTATATACAATCTCAAAGTCATATCCCAACATCTTAGTGACCCATTTTTGTTGCTCTTCAGAGGATAGTCTTTGTTCCAAAAAATATTTTAGGCTATCATGATCTGTCTTAACCTTAAAGTGTCGACCCATTAAATAAGGCCTCCATTGTTTAATTGTGTGAAGGATTGCTAGCATTTCCTTCTCATAAATAGGTTTGAGCTAATTTTTACCCTTTAATTGACGACTCTCAAAAGCAATTGGTCGGCCTTCTTGCATGAGAACTGCTCCTATCCCATTTCCAGAAGCATCACATTCCACAATGAATTCCTTGGTGAAGTCCGGAGTGGCAAGCACTGGAGTTGTACACATAGCCTCCTTCAATTGCTCAAATGCTACATTAGCAGATTCATTCCAATGAAAAGAATCCTTCTTCAATAGAGTGGTGAGGGGTGCTGCTATACAACCATAATTCTTCACAAATCTTCTATAGTACCCTGTCAATCCCAAGAAACCCCTCAGTTTCTTAATGGTTTTTGGAATAGGTCATTCCATGATAGCCTTAATTTTGTTAGGGTCCACCTTTACTCCTTCATGTGAAACTATGTGTCCCAAATACTCCACCTCCTTAAGACCAAAATCACACTTGGATGGCTTAGCATAGAGTTGATGATCTTCAAGTAATTGTAATGCTTGATCTACATGCTGCAAATGTTCTTCCCAAGTCTTGCTATAAATCAATATATCATCAAAGAACACTAACACAAACTTTCTCAAGAACTTCTTAAAAATGGAATTCATCAAACTTTAGAATGTAGATGGTGAATTGGTAAGACCGAATGGCATCACCAAAAATTCATAATGACCCTCATGAGTTCAAAATGCTGTCTTACAAATATCTTCCTCCTTAATTTGAATTTGGTGATAACCAGATCTAAGATCTAACTTGGTAAAATACATAGCTCCATTTAATTCATCTAGCAAATCATCAATGACTGGAATAGGAAATTTATCTTTAATGGTGTACATGTTGAGCACTCTATAATCTGGACACATGCGCCAAGTTTCATCCTTCTTATGCACCATCACCACAAGCAAGGAGTAAGCACTTTGGCTATGCCTGATAATTCCTGCCTCTAGGATCTCCTCAACATTTTTTTCTATCTCACTTTTTTGTATGTGTGGGTACCAATAAGGCCTGATGTTTGGTGGTTGGCTCCCTGGAACTAGTTGTATGGCATGGTCATGATCCCTCTTAGGAGGAACTCCTTTAGGCATATCTCCACGAACCACTAAGTGACGATCAATTATTGCTTGTAAATCTGGATGAGTAAGAGCATTAGATTGAGAGACTTCTAATGATCATAGCTGGGCCACAAATCCATCCACTCCTTTCTTAAGAAACTTTTGCATTTGATGAGAGCTTATCATCTGTGGGGATTTTGCCTTCAACCCCCTTAGCTCCACTACCTTTCCTTCTGATTGAAATCTCATGAATAGTTCTTGGAAGTTCATCTCAATTGTTCCCAATGTAGTAAGTCATTGTACTCCCAAAATAATATCTACTACACCCATGGATATCACATACATTGGGGTATCAAGTTGATAATCTCCCATGGATAATTTAATGCTATGACACTTCCCCGAACAACTAACTGTACCCCCATCTGCAATCAAAACCTGAAACTCTGGGCTGGATATATAAAACAATTTAGACGAGTTGCCAACTTTTTGTTGATGAAATTATGAGTACTATCTGAGTCGATCAACACTGTTACTTTCTGCTTCTTTAAGAAACCCACTACCTTGAGAGTTTGTGGTGCACTGAAACTTGAAAGTGCATAACAAGAAATGATTGGTTGAGAATCATGTGATTCCTCACTTGACTCCCTATCCTCCTCTAATATGGGTTCCTCCTCTTCTTCCTCACTTGGACCTTCAATATAGAACAATTTCTTTTCACTACATTTATGTCCTCGACTATATTTGCTATCACAATTGAAACACAACCCTTTTGCTCTTTTCTCCTCAATTTGTTGTGGAGTCAACCTAGTAGGTTAAGGAAGAGAAGGTGTTGAATATCCTTTCTCTCTTGTCACATTAGCCCCTTGCTTTCTAGGAATCAAATACTTCTCCTCTACCATGCGTGCCAATATAAAAGACTCATTTACTGAGCTAGGACTAAACATGCGTACCTCATGTTGAATGTGATCCTTGAGACCACCCAAGAATAAATCATTCAAGTTCTCCTCTGTAATTGTATCCACTCTTAAGGATAGATTTTGGAATTTTTGAATATAATCCTTGACTGATCTTGTTTGTTGAAGTTTAGCAAGCTGGCTGAAGAAGTTGTCTGTCACACTATTGCTATATTGTGCTTGGAGTTCTTTTATAAAAATTAACCATGAGATGGTGAGACCCTTTTTCCTCTGATGAGTACAAAGCCAACGATACCAAATGAATTGATCTAGTTCTAGATATAGGGAAGCCATCGTGACCTTTTGTCCATATGGGATTTGATGTACTTCAAAAAACTTCTCCATTTGGTTTATCCATGTTAGAGGATCCTTACCATCGAACTTGCGCATATCCACCTTTGGAAAAAAAATCCTAGATCCCATAGGAGTATTAAAATTTGTGTCATTATTAGCCGACCTGAAGGTTTCACCTTGGTTGCTTGAGAACTCCTTTCTTGGTTCATTCACATAGGCGCTTAACATGCTTCGTATATCTGATATATTCCTCTTAGGTCACACATATCCCTCTTAACCTCTTCCTTGAACTTACTTATTTCCTCATTGGGATTACTATCCTCTATTATTTCCCCATCCTTATCAAAGGATTTCCCCGGTGTGGTAGCATTCTTTTTGCCTCTTGTTCAGGCCTCGTCATGATTAAAACCAATATTTTTGAAATAAATCACACAAATGAAAAGTAAATTCTCTAAAATTTTTACTGTAACTTACTAGGGCCAAGATACCACTTACCCAGAAAAAAATCCAAAAAATTAGCAAATTTGCTGCCTTGAGAGCGAATTTGTTGGAAACCCTAATTGTGAAATAACTTGCTTATTTTTTATTCAATTTATCCAAGGTTTTTTCTGTAGGTTCCTCTCTTATGTATTCAAAAACCTAATACAAATTATACTCTAATTCGTCAGGATGTGAGAGACATGTAGATTTCAAATAAATTGTGTAGAAATCATAATTCTGCAATAATTCACTCAAATCTGCTCCAATTCCTCTAAAATATGGACTATAGCTTCTTTACTATGGTCTTCAAAAACCCTTTAAAAATATTTAAAAAATTCGCTAAAATATGAAAGTTATGCTCTTCCCAAAATCGCCTCCAATGTTGAGAAAAAATCTTGCCTCTATAGTGCCAAGATCATGCTCTGATACCACTTGTAATGAAATAACTTGCACAATGGAAGAAGATAATATGAAATATTCTACAAATACTTGATAATAATTGAGAATAACAGGCCACTTCAAGGGGGCAACCTCCAAATATCTGCAATGAGAACACACTTCATATATGATGATGAAATAAGACTCACATCCTCCTATATATACCTAATTATGCTTAGGATGAATATACACACCCCTATATAACACCTAGGCTGACCTATCTAACAAAATAATAATATAATAATGATAACATGACTTAATTAGGAGTTAAGATAGCCACAAGCTAACTATTCATAACCCTATGTACACCAATATTAAGGGCGTAGCATAATATTTATGCATCACTACCACCTAGAATCAACATCAAATACTAACTTATCACATGAACAATATATTATCCACACATAATAAATTATCATCATATTATATACCATCTTCATGCTTCAGTTTCTTAAGGATAAACATGGACATAGTTAATACATATATTGTTAGATTCAAGACAGACAACTGAGAGGGGGGGTGAATCAGTTGTTCCAAAACTTTCTTCTTATTAATCACTTAAATCCTCTTTGTAATTCAACAACATAATAATAAATCAATCATGCAATAATTCAAGAGAAAAAACACATTAACACATAAGACACCAAGATTTTAACATGGAAAATCTGGTTAAGGGAAAAAACCACGGGGTGACTAACCCAAGATTGTATTCTCTGTTAAAAGAATAAGAAGAACAAATGACACATGCCAATTAGGGCTCACTGCCCAAGCACACTACTCACAAGAGGCCCACTGCCTACAAGAGACACACTATCTACAAAATAATAAATATTACATAATTGAATTGAAGAATAGCATCTTCACCATGCTTGAGCCAGTTCCATTTAAGCTCAATACTTCTGCTCTGCCTTTCACTCTGCTCCTCTCTACCACACACTCATCTCCACAAGATGCTTTTGAAATGACTTCAGAACCTTTTATTTATACAAGACATTTGACTTTAGGATAATCATCCAAGTCGGCATACATTACAGAGCAAATACATAAATACAACATGACTAATTACAAAAAGACTTCACACAGATCAACACGTTGTTGGCCACATAGATCTGAGACTTCAATATTCATTTAGGAACTCGCCATTCTTCACAAAACATCTTCAAGATCATCCACAGGATATGTAACTCATCCGATCAACCAAACTTAGGAAGAACATCATCATCCGGAAGTAATTCTTCAATTACGAGCTCAATCTTCAATGCGGATCAACAACACAAACTGGACACAATCCAAAGACCTCCATAAGCTTTCCTAAATCACCAAGAACACCCACACTACTTCTGCTTACGAAATTCTTTCTCTCCTTCATCTGGAAGCTCAAGAACACAGTCTGTCATCACTGTCATATTGGAATAGATGCTTGTGGACCTCCATACCATGAACCAATTGAGTTTTCAATTCACATTGACATCCTAAACACTCCACCAAATCTACAGAACAAGATATTGCATTTTTGGATCTCACCAGACCTATATGTGTCACTCTGTCACCTCTGAACATCTGCCAGAACTGGTTTTACTCAAGTGGCCATAACTCCTCCAAATCTTCATGCGGACCTCTCAAATCTTTACTGGATGATCTTAAGACACATATCTACAAACCCTTTGAAGCGCATCCTCTGATCTTCATCTTAGCTGGGATCTTTACCTCATTGTCTTCACTGTTCTTCTCTATTCCTGATAGGACTAATTTTCTCAATATCCTTAGCATACAACTCATCCAATCCTTCTCATCAATGCAACAGGAGTATGTTGACATCAATGACAACACCAGTTAGGCCCATACTTGCAATAATCTCCCCCTTTGTCATTGATGGCAACATATGATGTGAAAAACTGTTTTAACCATCAAGACAAGAATTTTTCCTCACTGACTAACATAACTCCCCCTATCAACAACAACCATTTACATGTCTTCTCTTCATTTACTGCTCCTCCTTTGATCAACAACCAATTTTTGTTTTTTACATGTCTTCTCTCCCCCTTTGACATTAATGGCAAAGGGCACATACTTACATCACTTCAGAACCATACCAGCTGCTCCCCCTGAGTGGTAGCTTCCCATCATCAATCCAGACCACAAGATATGACTATGAGATCCACCGGACTGATGTACATAAGTGCACCTTAATTCAGAACTGGGGGGTTAATAACCCCTAACTTCTCCCTGAGATACTCAAAAGAGTCCTTAGGTAGAGGTTTAGTAAAAATATCTACAATCTGATCCTTGGAAGGCACAAACTCCAATCTAACTTCATTCTTATTTACTTGCTCTCTCAAAATGTGAAACTTGATGGATATATGTTTTGTCTTTGAATGCAACACCGGATTTTTTGATATTTTATTGCACTTGAATTATCACAGAAGATTGTGATAGGTTCTTTATACTCCACTCTGATGTCTCTTAGAATTTGCTTCATCCACAATACTTGAGTGCAACTACCTACTACTGCAATGTATTCTACTTCTGCAGTGGACAGAGATATTGCCTCTTGTTTCTTGCTCAGCCAAGAAACCAATCTTTTCCCCAAAAAGAATGCTCCACCACTGGTACTCTTCCGATCATCCACATCTCCTTCCCAATCCGCATCTGTATATGCATGAAGTGAGAAATCATGATCTCTAGGATACCATAAACCATACACAACTATCCCTTTTAGATATCTAAGAATCCTCTTGATTGCCATGACATGAGATTTTCTAGGATCAGCTTGGAATCTAGCAACAAGACCAACAACATTTATAATGTTAGGTCTAGTTTGAGTGAGATACAATAATGCTCTAATCATTGACCTATACTTTTTCTGATCAGTCTTGGGAGAGTCATCATCTTTTCTCAATTTACATCTGGTTGCCATGGGAGTACTCATTGGTTTTGAGTCTTCCATCCCAAATTTCTTCAACAATTCTTTCACATATTTGGTCTGTGAAATGAAGATTCCTTTCTTTGTTTGAGTGATTTGCAGACCCAAAAACAAATTCATTTTCCCAAACATGGACATCTCAAATTCACTTTTCATTTGATTTGCAAAAGTTTTGCGCATACTATCTCTTCCTCCAAAAATGATATCATCAACAAACACTTCAACAATCAAGATATTTTCATGATCAATTTTGAAGTACAAATTACTGTCAGCAGTACCTTTGTTGAAACCAATCTTCAAAAGATGCTTATCCAATCTTTCATACTAGGCTCTTGGGGCTTGTTTGAGTTCATACAGAGCTTTCTTCAACTTGCAGACCATATCACCATGATCAGACAATTGAAAACCATCTGATTGCTCAATGTAAACTTCTTCTTCCAAGTCACCATTTAGGAAGGTGGACTTGACATCCATCTGATATACTTTGAAATCCTTGAAGGCAACAAAGACAAGAAATAATCTGACTGCTTCAATTCTTGCCACCGGAACAAAAGTATCTTCAAAATTAATTCCTTCTACTTAAGAGTAACCCTTGCAGACCAATCTGGCTTTGTTTCTAACTACTTCACCATCTTCATTTAGTTTATTCTGGAAGACCCATTTGGTTCCTATCACATTCTTGTTTCTAGGTCTGGGAACAAGATCCCAATTGTGATTTTTCTCAATTTGCATCAACTCTTCCTCCATTGCTTTAGTCCAGATTTCATCATTGCATGCTTCATTCACTGTCTTTGGTTTAATCTTTGAAATTAGACAATACTCTTCTGAATCTTGAGCAATCTTTCTTCTTGTTTGAACACCTTTGCTTTTATCACCTATGATCTGATCTTTAGAGTGATTCAGTCTTACATATCTAGGGACTTTGGGAATTTCTTGCACTTCTATTTCTTGAACAGGTTCATTCAAACTTATCTCTTCTTCCTGATTCACCGGATCAGTCTGGATCTGAATTTCAGAAGGATCTTGGATTCCTTGGACCAAAACATCATTTTGATCATCTTCATCATATTCATAAAACCTTGAGGGTTTTTCAATACCTTCATCAACCTTCACATTTGCACTTTCTATAATATTTCTCAATCTCTTGTTATAACACCAGTATGCTTTGCTTTGAGTAGAATAACCCAAGAATATTCCTTCATCACTTCTAGCACCAAATTGGCCTAGATCTTCATCTCTTTTGATGTAACATTTGCTACCAAAGATTCTGAAATACTTCACAGTGGGAGTGATGCCAAACCAAAGTTCATAAGGAGTCTTACTGGTATTTCTTCTGATTTGTACTCAATTAAGAGTATAGACTGCAGTGCTTACAACTTCTCTCCAATAGATCTGAGGAACATTTGCTTCCATCATCATGGTTCTAGATGCTTCCTAGATGGTCCAGTTCTTTCTCTCCACTACTCCATTCTGTTGTGGAGTCCTTGGAGCAGACAACTATCTTTTTATCCCATGTTTCTCACAGAATTCTATGAACTCACCAGATGTGAATTCTCCACCTCTATTAGACCTCAGACATTTTATGTTCAATCTGGTTTCATTCTCTACCATAGCCTTAAATATTTTGAATTTCTCAAGAGCCTCAGATTTCTCTTTCAGAAAAGTCACCCACATCATCTAGGAGTGGTCATTAATTAATAACATGAAGTATCTATCACCTTGCACACTCCTAATTCTTGCCGGACCACATAGATTAGTATGAGCTAAGTCCAATAATCTAGTAGAAGATTTTTCCTTACTTTTGAATGAGACTCTGCTCTGCTTACCCAACTGACATTCTTTACACAAACTATTAGAAGGTTTCACCAGTCTTGGAAGATCTCTTACAGCCTAAGTGTTGCTTATCTTGATGATATTATCAAAATTCACATGACACATTCTCCTATGCCATAACCGACTCTGATCAATTTGAACAAATAAACAACTTTTACCAGTACCAACCAAGTGGAAGATATTACCTTTTGTTTGAGTACCGGATGCAATCTTTGTTTCAGAACTTTCAAAGATCTTGTATTTTCCATTTTTGAATCAAAGATCATAGCCTTTGTCCACCAACTGTCCAACATTGAGAAGATTGTGCTTTAGACCTTCAACATACAGTACATTACTGGTTTTGTTCTTTCCATCAAAATAAATGGTTCCTCTACCTCTGATTCTGCCAGGAAATTATCACCAAATTTTACCACTCCTTCATATCTTTCTAAATCTATGAACTTATTTTTGTCACCTGTCATATGGTGGGAGCATCCACTCTCAATGACCTAATCATCCTTTTCTTCAACTTGGGCAGCAAGAGCTCTTTCTACCATTTTATGATTGACAGATTCAGAGGGTATTGGATCTTCTTCCTTGATGGCAATAAACACCCAGTCACTTCCAGATTTGTTTCCTATCTCTAATTCATCATCTATTAATCCATCATCATCTTCTTCATGAACATAATAACATTTCTTTTGGAATCTTGATCTGTTTGGATTTGCTCTTGAAAATATTTCCGAACACCTTGAGGCAAAATGACCAATCTTATTGTAGTTAAAACATTTGAAGGGCAATTTTCCTTCATACTTATCGGATCCTCTTGGCAATCTTTTTGCAATAAGGGATTCAAGTTGAGCAGCTTCTACTTCATCTTCTTCCAGATCTTTTTTTTCTTTTTCATACCAAGATAGTTTCTTTGAAGTGTTCTCTCCTAGATCAAACTTTTGTTTTCCTTTTACAGAGGCACTAGGTTTGAAAGCAGATTCAGTCTTGGGGGGTGCATCTCCAAACTTGGCCAATTCAAATGCAGCTAATTTACCAACCAATTGATCTCTTGTGATATTTGAAAAAGATTTGAGTTCTTCAATAGCAGCAACCTTGTACTTGTAAGAATCGGGAAGGGATCTGAGAACTTTGGCAATAATCTCATCTTCATCCAAGATTCCACCAGCACATCTACTGCCACAAACAAGCTCATTTACTCTTGGCATAAATGTAGTGATATTCTCATCTTCTCTCATCTTTAGGTTTTCAAATTTTGCTTTCAGACTCTATAGCTTAGCACATTTAACATACTTGTCTCCTTCATGCAGAAGTTCCATTTTTTACCAAATCTCATATGCAGTTTTTAGATCAATAACATTTGTCAGCTCTGAATCAGATAAGGCACTTAGTAGAGCTTCTTTAGTCTGAAGATTGTTTTTAGCATCTCTGATTTCATCTACGGTACTCGGACCATTCTGTGGAGGAACATACTTCTTTGAAGCCATGACCCAATATTACATTCCCATACATTATAGATGACATTCCATATGACTTTTCCAAAGAGTAAAATTGGTTCCATCAAACCTCAGACTATCTTTCTTGTAGGACAACATCCTGGATCTCCTCAAGTGGTTAAGCTCTTTTAGAGGAACTTAGCTCTGATACCAATTGTTAGATTCAAGACAGACAACAGAGGGGGGGTGAATCAGTTGTTCCAAAACTTTCTTCTTATTAATCACTTAAATCCTCTTTGTAATTCAACAGCATAACAATAAATCAATCATGCAATAATTCAAGAGCAGAAACACATTAACACATAAGACACCAAGATTTTAACATGGAAAACCTGGTTAAGGGAAAAAACCATGAGGTGACTAACCCAAGATTGTATTCTTTGTTAAAAGAATAAGAAGAACAAATGGCACATGCCAATTAGGGCTCACTGTCCGAGCACACTACTCACAAGAGGCCCACTGCCTACATGAGACACACTGTCTACAGAATAATAAATATTACATACTTGAACTGAAGAATAGCATCTTCACCATGCTTGAGTCAATTCCATTTAAGCTCAATACTTCTGCTTTGCCTTTTGCTCTGCTCCTCTCTACCACACACTCATCTCCACAAGATGCTTTTGAAATGACTTCACAACCTCTTATTTATACAAGACATTTGACTTTAGAATAATCATCCAAGTCGGCATACATTACAGAGCAAATACATAAATACAACATGACTAATTACAAAAAGACTTCACACGGATCAACACATTGTCAGCCACACAGATCTGAGACTTCAATCTTCCTTTAGGAACTCACCATTCTTCACAAAACATCTTCAAGATCATCTGCAAGATGTGTAACTCATTTGGTCGGCCAAACTTAGGAAGAACATCATCATCCGAAAGTAATTCTTCAATTACGAGCTCAATCTTCAATGCGGATCACCAAATGAACTGGACACAATCCAAAGACCTCCACAATCTTTCCTGAATCACCAAGAACATCCACACTAATTTTGCTTAATGAATTCTTTCTCTCCATCTAGAAGCTCAAGAACACAGTCTGTCATCACTGTCATATTGGAATAGATGCTTGAGGACCTCCAGACCATGAACCAATTGAGTTGTCAATTCACATTGACATCCTAAACACTCCACCAAATCTGTAGAACAAGATATTGCATTTCCGGATCTCACTGGACCTATCTGTGTCACTCTGTCACCTCTGAACATCTGCCAGAACCAATTTTACTCAAGTGGCCATAACTTCTTCAGATCTTCATGCGGACCTCTCAAATCTTTACTGGATGATCTTAAGACACATATCTACAATCCCTTTGAAGCACATCCTCTGATCTTCATCTTAACTGGGATCTTTACCTCACTGTCTTCACTATTCTTCTCTATTCCTGATAGGACTAATTTTCTCAATATCCTCAGCATACAACTCATCCAATCCTTATCATCAATGCACCAGGAGTATGTTGACATCAATGACAACACCGGTTAGGCCAATACTTGCAACATATATAAGTGTGGAAATGTCTTTGGGAAATAGGTAATTAAAGAAATAAAAACAAGACAAATGATGGTCCCATCACACCCCCCAACTAATCATTTTGGTGGTCCTCCAGCAACCAAGGTCTCAGATTGCACTAGAGGGCTATCTCCTTGTAGTCTATTGGCTCTTCTACTCCTCTTTCCTATCTAAGGTAAAATCCTTTCTGGCTTTCCAATTTATCCCAACTATTTTGTTTTGTAGTCTAATTAGTCCTATGCCCCATCCAATGTGGAATAAGATAGAGCAATAGAGGAGGATGGAGGACTAGTGGTAACCATGTTATCCCATGTTCCTTAGCTAACCTTATATATCTTTGTACTCTGTGAATTGTTACTGACAAGTTAAAGACAGAGTGAGGCTCCTTTCTCTATAGTGTTGGTGTCAATTCCTTCCATCTGTCTTGTGAAATTCTCACGGTTTCTTTACCAATTTTTCCTACCAATTCCCCAAATCTTTGATAGTCCATGGATCTCCATTCCAACAGCTTATTTTCTACCTCTTGACGTTCAATCAAGTCCACCCATTCCTCCACTATCTTCTGGGGGTTTGTAGATTCTGCCCTAAATTTTAGAGGGATTGACTTCTCTCTTTCATTATATTACTGCATTAATTCTCCCCTCCTATGCTCATTCTGAATAAATGAGGCAAAGGCCCTCAATTATACATCCCCAATTACAACTGGGGCATTCTAGTGAGTTTCATAAGGAATGGCAAGTTCGTGTAGGTAGAATTCACATAATTGTTTTTGCAATTCATGGGTAGCTTTTTGGTAAGTGGTTAGGAACAAGTCAGGTGTCAATAAGGAGATAGGGGCATCACTGTATAGTTGGCTAAATTGAAAACTCAATTATTGTTCTTGCAAGTAGAGGAAATACACCCTGGCAGGTGGCTGACATCTCATCAACTATACAGTCATGTCTACCATTCTTGTCTATCTTGAACTTCAACCTCTTTATCTCTACATTTTTCACCTCAATTTCCTTACCATGTTGCTCCTTCATTTCACCTTGTTCCTTTACTAGTTTATCTATTTCATTCCACATTTGTAAGGTGACTGAAAGTAAGGTAATTGGAGTAGGTTCTATAGATTGCTCTGCTAGCTACACAATCTCTTGATTTCTCCTATTTATCTCAATGATGGCCAATTAGGCCAATTATTCAAGTCCTGATCCATATTTCTAGTAATCATGCAATTGTTCTTCTAACTTCCTAACCTTGTCATTCGGTCTAGTTTATTTCTTTTGATAATCCTTAAGTTTCTCCTCCAACTCTACAATCTTCTGCATTGCTTGCTCTAACTCATCTTTCTCACCCTCTGATGTTTCTTTGGATTCTAACAATAATTCTTCTTCTTGTGGTTCATCTTGAGGGACTAAGAAATCTAGTTCCTCATTATCAGAGGGAGGCCTATGAATTTTCTTGGTTGTCCATATATCTTCTTCCTCAAACTCCTCATCAGACTCCTAAACAAGTGTGTACCGCAAATTTTTCTGCCCTCTGTCAACAAACATGTGCTCCCTCTCGGAGTTGGTATCAAGATCAACTACATTCCTTTCTTAGGTTCCCCTAAAAGTTCTTTCTCTTTTAGGTGACCTAAATGCCTACATGTTTAAACAAGGGTTCCTTGTTTGTCCTTAGCTATGGAAGAAGTGGATTTTCTTTTCTTGGTAGCACTTGGAATAGAAGAATTTTCATGGGGAGTTTCAGATGCTAGGGTTTCACATGCAATTTCAGAAGCTGGGGTTTCACATGTAGTTTCAGACGCTGGGGTTTATGAGCTAGAAGCTTTAGGCTATAATTTCCATTTTAGCTTTCTCTTTTTATGGCTTTTGGTCTGAGGAGATACATGTTCTACAACTAGGGTTAGAATAGGTGAGACTGTGGGTGCAGGGGAACTAGTAGGTTGTTTAATGGGTTCAATAGAGCTTGGAGTTGGTTGCTCCTCAACAAATGCATGGCTATAGGAAGGAGAAGCTTTTGGGTGAGAAGTTTCTACCTATGCCTCTTCTTCTACTTCTATTTCCACTCTCACCGACCCTTCATTAATATGATCAACTTCAAGAAATCTTTCCCAAGAAAACTTAGGGTAATGGATAGACAGACTCCTCTTCACTAACAGGATAATCAAACCATGGTGGGATAATGAGGACTGAGAATTTCTTTTTCTGTATTTTACAGACGTCCATTTAGTAAATTAAACAAAAAATTAGGAACATTAATTATCCTTACATGATGAAAATGGCTCAAGAGTTTAAAATGAACAGTATAAAGTAAAGACTGTGTTCCATCACATGTAAGGTACTCAATAACCTAAGATTCTACTGAGGCGCAAAACCAGGGTAAGGAAATTCATTTAGTACCTTGAGAAGTTGATTCCAACCTTTCTCCCAGTCATATGAACTCGACTCTAGCAGAAATGGCATCTACTTTAATAGGAAATTCCTCCCTAGCTGCTCATAACCCCGTGACCTCAGCTATGGCTGCTACAATAACATCAACCTTTAAACCTTTTACTACAGCTTCCTCATTATGGAATGTCTCTACAAACTTCTGAGTAATGTCCCATTACACTCTGCTATCCTAAGAAAATACTGCAACCAACCTGCCTATTGAAAAATTGGCAAGGACTCAACGTCATCCAATAATGTTGTGTGAACAGAAGGCTCTCTTCTTATTGGATCACCACCCATTATGATATCTTAGGAAAATTCAATTTGTCGTTTCAACTTGTTGTTCTTAATCCTTTATTTTCAATTTGTTGTGTTCTCAATCTCCTATTTGTTTGATACCTGACACTACTTACCAAGACATTATTACGAGCTGCATTTGTCATTTGCTTGCTTAGCTTGAATGTCATGCGACGGATGGTAATAATTATGAAATAAGGGGTTTGGAAGTTGATTTGAAATTTGAATGTATGTGGAATAATTCAAATCCCCCTAACTAAAATTTCTTTTGTCCTCAAATGAGAAGGACTGGCAAGGGTACGAACAAACAGGTTGAAAGCATGTCTAATGGATATAGTATGTAATATTAATTAGATACAAATAAAGAAAGTCATGAAATAAGTAGAAATTAGTGTCAATTAAAGCAATGAATGAGATAAATACCATTCAAAACTAGAATTGGTGCATGTAAACATGATTACATGGTGGCTTGATGTGATGTACTCGACTAATGAGCTGGAGTGAATCACAATGATGTGATAGTGATATTGACATTGTGTGCTAACGGAATGTGTTGGATGTGCAACATGTGGCAAGGAATTACTATCTGTTGAAAAGATGGTGGCATGTGTATGCGAGTGCAAAAATGTACTGTAGATAATATTGGCTACATGCATGCAAGCACATAATGAAATAAACAGGTCCCATGTGTAGTGTCTGTGGGTGTAGCTTTGATAGGTCCCAAGTGAATGACAAACTTGTGGCTATGGGTGCATCATAGATAGGTCCCATGTAATAGTAGATTACCTTTGGCTACAGGTCCCTTCGATTAAGTGGTTGAGTGCCAAAAGAAATTCCTAGTGGAGAATGGTGTTGAAATGATGGAGCCTAAACTTCTGATTGGAAGATCACCATGTTTTATTGCTATTGATATTGTAAGGAAAATAGAGGTGCAGAATACAGCTTCCCTAATGTTAATTCAAAGGGGATAATGCAGCCAGGTAACTTTTAAATTAAAACAACAGATGAATACACCAAAAAAAAATATAGAAAAACAAAACAAGATACAAAGAATGACACTAGATTTATGTGGGAAAACCTTTTCAGGTAAAAAACCCACCACCACAATAGAAGCTATCTTTATTACAGTAAACTAAATAGTTACAATAAAGATCCCAGCTCTCAGTTGCTTAGGTAACGATTCTCTACAATTATACTAAACTATTTATTTCCTCTGTATATTTATAGAATAAACTATATAATTGAATCTCTTAATCTTTTTTATGACGAGCTCACCAAATCTGTATATAAACCACAGTTTTCAAGAGCAAAGAAAACATTTTCACTTTTGCCCTAACTGCACGTTTCAACTTACTCAGCACCGCTGTCCCAACCGTCGCATAACTTGTGTCCAACAGTCATAACTGTTCACATTCCTGTGAGATGTTTAATCCCACATGTACTGGGTCACAGATAGCTCTGCAGTTTATATTACCAAACACTCGGCCATACTATCGTCGGCAATTTTGTTGCTGACGATGCTAAACCAAAGACCCATTGGCCTAACCTGCTCCATCGGTGATCGCATTATTTCCTTCACCGATACTATATAGTCTCCGCGATCCTCAAGTTCACCACCCTTCATTGGACAGACCTTCGCCATCAGTTCAAAAACTTTCCATTATTCTGATGAACAATTTCTTGCCGATATAGTTAGCGATGAACCTTGAACCCGTTGAACCTTGAACCCACTGAACTCACTGATGGTTCAACATCTTTGAAATCCTGCCAATAGAACTAAGTCATAGAGATGAACCTTGAACCAATTGAACTCACGAATGGTTCAATGAACCATTGAACTCAACACTTGAACAGTTCATCGAACACTTAACACTAGAACAGTTCATCGAACCATTGAACCCAATGAACTCATGAAAGGTTCAACGAAGAACAACTTTGAAACACGAGGTTCAAGCAGTAAAATTGAGACACAAGTTCTCTTCAATCTCCCACTTGTTGAAGATATTACTGCTACCTCTTAGTCTTCTTTCGATTATTGAGAACTATGAGCCCATAGACCCATTTCATCTAAACACCATTTGAACTTGGCCGTGCTCACTGGTTTAGCTAAGGCATCAGCAACATTTTCCAAAGTGTCAATCTTTTCCAGCTTCACCTTCCTGTCTTCCACCATATCACGAACAAAGTGATATTAGACATCAATATGCTCTCTCCTAGCATGGAAAGTAGGGTTCTTCACCAAACATATAGCACTTTGACTATCACAGTAAATTTGTATCTGCCCTACATTAAAACCAACATTAGAACACAACCTCTTCAACCAAACGGCTTCTTGGCATGCACGAGTAGCTGCCATGTACTCTGCCTCTGTTGTGGACAAAGCAACTACAACCTGCCGCTTGCTCATCCAATTGATAGCACCACCATTTAATGTGAATACATATCCACTGGTGGATCTTCTACTATCAATGTCCCCTGCCCAGTCTGAATCAACATAACCCTAAATGCTTATAGACCTCTGAGATCCAACTGAGTTTCCACGATAGCAAATAGTATAATCAAAAGTTCCCTTCAAATACCTCATAACTCTTTTCACAGCATCCCAATGTGATCTGCCTGGATTCGCCATAAACCGGCTCAAAACCCCCACTGCTTGGGCAATGTCTAGCCTGGTACAGACAATTGCGTACATTAAACTGCCAACAACACTTGCATAAGGCACTTTTTCCATGTCGTTAATTTCACTTGAAGATTCTGGACAATCTTCAACAGATAGTTTCATTCCCTGCAAAATTGGAACAACTAACTATTTGGAATCAGACATATTAAATTTCTCAAGAACATTAGTAATATACTTCCTCTGACTGGGCCAAAGCTTTCTCTTAGACCTGTCCCTTTTGATTTCCATTCCTAGAATGTACTTAGCTGCCCCTAGATTCTTCATTTCAAATTTCAAGGACAACTGAGATTTTAATTCTGAGATCACTCCCTTACCATTGCCAATGAACAACATGTCATCCACATACAATGCAATTATAAGAATCTGATCACCATCAGTTTTATAATAGACATAGTGATCAAATTTAGATCTCACATATCCCAAAGATAAAACATACGTATCAAATTTTTGATACCACATTCTGGGAGATTGTTTCAAACCATAAAGAGACTTCTTAAGTTTACATACCAAATGTTCTTTACCTTTTTCCACAAAATGCTCTGGCTGGGACATATAAATTTCTTCTTCAAGGTCCCCATGAAGAAATGCTATCGTCACATCCATCTGCTTAATTTCAAAGTCATACGCTGCTGCAAGTGACAAAAGAAATCTAATGGATGTCATCTTAGCTACAGGAGAAAAGATTTCTCTATAATCAATACCTTCCTTTTGGGAATACCCCTTAGCAACCAGTCTTGCCTTGTACTTATCAACACTACCATCTAGACCATATTTCTTTTTAAATACCCACTTACAGCCCACAGGTTTTCTACCTTCAGGCAAGGACACTAGATCCCAGGTTCCATTCTTCTCCAATGATGTGATTTCACTATCCATGGCTTCCAACCAAGAATCTAAATCAGGTAAGCTAATAGCTTCTCTCACAGTCCTAGGTTCATCAGTATCAGTAAGTAAAGCATAGGCACAACTTGAATCAAGTACTAAAAATCCATACCTATCTGGTTGTCTTCTTTCATGTGTAGACCTCCTCACAGGCTGAGGTGCAGGTTCAGGTTCTTTCTCTGGATCTAAATCTTCGGAGCTGCTCGAACTCACATCTGAACCATCTACACTTGGTGCATGTTGTTCCTCTTTTACAGGGGTCAGAGAAATATTCACAACACTCTTTTCTTTCTTCTCTTCTGTCTTTTCTAGCTGAGGATTAATAACCAAAGGTTTCAGCTCTCTCAAAATAACATTTCTGCTATAAATTACCTTTTCAGTTTCAGGATTCCAAAGCTTGTACCCTTTAACACCGACACCATAGCCAATAAAAATACATTTACCTGCCTTGTTATCCAACTTAGATCTTTTTACCTTCAGGAATATGAGCATATGCCTCATAGCCAAAGACTCGAATATGCCTTAGAGAGGGCTTCTTACCAGACCATGCTTCCATAGGCGTCTTATCAACCAATGTTGAAGTAGGAGAACAATTCAGCAAGTAACAAGCTGTAGTAACTGCCTCAGCCTAGAACCTTTGTTCAAGACCAGCATAACTTAACATACTTCTTGCTTTCTCCATCAATGATTGATTTAACCTTTCAACAACTCCATTTTGCTGTGGAGTATAAGGTGTAGTTTTATGCCTTTTAATTCCATGATCTACACAATACTTATCAAAATCTGCATTGCAATATTCACCACCGTTATTTGTTCTCAAGCATTTTAATTTTCTACCAGTCTAATTTTCCACAAGAGTTTTAAATTCTTTAAACCAACTGAACACTTCTGATTTATTTTTCAAAAAATATACAAATGCCCTCTTCGAAAAATCATCAATAAAAGATACATAGTATCTTGATTTAGATAAAGAAGGAACATCAACTGGACCAAAAACATTAGAATGCACATAGTCCAGAACACCATAAGATTTATGAGAACTAGAATAAAACGAAACACGGTTTTGTTTTCCATATATGCAATGTTCACAGAAATCAAATTCCAGATTACAATCAATCAGCCCATCTACCAGGTTTTTGTTCTTCAAGGTTTTTAAACCTTTTTCGCCTATGTGACCAAGTCTATGATGCTAGAGCATTGTTTTCTCTACAAGAAGTTTAACTTCCATAGAGTTTGCATCATGTGTTACAATAGCAGCTTTTTTAGATTTTATAGAGACATTATTACAGCACACTAGTTTAGCATCTAATCTATACAGAGTTCCAATACGTTCACCCTTTGCCAGAACAATAGAACCTCTAGTCATCTTACAGCCACCATTCACAAAAGTAACTTGCACTCCAACATCATTAAGCTTACTAACAGAAAGTAAATATTGAGCCAGACCTAGTATGTGAAGAACTCCATTCATTCCCTTTATCCTTCCATCTGGGAACTGGATTCTGACTCGTCCTTAGCCAACAATTTCCAGTGTTGAATCACTTGCCAGGAACACCTTCCCACCAGCATACGGTTCATAGTTTGTGAACCACTCTCTATGAGATGTCATATGAAAAGATGCTCCTAAATCCACCAGCCACACATCTTCAGATGCAGGCATTGCCAAAGCAGCAATGAAGGCATTAGCATCACTCTGTGAAGACTCAGAGTCAGAGAAGTTCTTCTTCTTCTTTTTCTCCTCTTTGCAGTCTTTCTTGATGTGACCTTTCTGCCCATAATTCTAGCACTTCACCTTAGACTTCTTGCCAAGGGATTTTGATTTCCCTTTAATTTGGACTTAGACTTCTTGTCCTTCTTCTTGCCTCTTTCCTTTGATCTACCTCGAATAGACAAGGCCTCTTTGGCTATTTCAGAAGATTTCCTCTGCATCTCTTCAGATAACAATGAGGTAACAACCGCTTCAGTTATAAATGTGGTTGTTGTACTTCCAATAGCCATCACAAGTTGATCCCATGAGTCAGGTAAGGAACACAATAGAAGCATACAGCGGTCTTCCTCTTCTATTTTTACACCTACAAACGTCAATTGTGCAATAATGAAATTAAATGTGTTTAGATGGTCTGCTATAGATGAACCTTCATCCATCTTTAGAGAATACAACTTCTTTCTGAGGAACAATTTATTCACCAAGGACTTGCCCTGGTAAATATCTCCCAACTTCTTCTACAAATCTTTGGCTGACTTCTCTTCATGGACGTTCAATAGAACAGAATCCACAAGACGTAATCTTATCAGTCCTCTGGCTTTTCTATCAGCTAGGTCCCAATCTTCTTGTTTCATGCTTGTAGGTTTAACCCCAGACACAGCAATCCAAAGATCTATGTTGACCAGCAAATCTTCAGCCTTAATCTTCCACAACTCAAAGTTTGTGCCATTAAACTTTTCAATGTCTATCTTTTCTGATGTACTTGCCATCTTATTTAACAAAAAAAGACCTCTACAGAACTCCCACTTATAGAACTAACACAAAAAACCCAACCTACCAACAAGGATAACATAATTGGCCTAGCCCTGATACCACTTGTAAGGAAAACAGAGGTGCGGAATACAGCTTCCCTAATGTTAATTCAAAGGGGATAATGCAGCTAGGTAACTTTTAAATTAAAACAACAGATGAATACACCAAAAAAATATAGAAAAATAAAACAAGATACAGAGAATGACACCAGATTTATGTGGGAAAACCTTTTCAGGTTAAAAACCCACCACCACAATAGAAGCTATCTTTATTACTGTAAATTGAATAGTTACAATAAAGATCCCAGCTCTTAGTTGCTCAGGTAACGATTCTCTACAATTATACTAAACTATTTATTTCCTCTGTATATTTACAGAATAAACTATATAATCGAATCTCTTTAATCTTTTTGATGACGAACTCACCAAATCTGTATATAAACCATAGTTTTCAAGAGCAAAGAAAACATTTTCACTTCTGCCCTAACTGCACATTTCAACTTACTCAGCACCGCTATCCCAACCGTTGTGTAACTGCTATCCAACAGTCGTAACTGTTCACATTCCTGTGAGATGTTTAATCCCACATGTACCGGGTCACAGACAGCTCTGCAGTTTATATTGCCAAACACTTGGTCATACTATCGTCGGCAATTTTGTTGCTAACGATGCTAAACCAAAGACCCATCGGCCTAACCTGCTCCATCGATGATTGCATTGTTTCCTTCACCGATACTATATAGTCTCTACGATCCTCAAGCTCACCACCCTTCATCGGATTGACCTTCACCATCGGTTCAAACACTTTCCATTGTTCTGATGAACAATTTCTTATCGATATAGTTAGCAATGAACCTTGAACCCGTTTAACCTTGAACCCACTGAACTCACGGATGGTTCAACATCTTCAAAATCCCACCGATAGAACTGAGTCATAGAGTTGAACCTTGAACCCGTTGAACCTTGAACCAATTGAACTCATGAATGGTTCAATGAACCATTGAACTCAACACTTGAACAGTTCATCGAACACTCAACACTAGAACAGTTCATCGAACCATTGAACCCAATGAACTCATGAAAGGTTCAACAAAGAACAACTTTGAAACACGAGGTTCAAACAGTAAAATTGAGACACAAGTTCTCTTCAGATATGTGGTGTGTGTACATTATGTGTTTTTATTTATTTACAAAGTATGGAGAACTCAAACTGGCTTATGGAACTTCAGTCAATCTGATAGCTTGACGTAAACCCAGAACAATATTATCAAATGGTACCTGGTTGGAATCTGTTGTAGATGTAGAGGGTTGTGAAATGTCATTCAATTTGGTAGCTGGGTTTAGTTTTGGAACAGTGTTGTTAGCTACTTTCAGATTGGAGACCTCATTTGAGGCAAGAGGCTCTGGAGCATTATGAGTCATAGTTGCCTTTATTTGCTGGAGAAATGTAGCTGTATCCAAAGGCTTCTTATACAATTTCAATTTGTGCCCATTAACCATCACTAAAATTGTGACTTGGTCTATGGTGATTAATTGGACTACACCATTTGTGAAAACCTCCTTGATCTCATAAGGCCCTAACCATCTGGTCTGCAACTTGCCCTTATGATCTTTGTATATGGAGTCATAGAGAAGTGCCCCATCACATACCTGAAAGTTCCTAGTTTTGATGTACTGATCATGCCATTTGATTCTCTAGTTTTGGATTAATTCAGTGTAATGGACTTCTTCCATCATAAGCTCCTCTAATGCATTAAGCTGATGCAATATTTCTTCTTGAGCTTTTGATAGGTCCATACGAATTTGGACAGTTGTTCTTAGTGTTTTATATTCAAACTCAATAGGAATGACTGCCTTCTTTCCATAAACTAACTCAGAAGGTGTGTATCCTTTTGTAGTTTTCCATGTAGTTCTATATGCTCAAACTACTTCAGAGAGTCTTGCTGCCCAATCCTTCTTATGTACTACAACTATCTTTGTCAATATTTCCTCAAGCTCTCTATTGGTCACCTCAACTTGACCATTAGATTGTGGATGATATGGGGTGGACTTTTTATGCCTGATTTCATATTCCTAAACAAGGCTAACAATTAGTGCAGATGTAAACTGTGGTCCTTGCTCTATGACTATTTCTCTTGGGACACCATACCTTGTAAATATTTCTTCATAGAGGAATGTACCAACCTTACTATCTCTATCTACTGTCAAGGCTTTCACTTCCACCCATTTTGTAAGGTAATCTTGAATATGCTACAATTACTTGATAATAATATGCTAATTTGAGTGGGCAACCTCCAAAAGTCTCCAATGAATAACACAATTCACAATATGATCATAGTGACTAACCTCTAGCTCCTATATATACCATACTCAAGCCTTGGATATCACCCAAGTTGACTTAGATACCAAAATGTATCACCTAGGCTGACCTAAATAATTATATAACTCTATATTAATGATTATATAAGTTCATTAAGAGTTAAGGTAGCCACAAACCAACTACTCATAACCCTATACCAATGTAATTCGAGGTCAATGGTCTCATAGCATTTTCAAGGTTAAAGTCTAATTGAGTGTTTAAAAAGGCCATGCTAGGCACAGAAGACACTATAGATCTTGGAAGAAGAATCTCTAGAATAGGCACAGTAGTGGTAGTAGGGTCTCCTGAAAGTGAGGGAATGTCTATAAAAAGGGATTGAGATTTTGACATATTCCTATATCTTCTCCTTACTAAATGTTTAGAATTGGAGGCTTGGGTCATAAAGATCATAAATTTCTCTTAGTTAGAGCTTATGACACATAGTGTGGAATGTCTTAGTTTCAAAAAGGTTACCAAAAAGTAAGTTTCACGTTAGGTTCATTAGAATGTAGTATATAAGATAACAACTCCACCTAGAGAGTTGTACCCTCTAGATAAAATGATCTTACAAGACACTACTCTAGAATCTCTAGTCTTCAAAATAGAAGAAGTCTTGTTTTAACCTTTACAAAGCTATTCTAGATATTCTAGTTATGCTATTGATCAGGAAATTTAGTTAACAATAAATGACTATAAATAAAACACTATTTACAAGGTTTTAAGTTAACTTTTTAAAGAAACTAAAAGTTGATCTGGAAAATGAAACAAAAGATTATTTGACCACAAGAAAGAGGAAGCCTAAACCTAGGATGACAACACATCATGTGGACATCTATGCTAAGAGTTTTTGTCTGTATGGAACTATAGGGATCATAGAACCCAGTAGGAATGTTATTTGTCTATTTGGAAATTTCTCCCTTCGTCTATGTGATTCTATGACTAACCTTTGTGTGAATAATATCCTTCGAGTACCCTATTGTGATAAGTTGAGAAGAATTTTTTTGATAAGTTTAGAATATCTTTCAACCTCCACAAGTAGTCATATGATAGAAAGTTTGAAATGTGTGTGTGCACCTAAGTGTGCCTAGGATGCAATGAAAAATGTGATTCCTAAGAGTTCATCTATCGTTTATGAAGATGATGCTAGGCCTAGGATGCAATGGTGATAAATTTGGGTATGGGAAAAAGGAACAAGGTTTTTGCAAAAGTATCTAAAAATAAGGGAATACTTAGTGTAGAGATAGAGTCTCCTCCCCTAGATTCACTTCTAGTGCTCTTGTTAAAAGAAGATGCTCAAAAAGTATAGTGCTTTTTTGAGAACTTATAATTTGACAAAGGATTTTAGAGAGCAAAATATGGTATGCTACTCATCAAAATGCATAATGATAATAGATTTTTATGACAATGAGGGTGAGCAACTTAGCAAAATCCTAGGAGAAGATCCAACCCTTTAAGTCTCACCCACAAGCTATCCTATCCTTAGATTTGAACTTTGTAAAAGAATTTGGAAGCTAGAACCTGCAATTGGTGATTCAATCCAAAAGAAAACCTTAAAGATAGACTAGTAGGAAGGATTTAGAGCTTGAAGGTATTCTTGAAACTATCTCAGACAATACTTAGGAATTATTTTCATTCCTCTTCTTTGAAATTGTTCTCTTGTTTTCTATATAATAAAATTGCTTATTTTTAGTCACTAGAGAAAACTTGCTATCTTTCTTGATTCTTTTGGATACACATCAAATAAGCCTTCCTAGAATGTTAGAAATATAAGTAGTGCAGAATTGAAATAATAGTGAATTAGCAATAAAAGCACAAAATAGACAACATAGATTTATGTGGAAAACTTGGTAATCTACCAAGAAAAGACCATGGGAAAAGATCTCTCAATTTTATTCTCAGAAGAAAATTCGTAATTACAAAACTTTTTCTCATGCCTTGGGATTCAATCTCGACAACCCTTAATATTCACGAAAAGGCACATGCAAAAACTAATCAAATCTAAAGATAGATTTCCATGCATAAAAGTGTGAGTTGCACTTCCGCATGCAATTTTGCATGGTGATCACGTGGAACATGGCCAAAAAAAATTTTCCAACGAGGCCGCTACCAGCCCCCTTGCAACCCCCTATTCAACAACCTTTCAAGTTTCCATTCCTTGGCCTTCGGCCCCGCCAGGTGGGTACCTAGGGTACTAGATGAGTACAAAGTTGATTGCTCGTCACTGTTGGAATAAGTCAAACTGACTTCACATTTCAACAATCTCCCACTTGAAGTCATGTTTCTACCTTGTGAATAATTCCTCATATTAAGAGACCAATGCCATTGCTTCCTATCATCAAGTGATATGCAAGCCAAGAGAAGTTCTGCACCATATGAACTTCTCTCTACTAGTAGGCTTTGTCAAAATATCTGTTGGATTTATATCAATGTGTATCTTAGCCAAAGAGACTTGTCCTCCTTCCACCACCTCATGTACAAAGTGATATTGTACATCCATATGTTTTGTTCTGGCATGATAAGCTGAGTTACATGCTAAGTGTATAGCACTCTGGCTGTCACAATGCAACTCCATGTTATCTTGCTTTACCTGCAACTCACCCAAGAGCCTATGAAGCCAGATTGCCTCCTTGCTAGCTTATGTTTCTGCCATATATTCTTCTTTAGTAGTAGACAAAGCCACCACTATTTGCAACTTAGAAACCTAGCTAACATCACCTCCTACTAAGGATAAAACATAACCTGTAGTAGATTTTCTGAGAGATCCACAACAACTAAACAACATTTCTCCCCTTGGAAGAAACAAAACTACAATTGTATACAAGATATCTTCCTATTTTGGATACGAATATGCAAGAAAAAGGGTGAATGTCTCTAAATTTTGCACATGATCCAAAGACCTATATGATGCCCAAGATGATGTATTTAAATGCTACTCAAATATTTCCAAACCAATGCTAAATTGTGACAAATGTTGATATGATGAGTTAGGTACCATAAAAGATGAATTAGGTACCATTAACCATTGGCAAAGATCTCTTCACTGCTGGAATAAGTCAAACTGACTTCACATTTCAACATAGAATAGCATGGCACATCCATGGTAGGCGTTATGATAGGTAGTATCCATTATGAGATGGCATCATGCAACCATAATGTATGGATTGTGTCACTATACATTACGGGATGCCATCACATTGTGCAAATGTTTGTGTGTAGCACTCCCATCCAAGAAAAATGGCCCCAAATTCATCATGAGCGATTAGAATGAGAGAAATAACAATGCTTTACTACCAATTTTTGGAATGCTCTAATACTCGAGAGATAGCCTATGCTGACTCTACATGAAGGGGTAATCAGGTGAGTGCAAGACATAAACATGAAATTATAGGGTGTGTAGTTTTTGACATTACAATTACCTTTTGGGATGTCATAGAAAAATGTGTTTAATAAAATTGTTGTTTTATTTTTTAATTAAATTAGTGGTTTTAATATTTTTATTGAAAATTACTAAGGCATTTGTAAATTTAGTCTTATCCTGTTAAAATTTATTTATGATCGATTTACACCTTTTTGTTTATTTATTTATTCTTTTATTACAAAATGGATTAGGTTGAAATTTAACAAATCATGATGTGAGGTTAAATTTTATGATTAATTTAGGTATTTAATTTGGCATTTTAGCATAATTCTCTAGCCATGTTAAGGAGACACCATTTCATCACTTCCACCTAGAAAACCTAAGGTAAATTATTCGTGCAAATTTATCCCTTCATGACATCATACATAATGATGTTGATACCTTAGTAGGATGCCATCACTATTAATTCAAGGTATTGTGACAAGGATTCTACCACCGACATGTGTATCTTTTCCCTTTGCCTTATGCAATGTTCCCTCATTCATTGCACATGCAATGATGATGTGTGCACATCTTTCACTATTGAATGTAGAGATAATCATAGTTATAATGTTGTGCATAAATAAAAAGCTACATTGTGTTTATGTCCATTTGTACATGTGTGTATAGGTGGGCATGACAATCTCATCTGTTATCACATGTTGCTACATTTGAATCCAGTGTTGATTCATCTATGGCTTGTAGAGATTCTTTGTAGGAGGATATTGATATCATTTTTTGAGATCCAACTAATTGGGGCACATTTCTACTAGACATATAATCCTTGTTTGTAGAGTCTTGCATTGCAAATTTGGAAGACACAATTGAGGACATTTATCTTATATTTGATGATAGTGTCAATGGAGTTGCGTCACCATCATCTTCTTTAAATGTCATGAGGGAACATTTAGACCCTCTTGTTCTTTCTTCACCTACATTTTCTTCTATAGTGATAGATTATATAGATATTCATGAGTCCACATATTTCACTCGGTCATCACCTATTTTGACATCCTCTATAGAAGTTCTAGATTCTCATTTGCCTAATTGTCTTGCCTATGGTGAGTACCATACATCCATGGTTATTATACTTTAATATTTTATGGTACCTAATTCATCATATCAACATTTGTCACAATTTAGAATTGGTTTGGAAATATTTGAGTAGCATTTAAATATATCATCTTGGGCATCATATAGGTCGTTGGATCATGTGCAAAATTTAGAGACATTCACCCTTTTTCCTACATATTCCTATCTAGAATAGGAAGATATCTTGCATATTGTTGTAGTTTTGTTTCTTCCAAGGGGAGAAATATTGTTTAGTGGTTGTGGATCTGTTGCAAGTATGTCCCTAACCAGTGTTGTCATTGATGTCAACATATTTGTGTTGTCATTGGTGTCAACTGTGCTCGTATTTTGTTACTTGCTTGTGATGAATATTGCTTTGCATAAGTCCTAAAGATCATAAGAATATGTTTCTAATATTGAGTTTCCAAGTGCTTTTGAGAAAATTTTCTCTCGTAGTAAAAACAGTGTGTTACAGAGTATCTTGGTTTGATGATGAACAATCTAGTGGTTTGCTCCACATTTCTTGTAGAATGAATATCTTTGTCTGCGGATTGGAATTCATTTAGAGGCATGTCTAAACATGATATGAACCAAGTTTGAGCCTCCAGTATGAAGATATGAGTAAGTTATGTTCACCGGAGTAAAAATTGTTTTTTCTATGCATTCAGTGGTGATAGGAAGAAAGTATTTTGCTCCACATTCCTCCGCATTGAAGTATTTTGGTCTGCGGTTCTAGAGTTAAGTTTGGGATGATTTTATGTGCCTTCATCTCAAATGGTTCATGATTTGGTGGTCTGCAAGCGATCTTTTCTTTATGACAATAGCTGACAGTGTTTTTTATGTGCTCCAGTTTGAAGAATCTTCTTGACATAGTGGTTAGAAGTTGTGCGGTTGTTCCTGATGATTACAATGTGCTTGTGGATGTCTCCTGATCATGTTCCTACCTTCTGATTGGTCCGTGAAGAGTAATTTGGATCGTGGATGAAGACTGTTCCTAAAAGACTTAGTGTTAACTCCAAGTCTTGGCCGACCTAGTTGTTTTCCCTACTTGCGAGAAAGCATTGAAGATTGTAAAAGCATGTTGTGGCATAGAAGATTACAATTAACTTCTAGCTAAGAAGTTATGTGATCTACATTCATTCTTTTCCTCCGCAACATGATTTAGCTCCAGACCTATTGTAATGTATGTTTGTAATGTTTGTAATGCCGACCTTGGAGATTGTTCCAATGGTTGATGATTTTAATGCCGACCTTGATGATCATTCCAAGGTTGATGAATTGTATAAATACTTGTAATGAAATCATGAAAATGTATCGAAGTGTGAAGATGCGAAGATAAGTGTGAAGTGTAAAGGTAGAGCAAAGCAAAGAAAATAAATTGTGCTTCAATGGAACTGAACTCAGGCATGGAGTAGATGCTATCAAATCAGTTCATAAACCCTTGGTAGTGAGCCACCCTTGGCAATGAGCCGATCTTGGCAGTGAGCCCTAACTTTTGCAATGTGCATTTTGGGCAGTGAGCCCTAAGGTAGTGAGCCTCTGATTTTTGGTATTGCTATAACATATTTATTTTGTGAGCTAACACTCACTGTGGTTTTTTCCCTCTGGGGTTTTCCACATAAAAATCTAGTGTCTCATATGTTGAATGTGTAAATATGTTTAAGTTTTTGTTTCATGCTTTCATGATTAAATTACAAATGCAATGTTGATTGGTTGATGTTTTAATGGTTTTAAAATATTAGCTACAACTGATTCAGCCCCCCTCTCAGTTGTATTATTCTTTTCAACAATTGGTATCAGAGCAGAGGTTCCTCGGTAAAGAGTCTAATAGCTCGAGGTAGATTAGAGATGTCACACATGAGAGAGTCACCGCAATTCAATAGAACAAATTATGCCCTTTGAAAGGTACAGATGAAAAGTTATCTTATCTCTCTTGGTTATAATGTCTGGAAGATAACAGAGAACAAGTATACTATCCCTGAAAAGGGTCCATCAAATGATGATGAATTCAAACAGTATGAAATTAATGGAAAGGCTAGAGATACTTTATTAAATGCCTTATCTAACAATGAATTGGTGAAAGTTATGGATTTGGAGACTGCTCATGAGATCTGGGATAAGTTAAAAAGTTTATATGTAGGAGATGACTTTGTAAAAAGCACCAAACTACAAAACCTGAAGGTGAAGTATGAAGCCCTAAAGATAAATGAAGATGAAAACATAACTATGTACATGCAGAGAGTTGATGAAATTGTCAATGGAATCAAAGGTCTTGGAGGTACTACAAAGGAGGATGAGGTTGTGATGAAGATTCTAAGGTCACTGCCTAAATCCTATAGTCACAAGGTGGCAGCAATTGAAGAGCTTATGAGTGTGCAAAAGTTTTCAAAGGATTAGTTGCTTGGGAAACTTACATCTTTTGAAATGAGAGAATTTGGTGATGCTCTGCCAAAGATTGAGACTGCTTTCAAAGCCAATACTTTAGAAAAGACTTCAAGAGCTCAAAAATATGTTGTGGAATCTGATGATGACCTAAATGAGGTTGAAGCAAACTTTGCAGATAGAATGTAAAGAGTTTTTGGTAAGTACAAAGGCAAACTACCATTCAAATGCTTTTCGTGTGGTAAGATTGGTCACTATGCATCCAGATGTCTGGAGAGAATTGAAAGAGCTAATAAGAAATTTAAAAGTAAACCTAGGGTTACAAAGAAACGTTATATTGTCAGAGATCTTGATGATGATGGTGTAAGTGATGATGATTTTGATGATGCTAGTGCTAGTGCAAATGAATTCTTGTTTATTTCTATTAAGGAAGAACCTGTATCTACTAATCCTGCTAGCTGTGTGAAGCAAGAAAAACTAATGGAAGAAAGTGCTTTGTCTATTCAGGTGGAGAAAGATAAGGATGAATGGATTATTGATAGCAGATGCTCACATCACATGACCGGTGACAAAAGTAAGTTTGTAAGTCTAGAAAAGTATGATGGAGAACTTGTTAGGTTTGGAGATAATACAACTGGTAAGATTTGTGGAAAAGGATCTATTTCTTTTGATGGAAAGCATAATACTGATGATGCCCTATATGTGAAGGGTTTAAATCATAATCTTTTAAGTGTTGGTTAGATGTGTGATAAAGGCTATGGTCTAAGATTCAAGGATAATGGATGCAAGATCATGGAAAGCTCCGGAATAGTGATTGTTACTGGTAAGAAGACTAGAGGTAATATTTATCAATTAAGAGGAACTAATGATTACTATTTGTTGGCTCAGACATATGAGAGTTAGTTGTGGCATAGAAGGATGTGTCATATCAATTTTGACAACTTGGCGAAGATAAGTTCAGTATAGGCTATGAGAGATTTGCCTAAGATTGTAAAGCCTGCTAATATAGTTTGCAAGGAATGCCAATTGGGAAAGAAGACGAACAAGTTTCAAAAGAAAAAAATAATTTTCTATCAAATTACTAGATCTGGTGCATACAAATTTGTGTGGTCCTACAAGGATAAGAAGTTTGCAAGGAGACAAGTACTTTATGTTGCTTATTGATGATTATTCTAGGATGACTTGGGTCACTTTTCTAAGAGATAAATCAGAAGCCCTAGAAAATTTCAAGTACTTCAAGGCAATGGTTGAGAATGAGCTAGAATTGAGAATCAAATGCTTAAGTTCTAACAGAGGAGGTGAATTTACATAAAATGAATTCAACACTTTCTGTGAAGAACAAGGAATAAAAAGATAGTTATATGCTCCTAGGACTCCTCAGAAAAATGGAGTTGTTGAAAGAAAGAAGAAGATAGTTCAAGAAGCTACTAGAACTATGATGAAGGAGGCTAACCTACCAGTAGTGTATTGGAGAGAAGCCATACATATTGTTGTCTACATTCAAAAAAGAGTTCATGTTAAAGGTAATGGCACTAAAACTCCTTATGAATTGTGGTATGGAAAAGTTCCTACAGTAAAATATTTCAAGGTTTTTGGAAGCAAATGCTATATCAGAAGAGAAGAAGATCTAGGCCAGTTTGATGCTAGATGTGATGAAGGAATTTTTCTTGGTTACTCTACCAAGAGCAAGGCCTACTAGTGCTACAATAAGAGACTAAAAAATATTGTTCAGAGTGCTAATGTGAAGGTAGATGAAGACAAAGAAAGAATATCATGTTTGAGTGGTTATGAATCAGATGAACCTGTGGCTACAGTGACTAAAGAAAAAGTTGAGCAAGAAGACAGTCAAGATGAAGAAAGGGCTCCATAAAGCATTGCTAAAACTCCCAAGTATGTAAGGATTAATCATTTTGAATATCAGATTATAGGTGACAAAAGCAAAGGGGTACTAACAAGGAAAAGAGTTGCAGAAGAACAAGTGAACTACTGCTTGCTTTCTAAAATTGAACCTAAAAATGTTAGTGAAGCATGCAATGATGAAAATTGGATAAAAGCCATGAAAGAAGAGCTGATGCAGATAGAGAAGAATCAAACTTGGGAATTGGTTCCTATACCTGTTGATAAGAATGTGATTGGAACTAAATGGGTTTTCAAGAATAAGCTGAATGAGCAAAGGATATTCTTAGGTTGAAGGAATAGATTTTGAGGAGACCTATGCTCTTGTGGCAAGGATTGAAGCAATCAGAATGTTTCTGGCATATGCAGCACATAAAGATTTCAAAGTGTATCAGATGGATGTGAAATCTGTTTTCTTGAATGGTGAGTTGGAAGAGGAAGTTTACATTGAACAACTAGAAGGATTTCAGTTATCAAATCAAGGTGACATGGTGTGCAAATTGAAGAAATCTTTGTATGGACTCAAGCAAGCCCCTAGAGCCTGGTATGCAAGATTGGACAAGTATTTTCAGCAATTAGGGTTCAGTAAAGGTACTACTAATTGAAATCTCTATTTCAAAATTAATGGTGATCAAATTTTGATTTTTGAAGTCTTTATTGATGATATTATCTTTGGAGGCAATGAAGGTATGTGTAATAAATTTGTAGAGGAAATGCAAAAGGAGGTTGAGATGTCCATGTTTGGTGAAATGAATTTCTTTCTAGATCTGTAGATTACTCAATCAGATAAAGGAAACTTCATTTCTCAGTCCAAGTATGTAAGAGAGTTGTTGAAGAAATTTGGAATGGAAGACTCTAAACTAGTATGTACTCCCATGGTGACTGGATGTAAATTAAGCAAGACTAATAATTCATCCAAAACTGATCAAAAAAGGTATAGATCCATGATTGGAGGATTGCTTTACCTAACCCATACTAGACCAGACATAATGCATGTAGCTTGTCTTGTGGCAAGATTTCAAGAAGATCCTAGAGAGTCACATGTGATGGCAGTCAAGAGAATCATGAGATATTTGAAAGGTACACTAGATCATGGGCTATGGTATCCAAAGGATAATAATTTCACTCTTAATGCTTATACATATGTAGATTGGACCAGAGATGTTGATGATAGATAAAGTACAAGTGGTGGTGCCTTCTTCTTGGGCAATAGATTGGTTTCATGGTTGAGCAAAAAGAAAGATTCAATCTCTTTGTCTACTGTAGAAGCAAAATACATTGCAGTAGCAAGTTGTTGCACTCAAGTGTTATGGATGAAGCAAACATTGAAGGATATAGGAGTTGTGTACAAAGAACCAATCTCAATCTTCTGTGATAACACAAGTGCTATAAACATTTCAAAGAATCCAATGATGCACTCAAGAATAAAGCATATATCTATAAGGTATCATTTTCTGAGAGAAAAAGTGGTAGAGAATGAAGTAAAGATGGAATATGTGTCTATAAAGGATCAGATTACAGCTATTTTTACCAAGCCTCTTTCTAAGGATACTTTTGAGTATCTCAGAGAAAAGTTAGAGGTCATTACCCCTCCTTCTCTGAACTAAGATTCATAGGAATGCATAAGTCCAGTAGTGTCCAAAGCCTCATTCTTTGATCTAGATTGATGTTTTGAGAGCTACCTCTCAGGGCGAGTAGCAAGTGTTCCTGATATGTGTTCTTGACAAAGAGAAGTATGTGTCACAGTGTTGATGAAAGAGCAATTTCAGTTTGATCAAAGCAGTAGAGTGGTACGTGCCCTTTGCCATTGATGTCAAAGGGGGAGAGAAATCATGTGAAAAACTTAAAAGTGCAGATGTATAAAGAAAAAAGGGGTGAAGGTAATCAGTACAGAATCTTGTCTTGATGGTCTTTATAGTTTTTCACATCATATGACGCCATCAATGACAAAGGGGGAGATTGTTGCAAGTATGTGCCTAATCGGTGTTGTCATTGATGTCAACATATATGTGTTGTCATTGGTGTCAACTGTGCTCATATTTTGTTACTTTCTTGTGATGAATATTGGTTTACATAAGTCTTGAAGATCATAAGATATGTTTCTAATATTGAGTTTCCAAGTGCTTTTGAGAAAATTTGCTCTCCTAGTGGAAACAATGTGTTACAGAGTATCTTGGTTTGATGATGAACAGTCCAGTGGTTTGCTCCGCATTTCTTGTAGAATGAATATCTCTATCTACAGGTTGGAATTCATTTAGAGGCATGTCTAAATATGCTATGTTCCAAGTTTGAGCCTTCGGTATGAAGATATGATTAAGTTATGTTCACCAGAGTAAAAACTACTTTTTTTGTGCATTCAATGGTGATAGGGAGAAAGTATTTTGCTTCCAATTCCTCTGCATTAAAGTATTTTCGTATGCAGTTCTAGAGATAAGTCTGGGATAATGTTATGTGCCTTCATCTCAAATGGTTCATGATTTGGCTGTCCACAAGTGATCTTTGCTTTATGACAGTAGCTGACAGTGTTGTTTATGTGCTCCAGTTTGAAGAATCTTCTTGACAGAGTGGTTAGAGGTTGTGCAGTTGTTCTTGATGATTACAATGTGCTTATGGATGTCTCCTAATCATGTTCCTACCTTTTGATTGGTCTACGAAGAGTAATTTGGATCATGGATGAAGATTGTTCATAAAAGACTTAGTGTTAACTCCAATTCTTGGCCAACCTAGTTGTTTTCACTACTTGCGAAAAAGCATTGAAGATTGTGAAAGCACATTGTGGCATGGAAGATTGCAATTGAGTTCCAACTAAGGAGTTATGTGATCTGCATTCATTATTTTCCTCTGCAACATGATTTAGGTCCAGACCTATTCTAATGTATGCTTGTAATGTTTGTAATGTCGACCTTGGAGATTGTTCCAATGGTTGATGATTGTAATGCCAACCTTGATGATCATTCCAAGGTTGATGAATTGTATAAATACTTGTAATGAAATTGTGAAAATGTATCGAAGTGTGAAGATGTGAAGATAAGTGTGAAGTGTAAAGGTAGAGAAAAGCAAAGAAAATAAATTATGCTTCAATGGAACTAAATTCAGGCATGGAGTAGACGCTATCAAATCAGTTCACAAACCCTTGGCAGTGAGCCACCCTTTCCAGTAAGCTGATCTTGGCATTGAGCCCTAACTTTTATAGTGAGCATTTTGGGTAGTGAGCCCTAAGGTAGTGAGCCTCTGATTTTTGGTATTTCTATAACATATTTATTTTGTGAGCTAACACTCACTGTGGTTTTTTCCCTCTAAGGTTTTCCATGTAAAAATCTGGTGTCTCTTGTGTTGAATGTGTAAATATGTTTAAGTTCTTGTTTCATGCTTTCATGATTAAATTACAAATGCAGTGTTTATAGGTTGATGTTTTAATAGTTTTGAAATATTGGCTACAACTGATTAACCTCCCCTCTCAATTGTATTGCTCTTTTCAATAGGATCATCTTTAGCATCCAGTGTTGAGCATCTACCAGCACTACATGAAGCAATTTGAGGGGAGGTTGCATGGTTTCTCTTCTCATCTGAATTTTTGCAAGGAGCATTTCATCACATGGAGTTCTTTCCTTCTCACATTTTGGGGGGGTTGCATAGACCTTGTCTATTTTTATCTCCTATGGAGGGGGACATTTGTTACATTTGTGCTAGAAGTAGTCCTTGGGGGCTCATGATAATTCATCCTTTTTTCTTCTTCACTTCTACATTTTTTCATGCATCTTTTCTCTTTTGGAAAGGAATTTTATTTCTTACTGGGTTTTCTCATTTACTCCATTTATGAAAAAAATATTTGTACATTGGTACCTAACATGGTCTCTTAGCCAGGACCCATCTTTATTTGTCTATTCTCCCTAAGTTACACTTAAGGTGGGTATTAGTGTAAATACGCACACCATACAACTAGTTAGCTTTTAGCCTATCTAGGAGAGTCCTATTCAAACTTGTTAAGTCCACACATAGGGACTTTCACCTTTTTGTCTCACCTCATATGCATGAGACACATGTTCACATTATGGTGACACCTAACTCATGTATATATGATACCTTTATCACACATGTCATATGCACATACAAGGTGGTTAGAGTCCACAACTACCTTATCATCTCATCTCTTCTCTATATAATCAAGGGCTCATATGTAAATTGTAAGCTCTTTTGGGCACACACATATTGTATGAATATTATTTATTTTTTGGCTCTATTGAAATCACTTATAGAATGCATATCATTATCTTGTAGGATCCAATGGGTTGTGAGGATCAAATATCTGTCTCTAATAGTCCAATCTTTGGGCTTGGTCATCCAAGCCTATTCCTAGTCTAAAAAGGTGGGACAAAAATTTGAAAAAATATAAAATGTGCACATTTTATTTGATATATAAATCCATTTAATCATGTTAACTCAATATGAATTCATTTAAACATTTTGATTCAATGTCACTATATAAATCTATTTAATCATAAACTAGTACCTTGTATAGGGGATAAGGTCATACATCATTTATGATTTGATCATTTTTTGTAGTCAATAAAGAAAAAAATTGAACAAATAGAGGGAGGGAGAGATAGAGAAAGAGATGGATATATATAGAGAGGGGGGAGATTGCGAGATATAGATAGAGAGAGGGAGAGATAGAGAGATAGAGATGAGAGAGAGATATAAATATAGAGGAAGAGTAGATAGAGATATAAAGAGGGGGAGGGAGAGAGGGGGATATAGAGAGATATAGATAGAGAGAGGGAGAGGGAGAGACGAGACAGAGAGAGAGGGAGGTAGAGAGGGAGAGGGGGAGATAGAGGAGGGAGGGAGAGAGGGGGAGGGTGATATATAGAGATATAGATAGAGAGAGGGAGAGATATAGATGGAGAGACAAAGAGGAAGAGATAGAGAGAGGGAGGGTGGTTAGAAATATGGAGGGAGAGTAGATAGAGATATAGAGAGGGAGAGATAGAGAGATATAGATAGAGAGAAAGATATGGAGAGGAAGAGAGGGAGGGAGAGATAGAGATAGAAAAATATAGAGGGAGAGATAGAGAGATAGAGTCTCTTTATCTCTCTGTCTACATATCTATCTACTCTCCCTCTATCTCTCTATCTCTAGATAGCATCCCTCCCTCTCCCTCTCTATCTCTCACTCCATACTTCTCCAGCTCTCTCTATCTCTCTATATCTCCATCTCCATCTCCCTCTCTATCTATATCTCTCAATTCCCCCCTCTCTCCCCCTCCCTCTCTCTCTCTTTCTCTCTCTATCTCCCTCTCCCTCTATCTTTCCCTCACTCTCCCCCCTCTATCTCTCCTTGTCCCTCTCCCCATCTTTATTTCTCTATCTATTTATCTCTCCTTCTCTCTATTTGTTTTTTATTTATTGAATATAAAACATCATCGCATTATATAACATGATCGCGTTATAAAATGCAATTGTGTTATAAAACATGATCATGTTTTACAACATGACCATGTTGGTATTTACCAAGCATAAACCTAATCATGCTATGACTATTTAAACATAATCGGGTCATGTTATTGCTTTTATTTTTTTAATAAAAAGTGCAAGCACCTTAAAATATATTATATTATATAAAAGAGAGTACATTGGAGAATAGGGTAAACCTATTCCAAATTCAACTTATACACAATCAAGCTCCTGTAAGAAAACTTTAGATTGTAATCCCAAAAAGGCCATATAAAACTAGATAGAGATAAACTATCAGTAACTGTATTAGGGGAAAAATCATAGCTATGAATCATAAGAAGCAATCATTAAAGCCTAACAACATAATGGAGTACAAGATAGACATAGAAATCCAAATAACAAAGCAAACCAAAACCAAATCTCTATGCTAAGTTTGGCTCTCCTCCATTTCTCTTCTCAATATTGCATTGGAATGCAAAATATCGAAGGATGAATGTTGATTTCTCACTATTTCAGTAGCATAACATTAGATTGAAGATAAATGAAGATAGAGATCAAGAATCATTTTGACGGCATGAGACTACTTGAACATGGATCCCTCAAATGGCTTGGGTGAGGCTTGATTTATAGGAAAGGACTGATTTGAATGAAGGGATATGATTGAAAGTTGATTTGAACGATGTGGATGGTTGAGATTGAATAGAGTTTACCACTCCATAAGGAGTTGTAGTGATGTGACAAGTGTGCGGATGGGAATAGGGCTGACCTAATTTAAATAATGTTTTATTTAAATTATTTGAACATGTGAGGGCATTAAATGAAAAATGTAGTATGGGACATGTGTTGGATTGTAGTGAAAGGTGAGGACTAATTTAAATATTTTATTTAAATTAGTTGGTGTTTAATATGAATAGAGGGATAAGACAATACATTGGGGTTTTAAAGGGTTTGTGTTAATCCTCCTTTCACCACTAAACATTCAAGGATATTCAACCAAGTAGAGAACTCTACTATAGATCTCCTGTCACTTGAAACATAGGGGAAGATTGGAGTTGTGTAAATTTGTTGTTCAATTAAGTCTAATTATGCTCAAAACCCTAATTTTGTGAAATCGTAAACAAACGGATAAATTACAGAAAATGATCACACACAGATATATCAAATGACAATTAAATACATACTAGATTTTGAAGTTTGGTGTGCGAAAAAGTTAGGGACTAATGAGCGGGCGCCCTAGTCCAGTGTACCTATTTTTTTCAGGGTCTCTGAAGAATGTTTGTAACCTATTCCTGCTATCATAGAGATTTCATCGCTTCGGAATCTAGAGGACTAATGAGTGGGTGCCCAAGTCCAAGCCCTAGTTTTCTTCTCATATCTGCAATTCTGGTAGTCTACACTGCTCTCTTGCAACTCCACTTCTTTCGCTTCTGAAACTTGTAACCTGCAATCACAGAAAAGTGGGTTGGGGTTTGTAGTGTTTAGAGGCTTGCCTCAGTCAAGCCACAGATAGACATTCAAGTCTTCTGAACACCATTGTCAGATAAAGAGTGTGTATCCCTACGGGATAGAGGAAAAATCCAAATGATAAATGATCAAAAACACAAATAGATATCACCTTGTATTGTAGATCTCACATAAGTGAAGGCTCTTCAATCACATGAGAAGATGAAGCCAAATCTACAATCACAAACACAATAACAATGCTCTGCTCTTGCAACAATGAATATCTTGAAATCACAAGTATGGTAAAAGTTCACAATCATCTTCTAGTTTACAAATGAATCAATAATCATGCTTATATATGCAACTGTAAACATTCTTGTTAAGAATTTCGTAATTCAAACTCAGGATGTCAGCATAGGACCTAATAACGGTCATAAAACTGACACCCAAAAATAGGTCCTGACCTAAAATAGGGTAGGACTAGGGCATGAGCACCCAAGTTGTCCCCCCTATTTTAGGAAGGATTTATGATAAAAACACCCTCTAGGTCCCATTTTCCATGAAACTTTAGGGTTTTCTCATCGAGAGTCACCATTAACATGCAAGATTACCTAAATGCATTCTAAAGGACCCGAGAGCTAAACCTTAAGAGAGAAAAGCCCCCAAGGGGACATTTTCTGACATAACATTTAGTTGCCACTTTAATATATGTATAAACACAAGGCCAATACATGCATTAAAGTAAGGTCAACAAACACAACAAACATGCCAAGCATGGAGAAGATACACCAATCACAATGAAGACAGTAACAGGCACACGAAACATGGAGAAGATAGTTACAATCACGCAGAACACATAGAATACAACATTGAAGACACAAAACACAGTGAATGCAGTGATTATTTCTTTTTCTTTTTCTCATATATATGCAAATTCAAGTACAAGGAAAGTAAACACACTTCCCATAATGTAGGAGGGACTCAATGCCACTGGTCTTTAAACTGCATATGGGGCAACAGACACGCAATACAAATCTCAAAGTGTAGGAGGGACTCATCACCACCAGTCTTTAAGACTATACTTGAGAACAAACATGCCATACAAATCAAGCATTCCATACAAATCCCAAAGCATAGGAGGGACATCGCCATCGGTCTTTAGACTATGCTTGGGAACAAACATGCCATATGCACACACATGGAAGATACAGAGAAAACATAGAAAACAAGCGTTGGAAGAAACCTATTGCTAGGTTCGCAGCTATCTCAGGCACATTACAGGCTCAAACCAACAATTGGGCTTCACCACAACAATCTTTGAAGACATGCTTAAGGGTTAGGATAGTCTCAAATCTACTCCCCGCCTGCTCAAAGGACTTTTTGAAAATGACAAGATTGTGCAATCTCCTTGAGAAATACACCATCCTTGCCTCGTACGGAGGGATTAAAATAAAAAGGATATGCCTATTATCTCACCTCCGTAAAGGGCTTAAGCGATTATAATATATTTCAAGCTTTACAAACACACTTTGCTAGCATCTAAATTAGACAGCTTACCTTATATATGCCCCCACCTTAAGGTGGTTGATATCATGTACCGATATCAAGCACGTTAAGGTAGGAAAAAAACACACAAGGGAACACGAGCTCTCGCAAAGCCCATGCCCCCCAAAGGTGACATGTACTTTACGATCATCAAATGTTCCCACAAACACACAATTTCCTACAAGAAAAGGTGTTAGTATCCATATGATCATAATAAACAACAATGCATATGATCATTTATATAAAGAGTCGAGGTTATACTATGGATTCAGAGACTATGTATAACCGTGGGGCTATACCGTAGAAATCTCAAAACTGAGTGTAACAAAGGCAAGATTCAAAGATAAACAAAGTGCAGGGAGAAGATATATTGTTATGTTTGTAAGTGCGATAAGACAACATAAAGATCACATGGAGTGATTCTACTAGCCAAGCATCAGATAATATATATCAACCCCGACGTCATGTATGGACTAGGTTCATTTTTTTTATTTCTCACTGAAGGGACACTTGGTCCTTATCAATATTATTTATTTTTCATCATTCGCCAGCTAGATAGAACCACTAGAAGAATGGAAACAGTAAATCAAGAGAGGAGAAACAAGTGCCTTAGGGACAATCACATAGGAGGGTGCCCCCAAGTCACCAACTACAATGCTATGTCCACAAGACACAACACACAACAATGAAAATAGAGGAGCAGCAATATAGAAGAATGATGATACAAATAGAAGAAGGTTATAATAGAGGCGGTCTCCTAGTATCCTTGACCTTACGAGAGAATCAAGTGTCATCCCAAGAGGCCTAAACAACACATAACACATTACAAGGGAAACACAACACAGAGGTAAAGGGTTAGAAATACTTACATGTAGGGACAACCGAACTAAGGGTTGTCATCAAGCAAATCATCATCTTCCCACTCTTGAATGTTGGAGGAAAGTGGGACATAAGGTACCATAGCCCAACTCTTATTCTTGTCTTCAAGTTGTCCATTCTTAAGGTCTTCTTGGTTTGATTCAATTTCAGGTGAGATGTTTTCTTGTTGAGATGTGTTTTGTTGGGAAAAATCTTGTCATCTCTTCCTCCTTTATCTTGCTTGTCTATTTCTTCTTGTTTTACTGCTTATCTCTTTTTAAATAGTGTCTTGTTCTTCCATAGGTTTTTGTGTTTTAGAGGAGGAAGCACCAAAATCAAATCTCATTTGTCTAGGTGGAATGTTTTTCTCTCAACGGCTACCTCTTGATCCTTGTAAGGATGGTGGGGGAGGAACATCAGCATAGGGTCCTTTTCCTTTCTGTCTAGGAAGTTCTTCAAATGTGGGTTGTTCATCTCTTGTTGTTTCTTGAATAAAAGGACCGGCCACTTGATGTAATAATTGTGTTTTGTAGTTTCTATGGCTCAAGAAGTTAAAATCTGTTCGTGGCTTTGGTTCCACTTCAGATCATTCCCAAAAGTAATCAAGGCTAAAGTGTTGTCTTGTAACTAAAGGTTTATACCTATTGCGAGGAATAGTATGCGCTTGCCCATTCAAAGGAAATTTTACAAAATTATGAATTGTTGAAGGGATAGCTTTCATAGCCTTTAACCATGGATGTCCTAATTTTATGCGAAAAAGGTCAGATATGGGGACAACATCAAACAATTGTTCTATGGATTTCTCAAATACAGTAACCAATAAAGATGTCTTCCGAGAAGTGTTTATAAAGGTTCCCTTATGTGTCTTAATCATCATGTCCGAAGGGTCATAAAAGCCTTCTATCAATCCATGTGAATAGAGGAACTCTTCCGTTTCCACATTAGTCATGCAATTAAGATCAATAAGGATTCCATCCACAGGATTTCCCATTATCTTCACAGTGATATAAAGAGGTCCCTCAGTATCTCCAATTGTTTTATCATGAGGTGTAAACACAATTTCAGGTTCGGGGACCTTTCTTTTCATGTAAGGCCTAGGAGGGAACGTATTATTATTGTTGCAATTAGAAGACATGTGTATATGTTTTAAAATCAATGTAAAATCATATTTTAAAATATTTTCAAAATTTATGCAAGAGACAAGTGCCAAACTATGTGTGAAAATGACCTAAAATGCTTGATTTTTCAACTTTTTTCAATGCAATCAAGTGAAAGAAGAGGTGTTGTAAGGAAATTGATGAAGGGAAGAAAATAATATGTCTAATATAATTCCAATGAAGCAATAATATCCTTCACAACACACTTTTGATGCAATCCTATAATGATGATAAGTCAAAACCTAGGGAAAATACACTAAAATATGCAACTTTTCACCAATTTTCAATGCAAAGGTCTAATAAAAAGGGTGTTGTAAAGAATTTTAGGAGGGGAAGAAGATTATAATCCTAATAACAGCCAATTAATGTAGAAAAATCCTTCACAACACACCTATGATGCAATTCTAGAGAGACAATAAGGCCAAATCTAGTGAAAATGCAAGGTTTTTAAACCCTAGACATGAAATTTTACAAGAAGGCCACTATGATGAAACTCTATAGTTATAAATCATTCCTAATGAGTGTTTGAAAAGGGTAGTAAAATTTGAAACAAGATTTTGACTACAACCCCTAGCTAATACAAAACTAGGTTATATGGGAAAATGCACAATTTCAAGCAATTTTTATCAATTTAAGCATGAAAATGCAATGTAAATGAATCATTAATGAATAATTTATGTATTTTAAATTAGATCTGAAGATAATGATAGAAATTTAATGAAATTAAATTCCAATTAATTCAAATTATTTGAAAATGCAAGCTAAAAATGCTAATTTTTAAAAAAAAATTCAAACTTTTTAATTTTTTTGTAATTTTTCAAATGCAATAAGATGAACAATGAAATGAATGAATGTAAATCTAAAGTAAAACACTCAGAAAATTGCAAAATTTATTAAAACATGGGTTCACCAAATTGTTTAATATGAAAAGAGGGACAAGACAAGATAATGGAGTTTTAAAGGGTTTGTGTTGATCCTCCTTTCACCACTAAACATTCAAGAACATTCGATCGAGTAGAGAACTCTACTACAGATCTCCTATCACTTGGAACATGGGGGAAGATTAGAATTGTGTAATTTTTTGTTCAATTAAGTCTAATTATGCTCAATTCCCTAATTTCATGAAATCGTAAAAAAATAGATAAATTACGGAAAATGATTGCACACAGAGATATCAAATGACAATCAAATACATACCAAATTTTGAAGTTCAGTATGCGAAAAAGTCAGGGACTAATGAGCAAGCACCCTAGTCTAGTGTACCTATTTTTGTCAGGATATCTGAAGAATGTCTGCAACTTGTTCCTGTTGTCATAGAGATTTCACCGCTTCGAAATCCAAAGGACTAATGAGTGGGCGCTCAAATCCAAGCCCTAGTTTTCTTCTCAGGTCTGCAATTCTAGCAGTCTGCACTGCTTTCCTACAACTCTACTTCTTTTGCTTCTGAAACCTATAACGTACAATCACAGAAAAGTGGGTTGGGGGTTGTGGTGTTTAGAGGCTTGCCTAGGTCAAGCCCTAGAGAGATATTCAAGTTTTTTGAACACTGTTGTCAGATAAAGAGTGTGTATCCCTACGAGATAGAGGCAAACTTCAAATGATAAATGATAAAAAACACAAATAGATATCACCTTGTAGTGTAGATCTCACATAAGTGAAGGCTCTTCAATCACATGAGAAGATGAAGCCAAATCTGTAATCACAAACACAATAACAATATTGTGCTCTTGCAATAATGAATATCTTGAAATCACAAGTATGCCAAAAGCTCACAATCATCTTCTAGTTTAAAAATGAATCACTAATCATGCTTATATATGTGACTACAAACTTTCCCGCTAAGAATTTTGTAATTCAAACTTAGGATGTCGGTATAGGACCTAATAACGGTCATAAAACTGACACCCAAAAATAGGTCCTGACCTAAAATAGGGCAGGACTAGGGCACAGGCGCCCAAGTCCTCCTCCCTATTTCAAGAAGGATTTATGATAAACACACCCCCTAGGTCCCATTTGCCATGAAACTTTAGGGTTTTCTCATTAGGAATCACCATTAACATGCAAGATGACCTAAATGCATTCTAAAGGACCCGGGAGCTAAACCTTAAGAGGGAAAAGCCCCCGAGGGGACATTTTCTAACATAACAGTTGGAAAATGGGAGAGGGAAATTAATTAAATAAATAGGATTGATTTAATTAATTGGCTAGTGGGATAAATGGGATTAGGATGGGAAATTAATTAAATAAATAAGATTTATTTAATTAATTGGCTAATGAAAGGGATCTAGGACAAAATGTCGAAAGATGTCTTACTTAATGTATCGACAATGTGATTTTGCATGACATGGTGCCCCTCTTTGAGATGATGTTCACAACTAAGAGAAGTAACATCATTTCAAAGAAGATAAGGTGTGGATAGAAGAAAAGGATGATGATGTAAAGATAGGATGATGATGCCCCCTTGAGAGGATAGGTGGGTTGGATAAACACATGTAGGCTCTCAAAATGAAATGGGTTGGTCAAGGAAGAAAGATAAAGGAATGGATGAAAGAGGTGAATGATATGTTATGCTACAATGAAGGTGAGTAATCATATAGTTTGATATAGCACTAGACGTTATGCACCAAGGTATAAAGACCAGGGTGATGATGTGTCTTGTGCATCCAACGTAATACAACCTTGTCTAAACGTATGAGGAAGTAAACTTAGAGAGTTAAAGTCCTAATGCACAAAAGGTATGATATGACCTTAGATGTAAAGGATAAGAATTTGTTGGAGTGGTTTGATTTGATTTTGATGATGTGATTGATTGGATTTGATTTTATTGCTTGGATTTTTGTTGGATATTTGATTTTTTTTGTATTTTGAAAATGTTTTAATTCTTTTTAGATTTTTTGAAATGTTCTGATTTTTTTTTTTGAAATGTTTTAATTTTTTTGTGTTTTTGAAAATGTTTTGATTTTTTTTGGATTTTTGAAATGTTTTGATTTTTTTAGATTTTTGAAATGTTTTGGTTTTTTTGTGTTTTTGAAAATGTTTTGATTTTTTTGTGTTTTTGAAAATGTTTTGATTTTTTGGATTTTTGAAATGTTTTGATTTTTTTGTGTTTTTGAAAATGTTTTGATTTTTTTGTATTTTTGAAAATATTTTAATTTTTTTAGAATTTTGGCATGTTTTGCGATGGCATTGGATTGCAATTTGGGTAGCCTTTATGCTAGATACCAATGACAAGGGAAGAACAAGTCTAGTTGCAAGGATGAAGAATGGGATTGGATGAATGGATAAGATGGAAGACACATGATAAAGGGATGGGTAAAAGGATAGGAAATAATGGATGGAATGGATGTAGGCATCATAAGGGAGCTAGGATGTGATCTCCAAAGGCTATGTCACATAAGAATAACATGCCCCATTCTAGATGTAATACTTAGGATTTTACATGACAAGGCTTATGACAATAGGACGATGATAGGATTGTTTGGGAAGGATTAGGTATATCAAGAGATGTTCAAAGCATTTGTCAACATTTTTCCTCCATATCTTTATCAAGATCAAAAGGAGGAAGGGAGGATGAATGGATTCAATATGATAGGTATATGGGTATAATGTCTAAGGATGTTAAGATAGGATAGAAATGGTATGATGGGATAGATAGTTTGGATGAGACAATATGCCCCCAAGTGTAAGTGACATAGATGATCAACCTACACATGATGCATGTTTGTCAGGTTTTCATCATTGTACTTATCCAAGGGGCCACCAAGGGTTGTTTTCACCATTGGACGAAGGGATTTCTCTTTACTATTTTGACTATTCTTTTTTCCTTTTTTTTTGAATTTTTAGATGGGAGAAGGGGAATATGGATAGGAGGGACTCAAGTGTCTAGTTCCATGAAGGGTGATAGTCCCATTAGAGATGGATGTCATCGCATGGACCATGTCAAATGTCATTATGCTCATCGACATTGGTAAGAGATTGCATGAGAGGGTGAGATGGAGTAGGTAGATAGTGGATTATGAAAGGTTCATGCAAGGATGGATAGGGGATCATGATGTGGATTATGTAGGGTTCATGAAAAAAGATAGATGAAATGTTTACGCAAAAGCATGGACCATAGGGAAGTGATGGGGAAGATATGTAGGATAGTGGATGAAAGATGGGGAAATGGAGGTATGTGGGAATGTTGTGGAATGGAAAGGAACCATGACCAATGATTTCACACACTGTGATAAACATTCAAGCTTTTGATTTGAAGGAGGTGTAGGAAGCAATGGGGATGTTTTCTTATGAGATGGTTGATTTAGTGATTTAGGTACCCACATAGACTTAGGATATTTATGATTTTTTCTTTGCTTGTGGGATGAAGGAATTTGAGATTTTTGAATGGAATGGGGTTTTTCCAGAATTTTTGAATGGAAGAGGATGGTTGGGATTTTTGAGATGTGGATGCTTCTTTTTACTTCTTTCTTTTTGCTTAGGTACCCAAACTATTTTAGTTTTTGACTTTTGTTGGAACAAAAGAACAATCTCTAATCCAATTGTTAATCATCAAATCACAAAGATATGATACCAATTGGTGAGATACAAGGCTTTGACTACCACAATATAGAAATCTAAAAATTGTATGCAAATATGAAAATAAGTTTGCTTAATCCTTGAAATACTATGAAACAATTCAACTTCTTTATGATGCTAAAATCAACCACTCTAACATGCTTTATAAAACCACCTTAGATGAACTTATAATAGAAATAACATCACCATAAGATAGCAGCAACAAAGAGACAGAAATCAGCAACATAAGAATGCAAGATCTCACAACACAGGGTAGCAATGGAACAAAAGATTAAACACATAACACAGTGTTTACGTGGAGAAACCCTTGCAGGAAAAAGCTCCACCAAGAAGAGAGGCCCAAGTTGTATTATCTTCAAAACAAGATTACAATACATCCACTTCCAATCTCCTCTTCATTCTTCAATCCAGCAGCACCTGTGTACAGAAAATCTCTCACTCAACCTGTTACCTACAAGCAAGTTTTCCTCTCATTGTTACTCTACCAAACTTCACTCTCAAGACTCATATTTATGCAAAAAGTACCCACCAAAGAAATTAGTGGGAGATGGACAAAATCCAACTTTTCTATCTTGGGATACTCCAAAATCATCTTCTTATAGATTCCCTTACACCTGTCATAGGCATCTTCCCAATATAGGCACCTAGAACCAAGAATAGGAGCTTACAAGACAATAATTGTTGTCATATGTTGTCATGGAATCTCTTACACCTTATGACAATTTTAAGTTGTCATAGATGCTCTTACAAACTTATGACATGCATCATAACAACCCAAAAATACATTTCCCTAAGATAGGTACCAAGATTCTCCACCTCACCTCATTTACTATTTACCGAGATTCCTTGAGCAGTAAAAGTAACTTTGTAACAAACTACCAGTGAAACTTATACATCCCTTATGGGTAATTACAAATTACAAATAATAAATGGAATAAATACAATATTAAGATTTACAAGGTTAATGACACTTTATCCCAACATTCTCCCACTTGACATTATACATTGTAAATCAACCCACAGGAAATCAATCAAGGGAATAAACATCCCTTAGCCAACCATGTACCATTGATTCTTCAACATGCTTTTCTTCTCCAACAAGATACCTGCAAAAGCAACCATGATAACCACCATTCCAAGCAAGAAATCCTCACATCATATTACCCATGATGGGATAAGGAACATGCCAAGGTGAAACATATCAATTGTCACTAAAACCTGCACCAATCTATACATGAACACAAGCATCAAATCCAAATGATAACAAATGACTCTGAGTGACTACCACACTCATACCAAATTGGGATAGAAACCACAGCAAGTTGCTATCTCATCCAAAACTATCCATACCTCAAACCAAGGTAAACAAACTATCATAGGTAGAACTTCATGCTATCAACATAACAACCTAAAACATGTAAACAAGTCCCTATATATCCACCATCCCGCAAAAGAAGGCTCCAAGGTAACAACACACATAGACATGCGATAAAAAACCTCTGAAGTAACTCACTATAGTAAAGTGTAACCAATCCAAGAGAGGTGCACCTCTCATACATAAAACATATACCTTCTGGAACTCCTGCTGCACAGGTAATGTCAAATCTAAAATTAAGATCATAGCATTAACAATTCATCCTATAGCACTTCACATAGAGGATGTGGCTAACTCCTCTATCATAGTGTCAAATAAGCATACAATGATATGCAAAAAAAAATACATCTCTCATTACCAATCCGATTAACTCTCCCAAGTCCTCCAAACCAATGAAGAAAGAGATCAAGGAGCTACCAAACTGTTGCCAAAAAAAAAATAAAGTACAAAACAACAGCACATGACTCCATTCATAACCTCAACTCCATAAACATAAGAACCTTCAGGAAAAAGACAATATACCCAGAAAGAGAGAACCTTCAAATCAAACCATGTCCTTATACCACACTAACATGTGCCAAATTGTGTAAAGTAAGATCTCCTTCAACACTCCCAAATTGAAAGGATATCAAACCATTCAAATTATAATGAAACATAGCAGAAATAGATGTAAACCTCTCACAAAAAGTAGATCAAACTAGCCAAACATTCCCACAACATAAGGAAATATGCCCAATGCCACTAACCATCTCCTATACCTCTCCTACCAAATCCTCAAAACTAACCCAAGTTCAAGATTACAAGGAGAACAACAGAAATACATAAAATCATGCATCTACTTCTCAACAAGCCCTCAGAACTCAACTTTCAAGACTAATGCACAAGAGAAGACAAGATACATATAAAGAATGCATCTAATAATCAGGCAGGCAACACCTCTTAGATCATTTACTTGCCGAATAGACCAAGAGTGGGATACAAATTGTCCTGTGCATACAACACCAAGCAATATAAGATTTCAATAAAGAAAACCTTCTCATCAGGTCTATGATGGACTCACATCCATTTCCAAGTGTAGGCTCCTCGGTCTTTACTATAGAAAAACTTCCATAACAAGTAACAATTTCAACACACATCTCTTAAGTACAAGAAATTTCCAACCTAACCCAAGTCTCTCTAGTATCCATGAGCACTTCACCAATCAATCCATGCCAACTTCAAATGCAACCTGCAAAATCATGAAGCTCCAAGCAAACGATTAATACTCAAAACCAAAGAGAACTACATCCTCTCCAAAGGAAGAACAATAACACCTTTACCAAAGACTCTAAGGGTCCTCCATGAAACAAGATGTTAAAACCTCTTCAAATCACATGAAGATAATCATATCTTGTCAAAGCTCCCACTGAACCATGATACTGAGCTATACATGGCAACAAGATAAACATCAAACCATCATTGTCAAAAGCTCCCACTGAAACATGTAACAAATCTATCCATGACATCATGATAACCATCTCCTAAATGAAGATCATCCATGGCCTCAACACAATCAAAGAAAACCACTATAACGACAACAGCGCCCAAAAGTTCAAGTAAGCCATAATCTCCAAACTAAGAAGATAGAACACACTATGTAACTGCAAAAAACTCCCACTAAAAGTGATACTGAGTTGTATACATGCTATCATGACCTACATCATTACCAAAACTCCACTAAAAGTGAATAGAGCTTTTCATGCACCATAACTTACTGCTATAGATTCTAATGAACAACTATATCATGTACTCTAAACTATCCTTCTATCTCATTGCAATAAACATACCAATGTAAACAAGGTGATGAAGAAGAGGCCAACCAAATAGAATCCTCATCTGATAATTTACAAGATCTGCACTCATGCAACATCTCAAAGGAGAAAAAACATGGTCAGTGCTCCAATCTCAAATAACTGAAAAAATAGATTCAGCACCACATCAATAACATGCAGAACAAAGATAACTAGGAATAATATATAGATTTCCAAGACACAAACACCAGGATCAATGGTAGACCTGATTTGCCAAACAAATCCACATAAGAGTAACCATAGATCATAAGAATCCATCAAGCAGCCTTGCAAAACTGTAACTGTTTCCATCCATAATACTCTAAGAGTCTGAATACAATCTTTCCACATATCTACAAACCCCAAATTTTTGTTAACATGTAAAACCTACAAAACCATCTCTCTGTAAATCTGAAATCACTTAAACATCCATTTATTCACACCATACATGCCATCTGAAATAATGAAATGTCACAGATCTATGATTCCACAACTTTTTGAAATAGGAAAATTGTAAAACCTACATATCCAAAATAACATGAATATGAAAAAGGAGGAACTAGGTTGTCCAGAAGTTTCCACATCACTAAAATACCAACTCCACAACCCACATGCAACCGGTGGTAAATCATCCAATGCTTTCATGTAACCAAGGGCTAAACCTGTGAATCCAACATAAGCACTCCATACTATAGTCCAAAAAATAAATGTTCTTCCATGTAACCAGGGCACCAAAATCAAACACCCAATATGAAAACCCATTTACTTCACATGACCACAAAGTAAAGGAACATAACCACCATGCAAGAGGATACTCGCATATTGCCAAACCAGAGCTCAAGATCACTACCACAAGATCAACTCCATTAAGATCCATAACCCTAAGCCTCAAGAGCCCACTGTAGATTCCATTGACAATATCCATTTGAAAGTTAGATACCATGGCTTCCAATCTCACAGATCTGAAAAATAATGCCAACATACAGAACATCCACTGTAGCCCAAAAAACCTCCAACTCTACAATTCCTTCCAACAAATTCAAAAATGGAGGAATACCCAAAACCAAATTACCATGAATCCATCACATGCAAGCACATGAAAACAACATGCAAGCCCATGCAAGTACATGCAACTCACATGCAATAATATGCAAGCACATATGAGCACATGCAAGCCATGTAACAACCCTAAGCTCTGATACCAATTGTTGGAATAAATGAACAATCTCTAATCTAATTGTTAATCATCAAATCACAAAGATATGATACCAATTGGTGAGATACAAGGCTTTGACTACTACAATATAGAAATCTAAAAATTGTATGCAAATAAGAAAATAAGTTTGCTTAATCTTTGAAATATCATGAAACAATTCAACTTCTTTATGATATAAAATCAGCCACTCTAACATGCTTGATAAAACCACCTTAGATGAACTTATAACAGCAATAACATCACCATAAGATAGCAGAAACAAAGAGGCACAAATCGGCAACATAAGAATGCAATATCTCACAACACAAGGTAGCAATGGAACAAAAGAATAAACACATAACACAGTGTTTATGTGGAGAAACCCTTGCAAGAAAAAACTCCACCAAGAAGAGAGGCCCAAGTTGTATTATCTTCAAATTACAATACATCCACTTCCAATCTCCTCTTCATTCTTCAATCCAATAGCACATGTGTACAGAAAATCTCTCACTCAACCTATTACCTGCAAGCAAGTTTTCCTCTCACTGTTACTCTACCAAACTTCACTCTCAAGACTCATATTTATGCAAAATGAGTACCCACCAAAGAAATTTGTGGGAGATAGACAAAATCCAACTTTTCTATCTTGGGATACTCCAAAATTATCTTCTTACAAATTCCTTTACACCTGTCATAGGCATCTTCCCAATATAGGCACCTACAACCAAGAATAGGAACTTACAAGACAATAATTATTGTCATATGTTGTCATAGAATCTCTTACACCTTATAACAATTGTAAGTTGTCATAGATTCTCTTACAAACTTATGACATGCGTCATAATAGCCCAAAAATACATTTCCCTAAGATAGGCACCAAGATTCTCCACCTCACCTCATTTACTATTTATCGAGATTCCTTGAGCAGTAAAAGTAACTCTGTAACAAACTACCGGTGAAACTTATACATCCCTTATGGGTAAAATTACAAATAATAAATGGAATAAATACAATATTGGGATTTACAAGGTTAATGGCACTTTATCCCAACAACTTTTATTTTGGAGGTATGGGCTTGGATAGCCTTTTGGATGGATTTTGCTTTGACTCTTTGCATTGATGTGCTAAGGCATGAGGATCCTTAGGATTTGTTGTTTTATGGAAGGATTTTTATTTTTGAATCCCATGGGTTTAGTGGAAGCTTCATGTTTAGATGATGTGTGAATTTGTTGATCATGATTAGGAAGTGTAGGGTATTTATGGATGGATGGATTAAAAGTGGGTTTATGGATAAATGGATGAGGGGGTTGGATGATAGAGATATTAGGCATTGGGAGAAGTGGAGGTAAAGTGGATGGTTGAAGGTGTGTGGTCACATGATTTTGACACTTGTAGGATTATGGAGGTGGAATGGCAACATATGTTTTGGAGCATGATAAGATTTGTGATGGAAAGTGGTGGACTTAGGAGGCATGGAGGAAGTAGCAACATCTTGAGATTGTTTACCTTGGGGTGTATATCCAAGGCCATATGAGCGTGGAGGGACTTTGACATGAATGGGCTCCAAAGTACCTTGTTTATGAAGGCCTAAGCCTTTACCTTGATAGTTCATTTTTTGGAGGATGCAATGGACAATGGGACTAGGGATGTTTTGAACATTAGACTTGAACTCATTATTGGATGGAGAAGGTGAGATGGTGGATAAAGGTTTTTGTTGTCATAAGGAGGAACACTCATGAATGAAGGTGGTAAGACCAATGGGGTATGATGGATTTGAAATGGGGTCAATAGTGGATGATGAAGGATCATTACGATCTTGATTATCATTGTGTTCACTAAGATCCAAGGTATTGGTTTAATCTTCTATGTTTTCTTGGGAGACATGTGTCTCATCATGAAAAGTGGATGTTTGCACATCATGGGTAGGGCTAGATGGAGGAGAAGTTTCTTTGCTTTGAAGTAAGGCCATGAAGCAGGGTGAGTACTCAAGTAAGTTAACAAGAATTTCATTAGATTGAGTATGTAGGTCTTGGGTATCTTGCTCATGAATGGTTGTGGGGGTATGAATAAGATCAAGTTGTTCATGGATAGGTTCTTCATCATGAATAATATCTTGATCATGGAAAATATATATGTTATGGATGGGTTGAACGAAAGTTATTTGATCTTGATTAGAATGAGGGGCTTGATGTTTCCACATGCTTTAGATTAGGCTCTTGACATAGATTTTGACTTTCTTGAATGGAAGGGGATGCGGGAGACTCTAGGAGAGGCTTGATATGTTCTTGGCCATCACCAACATGAGGGGATAATGAATTTTGACTTGGACTCATGGGGGAGACTCTTCAATAGGTTCGAGGGGTTGTGGACTATATGATGGGGTTGTAGGAATGGACATGGTGTTGGAAGAGCCTTTTGTAGGCTCAAGGATAGGAATTTGGTGACATGATTGATTCCTTGCTAGTAGCCCTTGGATCACATCCTTTGTAAGTGTATAGGTAGATGGATGATATAATGGATGGGTAGATTTGGATAACTCCATAGGTTTACTTTTGTAATGTTTGAATTTAGGGCATACATTTGATGGAGGATTAGATGATGGTGAGGGTAATTAAGGGTTTGATGGGTTAGAAAGTGGAGGGACCAATGGATTAGGAATAGGAGAACATGGTGGTGTTGGTATAGGAATAGTAGGCTTTAGGATAGGCATTTGATTATATGGTGATGGAATATACCTATAGGTCCCACAAGCTAGAGTTGTGTTTCCATTGTCAAAGGTAGCATGAGGGCTTGAAGAGACTTGATCTTGTTTCAAAGGGTGGCTTAGGATCACATGTTCTTGTTGTGGAATGAATTTATAGTTTGATGTCGGATTGACATAATAGGTGGATGGACTAGGGTGGTATGAAGATGGAGATGACACATAGGATTGATGTGGAATTTGTTGACGTTGAGGTTGAGTGGGTTGAATTTGGTATGTGGATATGAATTGTTGGGCATGTACTAGGAGTTGTTGTATTTGAGGTGATGGATTTTGTTGAAGTTGTTGGATGATGGCTTGGATTCTTTGTATGGTTTGTTGGTCTAAGGGCTATGGTATTTGGTTAAGTGTTTGGATGAGGTCTTGTAGTTGTGGAGCTAGGATCTTATTTTCTAGTGTTGGCATGGTGTCATACATGTGTTTAAGTCTTTGTGTTTCATATTTTTTCTTTAAGGTATGCAACATGATTCTTGTCATCATTGGAAGTAGGAGGAGGGTCCTATCAAAGTATGAGTTTGGGTCTAGGATTTGTCTCCTCATTAGGACTAGAAGAATGGCCTCCTTGAAGTATGAGTTTGAGCTTAGGATTGGTCTCATAATTAGGACTAGAAGAAGGGCCTCCTCTAAGTATGAGTTTGGGATTAGGATTTGAATTAGGATTGTTAAGGATCAAGACCATTTTGACTAGTGATTGACTAGGACTAGGATGATGATGTGGAATGATTAGGATGAAGTGATTAGGATTTAATTAGGATGAAGTTGATTAGACTAGAATGAAGATGATGATGTGTAATGATTAGGAATGACTAGGATGACTTGGCTTAGAATTAATGTGATGGAAAGAATGTTTATAATGATGTGTTTATGTGTTTGTGTTGATGTCTTGACTTAGGCAATGTTTTTTGCAAACACAATATATCACATGTACATGCATGAATCACACACATAAGACACATAAGCAAGTTTGACTTTGAAATTTGAATGTTGTGATGATTAGGAAAACACTTGAAGACACATCAATAAGGCTAAGATTAGTTAGGTAGGTGTGGCCAATAGGTCTTACTCTAGGATGCACAAGTTTGACTAAGGATGTCCCCAATATACTCAAGGTATGGGGGGGCCAATTCCGTGAAATGAAAGTGAAATAATGCCACACAGTCGGGAGAAAGGGGTAACCCACCCTTCACCTTCACTTCCTAAAGGTATAAATTTTATTGGGGCTTAGCCCGAGTGACAAGATTTCAACTTCCAAGAGGGGGTCTTTCGATTCACACCTCGCTATTTAGACTTCGCCAAAATGCTAGAGTTGAGGTCATCCCTTGGAGTGGTGTGTCTCCAAGAAGGCCTCCTAAGAAGGGTGACAAAAGCAAATCTAGTGGGTGCTTTTGATCTCCAAGATTACCTTGCGGTGCAAGGAGATAGCATACACGTGCACACTAGACTCACACTCGCAATGTATATTTCCCCTTAGAAATAAAATCTGTGTTGTGAAAGTGAATGGATGAAAGGTGTTTTTGATTCTCAAGATCACACAAAGTGCATGAGAAGAGCATACACACCTTCAAGCACACTCAAGTTCACCAAGCAATGAAAGCACTTGTTCATTTTAAATCCAAAGCCAAATGTGTGAATGAAGACACTAGTTCATTTTAGAGCCCAAATCCAAATGTGAAGGCAAACAAGATGTTTGTTTTTATGCCCAAATTGAAGTGTGAGGACAAGCATAATGATTTTATGAAATAAAATATGAGAGAATAGAATGAATGCACCTGAAAAAAATTTCTCCAGATTTGCTATTGAAACTGATGTGTATGTTGTTATAGCCCCTTAAGATCACCTAAAAGCCACCAAACAAAGAAGAAGACAAGAAACTTTCAAATCAAATGTGTTATGTGAAAAAGAGCCATTTGGTAAAAATCTAATTTTGATGAATAGTGATAGAAAAATAAATCCAATAATCAAAATCCTCATGAAATTCTATGTTGTTTGAAAAAAATTCGTGAAAATCTGATAAAATTGCTCAAGTTATAAGCATTTGAAGTTGAAAATGAAGGTTGACTTTGACTGGGAAAAACTTGATGAAATAATACAATCATCTAAAAATTCCTTCACCACAGTGAAGTTGGGCAAATCAGCGTCTCGACGCCACTTGTTTCATGAAATTTTGACCTGTTTTGACCAAGTTATGGCGAAAAGAAAAAAAGGCCCAGTTAGGGCTTGAGGAGGAGCAAGGTAGGTCAAGCAGTTTAGCATTAACTACTAGTGGCTTAGAACACTGTGGTCACATAGGGTAGTATAGGTAAACTAACAATTAATAGGCGGTTAGAGCTAGTAGTGCCCCTGGTCGTCCATATGACCAAGGGTTGAAGAAGGCGAAAAATAAAAAAGGATATACAAAGGGCGGGCTGATAGCCCCTTGGCCCCCCTCTTGGTCACCAATGTGACTGTAGCAAGCACTGTGGACCCAGCGGTGACCACAAGGCTTTAAGGAATGGTGAACACAGTCATGACTGCAAGGTTTTAAGGCACAATGGACACAGTGGTGACCACAAGGTTTTCCTGAGCAGCGAGGGATACAGAGACAGGTGGTGACGGTTTTAAGTGGGTGGCGACATGGATCCCAGGAGGCGATAGGGAGATGGATGGTGGCGATGGGTTTCGACTGTAACCTACAGGGTGGTGACTGAGATATAGAGGTTGCAAAGGGTTTTGAAAGTGGAGATCGATGAGAGGAGAGTTTATGGTTTCTACAGGCTGCAACAGGAAGGTGTTGGATGAGCGGAGAGGGACTATAGGGTAGGTAGAGATGAGGGTCGAGCGGGTATGAGAGATGAGCGAAGGTAGGGTTAGGGTTTGCAAGCAGTGGTTGAGAGTGTGCAACTAGCGGTGGGGGGAATATGAAGTGTAGAGTGTGCAAAGAATGGTGTTAGGGTGTCGACCATTATAGAGAGGGTGGCGACAGGGTCGTGCTTTAAACAAATCTGCAACCAATGACCCAAAATGAAGCAAAGACCTGTGATACAAACAAGAAATTATCCTGCCACCAGAGACCCACGCAGAATCCATAGAGGATTCGTACAGTACAGATCCATACGGATCCATACTATACGGATCTGATACTAAAAAAATTTAAAAAAATATTCAAAAAAATTTCTGAGTGAAATATATGGTGTTTTATGTCATTTTTCACCTACGAGGCCTCCCAGATGTAATGGTGAGGTCTGTTTCAGGCTAGGAAGCAACCTGCAAAACTTGATTTTTAGAATTTGACAAAAATGTTACTTTCACATCAGGTTCACCAAATGTATTAGGGGAAAAATTAGAGCTATGAATCACAAGCAGCAATCATTAAACCCTAACAACACAATGGAGTACAAGATAGACATAGAAATCCAAATGACAAAGCAAACCAAAACCAAATCTCTATGCTAAGATTGGCTCTCCTCCATTGCTCTTCTCAATCTTGCATAGGAATGCAAAATATCGAAGGATGAATGTTGATTGCTCACTATTTCAGCAGCATAACATTAGATTGAACATAAATGAAGATGGAGATCAAGAATCATTTCGACAGCATGAGGCTACTTGAACATGGATCCCCCAAATGGCTTGGGTGAGGCTTGATTTATAGGAAAGGACTAATTTGAATGAAGGGCTATGATTGAAAGTTGATTTGAACAATGTAGATAGTTGAGATTGAATAGGGTTTCCCACTCCACAAGGAGTTGTAGTGATGTGACAAGTGTGTGGATGGGAATAGGGTTGGCCTAATTTAAATAATGTTTTATTTAAATTAGTTGGACAATTGAGGGCATTAAATGAAAAATGTAGTATGGGACATGTGTTGGATTGTGGTGAAAGGTGAGGACTAATTCAAATATTTTATTTAAATTAGTTGGAAAATGGAAGAGAGAAATTAATTAAATAAATAGGATTTATTTAATTAATTGGCTAGTGGGATAAATGGGATTAGGATGGGAAATTAATTAAATAAATAAGATTTATTTAATTAATTGGTTAATGAAAGGTATCTAGGACAAAATGTCACAAGATGTCTTACTTAATGTATCGACAATGTGATGTTGCAAGACATGGACAATTTTAAGTGTCTACAATAACAAAGTCCAAAAGTTTCAAAAAATAGAGATCCTAGAAAAACAAATCTAGGGATTTTGAGCAATTATAGGAACAAGGTCAATATCATTATTCATATTCTCATTTACTTCATTATCATTTAGGTTTGGAACCTCTCCTTCTTGTGAAAGTGAATGTGGGTCATGATTTAGGAGTCGAAGAGCTTGAAAATACTCTTCTACTTTATCGACAAGTTGGGGCCCAAGCTCTTGGTAGTAAGCACGGAGAGCATTGTCAACTATGAATTCACAATGATACTAAAGGCCATGTTTCACTCCATTATATGTGCATACCACCGCTGGATTCTTTTGTATATCCTTATGAGAGAAGAGACCCCCAACCAAGGCTCGTCCATTGAACATATCATAATCCCTCATAGCTTCATTTAAAATTTCTTCAGAGATGAGATGCTCATGGATATAATCTGAAGCAATTTTCTTCAACAGAGTTGGGCTTTGTAGCAAATCCATAACATTTGATAGAAATAGAGTTATTACTTGGAAGAAATGTACAAAAGCCTTGGCGAGTCATGAAGGATTTCATGACTAGTTAGAAATTGTAATGCATATTCCACCATTGAACATTCAATCTTAAAGATCTTTGTTAATAGTTCAAAGTCAAAAGATCTAAATTCAAGGAATTTCCACTTCTAAATAGGAATTAGAATGCACTTATTCTTCAATGACCTCTCCATGTCGGTGATGAAGAGATGAAAGGATAGAGATAGCACATTTCCAATGCTATTAATAAAAAAATGAAGAGGAGTAACATTTATCAATTTAATGCAGCTTACATATTTGAAGGTAGATGAAGCATCTGCATTGTACAAAACACACATACTTCAACTACTAATAAAGAGATATGATTATCTTCACACACTTCGATAGTTGGAAAGGATGGTTTGCTTATGTGAGGATAGCCTTAAAAAATGAAACATAACTTAATAATGATCACACCAAATTAATAAGACATGCGAACAAGCAAAGCAAAAGTTAGTACATCACAAACCCCTAGATAGAGAGTCAATTTTGATCATATGCCAAGTTGTCATGAATGGTTGGGAAATTGTTGATTGTTCAAGCATCAATCTCCAGCATGTTGTGACATTGATCATAGGCTAAATTTGCAATAGTGGTCATGTTATTGTTGATATTACTGATTTGGCTACTTTTTTGTCCCCCAATTTGGTGCACTCACTTGATAAGAAGGTTTAAACATGTAAATTCATATCCTCATTGCCACTAAATGGCTCTATCATAAGTGCATTAGAATAATGTGCATCTTAACCAAATCATCATCAAACAACAAAAGGTCATCAAACTCATCATAAGAAGATAAATAGCTATCACTTTGTGCATCACTAAGCATATCATTAATAGAGGATGAGCCACATGGTAGAGAGGAATTATCATTAACTTCATGGGGATAGTGAACTTACATGAGGGTGAACAAGTTGTATCATGTAAATGCATATCACTAGTGTTAGAAGAAGTATAATCATCAAAAAGCTCATCACTAGAATAATCATCATAGATAAGTAAGCCCAAATCAACAAGTATATCACAAGGCATGCCCGAGAAGGGGCATCATCATCATATGTAAGTGAAGATGAAACATGTGTATCTACATTGCTAGACTTCTCAAGAAAAGGTGAATCAAGAGAGGCACATGGAGGAGAATCCATAGATGTAAATGAAAAGCTATCATGCTCACTAGGTACAACATCACAACAAGACCCCTGGATGTATCCAGTGCATATAGGGATGAAGTAGTTCCTTAGTCACTATCATAGGCCACAAAAGATGTAGAGTGAGATAAGAAGTGAACTTGGTAAGGGGTAAAAGGGATCCATGATAAAGATGTAGCAATGATGCACAATCCAAGGGTGGATTTATGGTAATCAAAATAATATACATACAATAAAGTCCCAAACCCTAATGGAAATGGATAAATGGTATAATAATGAGGTAGGGACTAATATAAACTAGAAAAGTAGTCAATAATCAAATTTAAAAATAATACCCTAGAGATGTAATAAGTTGGGTAGGGTGGGTAAAAGAAATATTAGATAATGAACCACAAACCCTAATATGAAATAAGATTATGAAGCACAAAATAGGAAAGGGGGATGAAATCTCAACCAAATCTAAAAATTAGAAATAAAATTTTGAAAAACCCTAATTGAGAAGGCAAAACCCTAAGGGGTGGAGGATAAATCAAATTCACCAAAAATGTAAGAAAATAAATGGATTCCTTTACCAAAATTAGGGTTAATGAATATGACAAGCAATTATCCTAATTTAAAGTTGTGAGAGATCATGTAACAAAATTTTGAAATCTAGAAATAACATAAATGAAAGAACTTAGTTGATTTTGATGACTAATAGACAATTTTCTACTATTTTGATCATAACTTTTTAACCTTAACTTACAATTGTAGCTTCTTATATATATTGGAAGTAGAACATCAAAATCTAAACTAAATTGCTCTCAAAATTTAGTTGGGTTGATCTTGCACCCATGAGATTGAACTATGTGTGTGATAGTTAACTATCAAAATGTGTGCTTAAAAACATGTTCGCCTTCTTGTCCCAATAGCTAAACTTGTCAAGGTAGTGTCTAAGGATATTGTTTAGAAGTTTATTGACTTGATAGGTGAGAAGGTTCTCCTAGGTCATACCCCTTTTGGTAGGTTGGATTAATGGCAATGAGTGATATTGAAGACAACATATGTAGACATGTAGATGAAAGTCTTGTTGTCCTTTTAAAAATCAAAGTGTGTTTTAATTATTATTTTTATCCTTGCAAATTCCCCTTATGAAATTAAGATTATATTGAATGTCTTTAAATATAATGCCATAGCAACATGTTGTACAAGTCTGTGTTAAGTTGACCCATAATGACTAGTAGAAAAGGGACATGAAAGTTTGAACTTGAACTTTAATTATTTGAATTTTGGGCTTACTTTCATGTGTTGTGGGAATGAACCAAATCAATCCTACCCCACTTAGAAATAACCCATGGGGTTAAAATGGTAATCTCGAGGTTGGGAGCAAATATATGGAACTGAGGTGTGAATGAGGGTACAATAATGATGGGCAAATGATGAATGTATGAAAAATGGTGCAAATAAGGTGAAATGGATTTGGAAAAAAATCGAGCCATGAGCCAAGCTTAACAAGAGAATATGCTTAACACAAGAATGTGCTGCTTGTTGACATGTTATTGTATTTGAGACATTCCACCAAGGCATGCACAAAACTAAATGGGAAATGACAAGGGTATACAAATTTGACCATTACAATTATAAGTTAATTTAAAGAGATGGGGATATTATTTCATGAATCAAGACCAAGTGTTTGCCACTTCATAATCCAAGTCTCATTCCAACCAACCTTGAAAAACTTATACTTGAAACATCACACTCAAATAAACCATTATTTGTATTTGCATCATATGAAAAAACTAATATAATAAAATAATTAATACCAAATACAAACTCAATAAATACAAACATAAAAAAATTTATTAAATCCATACAATATCCTATAAATAAGTAAGAATCGTCAACAAATAAAATCCCCACATTTAAATGACAACAAACAAATAAATTAAAGAAATCAATAATTCAAAATATTACAAAAGATTTCTAATGCACTCTATAAACTGATACCACTTCATCATGTTGACAAGAACCTTTGAACAATGGTCATAAAAACTCTAAGGGATTTCTTTGATTAACATTTTTATTTCCCCATCATTAAAAGTATGGTTCATTGGTTAAAACTTAGTATTGTTGTTGTCATGGTCTCCAAGGTTCAAACTCTCGTTGGGTCATTGAACCGGTGGGCTTTGTGCCATTGTTGGATCATTGAGCTCGCACATTTAGACCACTTGCATTAATATAGGACATGAGATTCCCAAATTATAACATTAATTGATTTGGGCCAACCTAAAAATTTCCAAATTTTATTAAGAAAAGAAAAAAAAAAGAAAAAAACAATTTTTAATCATCCTTTCAATTCAAGTCTATCATGGTAGTGATGTGATAAGAAAGCTACATGTGGTTAACACAAATTTTCCCCCTTCACATTATGGAAAACAAAATATATTCTGGAAAACAAAAAACATATTCAACTACCTAAAACATCTTACTCAAATAGGACTTACCGTAACCATATGCATTACGTCTAACCCTTGAAACACTCATGTCCGTATGCATCCTAAATATTTAGGTTTCAAATTTCCTATTCACACTTGCTTAGGATCTTTCTTATATTAGCACTCTTTAATTATAGGATAAGTTAATTAATTAAACAATAATAGATAAATTATTTTAAAATTATAGAGTTGATATAGTAATTAAAAAGTATATTTTTTTAAATAATAAAGAGAAATTAGAGTTTATTTTTATGTGTGGCTTTGAAGCCTTTCCCTAAAAATTATGGATGTGTGATTAGAAGTATGCTTTCTAATTACATAAAAAAGAAAGAAAGAAAGAATCTTTTTATAGTCCACAATAGATTTGAACTTGTGACCTCTTTTTCAAGAGAATATATGCTTCACCAACAAGTCAAATTAGACACAATGTTAGAAAACTCCAACAAATGATTAATTGAATTGTTTATGTCTTGGTTAAAATTCATGCCTACAAAACTAATCTTCATGCCTACATAAATGAAACATGTCTGCAAGTTCAACCCTTATTGATGAAAATGAACTGTGCACTTCTAGGTGTTATAAATGTACTCACCTTGTTTTCTAGAATCTATGTTTGCAAAAGTAGGTAGTGTTGTCAAACACCTTTGCGAGTTTGTTAAGCAAGGATCCTCTCCTTTTGTCAAACCCCTAGAATCCAATTTAATGGTTTTAGAACAAGGATCAAAGACAACAAGCAACCATACAAGATGCCTTATTATGTTACTAAGTGCAGATGTGATATAAGTTGATATTGCAATGGATGCTCTATACTCGAACCAATAATGCTATGAGATGCTAGGATGGATCTTGATGTCTAAAATGGAATTAGGTTTGTCCTTTTATACAACACCCTAGCACACAAATTAACACATCTCGTACTCAAGTTGACAAGTAATAACTAATTGGGAGGGAATCAATTTAGGCTCGAATTTAAATTTGAAATTTAAAGTACCAGAGTTATTTTTGCACCATAAAAATGAACTAGGTTCATTTTGCATCTGCAAATTTGACCCAAGTAAAAAAAATAGATAAATTGAAGATCAAGATTGGTCCCTAGGGATGTGTATAGGTTTTATCCAATCATGTTTAGCTCAATTGTCAATGTGTATACAAAAACATGCTACTGATACCCTTTCCATAATATTTGTGACACCGTGATCAAAGTAAGCCCAACATGATTAATATAAATGTCAAATATACACTTTTCACAAGTACAATCATATATATAAATAAAGGTAAAATTAAAGATTAAAAAATAGAAGGGTTCATTTTAAAAGGATTTTAAATATAGGATAATAATACACCCAAAAACTACACAAAATATAAAAATAAAAAATATATTTTATGTTTAAAAAATTAATAATTAAGTATAATTTTAAATTAATTAAATTTTTATAAAATTATATAATAATATATCAAATTCAATTATATAATTTTCAATCAATTTTCATTGATTTTTGATAAAATATTTTAAAAATAAAAAATTCTTTTAATAACCTTGTATATTTTACAATTTTAACATATCTTCAATTTAAAGTGGAAAAAAAATAAATAAATAAAGACATTGCTTCTATATTCCTTTCTAACTACATGGACTTCTTGAAAGATGAAGGCATGGTCAAGTTTTTGGCAAACACTTACATATAGTCATTTATCTTTGATCTTCAAATTTTGGAATTTGCTCTTTCACAATACAATGAAGAATAGAGGAGTTCTCTTTTCGGGGGATTCATCCCCTTACACCTTATCCACTTGTAGACACCAAAAATGGTCATGTCACTTCCCATCCTCTTCCGCTATAATTGATCAACTTAAATTGAGCAATTATCCCATTATTCGACCCATATATTAATTAAATAATATTTATTATTTAATTAATATCCTTTCGTACATTTCCATCACCTAAAATCATTTTATCCATATAATTCTTCTACTATAGTCCTAGATAAATATGTATTTACCTAAGACTATGGTTCACATTCCTCCAAAAATAAATAAAAATAACTATTTATTTAATTCTACCTTTTGTCCATTTTTATTACTTTTGGTAATTGATCATTAAGTCCTCCTAGCATCAATCCCTTGAAGCACTTCCAATCTAAATGGCTTAGCAAGTAACAAATCATGAATTGATTGAGGTCAATGTGTAAGACTATCTAATAACCAAACTAGCAAGCTCATGTGCAAATTATTATTGTTCTAAATGTCTTCATGATCAAGATTTTTTCCCTTAGGTTCAACAATAGGTGTAGCAATAGTAGTGTTGATAGGAACACCATTCTCACCAAATTGAGACATTTGAGGATTCAAATGAATACTTTTCCTCAAACAAATGTGAGGATGTGATTGAGAATGTGCAAATAACTCATAAAACCCTACACGTCAAATGATATGAAAGGGATCCAGGATCTAATATAAAATTATTGCACATGGATTAATTTAATCTAACCTAGGATCACTTTCCCCCATGCTTCTAGAGGATACACTTGTCATAAAATGTACATGCAAAGTGCATACATGTACATGACAAATGGTACTTAAGAAACATAGAAAAATCTTCCATGTACTTTTCCTCAAATTTTAAATTCTCCACTTGTCCTCCATGTGCAATTTAAAATTTGAAAAATCCAAACCTTACCTTTTCATTTAATACCTCATACCTTCTATCTACCCATTCAATCTCAGCCATTCATTGATCCCAAGACCAAATCCCCACCCTTGGATCCTCCTTGAATCATGGAGTCTCTCCTTTCATCAAATCCTCATTTGACACTTATCACCCTCTCCTTGCTTGAGATGCCTCAAGCAATGAGAGCCATTGATCTTAATTTTGAATCCTCACCCTCCATTCATGCTCCCAAAAACCTATAAATAGATGCACTCCTACTTCATGTTCATCCACTCTTTGAATGCAAGTAGATGCTGCTAGTGTGAGCACTTGACATATAAGTTATTTTCAACATAATCTACGACATATCAAACAAAATTCAAAGGTTGTAGGGTGCAAATTATTTCAGTTTCAATTCCTCTTTCCTGTCTTATCATGAGGTTGTAATTGTGGTTGAACTGAATAGGTTATACATGTTTTAGCTTGTTCTTTGTGATTCATCTCACTTGCATACATTTTGGCACGCTTGGGGGAACCCACGTTCCTAATCTTTAACTTGAGTTTGGAGTTTAGTTATGTTTTGTAGTTGCAAGTTTTGGTTTGAAGGATTCATCCCAGATCGATGGCAGCGTTCTGATTTTTAGCGGCTCCATCTGGAACATAAAAATGGCTTTAAAACACTTTTCTAACATTTTTGCTTAACTTTGCTCTCAGTTTTCTAATAAGGGGTGGTATTTACAAGGTGTTATGTTGCTTGAATTGATCTAACCTTACAGGTTTTTGCAACTAATCTTGATTTCTTATTGATTTTAGCATCCTACCACATTTTGGCAGACCCATTCTAGTTCAACAAAAGCATTCTAATTTTCAATGGTTGCGCCTGAAGTCAACCATCTAACATTTGTGCTTGGAAACTTGTTTTCTGTCACTTTTAGGGCATCTTTACTCTCTATTTTCTGTCAGAAGCTATTTTCATAAGGGGTTGTGTTGTTTAGGTGCTTGTTGATAATCATTTTGGAGATCTAACCCCTTGGTTTGCTGATCTAGATCTACTTTCTGTGCAGAGTTGTGAAATTGATGTATGAGTTTTATTTCAGCAATTGCGCTCTGATTTTTGGCGGTTGTGTTTGGTATAGACTTTTAAAGTTTCTTCCATCTTTGTACATTTGAATCAACACTTTGATTTCATTTTGGAAGCATTAGTGGTTGTTATTCATCTTTTATCAACTTTATCTTGGACTAATCCTCTAACTTGTGTGGTTTTTGTGATCAATCTAACAAGAGTTTTTGTAGCCTTTCATGATAGTCCAAGACCTATTTCAAACAACTACTAACAAGTTCCTTCCAACACCACTGAGAAAGAATTTGTTTTTCATACTAGCATTAGGCACATTAAATTAAAGTAGGGGGAATGAACATGTTTGCTTTGTCTTAGGATTTTGGAAGGCATATGCTCTCCCCTTGCACTCTTGAAGTGGTCTTGGGGACCAAAATTCTTCCATTATCCTCTTGTTTTAAGTTCAAATCTAGGGTGTTATCTCACGTATGATCTCTCCTCACATTTTTGTAAGATCTTGGAGATCAAAATTGAAAAACATTCTTTCCCTTTAGGAGGCCTACTTGGGGATTTCATCACCCCAAGGGACGACTTCAACCACGTGTACTGGTGGGGTATAAAAAGGGGGGAGCAAAAGATGTACCTCAAAGAGGAGTCATCGTTGTGTCTAAGAAGAACCCCAAGACCCTCAGTCCATCGAGACTTGTGAGGTTACAAGATTATGATAGACCCTCCTAGTCTCACACATGTAGACGGGCACTTTGTTCACAATATTGTGCCTCAACATACCTTGTGTATATAGAGGATGCCCTAAACACCTTGTTTATCCTAGTTTAAGACTATCAGTCAATCTTTTAGTGTGGTGCAAGGTTTAGAAACAAGCCTAAAGACACTCACCATGTACTTCATCAAGTATAGAGAAGCATTCTCTTTGGGTAAGGCATAAAAGCCTCCAAGCGAAAGGAAAGATTGAGCCTGTGTACCTCTTGATTCCTAGTTATCCACTTGAAAAGATATTCCTAGTTCAGTAGGAATATTGAGAAGTATTGAGTGTGGGCCTACACTAAGAGTCACACCCTTTTGACTAATTTTAGGATGTTGTGTGTTTGGCGTGTCTTCTTGTGAGAGATCAATACATCTCCTTATCCTCAAAACTCCCTTAAAAGTCCAAACAAACTGCTTGTTTTATTGAAACTGTTTGATTAATCCATTTGCCACAACATTGTACCCAAATTGGTAGATCTGTCTCCTATTTCAGTGGATCTGTTTCGTTAAAGCTACAAAATCAACCTTTACCAAAAATAAACTCTGTCAAAACATAGTCTTGCAAATTTGTTTAACACTAAAACAATGGCTCCATTCTAATTTTCAACAAATCTATTTCACAAGTCAAAAATGTCAGTCTGACCTCAAGCAGTTTGTCTAAATTTTTAGTCTTTTGAAAACTATCATATCTTATTTCAGCAAATCCATCCTAATATTCAATGGATTTGTCTGACCCGATAAAATAGTAATCTATCTCAACAATCTATCAACATTTGCCAATCTCTATATCAGTGGATATGTCCTAGTTTTCAACAGATCCATCTGGCCCACTTGTAGAACCAAGAAACCAATTTGTCCAGTCTTGCATCCTAGCCTCCATTTCAGCTCACCTGCTTGTAAATCGGTGGATTCATCCTTTTTTGGTGAACCCATTCTATGTTTCAGTGGATCCGCTTTACATTGTCCAAACAACCTTCCAACACCTCAAAACTGACTTCATTTGTCACATCATCATTAAACTCAACCTAATCATTGGACCATTTAATAGTTGTCAGTAGCATCATCTATTATCGCCTCTCAAATCAAATTTCTTTATTTGATTTTATATCATCCTTAAATCGCCATCCCATATCCAAATCACACTATAATCCATCATAGGAGTAAAATTTGTTCTAGATCTTGACAATAAAATCATACCTCACATTTGCTTGGGAACTTACCTATCCCAAGTAAATAATCCCCAAACCATCATCCTACCAAAAAAGTTGACCCCTTTACTTAATAATTTGGCCTATCTTAAGTATAGTGAGTCAACTTTATCCTTTTTGTCGTCTGTGCTTGAGAACTTTGCCTATCTCAAGTATTGAAGGTAAAGCCCATCCATCCATTTCTAGACATCATCCTCAAGGTCTTGAACTTAGAATACTTCCAATTAATCTCTATTCACCACATCCATATCTAAAATCCACTTGATCCTCACAACAAACCATTTCATGCCCCCCATCACTTGATCACAAGCTAAGAGACAAATGGATTCTCGAAGAAGGGATGCCTTTTCATGGAGTGCTCAACCACAAACACAATTGGACCTACAATCACCACATGGATCATCAAAAAGCAATCCCGAGGGGTATGTCGATCAACCCAAAATGGGTGAAGTGTCACAACAATACTCCCCTCATTTCATTAACTTTTTTAATGACAAAATGATACATGATAAATTTGAAATTTTCATTAGGGACCATAAGGATGAATTTCTCAAACAACTTATTGATGAGGGGGCTAGACACCCTCACCACTTTGACCAAGAGAAATTGACAACAGTCCTTCATAGCATACCACCAACTCCCGTACATGCCAATCCTTAGGCCCATGTGCTTGATCCAAACAATCTTGTTTACCATATAGATCAACAAATAGTAAGGGGAATTCACCCACCACCCACCAACACCACTTTCGAAGTACTCATCTACGGAATGTCATCCACACCCATCCAAACCACAACTGCTAATGTGGTTACTATTCCACAATCACTTCCTCCACTTTCTATCCCACAAAGGGATACAACCACCCACTCAATGCTCCCTTCAAATACATATCAAGAACCACTTCCACAAAATATTTATCACCAAAATCCTCCAACAAATCAACCCCTTCCTATTCACTCACAACCACCCCAACAACAACAACACACATACCATTCATCCAGCCACCAATCCTTTCTCCAACAAATAGTTGCATCCCAACATAACCCTTTAACAAGCAATCCTCCACTCACTCACTCACAACCACCTCAACATCAACATCAACATCAAAAATAACAAACGCACTTCTCAACCACCCATTCAAATACATCTCATCCTCAAAATGTCAATCTCCCTCCACAAAATCCATCTGATCAACAATATAACACCTATGTTTATCCACCACCAAGCATGCCACAAAACGTCGATCCCATTAATGTACCTCCAAACTATTCACAACAAATGGCACCACTTCCATCATACCACACATATTATCCACCCAACACCACACCATTGCCAAACCCTCTCTTACAAGTCCCTTCGATCAGGGATGGTAGGAGATGAAAATGCCTTAAAGAATTTACCACTCGGTACAAAAAAGAAGCATTATAAATTTGATGAGTTGTGTCATTACCCCTTGGATCGATCAATGACTGTGGTCCCTTTGTAAAGTACTCACACCATGATAAAAATTACATGAAGTAAATAATCCACTTAATTACAACATCTCAAGTAAAAGATAAATCTCATAAATATGAATCAATAAAAGTCATTAAATATTACAAAATCATGTGCTCAATCTAGCTGATAGCACTATAAAATAATATTCAATATCCACTGGCTTTTATGCCATGATTCATCCAATCACAAGTTACAATAAATATGTACAAAAAGTATAATAAATCAAACAAACTCTCCAGTCACCACGAACCCACATGGTCCTCCTATGAGCTGAGAGACAAGAACATGGCTCAGGCACTTTTCTGCCCAACCATGATGTAATTATACTTCCTCTGAGGGTAAGTGCAGGAAGATGGGGGGCCAAAAAGGGGTCTTAAGTGGCCACTTTTTTTCTGAAATCAGGAAATACTGGCCTTGGATGAGAAATTGAGTATAGTTACACTCAAAATTTGGAGATGCAACCAAAACAATATTCGTAGTGCTCCAAGTCTACTTTCTAAACTACTATTTTGTTTTGAAAATGGCATAGATTAAGCGGTTCAAAAGAGGGAGCCACAGAAATTGGTGTTGTTTCTGTCAAAAAAACATAACATAGAATGTTTTGTGGCTCCCTCAAAAGGTCAACTTTTTTTTGGTATTTTTAAAATCGGTTCAGTGAGAAATTAGCTAATAGCATGTAGTTTATGCCCGATTTTTCTAATAATTTTTTGATGAATATTTAATTTTTTACTAATTTTCAAAGTGGACACATCCTAAAAAATAGAATTTTGGCCGTGCTACCCCTATAAATTTTGAAAACTAATTGAAAATCATTTTTTTATTTTTTTAATATTTGTAGAATGGAGTCTAGTTTCTAAATATGTTTTTTTTTTTAAATTTGAATGAATAGTTAATTTACAATGAAAAAAAGACCAAACTGTGGTTTTTGCCTAAAAACGGACACACAAACAAAAGAAATTACAGATGAAAGGCTTAACATTGTTAAAATGTGAAAAAATCATATCGTCAAATAGCTAAGAGAAAGCCTAACATTACCCAAGTGTTCGATTTGTTCGACCTTGAAACACGTGCAAATCTGAGGGTTAGCACGAACGAAATTATGTGAAATTTTGAAGAATATGGAAAAACACGTCTGTGACTGTTCATAAGGCACTCCAAGCCTTTGGGTTGGAAATCCAAAGCAAATCCTAAGCTCAAGGCTTGGGATTCCCAAAGCAAGACATAACACAAGCGCATTATAACGCACTTGTGTTATGTTTTGCTTTGCATTTTTCCTTTCCCGCAAGTCTGTTGTTTGTCATGTTTGACATAACGCAAGCGCGTTATAACGCGCTCGCGTTATGTTCCCCTTAATTTTTTTTTACGTTCAAGGCTATTAATCATGAGGATTAAGGGATAAGGGATAGGGTTGGAGGGTTTAGGGATAAGGGATTAGCGTTTAAGGTATAGTATCGAGCCCGTTGAGGGTCTAGGAATAGGGATGGCGTTTAGGGTTTAGGGATGAGGGATTAGAGTTGAGGGATGACAGATTAGGGTTAAGGGTTTAGGGTTTAGGGTTTAGGGATAGGGTTGAGGGTCGAGGGATAAGAGTTAAGGGTTGAGGGATTAGGGTTTGACATTGAGGGTTGAGGGTCGAGGTTCAAGGGTCAAGGGTTTAGGGTCGAGGGATTAGGGCTAAAGTAGAGTGTGGAGGGTGTAAGGATTAGGGATAGGGTTGGAGGGTTTAGGGATAAGGGATTAGGGTTTAAGGTATAGTATCGAGTCTGTTGAGGGTTTAGGAATAGGGATAGCATTTAGGGTTTAGGGATGAGGGATTAGAGTTGAGGGATGATGGATTAGGGTTGAGGGTTGAGGGATTAAGGTTTAGGGATAAGGTTTAGGGTTGAGGGTTGAGGGATTAGGGTTTAAGGTATAGTGTTGAGGGTTGAGGGTTTAGGATTAGGGTTTAGGGTTGATGGATTAGCATTTAATATCGAGGTTAGGGTTAGAGTGTTGAGGGTAGAGAGATTAGGGATAGGGTTTAGGGTTGAAGGTTTAAGGATTGAGGGTTGAGGCTTTAGGGATGAGGGTTTAAGGCTTAAGATATAGTGTCAAGTGTTGAGGGTGTAGGGATAGGGTTTAAGTTTTAAGGGTTAAGGGTTGAGGGATAGGTATTAGGGTTTAAGGTATAGTGTTGAGGCTTGATGGTTTAGGGATAGGGTTTAGGTTTGAGGGATTAGGGTTTAGGGTTGATGAATTAGGGTTTAATGTTGAGAGTTGAGGGTTGAGGGTTGAGGGTTGAGGGATAGGGTTAATGATCAAGGCATTAGGGTTAAATAAGAGTGTCGAGGGTAGAGGGATTAGGGTTTAAGGTATAGTATCGAGCCTGTTGAGGGTCTAGGAATAGGGATAGTGTTTAGGGTTTAGGGATGAGAGATTAGAGTTGAGGGATGACGGATGATGGATTAGGGTTGAGGGTTGAGGGATTAGGGTTTAGGGACAAGGTTTAGGATTAGGGTTGAGGGATTAGGGTTTGAGGTATAGTGTTGAGGGTTTAAGGATAGGGTTTAGGGTTGAGGGATTAGAATTTGACGTTGAGGGTTGAGGGTTTAGGATTGAGGGTTTAGGGATAGGGTTGAGGCTCGAAGGATCAGAGTTAAGGGTTGAGGGATTAGGGTTTAACGTTGAGGGTTAAGGGTTGAAGTTTGAGGGTCAAGGGTTTAGGGATAGGGTTGAGGGTTGAGGAATTAGGGTTAAAGTAGAGTGTGGAGGGTATAAGGATTAGGGATAGGGTTGGAGGGTTTAGGGATAAGGGATTAGGGTTTAAGGTATAGTATCGAGTCTGTTGAGGGTGTAGGAATAGGGATAGAATTTAGGGTTTAGGGATGAGGGATGACAGATTAGGGTTGAGGGTTGAGGGATTAGGGTTTAGGGATAAGATTTAGGGTTGAGGGATTAGGGATTAGGGTTTAAGGTATAGTTTTGAGGGTTTAGGGATAGGGTTTAGGGTTGAGGGATTAGAGTGAAGGGTTGAGGGATTAGGATTTGACGTTGAGGGTTGAGGGTTTAGGGTTTAGGGTTAGGGTTGAGAGATGAGAGATTAGAGTTAAGGGTTGAGGGATTAGGGTTTGACGTCGAGGGTTGAGGGTTGAGGTTTGAGGGTCAAGGGTTTAGGGATAGGGTTGAGGTTCAAGGGATTAGGGTTAAAGTAGAGTGTGGAGGGTGTAAGGATTAGGGATAGGGTTGGAGGGTTTAGGGATAAGGGATTAGAGTTTAAGGTCTAGTATCAAGTCTGTTGAGGGTTTAGGAATAGGGATAGCATTTAGGGTTTAGGGATGAGGGATTAGAGTTGAGGGATGATGGATTAGGGTTGAGGATTGAGGGATTAGGGTTTAGGGATAAGGTTTAGGGTTGAGGGTTGAGGGATTAGGGTTTAAGGTATAGTGTTGAGGGTTGAGGGTTTAGGATTAGGGTTTAGGGTTGACAGATTAGCATTTAATATTGAGGTTAGGGTTAGAGTGTCGAGGGTAGAGGGATTAGGGATAGGGTTTAGGGTTGAACGTTTAATGATTGAGGGTTGAGGCTTTAGGGATGAGGGTTTAAGGCTTAAGATATAGTGTCAAGTGTTGAGGGTGTAGGGATAGGGTTTAAGTCTTAAGGGTTAAGGGTTGAGGGATAGGTATTAGGGTTTAAGGTATAGTGTCGAGGGTTGATGTTTTAGGGATAGGGTTTAGGTTTGAGGGATTAGGGTTTAGGGTAAATGAATTAGGGTTTAATGTTGAGAGTTGAGGGTTGAGGGTTGAGGGTTGAGGGTTGAGGTTGAGGGATAGGGTTAATGGTCAAGGGATTAGGGTTAAATAAGAGTGTCAAGGGTAGAGGGATTAGGGTTTAAGGTATAGTATTGAGCCTGTTTATCCTATGTATCCTATTCAAATCCTCCATCTCATATCCTTACATTCCAACTTATCCCATCAATCCAAACCCACTACATCCAAATCATCCTTTTTAGATTTCCTCCAAGGACTTCTAGTGGAGGAAAAATCTCAAACTAGAAATCACAAATTCAATTAGTGTACCTCTCCCAAGCCTATCCAAAAGTCACATAGTACCATGCCTATCCATCAAACACCACAATGCAATCAAAATCCTAACAACATGCCCATGATCCAAGATCAAGTGCAATCATGCAAAGATATTATCAATCACAAGCCTATTAAGAATGAACTAGAGTCTTCTAGTACCATACTTTTCCATCAAACACCATCATGTAATCCATGGCCTATCAAGCCTATCAAAGAAAATGCAAACATCCTATGTAATACAATCGGACTTTAAATATTTGAAGTAGCCATCTACAAATATCCATTCAAACGTGGATTTATAATGCAAGTATGGACGCCATCAATAAAAAAGATTTGTATTAACCAAATATCCATATAGGCATACATCAATATCTGTCGATATAAGTATAACATATATACAAAATGGCCATATAGGCTTACAAGAATGCCATATAAGCATACAATGTCAACTATGTACAATACAAAATATATGTCCACAAATGCCATATAGGCATACAACAAAGGAACACAATAAAAAGTCATTCCCCTCTGGCTGGTGAAGAGAATAAATCATGAGCAGCCTTTGATCTTCTAGGGGATGGAGACGCGCATGTGGGTGGTCTACTACAAACCCGAGGGCTACTCCTCCTATTTAGTTCTTCTTGCATCTTTACCTGTTACAATAAAAAGTATAGACATTAATAAATAGAAATTACATGTTATAAAAAATGAAACATTTAACAAAATAATCACTTACCGCTAACATATAATTTGTCTCCTCACTTGCCTCAGTAGTAGGAATAGGCCCTAGTGATGTCATGTCCTATAGAAACCATTTAGATAGAAATTAAACTTCAAATCAATAATCTTTTGATTTTTCAAAAATAGACAACTATAACAATGAATGTAAATTGAAATTTACTAATTTGCCTCATACCCCTGTCAATGCCATGGAGCTATGAATCGCAGAGGCCACACCCTACTCCATTGCCCTATGAACATGGGGAGGTGTCTCCGTAGCCTGCATCATCTGGAAATAAAATAACATTATTCAATTACGAAAACTATAATAGTGATGCAAATCATGGCTCCTAACATACACACACGTTCATCTAAACATGGAAGTACACACAATAAAGCACACAAATCACATACAAAAATTTAGTAAGTACAATTCATTCATTAAACTATTTATTTTACTACCTTCGTAAAGCTTTGAAGTCCACCACCGCTGGAAAGTGTTGCCATGAAATCTACAGTATTAACCTATTTAACATCCAAAATTGGAAATTAGAATACCATTCATATAACGATGCTATTCACATGTAATATTTATAATTGTTTACTAGTTACATACCTCGACAGTAGATGATCTAGTGAAAAATGCAGGTGGAGAACCATTGAAAACTGCATCGATGCTATGACCCTGAAGTTTTATTAAAATCATCAATTTAAATTAGTTAATCTTGTATTTCAAAAATGAAATTTAATAAATTAAATTCAATAAACTTGCTAATATTTACCTGAGTATCAAGGCCAAAAGTCTCACTCAGGAGGGTATCTGTCATCACCATCTGCTCAGCTACAGATGTAGCCTATGCACCTGCATCCTGACTATCCATGGGGTCATAACCATAGGCTGACTCGCAAGCCTGGCAAGTATGGGGTGGGACCCTACTCCTCGCACTATCTCCCAACCCCCTCTATGTTGCAGGACCGGCATGCTCTATGATGCTCTGGGTCAAGGCACTAATCGACTGAAGTGTATCGACCTCAACACTCTCCTTCACAATGGAAGGGATAGAAACATGCTCGTGGGTTGGTCTGCTGATTACTTGTCTCACTACCCGTTGTGAGTCAAGGCGTGCCCCTGGTCTATCTTGTTCTGACCCCCCACCTCTACCCTAGAAGTCCCGCATATCAAAATAGTTTGGCACTTTATTGAGGACAAACTTGTAGTAGAGTTTCCTCAAAAAGTATTGCGGGACCTCATTATTATTGCATGGAGGATGGTCAAAAACCATCCACCACCTCTGCTCAAAATTGTCCCTTATCGCTTGGTTGTTGCACCAATGGATAGGGAACCTCTTGCATGTAATGGGTGGAGGTTGATTTGTTTGTGGGTTTGTAAAAATTGAACACAAGTCTAATTTTGTAATTTGTAATTTTTTCACATCTTGGTATGACAACTTGTCTACATAGTAATCTCTAAACTCTCTCTTTTTATCCATCCAACTAGTCATTTGCTTGCTAATTGAATCTACATTTGATAACATAGACTCAAGAGATTCAGCAAGCGTGGACCTATGCAAGGTTGAAGTGGAAGGATCTTTCAACCTTGCAATTATATCTTCAGTTTCCTTTTTGTTGTTTTCAATTTGCCCCATTATATTTTCTTGTGTTCCAGGGGCATGTCGAGGAATGAATGGAGGAGGTTGTTGTTCTGCAGGTATTTCCTCCTCAGGATTTTGTGGATTTTGAGGAGGAGGAGGAGGAGGAGGTGCATTAACATTTCCTGACAATTAATGAAATATACATCAAAAATCAACAAAAACCTACCTATTTAGAAACAAATTCAAACAAAAAAATAAATATAACTCACCCCTTTGGCGTGCTCAATGTCGCGGCGGCATTTTGGCAATGAATCGATAAGCTTTTTGTGTTGAATGGTGTTTTGCAAGACGCGAGCGTGCTTTTGAGGGTTTAGAAGCCGCGGGTAGAGAGGAGAAAACAAAAAGAAATGAAATTGGAAACCTTTTTTTTTATATTTATAGGAAGTCATAACGCGAGCGCGTTATAACGCGCTCGCATTATGACTTAATTTTTTTTAAAATTAATTTGGCCACTTTTTTGCCCCCCATCTTCTTGCACTTACCCCGGATCCCTTCATGACACAAAGGAAACCTAGCCTTGCACAAAATGTCTAGCTACCTGGAAACAAATGGAAAAGGGAACACCCGATGCAACCTAATATCTAATGTGCAATTATAAATAATGAAAAGAAGATTGTCTCACAACAGGATGTGATAGAGATATATATAAATAAAGTTTGCTAGACAAATATTCATCTTTTTCAATGACTGCTCGCTTAGGCCTAAACATTTGAAAAAAGTTACAGGTTCAATTCTTGAAAAGAGGAAAAGTCATCTTTGATAATCCACATTCGGCATCCTAGCCCAAATGCCAACCCAAACACACATAAGAGATAAACATCCCATATTTTCCTAAACCATTCTAATCCCTTTCCCATTGCACAATCAATGAAAATATAATTCAAGCAATAAAATTAATAATGATGTATGCCGACTTCACTTTTAACAACGTGTTTCCATGCATGATTATTTCAAATATCATTCTATCTTTCCTTAGTTTTGCTATCTATTTCATGATTCATGCAGCAAAGATAAGAGAAAATTCAATTTAAATAGAATAGGTGCCAGTAATATTTAAGATGGCATTTACATAGATATCCAAGTGGTAAATATGCTCAATGATTTCAAAGGTGTGATCTATGATTTCATATCCAAGTCAATAACACATACTTTGCCAAAATATAGTTTATTAATTCTTTCTTAGCTCAACCAATGAGAGTGCACTTCAAGCAAGCAATTCATCAAAGAGACATCATTTAATCATGCAAATTGTATCTATAGGACTATTAAATGATTTTATTTTCCTAGTCCATAGTTCATTCAAACATTCATAATATAATAAGTTTTCTAATTCTAACCAAGTATATCATTTCACTTCAAGAAAGTTGTAACAATGAACTATTGTATATCCACATAATATTTACTCCATTCACAACAAACATAATAGGAAAAGATAATTTAATCTATAATCTAATTCATTCAAAGGCCTTACTACCCACTACAGGAAGAAATCACTTGTTGTGACAAGAAGGTTGACAGTAACTGTGACAGTAAGTTAAAATAATAAACAGCTTGCGATAGGAAGCTGTGAAACTCACAATAGGTTACTACATCCAACTAGCGACAGTAACTACATAGATTTGAACAACATTAAAAATAGATAAAAGACAGCTACAACAGAAACCTCTGATACAATAAACAAGGCTACTATAGGAATCTAATACTGTCACCTAAGTTTAAGAGTTATTTTCAACAGTAATACACATGGTTCGACTAGGAAGTAGAGGCTGACACCAAGCAACAGAGTGATTTCTAATAGAAAAAATAGAGAAAGAAAGAATCTAAGATTGCCAAAGAACAATAATTAGCGTCTGGGATAACTTGCTATCTATGGATTTAACGGTTACATCAAGGCCAAGAAAAGGGTCGATCCACTTTGCATAAAATCAAGAAAACAAAGAATAGTAGAGACAAGAATAAGAACAACTGGTAGATGACAGGAACTTTAACAGATCCAAAACTGGTGGCTAGGCCAAAATGCACAGGCCAATTCACACTATTCACAGAGGTCATAACAACTACTTAATCGATCAAGGTTTTAAGAGAAGGCTGATTCCAAAGAGATAATTAATCATGAGCTAGAAAACTAAAGTTTACTTTGCGGAAATCTATCTTAGAATGCTAATGGGGATAATAGTTTAAAACTCCAAGGTAATTGAATAGTTGTTGCACCAGAAGATATTTATGCAGCAGTAAGAAGGATTTGAATACATCGGGAGTATGGTTAGAAAGAAACCGTAACAGAAAAATAGTCAAAAAATAGAAATTGCGATAGACAAGAAACAACTAGATTCAAAGATTAACATAGACCAAACAAGTTAAAAAGGCCGGTAGAAGGAAAGTAGATCCATACTAGACAACTAAGAGGCCAAGGAAAGGTAACTCAGGCTAACGATTCAACAATTAAAAATAAAAATAAAAAGCAAACTATGACTCTTTCATAACAATTCACTCAATTAATTTTAGGCACGGTATATACTTTGCAAATCAAGAGAAATACCCATTTTTTTGCAAAGTTGTTCTTCCTGCTTCCGTAGATTACTGATATCCTATTCCTTTCTTCTATTGCTGGCAAGGAATATCACCCTTTTTTTGCTGCAAGGATAATGGAGTCTCTACTACTAATCAAGTCAATCCTCTGTCGCTAAAAGATTATTTTTGCCTTCCTCTATCGCTGCCTAGATCACAAAGTCTTCACCGTCACTGAAAACAAAGTCCCCTTGTTCCTTCTATCCTTGCTAAAGAAGAGATTAAGGTCGCTCCCTAGATAATATTCTCCCTTCCTGCTAACCCCTCTTTTATTAAAAATTTTCCTCTGCTAAACTTAGCATCTCATTTTAGGTTTGGACTACTTTTTATTAACTGATGTTTACTTACGTTTGCATTAGAAACTCTCATTTCTTTTTGAAAGCATAGAATAAAATAATCTTATTTATTTCTATTGCTTGCATGACAGTAATTTCTATATTTCTATCATTTGCATGACATTAATTTCTTTTAATTCTTTTATTAATATTCTAAATATAATAATTATTATTATTATTACTATTTATCTATTTTTAATAAAGCATAATCACTCAAATTAGCTCAAGAAGTATTTGCAATATTAATAATGTATATATTTATATATATTATAAAATAAACACAATTGTTTTAAGTCTAAATTATATATTGTTTTTCAAACAATAATATTTATATAAATAGGAAAACACTTATTATTATTTATTATTAAATAATATAAAATACACCACTTTAAATATATATCGAAAGAACATTAATATTTATGACTAAATCATGCATTCGAAAATGGACTTATTGTAGCAATTAAAGCACATATTTATCTACTCTCAAATCATCAATCACATTATCGACTAATTAATAATGAATAAAAAGATAATTTAAAAAATGCAATATGCCATGAGACTATGTGAGTGTGTGAGTGCATCAGGGTTATCCATCTCAAACAGTTCTTGCCAAGTGGCTAGAACATCTCTACCTCAACCATGTTCTCGTCTTCAACATTTCCCTACACTCAATCACACTTAGATTTTCATTAATAGGTTAGTTCACCAAAATCATAGCTAAAGCAAAACAAAATGTACATCCATAATCATACCAATAATATTCAATTATTATGCATTTATGACTTTCACGATAGTTACTTTCACATGTGGAGTCACTCATAGTAAATCAGTCATAGTAAAATGTTCAAAGATCTAATTTATAATAAAGTCCAAAAATGAGATGTGACATCCTTCCCCACTAGGAAGAGACATCATCTCGATCTCTTATCACACACATACTAAAATAATAGAAGTATATCATTATAACAAAACTATTGGTCCTACTCAATCCTATACAGAACAACATCTTTATTTAACTTTTAACATTGTGTCTATCAATAAAATCCAAGTATATAATCAATTCACATGGCACAACTGCCAATTCAATGTATCTAATCCAACACATGGCACAACTACCACTCAATTACATTCATTCTAGCATAAGAATAACAATCACATCTTTAATGCACACCAAAGGAGGCATAAATCAATTCATCATAGACACATACGAACATGAATCAATCATCACAATACACATGCAATCTCATGGTAACACAATATAATATCAAAAGATCAGTCCTCCAAACAAACATTGATCGAGATCACAAAAAAAACTCCCAAGGGGCACCAACTAGGTCATATCCAACCATTGTGCAAACAACTCCTCTGAAACTATACCACTACATCCTCCAACTACTACTACAATGAAAAGAGGCTCTAGCCAAAGGCGCAACAAACCTCAAGAAAGTTAAGTCCGCAAAACTCAAGACCACAACTATGCTAGGATAACATCCCAAGCTATCTACTAAGTCTAAGGAAACTCTCAAGGCTATCATACCCATTCTCAAACAAAAGATTACTCTCTCATCATTTCTTCCTCAGGAACTACCTGCAACCAAAGAACTCCAAGTTCATGAAAATTTAACTCAAAAAGGTAATAGGCATCACTACCGTACCTTTATCTTGATCAAAAGCATGCCTCAACTCTAGACATGGTTCCCCCACATGAGGTACTTCCTCACGTTTCACTACTAAAGAGAGGGTTTCTCTACCACTCAAAGCTCTATACTACCAAAACTAGGATCATCCAATGGGTTTTTACAAGGAAGAATCTAACTACTTCCTTTAATAACATAAGCCTTTCCAACAAGCAAAGCTTAACAATCTATTACTACTAGGAGCACATCTATAGCTGCTACAACTCACCAACAAGGTACAAAACTACTCACAACACCACTTTGATTCTTAATCCGGCTAGACCTAAAAGGTCAACAAAAGTAAGAAGACAAATATAATGCCATAAATATATACATTATGTGCTTATGCACTAACTAAGATTCTATCTCACCCTACGCTATGTCAAAACATAAGCGTAGTTATGAAACTCTTAAACAAGGAGCACACCAACACAACACTCTCCAAAAGCAAGATTCAATCCCATAAGCTCTCTACATATCTCATACACAGAAACAACATTTAACTTTACACAAACATTCAACTCACATCAAGTGATCCATAGAGACACAAAAATCCATTTCATAGCTTCCTCAATACTTCAAATAATGTTTAATGCATCTAACAACAATTAATGAATTGAATCTACCAAAGCTCTTAGTGACACACACACATACACTACGAAAAAATATATTCTCTACATCCTACTCCCTTATACAACCTATCAGGGGCCCATCATGGACATGATAGAAAACATAACATGATACATGACCAACGTTTAAAAACATTCAAGCTTAGCCATCAATAATAAATAGATAAGTAAATTCTGAAGAAAAGAAAATTTCAATTCCAACAATAAGGCATAAAATGCGCGCAATTTCAACAATAAATCCAACATGACCATCGAGGTCACAAGATAAGTAAATATCACATTTTGATGGCTATACTTTTTCATAAATAAGAACAAAATTTCAATGTTGGTCCTTACAACGTTTAGAGAAATTACCAAAGTCAAATGAATAAATATAAAAATTTAAAAGTTTCACATTACATGAACTATGTGACTAATTCTAGCAACTAAAGAGGAAGTATGATGCTACACTATGCCTAGATCTAAATTGAGCAAGTAAGAGAACACACTTAATCACACCAAAAAAATGAGTTGTCTAAGGCTCCAAACTCATCTATATCATAAGATTATTTCTATTTAACCACACAAACACCATTCAATGATGCCAACAACAAAGGTTACATTCCGATAAAGGAAATCACAATCATCATGCAAAGACATACAGTCATACACTAGCAAACATTCAACAACCAAGATTAAGCCAGGACAAAATCAAGTTCACAAACCAAGATATTTTAACACATCCATCTTTCCAACAAGCAGCAGTTAACACCTCTCACCAAACAATGATTCACCAAGCATCGATAATACATTAATGCAACATTTGCATGAGGCCAAATTTCTTCACAACTAAACAATAAGGGAATCACAACTCAAAGTCACAAGATGTAGGGTTTTCTATTCACTCAAGATTCTAACACCTCAACACCACAAGGACTAAGCAAATGACCCTTTCCATACCCCTTTCTCTTTTTAACTCTTCAAATAATGCAACACAAAATTACACCCAAGTTCCCACATGAATCCTAGGGAAGAATGCAATCTAGGAACATAAGTCATTACCGCAAATGATATATCTAGAAATGCAATGCAATACTATCTTTTTTACAACCACATAATGAATCCATACTCAGGGCCATGCTCTCAATAAGACAATGCAATATGCATTTCAAGCAAGCCTTTGCCAAAAGGAAATTATTAAAATATGACAAGCATATGTTCAAACATCCTCTTTCACATACTAATGCATAACTCTTAAAAGAGTGAACTAAGTTCAATCACACTCAAGAACATAGTATTTTATTTCACACAGAGTTCTCATAACTCACTACCACAAGTAGTCACACAAGCACGAACATGACCCTACAAAGGTCGCTCAAGTACACTCACACACACTGCAAAGGCTCATGACAAGCCTTCAGGACATCAAGAAGGTAAACACACATAAGCAACTTCTTAGCATCCACCAAGGTCTATCTATCCCTGAAATCAATGTATCCCTCACCACACATATGCAAGGAAGACACAACAAAAGAAGGCACATGCTACTCACATCATGCCATCACACAAGGACCCACACATGCTTGATCAAACCAAGAAACATACACATCCAAAGCTCCCAATGCTGGAACTGTGCTCTCATACCAAATGTAAAGTACCCACACCATGACAAAAATTACATGAAGTAAATAATCCACTTAATTACAACATCTCAAGTAAAACATAAATCTCATAAATATGAATCAATAAAAGTCATTAAATCTTACAAAATCACGTGCTCAATCTAGGTGATAGAACTATAAAATAATAGACAATATCCACTGGCTTTCATGCCATGATTCATACAAGCACAAGTTACAATAAAATATGTACAAGTATAATAAATCAAACAAACTCTCCAGTCGCCACGAACCCACATGGTGCTCTTGCGAGGCGAGAGATGGGAACATGGATCAAGCGCTTTTCCGCCCAACCATGATGCAATAATGCTTCCCCGGATCCCTTGATGACACGAAGAAAACCAACCCTACACGAAACGTATAGCTACCTAAAAACAACTGGCAGGAGGGAACACTCGATGCAACCTGATGTCTAATGTGCAATTCTAAATAATGAAAAGCAAATTGTCTCACAATAGGATGTGGCTGAGATATATATAAATAAATTTTGCTAGACAAATATTCATCTTTTTCAATGACTTCTCACTTAGGCCTAAACATTTGAAAAATAGTTACAGGTTCAATTCTCAAAAAGAGGAAAAGCCATCTCTGATAATCCACATTCGAAATCCTAGCCCAAAAGCCACCCCAAACACACATAAGAGATAAACATCCCATATTTTCCTAAACCATTCTAATCCCTTTCCCATTGCACAATCAACAGAAATACAATTTAAGCAATAAAATCAATAATGATGTATGTCGACTCCACTTTTAACAATGTGTTTCCATGCATGATTATTTCAAATATCATTCTATATTTTCTCAGTTTTGCTATCTATTTCATGATTCATGCAGCAGAGAGAAAGAGAAAAAATTAATTTAAATAGAATATGTGCCAGTAATATTTAAGATGGCATTTACATAGATATCCAATTGGTAAATATGATCAATGATTTCAAAGATGTGATCTATGATTTCATATCCAAGTCAATAACACATACTTTGCCAAAATATAGTTTATTAAATCTTTCTTAGCTCAACCAACGAGAGTGCACTTCAAGCAAGCAATTCATCAAAGAGACATCATTTAATCATGCAAATTACATCTATAGGACTATTAATTGATTTTATTTTCCTAGTCCGTATTTCATTCAAACATTCATGATATAATAAGTTTTCTAATTATAACCAAGTATATCATTTAGCTTCAAGAAAGTTGTAACAAAGAACTATTGTATATCCACATAATATTTACTCCATTCACAACAAACATAATAGGAAAAGATAATTTAATCTATAATCTAATTCATTCAAAGGCCTTACTGCCCACTACAGGAAGAAATCACTTGCTGTGACAGGAAGGTTGATAGTAACTGTGATAGTAAGTTAAAATAATAAACAACTTGCGACAGGAAGCTACAAAACTCACAACAAGTTACTACATCCAACTAGCAATAGTAACTACACAGGTTTGAACAACATTAAAAATAGATAAAAGATAGCTACAACAAAAACCTCAGATACAATAAACAAGGCTGCTATAGGAATCTAATACTATCACATAAGTTTAAGAGTTGTTTCCAACAGTAATACACATAGTTTGACTAGGAAGTAGAGGCCGACACCAAGCAACAGAGTGACTTCTAACAAAAAAAAAGAGAAAGAAAGAATTTAAGATTGCTAGAGAATAATAATCAGCATCCAGGATAACTTTCTATCTATGGATTTAACGGTTACATCAAGGCCAAGAAAAGGATCGATCCACTTTGCATAAAATCAAGAAAACAAAGAATAGTAGAGACAAGAATAAGAACAACCAGGAGATGACAAGAACTTTAACAGATCCAAAACTAGTGGCTAGGCCAAAATGCACGGGCCAATTCACACTATTCACAGAGGTCATAACAGCTACTTAATTGATCAAGGTTTTAAGAGAAGGTCGATCCCAAAGAGATAATTAATCATCAGCTAGAAAACTAAAGTTTACTCTATGGAAGTCTATCTTAGAACACTAATGGGGACAACAATTTAAAACTCCAAGGTAATTGAATAGTTGTTGCGCCATAAGAGATTTATGTAGTAGTAAGAAGTATTTGAATAGATCCGGAGTATGATTAGAAAGAAACCCTAACAGAAAAATAGTCAAAAAATAGAAATTGCGATAGACAAGAGATAACTAGATTCAAAGATTAACATAGACCAAACAAGTTAAAAACGATGACAGAAGGAAATTTGATCCATACTAGACAACTAAGCAGCCAAGGAAAGGTAACTCAGGCTAATGAAATAGCTAAAACTAAAAATAAAAAGAAAACTACGCCGCTTTCATAACAATTTGCTCAATTAATTTTAGGCACAGTATATACTTGGCAAAGCAAGAGAAATACCCATTTTTTTTCAAAGTCGTTCTTCCTCCTTTTGCATATTACTAATATCTTATTCCTTTCTTCTGTCATTAACAAGGAATATCACCCTTTTTCTATTGCAAGGATAATGGAGTCTTTGCTACTGATCAAGTCAATCCTCTGTTGCTAAAAGATTATTTTTGCCTTCCTCTATCGCTGCCTAGATCACAAAGTCTTCACCATCACTGAAAACAAATTTCCCCTTGTTCCTTCTGTCCTTGCTAAAGAAGAGATTAAGGTCACTCCCCAGATAATAATCTCCCTTCTTGCTAACCCCTCTTTTATTAAAAATTTTCCTCTACTAAACTTGGCGTCCCATTTTAGGTTTGGACTACTTTTTATTAACTGATGTTTACTTATGTTTGCATGAGAAAAACTCTCATTTCTTTTTGAAAGAATAGAATAAAATAATTTTATTTATTTCTATCACTTGCATGATAGTAACTTCTATATTTCTATCAATTGCATGACAATAATTTCTTTTAATTCTTTATTTAGATTCTAAATATAATAATAATTATTATTATTACTATTTATCTATTTTTAATAAAGCATAATCACTCAAATCAGCTCAAGAAGTATTTGCAATATTAATAATGTATATATTTATATATATTATAAAATAAACAAAATTCTTTTAAGTCTAAATAAGATATTGTTTTTCAAACAATAATATGTATATAAATAGGAAAATACTTATTATTAAATAATATAAAATACACCACTTTAAGTATATATCGAAAGAACATTAATAGTTATGACTAAATCATGCATTCAAAAATGGACTTATTGTAGCAATTAAAGCACATATTTATCTACTCTCAAATCATCAATCACATTTATCGACTAATTAATAATGCATAAAAAGATCATTCAGAAAATGCAATATGCCATGAGACTATGTGAGTGTGTGAGTACATCAAGGTTATCCATCCCAAACAATTCTTGTCAAGTGGCTAGAACATCTCTACCTCGACCATGTTCTCATCTTCGACATTTCCCTACACTCAGTCGCACTTAGATTTTCATTAATAGGTTAGTTCCCCAAAATCATAGCCGAAGCAAAACAAAATGTACATCCATAATCATACCAATAATATTCAATTATTATGCATTTCTAACTTTCATGATAGTTACTTTCACATGTGGAGTCACTCATAGTAAATTAGTCATAGTAAAATGTTCAAAGATCTAATTTATAATAAAGTCCAAAAACGAGATGTGACACCCTTCCCTCAACACTTTGAAATACCCAAGTTCAACAAATATAAAGGGAAAGGAGACCCCCATAGAATTTTTCATCGCATGCCAAGAGGTTTCTTATGATGATCAATATCTACTATGCCTCTTCCCACACAACCTAAGTGGACAAGCCTTGGAATGGTTCATGCACTTACCCCATGGCTCTATTTCTACATTCGCTACCTTGTCAGAGAAGTTTGTTGCACATATTTTCATATAATGTCGAACACGAAATCACCATGCTTGACCTTTGCAATTCCAAGCAACGCAATCGGGAAAGTTTCACATCATACTTACAACGATGGTGATCACTTGCTAGCCATCTTCCCTAGACCATGCCAAGAAAACAACTTGTCCCAGTACCTAAACTTGTCAAGGTAGTGTCTAAGGCTATTGTTTAGGAGTTTATTGACTTGATAGGTGAAAAGGTTCTCCTAGGTCACACCCCTTTTGGTAAGTTGGATTAATGGCAATGAGTGATATTGAAGATAACATATGTAGATGAAAGTCTTGTTGTCCTTTTAAAAATCAAAGTGTGTTTTAATTATTACTTTTATCCTTGCATTCCCCTTATGAAATCAAGATTACATTGAATGTCTTTAAATATAATGCCATAGCAACATGGTACACAAGTTTTTGTTAAATTGGCTCATAATGACTAGTAGAAAAGGGGCATGAAAGTTTGAATTTGAACTTTAATGATTTGAATTTTGTGTCCACTTTCAAGTGTTGTGGGAATGAACCAAATCAATCCTTCCCCACTTAGAAATAACCCATGGGGTTAAAATGGTAATCTCTACGTTGGAAGCAAACATATGGAACTGAGGTGTGAATGAGGGTACAATAATGATGGGAAAATGGTGAATGTATGAAAAATGGTGCAAATAAGGTGAAATGGATTTGGACAAAAATCAAGCCATGAGCCAAGCTTAACAAGATAATATGCTTAACACAAGAATGTGTCGCTTGTTGACATGTTATTGTATTTGAGACATTCCACCAAGGTGGGCACAAAACTAAATGGGAAATGACAAGGGTATGCAAATTTTACCATTACAATTATAAATTAATTTCAAGAGATGGGGATATTATTTCATGAACCAAGACCAAGTGTTTGTCACTTCATAATCCAAGTCTCATTCCAACCAACCTTGACAAACCTATACTTAAAACATCACACTCAAATATACCATTAATAGTATTTGCATCATATGAAAAATCTTATATAATAAAATAATAAATAATCTAATTAATTTTGATCACCCACCAAATACACACTCAATAAATACAAACATAAAAAATAATTATTAAATCCACACAATATCCAACAAATAAATAACAACCATCAACATATAAAACCCCCGCATTTAAATTACAACAAACAAAAAATTTAAAGAAATCAATAATTCAAAATATTGCAAAAGATTTGTAATGCACTCTATAAACTAATACCACTTCCAACTCCATCTAATCATGTTGAAAAGAACCTTTGAACAATGGCCATAAAAACTCTAAGGGGTTTTTCTGGTTAACATTTTTATCAACCAATTGTTAAAGGTATGATTCGTTGGTTAAAACTTAATCTTGTTGTTGTCATGATCTCCAAGTTTCAAACTCTCGCTAGATCATTGAACTAGTGGGCTTTGTGTCCTTGTTGAGCCATTGAACTCACACATTTAGACCAATTGCATTAATATAGGGAATGGGGTTCCCAATTTATAACCTCAATTGACTTGGACCAACCTAAAAATTTCCAAAATTTATCAATAAAAAAACAAAAAAACATTTCTTAATCACCCTTTCAATTCAAGTCCATCACGATAGTGTTAAGTGATAAGAAAGCTACATGTGGTTAGCACAAATTTCCCCCCTCTACATTATGGAAAACAAAACATATTCAACCAAAACGTCTTTCTTTCACACTGCGTAGAGGAATCATAAGAAATTCACAATGAGTGTTTGTCTTGATTCTTTAATTGAATTTTGGGGTCCAAGAAGACTTACCGTGACCCTTGAAACACTCACGTCCGTATGCACCCTAAATATTTAGGGTTTCAAATTTCCTATTCGTACTTGCTTAAGATCTTTTTTATATTAGCACCTTTATAAAAGATCTTATATTAGCACCTTTATAATTATAGGGTAAATTAATTAAGTAATGATAAACAAATTATTTTAAAATTATAGAGTTGATATAGTAATTAAAAAGTATATTATTTGAAATAATAAAGAGGAATTAGAATTTAATTTTATGTGTGGCTTTGAAGTCTTTGACTAAAGATTATCGTTGTGTGATTAAAAGTATGTTCTCTAATTAGATATGAAAGAATCTTTTTATAGTCTGAACAACCGCATTAGGTGAGGTATGCATACCCTACCCCTTACAAGATTTGAACTTGTGACCTCTTTTTCACGAGCACAAATCCTTCACAAACAAGTCAAATTAGATATGATGTTGGAAAACTCCAACAAATGATTAATTGAATTGTTTTATGTCCTTGTTAAAATTCATGCCTACAAAACTAAGCTCCATGCCTACATAAGTGAAACATGTCTACAAATTCGACCCTTATTCATGAAAATGAATTGTGCACTTCTAGGTGTTAGAAATGTACTCGCCTTGTTTTTTGGAGTCTATATTTGCAAAAATAGGTAGTGTTGTCAAACACCTTTGAGAGTTTGTTAATTGAGGATCTTCTCCTTTTGTCAAACCCCCAGAATCCAATTTAATAGATCTTGAACAAGGATCGAAGACAACAAGCAACCATACAAGATGCCCTAATATGTTACTAAGTGTAGATGTGATATAAGTCAATAATGCAATGGATGCTCTATACTCGAATGATAATGCTATGTGATACTAGGATGGATCTTGATGTCTAAAATGGAATTACGTTTATCGTTTTATACAACACCCTAGCACACAAATTAACACATCTCACACTCAAGTTGACAAGTAACAACTAGTTGGGAGGGAGTTAGCTTGGGCTCAAATTTAATTTTGAAATTTTAATTATTAGGGTTATTTCTACACCATAGAAATGAACCAGGTTCATTTTTGCACCCACAAATTTGACCTGAGCAAAAAAATAGATAAAATGAAAATCAAGATTGGTGCCTCCAGATGTGTACGTGTTTTATCTTATAAAATTTAAGTTAATTTCTAACTTGTATACCAAAACATGCCACTTATACACACTAGTCATAATATTAGTGACACCATGATCAAAGTAGTCATTTTTTTGAAAGAATAGAATAAAATAATTTTATTTATTTCTATCACTTGCATGATAGTAACTTCTATATTTCTATCAATTGCATGACAGTAATTTCTTTTAATTCTTTATTTAGATTCTAAATATAATAATTATTATTATTAATACTATTTATCTATTTTTAATAAAGCATAATCACTCAAATCAGCTCAAGAAGTATTTGCAATATTAATAATGTATATATTTATATATATTATAAAATAAACAAAATTCTTTTAAGTCTAAATAAGATATTGTTTTTCAAACAATAATATGTATATAAATAGGAAAATACTTATTATTAAATAATATAAAATACACCACTTTAAGTATATATCGAAAGAACATTAATAGTTATGACTAAATCATGCATTCAAAAATGGACTTATTGTAGCAATTAAAGCACATATTTATCTACTCTCAAATCATCAATCACATTTATCGACTAATTAATAATGCATAAAAAGATCATTCAGAAAATGCAATATGCCATGAGACTATGTGAGTGTGTGAGTACATCAAGGTTATCCATCCCAAACAATTCTTATCAAGTGGCTAGAACATCTCTACCTCAACCATGTTCTCGTCTTCGACATTTCCCTACACTTAGTCGCACTTAGATTTTCATTAATAGGTTAGTTCCCCAAAATCATAGCCGAAGCAAAACAAAATGTACATCCATAATCGTACCAATAATATTCAATTATTATGCATTTCTAACTTTCATGATAGTTACTTTCACATGTGGAGTCACTCATAGTAAATTAGTCATAGTAAAATGTTCAAAGATCTAATTTATAATAAAGTCCAAAAACGAGATGTGACACCCTTCCCTCAACACTTTGAAATACCCAAGTTCGACAAATATAAAGGGAAAGGAGACCCCCATAGAATTTTTCATCGCATGCCAAGAGGTTTCTTATGATGATCAATATCTACTATGCCTCTTCCCACACAACCTAGGTGGACAAGCCTTGGAATGGTTCATGCACTTACCCCATGGCTCTATTTCTACATTCGCTACCTTGTCAGAGAAGTTTGTTGCACATATTTTCATATAATGTCGAACACGAAATCACCATGCTTGACCTTTGCAATTCCAAGCAACACAATGGGGAAAGTTTCACATCATACTTACAACGATGGTGATCACTTGCTGGCCAACTTTCCTAGACCATGCCAAGAAAACAACTTGTCCCAGTACCTAAACTTGTCAAGGTAGTGTCTAAGGCTATTGTTTAGGAGTTTATTGACTTGATAGGTGAAAAGGTTCTCCTAGGTCACACCCCTTTTGGTAAGTTGGATTAATGGCAATGAGTGATATTGAAGATAACATATGTAGATGAAAGTCTTGTTGTCCTTTTAAAAATCAAAGTGCGTTTTAATTATTACTTTTATCCTTGCATTCCCCTTATGAAATCAAGATTACATTGAATGTCTTTAAATATAATGCCATAGCAACATGGTACACAAGTTTGTGTTAAATTGGCTCATAATGACTAGTAGAAAAGGGGCATGAAAGTTTGGATTTGAACTTTAATGATTTGAATTTTGGGTCCACTTTCAAGTGTTGTGGGAATGAACCAAATCAATCCTTCCCCACTTAGAAATAACCCATGGGGTTAAAATGGTAATCTCTACGTTGGAAGCAAACATATGGAACTGAGGTGTGAATGAGGGTACAATAATGATGGGAAAATGGTGAATGTATGAAAAATGGTGCAAATAAGGTGAAATGGATTTGGACAAAAATCAAGCCATGAGCCAAGCTTAACAAGATAATATGCTTAACACAAGAATGTGTCGCTTGTTGACATGTTATTGTATTTGAGACATTCCACCAAGGTGGGAACAAAACTAAATGGGAAATGACAAGGGTATGCAAATTTTACCATTACAATTATAAATTAATTTCAAGAGATGGGGATATTATTTCATGAACCAAGACCAAGTGTTTGTCACTTCATAATCCAAGTCTCATTCCAACCAACCTTGACAAACCTATACTTAAAACATCGCACTCAAATATACCATTAATAGTATTTGCATCATATGAAAAATCTTTTATAATAAAATAATAAATAATCTAATTAATTTTGATCACCCACCAAATACACACTCTTTAAATACAAACATAAAAAATAATTATTAAATCCACACAATATCCAACAAATAAATAACAATCATCAACATATAAAATCCCTGCATTTAAATTACAACAAACAAAAAAATTAAAGAAATTAATAATTCAAAATATTGCAAAAGATTTGTAATGCACTCTATAAACTAATACCACTTCCAACTCCATCTAATCATGTTGACAAGAACCTTTGAACAATGGCCATAAAAACTCTAAGGGATTTTTCTGGTTAACATTTTTATCAACCAATTGTTAAAGGTATGATTCGTTGGTTAAAACTTAATCTTGTTGTTGTCATGATGTCCAAGTTTCAAACTCTCGCTAGATCATTGAACTGGTGGCTTTGTGTCCTTGTTGAGCCATTGAACTCACACATTTAGACCAATTGCATTAATATAGGGAATGGGGTTTCCAATTTATAACCTCAATTGACTTGGACCAACCTAAAAATTTCCAAAATTTATCAATAAAAAAACAAAAAAACATTTCTTAATCACCCTTTCAATTCAAGTCCATCACGATAGTGTTAGTGATAAGAAAGCTACATGTGGTTAGCACAAATTTCCCCCCTTTACATTATGGAAAACAAAACATATTCAACCAAAACATCTTTCTTTCACACTGCGTAGAGGAATCATAAGAAATTCACAATGAGTGTTTGTCTTGATTCTTTAATTGAATTTTGGGATCCAAGAAGACTTAACCTGACCCTTGAAACACTCACGTCCGTATGCACCCTAAATATTTAGGGTTTCAAATTTCCTATTCGTACTTGCTTAAGATCTTTTTTATATTAGCACATTTATAAAAGATCTTATATTAGCACCTTTATAATTATAGGGTAAATTAATTAAGTAATGATAAACAAATTATTTTAAAATTATAGAGTTGATATAGTAATTAAAAAGTATATTATTTGAAATAATAAAGAGGAATTAGAATTTAATTTTATGTGTGGCTTTGAAGTCTTTGACTAAAGATTATCGTTGTGTGATTAAAAGTATGTTCTCTAATTAGATATGAAAGAAAGAATCTTTTTATAGTCTGAACAACCGCATTAGGTGAGGCATGCATACCCTACCCCTTACAAGATTTGAACTTGTGACCTCTTTTTCATGAGCACAAATGCTTCACAAACAAGTCAAATTAGATATGATGTTGGAAAACTCCAACAAATGATTAACTGAATTGTTTTATGTCCTTGTTAAAATTCATGCCTACAAAACTAATCTCCATGCCTACATAAGTGAAACATGTCTACAAATTCGACCCTTATTCATGAAAATGAATTGTGCACTTCTAGGTGTTAGAAATGTACTCGCCTTATTTTTTGGAGTCTATATTTGCAAAAATAGGTAGTGTTGTCAAACACCTTTGAGAGTTTGTTAATTGAGGATCTTCTCCTTTTGTCAAACCCCCAGAATCCAATTTAATAGATCTTGAACAAGGATCGAAGACAACAAGCAACCATACAAGATGCCCTAATATGTTACTAAGTGTAGATGTGATATAAGTCAATAATGCAATGGATGCTCTATACTCGAATGATAATGCTATGTGATACTAGGATGGATCTTGATGTCTAAAATGGAATTACGTTTATCCTTTTATACAACACCCTAGCACACAAATTAACACATCTCACACTCAAGTTGACAAGTAACAACTAGTTGGGAGGGAGTTAGCTTGGGCTCAAATTTAATTTTGAAATTTTAATTATTAGGGTTATTTCTGCACCATAGAAATGACCCAGGTTCATTTTTGCACCCAAAAATTTGACCTGAGCAAAAAAATAGATAAAATGAAGATCAAGATTGGTGCCTCCAGATGTGTACGTGTTTTATCTTATTAGATTTAAGTTAATTTCTAACTTGTATACCAAAACATGCCACTTATACACACTAGTCATAATATTAGTGACACCATGATCAAAGTAAGCCTAACATGATTAATAAAATACCAAATATATACTTTTCACAAGTACAATCTTATATACAAATAAAAGTAAAATTAAAGATTAAAAAATAGAAGGGTTCATTTATTTGGATTTTAAATATAGGATAAAATAATACACCCAAAAAATACACAAAATATAAAAATAAAAAATATATATTTTATATTTAAAAATTAATAATTAAGTATATTTTAAATTAATTAAATTTTTATAAAATCATATAATAATTTATCAAATTCAATTACATAATTTTCAATCAAATTTTATTGAGTGTTGATAAAATATTTAAAAAATAAAAAAAATAATTATAATAAATAATTATTTTCAAATATTAAACAATTAAACAGTCAAAAAGTTTTTTTTTTCAATAAAAATAAAATAATAAACTTTTTTAAAATTATAGATAAAATATAAAATTACAATTTACCATTACATGATGCTTTTATGCTTTTATTAGCCAATAGGCTTTTTTATAATTGAGCTTTCACTTTACTGGTCGATTTTTCTCACACCGAAGAAAAAATTGTGAGAAAAAGTCTCATGTTGTTTAAATGTCCCCCACTGGATACTCTCGGAAATGGTGGAAAGAAAATAACTCAGGCGAGCATATCAAATTGCAAGTTTTTTGCTTTTTTAAAAAGGTTTTTGTATCAGTTCTTTGTTTTCTAGCAAAAAAACTAAAATTCGTTTGCTGCAATTTCATGAAGCATAGAAGTAGAAGAACTCAGTATTTTGAGAATTAATTTGAACTTTTAAGTCAATACAATGCACATCTTAATTTCTTAGTTCTTAGGGATGTAATGCTAAAACTTTAGCAATAAGGAGAACTATTTCAGCTCTAATTGAAAGTCTCTAATGTGAAATTAATAACCTTTAATTTGAAGTCAGCATGGTTTAAAATGTGAAATTGGTTACTCAATTTTAAAACTGTTTATTGAATTTTACACTTCATAAATGTGTTGGAATGCATCAAGAGTCCTGTTTTTCATACATTTTAACGGCTCCACCCATCACAGTGGCGGCTCCGTCTGGGTATTACTTGATCACCGTTGTGAACAGAGGTGTTCTCAACATGGCCGAATGGATTTGCTTCATTAATTAACACTAGTGGGTATTACTTGATCATTGTTGTGAACAGAGGTGTTCCCAACATGGTCTAATGGATTTGCTTCATTAATTAACACTAGTGGATTATTATGAATTGCTCTGAGTGTTACTAATATTTTTTGTCCACTCTAGATGGTTAGAAATATTAAAAAAATCTTTAATCATCGAAGTGGGAGGGGCAGAGGGGCATAAATACTTGTATATGAGATTATTTGTTTTTTATGAAGGCACAAACAATTGGTGTTCAATGCATTCTCCCAGGCCGGTAACTATTCATCGACTTTCATGTATGTATATATGGACCAATTTCAAATTAGAGATATGGATCAATTTCGAGATTACAAATTATTTATACCAATTTCAAGTTTCATTGATGTGATTTTGGTTTGTTGTATTAGCAATTATTTTGTTGTGGCAAATGCGCTGGCATGTGGATACATTGTGCTTTCTCCAAGCTCAAGAAGTTCTTTATTTTTCAATACACTTCTTCTTGCTATTATAAAGTAAATAATTTCAAATTTATATGTTCTCTATTTTGTGTTAGATGACATGATTTTAACTTTGTAAATGAACAACAAAACTTATGGAGATATATGTGTTGGTAGTGTTTGTTTAATTAATTCGCTTGTAAAACACACTAGTGATAATTATGGAGTTCAAGGAAAATAAAATCTTTTTGAGAGTTCATTGATACCTTTAGTAGAAAGAAAAAGTAGCATTGTAACTAGGTGTGGTGATGGAGAGACATTTACAATGTCATTAATAAAGGCATCGAGCAAGTAGCAATTTAGCCCCTTTATTTTTTGGGGACGCTGTGTCAACGATAATTACCACCAAAACTCTATATCTCTTTTACATGTATACTATCTCATATAATAGTTATTTGAGCCACTTTAGACAATTTGATTACAAATCTTTCTTTGAATATATATTTTATTGAGACTCTCGATATTCTACATGAAAAAGTAAATAATTCAAATCTTTTATTAAATTAGGTGTTCTAGATAATCATTACCCTAATTCTTACTATTTGTTAAATTTTTCAAAAGTCCTCCCTTAAACCTATGCAAGTGCTAGTCTTAATAGACCCTTCAATTTCCTACCGAGGCATCTCTTCCCCAAGTTGCAAGTGCTAGTTAATAATTTTGTGGAAAACCATAGCCTATTAAATCTTTCCCCGAAGCAGCTCCTGCTCCTAATTTTCAACCACTAATGTTTGAATTCGTACACTTGTACTGTTTTGCAGTTGCATGGAACCGGCAGAGACAGACTAATTGGAACTGCAACGACCTCCATGAGACCATAAAAGCTCCATTCCATTCAGATTTTAGAAAAATAAAAAATTGTCATGCCTAGTTACACAACAATTTTGTAATATAATCTACTCATGCTACAATTCCAAACGCATTTGTTTCCAGTTGAAGAATGGCTGCAATCATTCTTTCATTTTTCTTCAATCTGCTTCTGCTTCTGCTGCTCAATCCAAACAAAACTCAGGCATCCCATGGTTTACATGTCCATACATCCAATTCTTCTGACGAGAAGGCTCTTCTGGCTTTCAAATCTGAAATCACCTACGATCCTCTCAACTCAGTCGCCACTTGGAGTAGAAATGTCTCGTTTTGCAAGTGGGAAGGAGTCATATGTTCTTCCCGCAGGCAGAGAGTTGTTTCTCTCACTCTCAACAACATGTCCTTGGAAGGTACCATCTCTCCCTTTCTTAGCAATCTCTCATTTCTTAGGATTCTTGATCTTTCAGTTAACAGCCTTGATGGTCAGATTCCCTATCAACTAGGAAGGCTTTCTCGCTTAAAGGAGCTTTATTTATTCTCCAATCATCTCCACGGTTCAATTCCCACTGCTCTCAGTAATATCCACAGTTTACAAGTTATCTCCCTACTGGAGAACCATTTGACTGGAAATATTCCATCACAACTGGGTTTTCTCCCAAATTTAGAGCTGATCATCTTAGGTAGTAACAATTTGACTGGTGCAATTCCCAATTCCTTGGGAAACATATCCTCTTTGGACCAGTTGGATTTGGGGAACAACAAATTTCATGGCACAATTCCCTGGGAATTGGGAATGCTTGGTGAACTAAGTCTTCTTGCCTTGAATGCAAACCATCTGACAGGAGAAATTCCTTCTTCCCTGTCAAACTGCACATTTCTGGAAGTATTAGATCTAAATGACAATTACATAACTGAAGAAATTCCAGCTGAGTTGTTCTCTAAGAATACCAATTTGATGGAGTTATATCTAGCTAAGAATCAATTGAGCGGTAGCCTTCCTCTCAGCCTCTTCAATTGTAGTCGGCTTCAACAATTAGAACTATCCGAAAACCAGTTGGGTGGAATTGTGCCCACCGAATTGGGAAAATTGTACAGACTGGTATGGCTTAATTTGGGTTATAATCAGTTTATTAGCGGGAGCAAATCAACCTTAACCATTCTTTCTGCTCTTACAAATTGTTCTCTTCTGGAAGCTATACTATTATCAGGTAACCATCTTACAGGAGTCATACCCTCTTCTGTGGGACAACTTTCTACAAAGCTGAAAGAATTTGATTTGGACAGAAACAAAATAACCGGGGAAATCTCTCCGCATATTGGAAACCTAACTAATTTAACTATGCTAGCTTTAGACCAAAATCTTCTCACAGGTGTGATTCCCTCCACAATCAGCCAGCTTCAAAGTCTAGAGCAGTTGTACATAGCTTCGAACAAACTAGAAGGAAGTATTCCGAGTGATATAGGGAAACTCAAAACCCTTGGGGCTCTCGCTCTAGCAGATAACAAACTTTCTGGTTATATTCCTGATTCTTTTGCTCATCTCCAGCAAATAAGATATTTATATCTTAATAACAACCAGTTAACAGGAATTATACCTCCAGGTTTAGGTGAATGCTTCAAGTTGGAAGATCTTGACCTTTCATACAACAAGCTCAGGGGACACATACCTCCACAGGTAGCAGGACTCTCAAATTTATTAATGGGTTTCAACCTTTCAAACAATTTATTACAAGGCCCCTTGCCTTTAGAGCTCAGCAAGCTTGATAAAATTAAAGCTATAGATATTTCTGCAAATCAGTTGACTGGACATATTCCCTTTGTTCTAGGAAGCTGTGTAGCACTTGAATATCTGAATCTTTTAGGCAATCAAATAGAAGGTCCAATTCCAGACTCCCTTGGTAAGCTTCAGAATCTACAGGATTTAGATTTTTCTTCCAACAAGTTGTCAGGAAGAATACCAATGTCCTTGGGAAAACTCAAAGAGCTTCAGCGCCTCAATTTTTCTATAAATAGGTTATCAGGGGAAGTCCCAAAAGATGGAGTTTTCAAAATTCTTGGCCCATCATCCTTTATTCATAACCTTGGTCTATGTGGACCTTGGGTAGAATTGTCAGCATGCTCTGCTCTCAAACACAAAAGACATACTCATCTCAAAAGAGTAGTCATAGCTATTGTTGGCATTGCAACTTTGGTCATCTGGTGTTTGCTTATGAGATTCTTATGGAGACGCTACTGCAAGAGGCACCCTGTGATCTCTTTTCCTTCTAGATTGGATCACCGAAGAATTTCACTTCCAGAGCTTATCAATGCAACTGATGGATTTAGTGAGGCTAACTTGTTGGGAGTTGGTAGTTTTGGAAAAGTGTACAAAGGGGTTTTGAACGATGGTGCAATGGTTGCTATCAAGGTTCTTAGTTTGCAGAACGAACAAATGTCCAAGACTTTTGTTAGAGAGTGCAATGTTTTGAGTAGAGTCCGGCATCGGAATTTGGTTAGAATCATAACCACTTATTCAGATCCAGATTTCAAAGCCTTGATATTGCCTCTAATGCCAAATGGAAGCCTAAATAATTTTTTGTATCCTGAAGGTCCACAAAGTTCAGAAGGGCCCATGGTTAGATTGGATTTAATTCAAAGGTTGAATATAGCCATAGACATTGCACAAGCCCTGGAATATCTCCATCACCATTGTTTTGTTCAAGTCATCCACTGTGATATAAAGCCCAGCAATGTGTTGCTTGGTGAGGACATGACAGCTTATTTAACAGATTTTGGCATTTCAAGGTTATTATTTGGAAACTCCATGGATTCATTCACTTCTACACATACACTAAAAGGATCCATTGGCTACATTGCTCCAGGTATGATAATTTAAGTATTTAGCATAACAAGTGCTCAATTTCCTTTGTTTGATTTGTTTGTTACAAGAAATTGTGAATAGAAAACTTACAATGAGGTTGACTTAAATGTAGAATATGGAGTGAGTGGAAGTGTTACTACAAAAGGAGATGTCTATAGCTATGGAATTATGTTATTAGAGATGGTAACTGGAAAGAGGCCTACAGATAGCCTGTTTGTAGAAGGAATGAACATGCAAAAGTGGGTAAGTAGGGGTTTTCCAAATACAATAGCAGAAGTTGTTGATAGCAGTTTACTGAATGGTGCTGCCAGCAGCGAGGAAGATAAGATATTCAACTGCCTTAGACAACTCATAAGCATGAGTTTCCTTTGCACAAAAGAATCTCCTCAAGAAAGGACAAGTATGATAGACATTGTCAAAATATTGCATAGTATCAGAAGCACTTTTCTTGGAGTTCCTTCCACTCCAACATTCCATATAGATTTATCATCTTTGCTTGCCAGCACAAGTATTTTAGGTACAAAAAATGAAAGCCAAACTTCTTCTTCATTTTAACTTTGAGAAGCTTCCAAGTGATAGTATTGTAATAGTTTCCAATAGTTGGTGTACACCTTCCAAGTTTCCTGGTTGTCTGGGCTTGGTTTGGGATTAGAACTTTTTGGAAGCAACATTCAATTATAAATGTTATTGTTTAAAAGTCTTGTAGATATGCAAGTACTTAGTTACTGCCCATCATAATAATATGTAACAATGTCTTTACCTTGTGTTATGGAAGAGCTTAAACAGTCTGCAGATTGTTTGTTATTTGGGGCCTCTAATGTCTCAATAAGAAATAAGGTACCGGCTGTTCACTTTCAGCATTGTGTTATTATTTCTGGCTAAAAATTTTGTAGTCTTCAACTAATTACATCTATATTTCTTCCAGCTATTGAAATTCAACCTATATGACAAGCTATTTTTTATTATCACATGAAGTGTACCTATATTTGCTGGTTTTGCTTGGAGGTTCCATCATATGTTAGATAATTGAAAAGAAATGTCATCTTGATGCCTCAAAAGAATCAAGGGATAACAACCGAGATTCGGTGGTAGACAACAAGAAGGAATTTTGAGTGGCTCAAACGATGCAATACAGCATGCGACAATGTGGCAAATTAATGAGGAAATGGCTTCAAGTGAGCACGCTAAAGAAGAAAGCGGGCTATTAAATAGTTAATGTAATCCTAGTAATGTTATTAGAATTTGTAATAGTTTACAATGTTGGGTTTTATTTGTAAGCATAATGATGCAGAATTGCCTGTCAAATTCACAAAGAAGATAACAGTCACAAGAGGCATGAAGGAAGATGATTTTTGCGAAGGCCTTTACATGTTGGACGTTTTAATAAGCCAGCTTGAATGGCTTTCATAAGTTTTACTTCCTACTTTTACCAGAGCGTCAATGGGCACTTTCAAGAAAATAGGCCAGACTAGAGGCACTTCTTCAGAGTCACTAGGTTCAGAATCATAACATGGAACTTTTTTCACATGGTTTAAGTAGAACAATAAACTTATAAATTAATCAGCCACTCTATTTTCTGCAATCTCCTTGCAGCAGAGGTTTGGGTTGACTGTAAAATAGCAAGGGTGGGGCATAGAATGCCATCTATCAAAATCTAATAGTACATAATGAAAATCAATGATGTGCCTTTGGTTTGTTTTGATGTATTCTGGGGATTTTATTTTATTTTTATATTGGAAATAGTTTACAAATATAGCTCGCACAAGCACCTGATTACAAAGACATACAAAGACTAAACAGTTCAGCTGTAACAAGAGATTAACAAAGACTGATATTAAGAGTAGCCCAGACCATTAACCTAGTTATCAAGATACATCACCATTTAAACCGTTATACAATTCCACCAAAAAAAGGATCAGTCCGAGGTAACAGTCCAATACATGTACTACTACAGTATCAGTATAAACTAAATATAATGCTCCATTTAACAAGAACCATTCCCATCATCCTTCTTATCCAACTTGTCAAGGAAGGACCCAACTCTTTTTCCAAGGACTTAACTTTAAAATCCACACACTCCTGATGCCAAAATTCAAGGTACATCTTAATAGCAACAGCCAGCAGAGGATAGACATGCACATCAGAAGAAGAGCCAAGAGAATTCTACACATCAAACTGTCCAGAAAAATCTGCAACAACCACCTTTCCTTTATCACAAATAACAAAAAACATTTGGAGCAAGATGCTTGGCAGAAGAACCACCTCCACTAGGATCAACATCACTAGCAGGAATAACATCATCATGAAAACATACACCATCACTTGCATCAGCAACATGAATGCTAGAACTACCATCAGAAACAAGAAAATAAGAAGTCACATGAAGAGCACTAGGATCAAAAGACTGTTGAGAAGAGGCACCAACCCCTACAATGTCATTTTGTACTGACCAACCTTCATGACCATAAACCAAATCCTCTAGCACCATGCCCCACTAGACAGTATGAGGATTAGAAATTGGTTTGCCCACAACAAGAAACTATTTAATATCATTACTCTTCTTATGCACCTACATAGCAACAATATTGGCAAGCAAAGATATTGTGACTATTTGAGAAAAGCTAGTAAGCATGTGTTTACTTCCTCGGAAAACATCTTCATCTCTAGCAGTCCAAATAAGCCAAAGAACTTTAGAAGACATGATAAACCACAGCCTATCAAGAACTTTACCAGGAGGAGAACACAAGATTTTACCATATAAAAATTTATCATGCCGACTAATATTAGCTTTACTAGACACAAAAGCCTGGAAGTAAGTAAAAAACAATGCCAAACTAACTTTGCAAACAAACAATAAAAAACAAATGCACAATAGACTCAACTCCACCACATACTAGACAATAGTTAGACCCAAGATCCAACATGACCTCACCAACAACAAGCTTATTAAATAACAACATCCAACAAAAAAAAACATTTCTTAGGTTTCATATAATTAGATCAAATTATCCTCTTTAATCTCTTAGCCCAAACATTATGAGGTTTCTAAGCACCCCAAACTAAATTTAGTCTCTCAAACCATTCATTAGTAAAAGACAAAAGAGAATATAACTAGCAATTGGACCTATAGGTTCAATGGGCACGCTGATAATTTTTCCAAGAAATTGTAGAATTTGTTAGATGTTTTTTTATTAATTATAAAGGTTGTTTTCTTTCACTTATATTAGTAAAAAAAAAATTTCATTACATATTAAGATGAACAAATATAGTTGGGTTTGAGTCTGATTTTCATGAAATCCTAATTCATTCATGGCTCTATGTTATTGAAATGAGTTAGACACGTCAAATTATTACCATGTATCTCAATTTCAAGTCAAAGTACACCAGATAATGGGTCAAGTTGTCAATGACAAATCATTTATACCTATTATTTGTTTTATAATGTTGCAAGCAAATAAATTCTCCCATTATCCAACAATTCAAATATACTCTTCTACATAACTCCATTTATTACTGATCAATAAATAAAACCTACGTACCTGTCACACTCATGGAGCATAAATAAAACCTACATATGTATCAGAATATACCTCTTCTACATAATTCCTATAGTGCTTCACCAATTGTGTTCTTTATATATGTGAATATTTGCCTCCAATTTCAATGAGAGTTGGATATTGTAATTCACTCCAATTTCAACTCTTATCATGTTTCTTGGGGATTTGATCTTAGTATTTGGTGTCATATTTTATGCAATATCAACACTTAATGTGTTTCTTGGGCAATTGAAATTGGAATTTACTATAAATCAAATGTATGGGATGTTGACCAAATCTTCATATGACTTATTTTCTAAATATTGGGAGATAGTTTAGGTAATTTAGTCGATAAGCATGGTTTTTTTCCCCAAATCAAAATGTTCCATATTAAGGCATTGGGTGTTCCATGGTAATATGAGAAGAAGAAAGAGAAAAAATATTCCATCATATAGAAAATATCTTTTCTCCAAATATATGAAAAGATATGCATGAAGCATGTCCATAGTAAATTGGAGATAAGTAAGATGCCCCTAAAATATTAAATTTGAGGTGGAGAGGGTGGAGACCAAGCCACAAACATACATATTAAATTTAAAATACAACTTAACCAAATACCAAACTACACAAAGGCTATACCAAATTTAAATTCGAAGAAAAAATGCATTGCGAATAGCATCATGACCACATGTAAATCAATCAAAGCGCTTGAAGATCGAATTAACAATATTATTATATAATTTAATTTTAATTTTTAGTTTGACTTATACACTTTATTTATAGAAATTGTAGTAGCCTCCTTGTGCTTTCTCGACTCACTTTAAAATGTTTTTGAATGGAGCATCTAGATAATGATATTTTGAAGCCCAATCTTGCTTTGTTCCTTAAGCCAATTCATTTCTATGTCCACCAATTTAATTAGCCCACAAGAAAGGTTTAAAAAATAAGTACCATGTCTTTTAACAAACTAAATTATTATTCTTCAGCGTTGAGTAGCTAAGTAGTTTTAAAAAAAACATGTATAATGTATCCTAATAGCTCCTTAGTATCATAGATGAGATACCCCATATCTCTTGTGTGTTTGAACAACTTGTTCTAGCTCAGATGTTTTTGTATATACATGAATCTTGTGCACTTCCTGTAGAAAAACACCAATATATCATGTCACACAAAACGACAACTGCTTGGAACACAAATATTTGCATAAATTGTGATTTGCTTTGTGTAAATTCTCGACAAGGTATTCTAATAATCTATATGAAACAACCAAGTACATAAAAATCTAAAAAGTTTGAATTATATGCTATGTTTAGATATGTCTAAACAATATTGTTATTTGGGGTAATCTAATAATTTAACTGGAGGAAATATTTTTATATAGGTATATGTTTACTCAGCGTATTGTAAAGAGGCGTACCTTTTATGGACTTTCACTATTCATCTAAAAAAAGATGCAACTTTCAATCTATTCCTAATCAATTGTCGAGCTCTATATAAGATATTTTACAAGAGCTCCATTTGAAGAGAATTGGGTGTCATCTTTCAACAAGATGCCCTGACACAATTTGTTACAGGTTTTTCCAGGCTGTTAAAATGAAGCCAAACAAGATTTGCAATTAACATCTCCTGCTCACAAGAAGTATGTAGGTTGCTCCATTGTACTAGTAAGTTGACTTAAGTGTTTTTCTCTTTCTGGCAACATACCTTTATATACCTTCTTGAGAGGGGGCAACTTCATGAGAAGACATCTATCTTCACAAAGGGAGGCAACTAGTACAATGTCTTTGTTGAGATATGGTGAGCACATACAAATTACATCATTACACAGGAATAACAAACAACATAGAATAATATATTGTTGTCTTCGGATGATGTTGCAATACAATTCAATGGCTTTTTAAAGCCTTATTATTCCCGTATATAACTTCTTACGGGAAAGTAACTTCCCAAAACCTAACTTCTAAACTAACATTTATTTAATATGCATATACTAACAATGTAATACTATATGACTATTATGCCAACATTCCCCTCCTTATTACATTATTCCTGCAAAAGTACCAGGGGACCCCCCCTGAATGCTAACATACTCAACAAAGCTAATTACATAATATGAATACATATTTTATAGAAGATCTTCTCCCAAAGAATAAATCCTGAACCAAGTGGGGCTCCATCATGCTGTCTTGTCTACCCTTGGAAAGGCATAGCTTCGAGCTGTGTTCTTGAGCTCTTTAGTCCCAAGCTCTCAAATCACAGAGTCTTGAATTATTCGACAATGAACCCTAAGAGATACGACAGATCTCTACCATTGTCTAGTGACTGCGAAAGGGTATAATTCTTGATCATATACTCTTTGAAGCTCGCTGGAAAACAATCCATATTGAGCTCAACACCAAATCCCAAACCTGTCTCTAAAACAAAATTTTCACAAAACATACATTCTTCAAATCCGTCAACATCAACAAAGAAAAGCAAAACAACCAAAACCAAAAATGCTTCTCATGCAAAGCATCATCTCAAAGTGAGAAGTTAACTTGAGATGATGGAAAATCTTCCATCCTCTGATGTTGTCTGCCTCCAATATGACCCTGTTACAGTTTAACCAACTGATGTCTTGGATGAGTCTTTGGAGGCCTCATCAGGTGTAGTATAAATGGCCCCGAGAGCACAAGCAATGTTTGATGTAGCCATGATAAAATAAAATGAACAAGGTGTCGGATTCCACCAAAAGTACACCTTTTACAATATAGTGTAAACACAAATATATCCTTGTAACTCCAATGTTTTTCACCTTATTACCCCAAAAAATTTAATAAGTTAGATCAACAAAGAAAATTCAAACAACTTCTCATTTCACTTTTGATCCTGTGACCACTTAACTTCAAATATATTGAAGTAACCAAATTGCCCGTGCACCCTACATGATAGTATTCAACTCACAATTTATCCTTTTCTTCACATTTTGTGAATATAAAATTGATCTCAAAGTAGATAGACAACCCTAAACTTCACTTAGCAAATGAAAGAAAAACAACTTACAATTATCCACACTTTCGCTGCTTTTGATAAATCATTAAAACTGTGTTTCTTCTTTTGACAGGATTGCTTCTACCACTACTAGTGATCAACCATTAACTTAATACCACCAACATATACTGCCATAAACACAAATCAACGCCCTTAAATAAAATGTAACATACACATCATTTATGATGCCCGCAGACAGAATGCATTGCCTCCTTTTATCTTCTACACCTTCTAATTAAAAACAGATTAAATGCCTTTGGATGTTTGTAACAGAGACATAAAACATTTCCTATTATCTTCTACTTACCTTCAAACACCTTCAAACTTCTCAATCACAGAGTCTGGAAGAGGATTTTCATTGGGTAGGTTTATTCAAGATTATGACACATGGAATCCATATCATTAGATGACTGCGCTATTCTTTGATATCAACGGTCAAATCTCCACACTAAAAATGCACTCAAAATATCCAAGAATGAATCTGCACCATTCGCCACAGTAGTTATGTGTGCTAGTCTTCAATAGAATGGGATGTGAATAATAATAAAAAATAGTGCAATAATCTCAATGCTAAATCTGAACCAGCAATAGCGATACTCTTCTTCTCTTCTACTTGAAGAGTTCTCAACTCTACAACCAATGCAAATGTCTTGTGATTGCTCAAGAAGAAATTAGGGTTACATGGTAGACTCCTTTCACATATCAACAGCAATGTTATCCTCAACCCTCCACAAGATCTTTGGACTGCTCTGATACCATATTGAGATATGGTGAGCACATACAAATTACATCATTACACAGGAATAACAAACAACATAGAATAATATATTATTGTCTTTGGATGATTTTGCAATACAATTCAATGGCTTTTTAAAGCCTTATTATTCCCGTATATAATTTCTTACGGGAAAGTAACTTCCCAAAACCTAACTTATAAACTAACATTTATTTAATATGCATATACTAACAATGTAATACTATATGACTATTATGCCAACAGTCTCCATGGTAAGAAGTATGAGACATCTTACTTAGAATAGAACAATGTGCATCAAAATGACGGAGATCTAAGATTATTATTAAGATGCATGTACATGTCTCCCCACATTTGGGGGCATAGATTGATGCTCCATTAGTTGAGTAATTCTATGGATAAGTTGCAACTAAGGGATTAGGGTGAGAGCTCCATTAGCCTACATACTTCTTATGAGCAGGAGATGTTAACTGGAGGAGATCTATGTAATGTATGAGAAATTATCCTGGGACATGAGGGCAACAGGGTATTTTCCAGATTCAGAATGTGTGTTGAATGATGTGGTGTGGAGGAGAAGGAAAAATAATTATTCCTCTTCCACCATAGTGAAAAGTAGGAAATTACATTTGGATTGTTAAACACGTCCCCTTGAACAACTATTAGAGTTGTTAAGAACCTTCGAGTATGTGTTGACTGCCACACTACAATCAAGTTTATCTCCAAGATTGTTACAAGACAAATTGTTCTGAGAGATGTAAACAATTCCATTGTTTTAAACATGGACAACATTCTTGTGGAGATTATTGGTGATTTTAGGTGAAGCAATCTGTAAACATAGGCTTGCACTACATTGATTCATCACACGACAGACATAATAGAAATTCATGACTACAAAATTATATTAGACCTATGAATAGATTTAGTAGAGAAACCAATAGATTCTTCTAATAGAGAGATCATATTTTCAAACTAGCAACAATGAATATTCCAAAATCTTCATCAAATATCTACATTCTTCAGTTATAAAACTAAGTAGACTAACCTCCTTATATAATAAATAAACTCGTCAAAACTAGATCACCCAACTATTATTAATTAATCTAAGCCAATTTCTGCCTAAATCAAGTTTAGGAAAAGTTTATTTTGCTCTACAATATATAAAAGAAAGCCAAGAGCCATTGGCCTTATGCCATGGAGCACAAACACTCTACTTAAATAGCATCTACTTCAATTGTCAAAGAATCAATGGCAATTTTATACCTCATTCATAACAAAAAGTCATAAATATTTGTCCTATTTTTATTGGCCAAAATTGATAGCCAAGCACAAATACATGTGACAAACTCAGATGAAAATATTTAGCCTTACAAACTTGCGAGGGACGTTAAACAATTTATATAGTTTAAAGGTCAAATTGAATTTTTAAGAAACATCGACTCTATTGATGGCATGCATATTTGAAATTAATAGTACCTAGTTGAAATACAATATAATGAAAGAACAATAATATACCCGTCCTGTAAAATGGACCTCAGAACACGTTCAGCAAACCTAAAAAATGTCAAACTATTTAGCTCCTTACGCGTGTAGAGGAAACGAGCCTGGACAGAAATTTTCCTCTTTTCGTCACGCATTCAGAGTTCGTAGAGGCTAGAAACTCATCTAATCTGTGGAGGGATTTTAAATTATTACAAGATTTAAGTTTGGTATGCTACGAATAACTGAGAGCGTCCAACAGAGCCATCTGGCCGCTTACCAAAACTTTAAACAGTTCATTAATCTAACTTTCAAAGGGAGCCATGCCGTCTTCCAATTCTGCAATACATTTCTGTAAACACACCACCGACTGCCTCAATTCCAAATCCTGCCTTTCGTTAAGCGGGACAGACTTACTATTTATGAACAAGTTCAGCAGATCATACACAGCCCGGGAAGATGAGTCGACGGTATAATATCAATTTATTACTGAATCTTCCAGCTGCTATAATATCAGATATGATTTTCCCCTCTAGAATTTCCTGTCAAATATATTCTGTCGGTCGTTGTACTCGCACTCCTTCAAATGCACACCAAGCTCTTTAGAATGAATCGGCACCTTACACGTTTAAAAAGAAAAATATTGCAGACTTTGAGAACAAATAAAAATAAGTTAAAAATAATAATAAATGTAAAGTGATTTTTTTGTTTCTTATCATTTATGATATTGTTTGAATAAAATTAATGGTCAAGATTTATTTCATGGTAGTTCTTTTAATTTAGACCATCAATCTATATAATTCATCATGTGCTACTCACATAGGGAATGCTTATCAGTGTAAATATTTGGGTGTGACATTCAAAAACTTCTTTCCACCCAACCAAATTACATTATCCCATAGACTATCATTCCAATAAACAACATTAATGCAGCTATCCAAACCAAATCTTTTAACCATGGTATAAGTCCTCTTTTGTTGATCATATATATCAAACATGTAAATTGAATAAGCTCCCAATCCATCAAACTACCATTTTCAATAATGTTATTAATAGATTTTAAGCCTTTATTATACCAAGAATTAGTAGAACAACCCCTAGTAGAGACTGATACAACATTTTTACCATTCAAGATCCACCAAATAGACCTAAACCGAGCAATACCTTGTCTTTATTAGAAAAAAGCGACTCATGACCTTTAGTTAACTCTTTTATATGCAACCAAGACTTCCAAATTGAGCAGAAAATAGCAAAACCAAAGGGCTTGACTTTGAAATTGCCAAAAAGAACATTCCACAAATGCAACATGAGATCATGGAAATCTAATATGAAGGAAAATGATAACAAAATGCAAAACAAACAATGCAATACCTTCACATTGATCCACAATCCGTCGATAAGATGGAGAGTGATGCACCCAAAACACTCTAGCTTTACCCAAATAGATGAATGTTGGTTGCTTGATTCTACAGCATAACGATGAGATAGGGATGGATAGATGAATGATTGGATGAATGCAAAATAGATGGACGAGAGATTGAGAATAAATTTTGACAGCATGTGGATACTAGAAGAAGATTCCCTACAAATGGCTCAAGAGAGGCTACCTTTATAGAAAAAGGCAAATTCGAATGGATGGTTGTGATTGAGAGTTATGTTGAAAGATATGGACGGTCAAGATTGATTAGGGTTGGATTAGGGTTTCCCACTCAAAGAGAGATTGTAGTCACATGACAAGTGTGCGATGGAGGATAAAGGGAATCTAATTCAAATATTATATTTGAATTAGATTGACATGTGAAGGCATTAAGTGGAAGATGGAGACATGTGACATGTGTCACAATGTGATGAGAGGTGAGGAAATAATTTAAATTTTTAATTTGAATTATGTGAGACATGTGACAAAGGGGAATTAACTAAACAAATAGGATTTATTTAGTTAATTGGAATGTGATCAAGTGGGATTAATTAAAATAAAGTGGGTTTATTTAATCAATCAGGAAGATGATTAAGATGGGATAAACTAGAACCTAGTGATAAATGGGATTAAGTGGGATGAGGTTAGATGAACTAGGATGAACTAAGACCTAGGGCAAGGACATACAAGGTCATGTCGACAAGGTGTTATGTAACAGGACCTAGGGCAAAGACATACAGGGTAATGTGTAAACAAGACCTAGACAATTTTGAGTGTCTACACAACCCATTCCATTTAGAGTTCACTTTAGGCACATAGCTAGTAAGGTTATGCCTAAAATTTGTATTTCAAAGCTCATTAAGAAAACACCCTTAATAATGCACTTTATAGCAAGAGAAACATAATTGCTTAAAAATATCTTTTAAACCCATACCTCCCACTTCCCTTGGAGTAGTACAATAAACCCAAGAGACAACAAGCCAACATGAAGAAAAATAAATAGTATAAGAACAAAAAACTTTTTGGCAAACTTGAAATCTTCCTACCAGGGACAATAAATTACCCTACCACTTAGCAATCTTACTATTGATCTTATCCAAAACCTACTCCCTCATGCATTTAAAACAAGGGTTGAGAGAAAATGGGATACCTAAATACTTGTAATAACATCAGGTCCATAGCATATCCAACCCCTATCTAAAATCCACTTAGGATAAGTAATTTCCAACTTAAAATGCTAGATTTATGAACTGCGACTTTAGAACTAGAAGCAACACAATACAATTCGAATCTTTTATCCAATACTTTATAATTATCCTCATCCATATCATCAAAAACAAAAGTATCATAAAAAAATTGAAGTTCAACAACAAAATCACTAGAAGGAATATACAAACCTTTCATAAGAGGACCTAAAGACAAGTCCCTTAAAAGATAATGCATAGCTTCAACAACAATAACAAAAAGATAAGGGGCAGTAGGGCAACCCTGCGTAATGGATTTGTGAGGAGGAAATGAGCATGACAATTCACCATTAATGCAAATTTGTGTAGAAGCATCCCTAAACAAAACATTGACCATTCTACAAAAGAATTCACCAAACCATGGAGCCTTAAGCATTAGCTAAATAAATGGCCATTCAATCCTATGATAGGCTTTCTCAAAATCCAATAAAGCCATAATAACATTTTGATAAGAAGTCTTCACCCAATGCATCCCTTCCTTAAAGCTAACCAAAAATTTTAGAATAAACATTCAATAAGGTAATATGCCTCTAGTTATTAAGCTAAGAAAGATCACACCCTTTGGGAAGAAGCTTAATAATTCCTTTATTAATATGACCTCCCAAAGTAGCACTCATAATAGCTTCATTGTAGACTTTTAACAAAATCTTGCAAATCCAATTACTATTAGCTCTATAGAAATCAATAGAAAACCCATCACATCTAGGAGCCTTTTCATTCTTCATATAACAAATAGTGTTAGAAACCTCATCTAGAGAAAGACATTTATCTAATGCTACAAAACTATTATGACTAAGCTTGCAAGGAACAACCTTAACCGCAATATTCCTAACATTATCAACAACGCCATTAACATCACCTTTAGCAAAAAGGTTTCTATAAAAATCAGAGAAAGCACTCATAATATGATAGTCATCTTTCAACAAAACACCATCCACATCAATGGTGGAAATATTCTCTCTAACATGCTTAACTTTCAAAAATTTGAACAAAAATTTAAAACCTTTGTCGCCCAAGTGCAACCACATAAGCTGGGATCTAAACTTGGCTCTTCTAGCCTTATAAAATTGGTCATATCACAAAGAATGCTTTATATGTAGTGCACAATATCAGAAGTCCTATATTGAAACTTGCTTTCCACAATAACCAATTTCTCTTGTAACCTCCTAACTCTATTAGCTCTAGCCTTGACTTAACACTTACCAAAAATCCTCATGAAAAAACTAGTAGCTTTAATAGCCTTACCCCATCTACTAACATTAGAACCCACAAAAACTTGCCAAAGTTTAAAACCCAAAAATTGTAAAAATTATCCACACAAGATGGGTGTTTCAAATGAGAAATGTTAAGCTTATACAAACCTTTGAAAACATAGGGTGACTTAGGAGAATAGGAAGTAGGGAAGACTTCAATTTCCACAAGATGCAAACAAAGTAACAAGAAGAATTTGAACAACATCATTATCTTGAACAAGAGAGATACAAAAAAAGACTTATCCACCATAAACATATCCAATCAAGAGAAAACCCTCTTATTAACCTTCTAAAATTTTGACCAAGTAAACCAAATTCATTTACTATCATTTTTACAACCCAACAAAGGATCCACAAGATTCCTTTTCCTTTTAAACTTATCCCAAAAAATCTATCATTACCCTTCCACTCAAATTTATAGTCACCAATTTTATCCACACTATTCTCAATCATATTAAAGTAACCTCCTAGAATCCAAGGAATATCTTTAATATTAACAGCCAACCAATTTCACAAATCAACTCTACCTTTATAATCATTAGGACCATATATGTAGCAGATACCAAATATTCTATCATCCAAACTAATTTCCAACCACACAACCCTATAATAAGGAGAAGACCTATGACTCACAATATTTTGACCCAACAAAGGATTAAGAAGAATAGATACTCTCCGCCTCCCTTTAACATGATTTAATGAGAAAACAATATAATTAAACCGAACCACATTACATGCACTTTCCAAATAACAACCCATAGACATAACCTCTTGTAATGGCAAACAATCTAAGTTGAATTTAGATTTACAAAGAAATTTAACCAAATATTCTTGTCATGGGCTTCAACACCTCTTACATTCCAACTCAAAATCTTCATCAAAACAATTAAAGAGAGGGTAGAGAATTAACTAGTAGGGGGAACATTCCCTCCCATACTCAACCTTCCAAAATATGAGGGTATATAGGTGCATGCACAAAGATGAGTCCACTTAAGGTGGAAGTTTCGGAGTTAGAAAAAAATCTGAAATCGGGTAAACAAAAACGAGATTCTGTTTCTAAAAAACGGGATCCCGTTATGGATCAGGATCCCGAGCCTAAAATCTAGGATGAGATCCCGTTTCTTAGCGAGATCCTAAACCTAGGACCAAGAAACAGGATCCCATTTATTGAAAGTATTATTTTTAAAAAAAATGCCTACAACCAGAATGAGATCCCGAGCAAGGCTTAAATTTGACGGTCAACCTTGCAGGTCGAGCAATTTTTTAATGACAATTATCTATTTAAAGGTGCCCTTAAAATACTATGATATACCTTAGTATAAGTAAAATTATATATAAATCAAATATATATATCATCATAATTCTATATAAATTTTGACAGTCTACCCAAAATCTCCCCTTTCATGTTTCATGACTAAAGATGATCAAGCTTAAGGTGATAGGAGAATCTTATTTCTACGCACAATACAAAACCATTGGGAAGTAGTTCAAGTAGAAGTTCCAACAGGAATCAACCAACACAAAGAAACTAGACCTTCAAATAAGAGTAAACCATGTTGAAGATAACTAAATGGTGTGATACCTACATAAGAGTTGCAACATGATCCCAACACTAAGTTTCATGCTAAAAAAAGTCCACTCATGAAGGTTTAAATATCTAGTATATATGATGATACATCAAACCCTTAGATGAAATTCAGTTGATACATATCCCAACGTCCCGATCAACATTGTAGCAGTAATAACCTTCATACCTAAGGAAGTTTAAGCAGAGCGACTATTCCATTCACAAATGTGGGTGAAAGCGGAACAAATAGACTTCATGATTAATGATAGAAGTATAAAGAATCTAATCTCTTCAAAGACTATTGAGAGATTCAAGCTACCAGTTCCATGGTTCATCTGCATCACTACATTTACTAGGATGGTTTAGCACATGCAACACCCAAGGTATATATATGTGTTACTCACTAGTGCTACTTATCATATATGCTATTTATTCTTTTCAAGAAGAGAGAGTCCATAATGTGGTGCCAATGGAGGTCTAAAATCTTCTCCTTGGACATCCTTATATGTATTTAGTCATTAGCACGTGTGTATGTACCAAGCCTTGAATAGCATCTAGATGTATCCATACATAGTAAAAGATACTATTTATTCTTGAAGTGGATTCATGCTCAATACATGCCACATTAGCTCCAAACAAGATTATGGGATATACAACTATGCATATCTTAGAACTTTTCACTTCACCTCCAACCTTGAAGACCAACTTGTTACAACAAATACATGTCAGAATCTGAAAAGCATGTTTACAAAGAATTGTTATAAGATTTAATATAGAGTTTAGGGTTTAGGGTGTAGCGTGTAGGGTTTAGGGTATTCAAGGCTTGGTGTATTAGGATAGGAAACTAATCCACAAGGAGGCATTATTTAGGGTTTTGGGGTTTTGGGAGAGAGAGAGAGGGGGGGGGGAGAGAGTGGTGTAGGAGCACCCCTTCAACAAGCCAAAGATACATCTGAGGGAGAAGACTAAGGTTTTAATATGTTGTTATGTTTTATGCATTTCTATGTTTGTCCATGTTGTCATTTCATGTTTGTAATAAAACCCCATCTTGTGAACCAGTGTCACAAATTTGGCATCCTGGTAAGCCAATTTGGACATCTTGGACAATTGGGGTATGTGGATGATCAAATTAAGTGTGTGGTGTTGTTAGGCATTTTATTGTCTTGTGCTAACATGTGTCATGTGATTAGTTAGCATTTTGGCTTATAATCTTTCATAATGACTCCAACCTTTGGTATTCCGGTTGGAACTGGATGTGAAGAGACTATAAACACATTGGAAGAGGAGATGAGAGATGAAGTTTGAGTGAAGTAATAGAAATTCTGTTAGTTTGTGTTTACAAATTCTAGGTTCTGTGTAAATTCTCTGTGTATCGAATTGTTCTGTGTATATCCTGTGTATCAAATTGTTCTGTACATAATCTAGTTTTATGTTGTCGAGATGCAAGATTGAAACCATTCCACTGGTGTATTTCTTTGAAATCAGTGGAATGGATTTTGTACATAGTTTTCTGTTTTGTTTTCTTTTTGTTCGTGGTCATGGCAGGATGGAACTGAGGATCTGACCTATGGAAGAGTTGTCGCAGTAGGGAGCCTAGCATCTCTATGTGCTAGGGTTCAACGAAATAGAGGCTGCGAGGTTGATTGCAAAGGAGTCCATCGGTGAGGTTTCTATTAGCGGAGAAGCAGAGAACAATCAGGCCGACAAGCATCGTTTGGCCGATAGAAGGAGTTTGGATGTTTGGTATCGGTGTAACCATGGAATGAGTCTCGCCGAACCAGGCTCTCGTTGATCTTCGGAGTGACTTAAGAATTGGGGTGAAGCATATCAAGGGAACCAGTGGTATATGTTTGCAGGTAGTTGAACCAATTCAAAGGTTCAACAGGTTCAATTGGTTCATCAAAGTAAGTGGTGCATCAGCCGACGAAGTTCTGGGTTGGCCGACAGTAGTAAGTGTTTCTGATAGTTGAACCGACGATTGAACCGGTTCAATGGTTCAACGAGTTCAGTGAGTTCATCGAGATACAAAGGTTTATTTGATTCGCCGGTTCAACAAGGAATAAATGGTTCAACGGTTCAATGAACTCAGAGGTTCAATTGGTAAAGTCTATGCGATGGGAGTATGTTGAACCGATAGTGTATGTTGAACCGAATAGTTGAAGGTTCAACAGTTCAACGAGTTCATTGGGTTCAAGAGGTTCAACCACAGTAATAGTTCAGTAGTTTTGTTCTGTTTTCACCACTTCGTTGCGTGCTCTGCATCAAGTGGTATCAGAGCAAAGGAGTATCCTTTGGGTAGAAGAAGAAGACAAGATGTCAAATGGAGAGGGGTCACAAGAGTACCCAGCAAAGATGACCAATGCTGAGTTGGTGGTCCTAGTGAAGAAGCAAATGGCAGAGAGAAAAGCAGTTAGAGCTCAGAACCAGGCCTTGAGAGATGAGTTAGATAAGTTGAAGGACAAAATAGAGAAGGGAGATGAAGATTCTGGTGAGCGAGAAGACGGGGATGAAGAGGAGATCCCTAGGCAGGAAGAGATAGAGGTTCCTGCAGACCAGAGACCCTTACTCAATGTCCTCAAGTCCATGGAGAGAAGGACCATGGATATGAAAATAGACCTGCTAATGTTTGCAGGAAAAATGGAACCTGATTCAGTGATGGAGTGGATAGAGTCCTTGAATAACTTCTTTGAGACTGAGGAAATACCAGACCACCAAAGGGTGAGTATGGCCCAATCCAAAATGAAAGGGGCTGCGCTAAATTGGTGGAACTTCATCCAAGATGACAGGGTGAAAGAAGGAAAGAACAGAGTTGCTACTTGGAAGAAGATGATGGCTTTAGTGAAGGAGGCCTATGTTCCATTGGATTCCAACATCCAATTACATAAGAGGAAACAAAACTTGAAGCAGAAGGAGTTAGATGTCAGTTCATACACAGAAGAGTTCATGAAACTATGTGTCAAGACAAAGGTAAAGGAGGGTGAGGAAGAGAAGGTGGCAAGGTACCTCAATGGATTGAGGTTTGCCATCCAAGAAGACATAAATCTACATAACCTAGAGACAGTCCAAAAGTGCTACCAATTGGCACTCAAAGTGGAAGAGAAATTAAAGAGAAGACAAGAGCAGAATAGTAGAGGAAGAGGGAGACAACAAAGAGGGGGAAGAAGTCCTTTCAGAGGCAGAGGAAATGGATTTGGACACCAAGGTGAATCAAATCAAGAGAACAACAAAGGAGACAAAAGTCAAAATCAAGGGGGAAGTTACAATCAAAGAGGAAACTTTAGGGGCAGAAGACCACCATTTAGAGAGAGATCTCAGGGTAGAGGACCTCTCAGTTGTTACAATTGCAATCAAGAAGGCCACATAGCCAGCAAATGTCTAGAAAAGGCAACAAGTTCAATGGGAGAAAGGAGGATAAATCTGATCCAAGAATCTGATTGTCAAAGTGTGACAACCTCAAACACTTATCAAAGTGTGAATGCTCCTGACAGTTATGGATATCCTGAGAGTGGAGAAGCTTTGATGATTAGGAGAGTAATGACCCCTATGAAGGTGCCTGACAAAGAACCCCCACAAAGGAAGTCTCTCTTCAGAACTACTTGCAAGGTAGGAGGAAAGGTATGCAAAATTCTGATTGACTCCGGATCCACTGAAAATTTTGTGTCATTTGAAATGGTAGAAAAGCTTAAGCTTAGAAGACTGCCACATCCTTGCCCATATAAGGTCTCATGGCTCACCCAAGGTCAGCAAACAGTTGTGGAAGAGCAGGCTTGGGTGGAGTTTCAAATTGGATCATACAAGGACAGATTGATGTTTGACATTGCCAAGATGGATGCTTGCCATCTCCTATTTAGAAGACCATGGCAGTATGACTTGAAAGCACACCATGATGGAGTTAGAAACACATATTCAATCACCAAGGATGGTAAGGTGATAGAGTTTCTACCATTGATGGAGAATGAGGTGGAATCAAAAGGGAAAGAAGTCAAGGTGATGATGGTAGAAGGCAAACAATTCATGAAAGAGATAGTAGAAGAAGGAGCAGTTGCATATGCTCTAATTCCATGCCTAAAGATGAACAAGGAGCAGCAGCAAGAAGTCAAGGGAGAGAAGAGGCAAAGGTTCATAGATTCGGTTGTCCCAGAGCTATTGGACAAGTACAAAGGCATCATCTCTAATGGAATGCCAAGGTCCCTACCACCTATAAGGGACATTAGCCATTGCATAGATCTGATCCCAGGATCTACACTTCTAAACAAGGCAACATACGAGCTTACCCCAGAACAGAATGTAGAAGTAGCAAGACAGATTGAGGAGTTGTCGTAGACAGGCCTAATTGGCAAGAGTTTAAGCCCATGTGCAGTACCGGCTGTACTAGCACCAAAGAAGGAAGGCACTTGGAGACTTTGTACTGATTCAAGGGCTATCAACAAGATAACAATCAGGTATAGGTTCCCAATCCCTAGGATAGAAGATTTTCTTGATTGCTTGGGGGGTGCTAAATATTTCACAAAAATAGATCTAAAGGGTGGCTATCATTAGATTAGGATTAGGCTACGAGATGAATGGAAAACTACATTTAAGACCAATGAGGGGTTATATGAGTGGAAGGTCATGCCTTTTGATTTGTCCAATGCCCCTAGTACCTTTATGAGGTTGATGAATGAGGTCTTGAGGGAATTCATGGGAACATTTGTCATAGTATATCTAGATGACATCCTGATTTTCAGTAATACAAGGGAAGAGCACCTCAAACATATAGACTTGGTCCTCAAAAGGTTACATGAAGAGCAACTAATGATCAACTTGGTGAAGTGTTTATTCATCCAGGAGGAGATCATCTACTTGGGTTTTGTCATCTCACATGGCAAATTGAAAATGGATCAAGAAAAGGTAAGTGCCATATTGTCTTGGCCAACTCCTAAAACATTGAATGATGTTAGAAGTTTCCATGGGTTAGCAACCTTCTATAGGAAGTTTATAAAGGGGTTTAGTCATGTCTATGCACCCATGCTTGACACCATAAAAGGAGGACAAAAGTGCAGATTCACTTGGACAAAGGAGGCAGATGATTCATTTGAAACATTGAAGAAGAAGGTGGCAGAGCAGCCAGTCCTTGCACTTCCTGACTTCAACAAGATTTTCCAAGTAGAATGTGATGCAAGCCACATGGCAATTGGAGCAGTCCCCAGTCAAGAAGGTAGGCCTATTGCATTTTTCAGTGAGAAACTAAATGATGCAAAGAAGAGATACTCATCATATGACTTGGAGATGTATGCTCTTGTACAGTCACTCAAAAAGTGGAGGCATTACTTGATGCCAAAAGAATTCATAGTGTTCACAAATAATCAGGCCCTTAGTTTCATAAATAGTCAAGAGAAGCTGAACCATAGGCACATGAAGTGGGTGGAGACTTTGCAAGCTTTCACCTTCACACTCAAGCACAAGAAAGGGGTCAAGAACAAGGTGGCAGATGCTTTGAGCAGGAGGGTTCTAACCATCAATCAGATCCAACTAGAGAGTGTTGGCATTGACTCCTTGAAGGCCATGTATGATGCTGATGAAGACTTTGGAGAAATATATAAGGTATGTATTTCCTTTGGAGACAAATATCATGTTGAGTTCTCTGAATTTCTGATCCAAGATAGATTACTTTTCAAAGGTGGACAGTTGTGCATTCCACGGTGTTCTATGAGACCAAATATCATTAGGGAGAAACATTGTGGGGCCATGGCAGGACATTTTGGTCTAGATAAGACTCTTGATCTTGTGAAGAGACATTACTATTGGCCCAAGTTGCAGTCAGATGTGAGGAGATTTGTGGAGGCATGTGTGATATGTCAGAAAGAAAAAGGGAGATCCACTAATGCAGGTTTGTATCAGCCACTACCCATTCCTTCTAGGCCGTGGGAGAGCATAAGCATGGACTTTGTATTGGGTTTGCCTAGGACAAGAAAGGGATATGATAGTGTTTTTGTTGTAGTAGATAGATTTAGTAAAATGGTACACTTCTTGCCATGCAAAACCACTTGTGATGCTTCATATGTTGCAGATCTGTTTTTCAAAGAGATAGTGAGGATACATGGTTTGCCATTGAGCATAGTGTTAGATAGAGATGTGAAATTTATTGGCCACTTTTGGAGTACTCTTTGGAAGAAGCTTGCAACAAATTTATCCTTCTCATCAGGCTACCATCCTAAACAGATGGGCAGACTAAAGTGGTTAACCGTTCATTGGGAAATCTGCTAAGGTGTTTGACAAGGCAGCATGGAGAGAAGTGGGATAACATCCTACCATAAGCAGAATTTTCCTATAATGACACCATCAATAGGAGTATAGGGAAGTCACCTTTCCAAGTGGTATATGGTATTCATCCAAGGGGTATTTTGGAGTTGAGAGATCTACCTACAGGAGAGTCTATTAGTGCAGATGGAGAAGCCTTTGCATCAACCATCAAGGAGGTGCATGATCAAGTCAAGACACAACTCCAACAAACTACATTGAAGTACAAAGCATATGCTGACAAGAAGAAAATGGATGTACAATTTGATGTTGGAGATTTGGTGTGCATTCATCTGAAGAAGGAGAGGCTCCCAAAAGGTAAACATACCAAGCTAATGCAGAGGAAGATTGGACCATGTCAGATTTTGAAAAAGTGTGGGCAGAATGCTTATGAGATCCAACTTCCTCCTGATCTTCGATTGTCACCCATATTCAATGTATTTGATTTAACTCCATACAAGCATAATGCAGATGTAGAACAAGAACCATTGCAGGATACAACAGATAATGATATTCCTAAGCATGATCCACCAAAATTGAAGAAGATTTTAGACTCAAGAGTGGCAAAGAAGACAAGGAACAAAGAGTACATGGAGTACTTGGTGGCTTGGCACGGGAAACCTGATTTAGAGGTAGATTGGATTACTGAAGATCAGATCATAAACAATGGTGCAGACCTTCAAATTCTGATCTCAAGTGGGCTTGAGATCTCTTCTCTCGGGCAGTATGGTGCAGGAGCACCCCTTCAACAAGCCAACGATACATCTAAGGGAGAAGACTAAGGTTTTAATATGTTGTTATGTTTAATGCATTTCTATGTTTGTTCATGTTGTCATTTCATGTTTGTAATAAAACCCCATCTTGTGAACCAGTGTCACAAATTTGGCATCCTGATAAGCCAATTTGGACATCTTGGACAATTGGGGTATGTGGATGATCAAATTAAGTGTGTGGTGTTGTTAGGCATTTTATTGTCTTGTGCTAACATGTGTCGTGTGATTAGTTAGAGTTTTGGCTTATAATCTTGGTTAAGCAAAATCTGAAAGATGGAAGTTGTAACGACTCCAACCTTTGGTATTCCGGTTGGAACTGGATGTGAAGAGACTATAAACACATTTCTGGAAGAGGAGATGGGAGATGAAGTTTGAGTGAAGTAATAGAAATTTTGTCAGTTTGTGTTTACAAATTCTAGGTTCTGTGTAAATTCTCTGTGTATCGAATTATTCTGTGTATATCCTGTGTATCGAATTGTTCTGTACATAATCTAGTTTTATGTTGTCGAGATGCAAGATTGAAACCATTCCACTGGTGGATTTCTTTGAAATCAGTGGAATGGATTTTGTACATAGTTTTCTGTTTTGTTTTCTTTTTGTTCGTGGTCATGGCAGGATGGAACTGAGGATCTGAACTATGGAAGAGCTATTGCAGTAGGGAGCCTAGCATCTCTATGTGCTAGGGTTCAACGGAATAGAGGCTACGAGGTTAATTGCAGAGGAGTCCATCGGTGAGGTTTCTATTAGCAGAGAAGCAGAGAACAATCAGGCCGACGAGCATCATTTGGCTGATAGAAGGAGTTTGGATGTTTGGTATCGGTGTAACCATGGAATGAGTCTCGCCGAACAAGACTCTCGTTGATCTTCGGAGTGACTTAAGCATTGGGGTGAAGCATATCGGGGGAACCGATAGTATATGTTTGCGGGTGGTTGAACCAATTCAAAGGTTCAACAGGTTCAATTGGTTCATCGGAGTAAGTGGTGCATCAGCTAAAGGAATTCTGGGTTGGCCGACAGTAGTAAGTGTTGCCGATAGTTGAACCAGTTCAACGGGTTTAGCGGGTTCATCGAGATACAAAGGTTCATTTGATTCACCAGTTCAACAAGGAATAAATGGCTTAACAGTTCAGTGAACTCAGAGGTTCAATTGGTAAAGTCTATGCGATGGGAGTATGTTGAACTGATAGTGTATGTTGAACCGAATAGTTGAAGGTTCAATGGTTCAACGAGTTCATTGGGTTCAAGAGGTTCAAATGGTTCAACCATAGTAATAGTTTAGTATTTTTGATCTGTTTTCACCGCTTCATTGCGTGCTCTGCATCAGAGAGACAGAGAGAGAGAGGGTTGCTTGGGGTTAGGGGTTAGGGGTCAGGGTTTAGGGTTTATGAGTTTAGTGTTTCTCAAGTTTAGGGTTTAGGGTTTAGGGGTTTAGGGTTTCTTAGGTTTAGGGGTTAGGGGTTAGGGTTTAGGGGCATTATTTAGTGTTTAGGGTTTATTGTTTAGGGGTTAGGGGTTCAGGTTTAGAGGTTTAGGGTTTATAGAGAGAGAGGAATGATAGGGCTTGATATAGAGGCAAGGAGAGAGATAGGGAGATAGAGAGTGAGGCACGTGGCCAGGGACATAGGGAGAGAGATTGAGAGGTAGAGGGATGATAGAGATAGGGAGATATGGGAGAGATAGGGAGATAGATGTTTAGAGTTGATGTGATTTAGGGTTTAGGGGTTAGGGGTTAAGGTTTAGGGGCATTATTTAGGGTTTATGGTTTAGGGGTTAAGGTTTAGAGGTTTAAGGTTTAGTGTTTAGAGAGAGAGGACCAATAGGGAGATATAGAGAGTGAGGGACATGGCCAGAGACATAGGGAGAGATAGGGATATGGAGAGTGAGGGACACGGCCAAAGACATAGGGAGAGAGATTGAGACGTAGAGGAATGATAGAGATAGGGAGATAGGGAGATAGAGGTTTACGGTTGCTTGGGTTTAGTGTTTAGGGTTTAGAGGGTTAGGGGTTAGGAGCATTATTTAGGGTTTATGGTTTAGGGGTTAGGGGTTAGGAGCATTATTTAGGGTTTATGGTTTAGGGGTTAGGGGTTATGGTTTAGGGTTTATGGGCATTATATAAGGTTTAGAGGTTTCTAGGGTTGCTCAGGTTTAGGGTTTAGGGGCATTATTCATGGTTTACGGTTGCATGTCAAAAGAAGTCTCTCTCTCTCTCTAAATCCCTCAACCCTAAATAATGCCCCTAATCCCTAACCCATAACCCCTAAACCCTAAACCTGAGCAACCCTAAACCTCTATCTCTAGGTATCTCTCCCTTATCTCCCTCTCTCTATCATCCCTCTATCTCTCTATCTCTCTATCTCTCTATCATCTCTCTATCATCCCTCTATCTCTCTATCATCCCTCTATCTATCTATCTCTCCCTTTCTATCTATATCTCTCAATATCCCCCTCCCAATCTCTATCTCTCTTTATATCTCCTTATCTCTCTCTCTCTCTCTCTCTCTCTCTCTCTCTATATATATATATATATATATATATATATATCCATCTCCCCCTCTCTCTCTCTATTTCCATGCACATACCCATTAGGTAGGCTATTTTGCATATGGTGGTCATATCCTTTAGGTCCAATCACCTCCAAACTTCACAAATAGATATAGAGCATAATTCTAAGCATCTTTCATAAAGACCACTTCTCTACATAGGTGCAACTAATACCACTTTTCCATTGTTTTCCACATTTAATACTTATTCTTTTCCATTTTCCAAGTCCTACATGTGTCCAAGTTGTATTGTTTGTCAAGTTTTTAGTCTAATTGTTAGTCCTAGCTCTCATGGTTATTAAAATGTTAGTATAGTTAGATTTATCCTTAGGTAACATTAATTTAGACATTGTTGCACAAACAACCACACTCAAAAATAACCTTACCTAATTAAGGTTAACCTTTAAGGTTCTTTCATTTGGTGAGCCTAACAGATCCAACTAGTTCAATCTTCTTATAGTCCATGCTTAGCCTTCCAAGAGAGTTCATGTCATGTTAACTTTGCATTATGTCCTCACTTTCCTCTTACTAGTTGTAGTACTCTTTTTTTCTAATCCTATCCCTATATCACACTATTGTTGTTGACTTTTCTTTCCATCTTCATCATCATAGTCCTAGTTATCCTATTTTGAGCCCACAATTTATCCTTAGCCATCTCTTGTACTTCTTCTATTCATGTCAATTTTAATGACCTCCAAATTTTCCATAAATTCTTCTCCACCAAACCCTAGACCCTCACCCAAATCCTTACTTTCCTAATAAAAGCCCTTCCCCAAACATCATTTGATCATGTGGCTCCTTCCATCACTAGACAAGTGTCCCTACTTTCCATTATTCATCCAATACAATCCCAATGTCATAACTCACATTCCCACACCTACATTCATAGACTCCATTCCCCCTATCGACACCATCATTGATAATCATTATAAGAAGACTCCCTTGAATAATCATTAAACCATGGATTATCCCATATCCCCATCTTACACTTTCCTCACCTTTGAACCCTTAGAAGATGACATTTATCCATCCCCACCATTACCAATCACACTTTCTAGCAATCCCACATAAGACACCTTACCCATCACTTCACCTAGGTCATCACCAATTAAATCGCCTCATTACTCCATTCAACCATACCCATACCACCCCTTTCTCACTCCACAACATATATTAATGCATGATTAAACCTAACCCCTAAACCCTAACCCCTAACCCCTATTTCCTAAACCCTAAACCCTAAACTTAAGAAACCCTAAACCCCTAAATCCTAAAACCCAAACCCCTAAACACTAAACACTAAACCCAAGCAACCCTAAACCTCTATCTCTCTATCTCCCTATCTCCCTATCTCTATCATTCCTCTACCTCTCAATCTCTCTCCCTATGTCTCTGGCCATGTCCCTCATCTCTATATCTCCCTATTGGCCCTCTCTCTCTAAACACTAAACCCTAAACATCTAAACTTTAACCCCTAAACCATAAACCCTAAACCCTAAATAATGCCCCTAAACCATATCCTACTCATTCTAATAAGATTAAGCAATCACTATTCCTCAGTAAATCCTATTCTAATAAGATATTCTTGCACATCTATTTCCACCTTTAATTTCAAAGCACCCCACCTTCCTTAGTATAAAGAAAAAGGAATACCCTACAACACATATAAGAACATCATACCATTTCTATATAGATTAAACATAAATGATGATCACATTTCATGTAAACTATTTCCATGCTCACTCAAAGAACATGCACTTGAGTTTCATGTAAACTAGATTTATCTAGTTTATTTATAATTTATAATTTCTCTTGACATGTATATGTTTATTTATAATTTAAAAAAATGGTCAAATAGTAAACGGGATCCCGTTTTGTTATGTGCCAACAGAGTAAAAAATGAGATCCCGTTATTTAAAATTTGAATTTTAATCTTAGGTTTTGCTTTGTAACCCAGTTCAGGAAAAGCTTTGGGGACCCGAACCTAACCTCTAGACCTGGTCTGACCTGCAACTTGAAGGTCCTATCAATGTCACAACAAAATAGTGACTTTGGGCATATATCTGAAGGCCTTTTTCAGAGCTTTTTGACGAAATTAAAACCCATTATAGATGAGACAGTGTAGATTCCAAATATGTAATTTTTTTTACAATTGGATTATTTTTTCTATTTTTCAATTAATTTATGATGAAACAGGTCCATAAACTTGAATTATCAGGGTTTTTTAGTATTTTAATTACTTTTTATTAAAATATTTTTTTGTAAAAAAAATTGTACAAAAATTTACTTTAGACAATTCTTTTCAATTTCAAAAAATGTTAAGTTTAGGTCATCTTATGCGTGACGTACACAATGATTTTTTAAAAGACCAAAAATGGCCAATAAAAAATTAACAAACAAAAATATTCAATAAAAAATTACAAAAAAATATGGAAAACGTGCTTCAGTGAGTTACAAATATTTTCCCAAAAGGATTTAGAAAAATATGATTATTTAGGTCAAAATATGGATGATGTACACGTGTATGGTATAGAAAAAAAAAGTGACTTTTGAACAATGGTTTTTAGAAATGCCTATTGAAAATCAATTTCTATCATTTGGGTACTAAAAAAAATTACATATTTAGAAACTAGACTCCGAGTACTACATTTCATATTTAGTGACTTTTTCTAAGATTTTACCTTTAAGTGCTTCAAATTTTTAGGTCAAATGTGACAAAATTTGAAAATCAGGGAAAACACTTCCACTTTTTGGCCAAAAAGTGGACTCAACTTCTTGCACACATCCATATCATTATCTTTCAACCCTCCTATGGAAGACACATACTTACCTTCATCTATAGACACATCAACTACATTATCACCACCCAAAATCAGCTCAGCCTCTACATCCACCAAAGATGTTTTTTGCCTCTTAGAAGTTTGTTTAATATTCTTTGAACCCAGGTTAGATTTACCAACAACCCCTTTACTACTATTTTGAACAAAAAGATTTTGTATAAAAGAGATAACAAAAGGCCCCAAGGCTTATTATTTCCATGGCTCAAAATTTTAATAATATTATATGGAGATGAATATATTTACTTTTTTATTTTCAATTCTGAGTTATAATTGATTTTTCTTTGGTAATTTTTTAATACTAGCAATTGCAATCTCTAGTCACTAACCCCCTCACCCACATTGCACCCCCCCCCCCCCCCCCACACACACACACACACACATATAGTCATGCCTATTTGATTTTTATATAATTCTTGGGAAACATTTACATAAATGCACCATCTACATAAAATAATAATGTGATTGATTATATGGGTATGTGCATGGAAATGGGGTACGTGCATGGAAATGGGGTACCAAAAGGGGGTCAAAAGTGGCCACTTTTTTCTTGAAATTAGTAAAAACTAATCTTCAATGAAAAATTGAAGATAGCCACCCTCAAAATTTGAAGATGTGACAAGAACAAGATTCGTAGTGCTCGAAATCTAGTTTCTAAACTACTATTTAAAAATTTGATTTTTATATAATTCTTGGGAAACATTTACATAAATGCACCATCTACATAAAATATTTAAGTTAATTGAATAATGTGATTGATTATACGGGTATGTGCATGGAAATGGGGTACCAAAAGGGGGTTAAAAGTGGCCACTTTTTTTTTGAAATTAGTAAAAACTAATCTTCAATGAAAAATTGAAGATAGCCACCCTCAAAATTTGAAGATGTGACAAGAACAAGATTCGTAGTGCTCGAAATCTAGTTTCTAAATTACTATTTAAAAAAAATAGTAGAGATTAAGAGGTTCAAATAGGGGGAGCACACAAAATGCTCCTATTTTTGGCAAAAAAAATATAACATAGTGTTTGGTGTGCTCCCCTAAAATGTTGAATTTTTTAAACTATTTCACAGATCGCTTTAGTGGAAAATTAACTAACATCATATAGTTTATGCCTTATTTTTCTGTTTTTGATTATATAAGTCAGCAAAAACCAGGGGCCGAACCCTTACAACAATAGTACAAAAAGAGACAGCAAAGGCTCATGAACAAAAAGAGCCACCCAAACCAACTACAACAAATACAACTGATTAACAACAGAAAGTAAGTAGCAGTAGATAGACAACATAAAACATAAAGAGAAACAAGACTAAGGAGATACCTCCTCCCAGCCTTTAACCAGAAATTCCATGATTCCATCAAGTTTCTTGAATTTCTCCTCATCCTCGCCATTAGCTTGAGTCCCATGTTCCTACAGCAGAGTCAGGTTGAGCATAGCCGAGCGATAGAGCATGCTACTTATAAAAACTCCCATAGATCGAACCTTCTGCTCTAGATCATCCACCCATCCCCTAAGGTCAACAATATCATTCCTCTGGCCATGTCCCTCCTCCTTAGTCTCCTCTTCAACCTCCTCCACAATCATCCTCTCCCCTTCACCAGTATTGTCCACAAGACCACCATCATCACCACCCGAGTCCTCTGTCTACTTCTCTTCTCCCTTTCCTGCATCCTCTTCAAAAATCTCTTGGACTTCAATGTCTCTAGATTTCAACTGATCATCCCCCTGAGTGGAAGCTTCTGAAGCACTTTTAGAATAATCAATTAATTTGGCCTGTGGAGCCGATTTACTAGCAATTCTCCCCGACCTTCTCACCCCAGAAGAGAAACCCTCATTCTTACATTTAGCTTCCATTTTGGTTTTGTCCTTATTCATAGGACCCACATAGTCACTATTCAGATTCTTATGGGTCCCTACTGTGTCCCCCGTAACCTCCCCAGTAGAAGCCATCTCCCTGAATTTCCTTTTCTTACTTTTCACACTCCCTTTAGAAACCAGAGTATGCATATCCTTCACCATGGTCTCCTCAAGGGTCTTAGACAAGGAAACCCCTTTCATTTTTTGGGAATTAGGAGTAGGACAGGTTCCTTAGAAACAATGCCAGCAATGGGGGAAGTGTTAGCAGGGACCTGAACAATGGATGGCCGGATTGGCTTAGGTGGGTCCAAGGCAAGGTGAAAATTATACAAACAAAGAATGAGACCTTGATGCAGAGGGACAGGGCATTTAGAGGGTTTCTTTTCAAATGTAGCTTTAACCCGAAAAATAGAGTGTTCAAGGGAAGACGTCAAGTAAAAAGGAAAACTTATCAAAGCATTATGCCTAAAATGATTAAACAGGGGGAGGTGATAATTGTAAAACCTGGTGAAACGACATTCCAATGTGAAATATTTTATCAGTAGAAAGCACATCTCGTCCACGGCTCCGATAGCTTAGCGTGTTCAAACCCTCCTTGGTACAGGACTAAGTCCTCTCCCTTGCCCAGGAAAAGCTTCTGGTTCTGATGGTCGGCCACCTTAGCCTTCCTTTACAGCTTAGTACCCTTAGTGGAAAGGCCAGTCGCCATGGCTATGACCTCTTCAGAGATTTCAAAACCAATTCTACCAATGGTAACTCTACAATTTTGCCATGAAAGGACACACTACACAGACAAGTTTTCATCATAACCATTGAGGCATTCTAGAAAAGGACTTATGCCACCTTCCTTGCAATAATGCCAAACAACAACATTGTCCTTAAATTCACAACAAGATATCGGCTCAGTGCAAATCCTGTCTCCCCCCATTATCGCCTTACCCTCAAAAACACAGAGAACACAGAGCCAAAGATACTTTTTCCAAAAAGTGTCTTCGCAAGATAATTCTAGAAGCACTGAAAGGAATGATGAAATAATAAATGAAGCAATAAACCAACATGCGTGAGTCGTCAATATCCTGAAACGCCTTCACAATCTCCAATCATTGCCAATTTTCCCATGCTCAAATATGATATTTTTAAATTCACTATCATCATCACATATCCAACTCATCTTAATGTGAGTGATCAAAAATGCCAAAATGGCATTAGTCAGAAAAGTACAATATGTCATAATAACCCTGTACTTAAACATCCACATCATCTTCACACAAAATAATCATCCATCCAGGCTGGCACTCTCAATGTGATGAGTCATCCTTGACAAGTCATCTCTTTTTGAATTAGTTCCCTTATGTTAACGGGAATATTGTTATATTGGCTCCAACATCGCCAATTCATAAATTGTTGACCATAATCTGCGAGAGCATCAGCAACTCCATTCCCCTCTTTGTAGATATGAGAGAATTCCACTCTAGAAATCCTCAGAATAAGGATTTGGATACCCACAATGATATCCTTGAGCCTCCACCCGCAGACCGAAGCATTGGTAACAACATCAAGGACAAGTTTAGAGTCCCCCTGTATATGCAAATGAGGAATGCCCAAAGAAATAGCCAATTTAACTCCCCATAAGAGAGAAGAGGCCTCAGCATAGTTATTAGTTTGAATACCTAAACCACTAGCATAGGCAGCAACAAGCTCCCCTCTATCATCCCTGATAATCCCACCACCACTAGCCTTTCCATTAGACTTAGAAGCCCCATCAAAATTAAGTTTAAGCCAATGAGACCTTGGAGGAGTCCATCTAGCATTTAATCTCAAAGTCTTCTTTGAATTGTCATGAGCAGGAATTTGGTTAAGAATTCTCCAATTGGCAGCAATGTTTTCTTCTTCTTGAGTGAGGGGTTTATCACCAATTTTGATATGAGAGCTAACAACACTTTCAATGAGGAACTTAGAGAAAGATTGATAAACTCGAGAAGAGTCCTTGATAGCTTCCCTAAAGATTATATTATTCTGTTCCTTCCACAAGGTCCAACCAATGAAGGGAAGAGTTTGGTTCCAGAGCTCCACAAGCCAAGGATGAGTAAAAGTAGGAAACCAATTAGTAATAACTTCTCTAATATCTTTATTGCAAACCCACTGTATGCCAAAGTTCTACAGAATTATACTCCAAATTTCCTTGGCGAAGTCACAATGAAAAATTAGATGAGGAACAGTTTCCTCTTCCTTAAGGCACATAACACACCTATTAACTAGTGAGAAACCCCTTCTTTGCAAATTATCTTGGGTTAAGATCTTATTATGAACCACAACCCACCAAAACATATTAACTTTAGGAATAAGTTTATGGTTCCAAACTTTCCTCCAAAGCTCATTTTTGTGAACATTAGGAATCAGCAGATGGTAAGCAGAGTTAACCGAGAAGCAACCTCTTTTGTCAGGTGACCAATACAACTCATCTTCTCTAGGAAAGAGAGGAATTCTAGTACCCACCAACGGCTGTTGTATAGATCTTATTCTCAGAATAAGCTCAGGACGATTAATACAACACTCAAGAAGATTTTTCCAAAGTCTGATACCATTCTCATGATGAATATAATAACAGACTTTTGACCCAAAAGTCTGTTTGGCAATATCAGCAATAATCTCATTTTCCCCCTGAGCAGCAAGGGCCTTGTCAGCAACCCAAGGGTCCTCCCAGAAATTTATAATATTACCATTCCCCATTTTCCACTTAAGCCCCTGTTTAATTAAGCTTCTAGATTTGAGCATTTTGTTCCAAATAATTGAACCCTGAGGGAACCCCTCCTGATAAAGGAAACTTAGGTTGTCAGCACCCTGTAAGTACTTAGCTTGCATAATGGTTCCCCATTCTTTATGACTGTTAATCAGATTCCAGTTGATTTTGGAAAGAAGGGCTTTATTCATATTTCTTATAGATCTGATATTAAGACCCCCATGAGTTTTAGGAAGGCAAACCTTCTCCCATTTGATTAGAGACATTCTCTTTTTTTCTTCCACACCTATCCATAAAAAAATTCTTTGTATCTGCTCCAGTTTGTCATCTATATACTTAGGCATTTTAAATAGAGAGAGGAAGTAAGTTGGAATACCTTGAAGGGAGGCCCATAAAAGCTGCAATTTTCCAGCACTACTCAGGAGCTTACCCTTCCAGCCAATCAACTTCTTTTGAGTTCTTTCCAAAATACCATTCCAAAATCCTGAAATAACTTCTTTGACAGTTAAAGGAAGGCCAAGGTAGATTGCAGGGAGATCAGTTGCAGCACAGCCAAGGATGTTGATGATTTTTCTCTGGAGATCTCCCTGAGTGTTGAAGAAATATACATTACTTTTCTAAAAATTGATGTGTTGACCAGAAGCTTAAGCATAGTCATTGAGAATATTCCTCCAACTTCGAGCTTCTAAAACTGAAGAGATACCAAAGAGGATGGTATCGTCCACAAACTATTGAACAAACATGGGTGGCAGAGAAGAAGCAGGTTTAAACCCCACAATTTCCTTAGAAAGGACCTTAGAGTGAACATATCTCCCAAGGGCTTCATCCATCATGATAAATAGATAGGGGGAAAGAGGATCACCCTGTCTAATCCCTCTCGTGGGAGAGAAAAAAACCTCTAGGAACCCCATTAACCAGGACTGAGAATTTAGCAGTGGTAATAGCTTCCCGGATAAGAAGAGAGACTTTATCATTAAAACCAAACTTTTGGATAACCTTGAAAAGAAACTACCAGGAAACCCTATCATAGGCCTTAGAAATATCGAGCTTTAGAACCATACCAGGAATCCTGCTCTTCACTATTGAGTGGATAGTTTCATGAGTGGCTATAACAGCATCTAAAATCTACCTTCTAGGAACAAAACCTTTCTGAGAAGAGGAAATAATTTTATCAAGGAAGGGTTGAAATCTCAAAACAAGAAGTTTGGTGCATAACTTGTAGATGGTATTACACAAACTTATAGGTCTGAAATCGGCAAGCAGCTCAGGATTTGGCTTCTTGGGAACAAGAACAATAAAAGTATTTTTAATTTGCTTTAGAAGTTTCCCAGTTCTTAAAAAATCTCTAACAGCAGTAGTAACATCATAGCTCACAATATCCCAATATTCCTGGAAAAATATAGGAGGAAAGCCATCAGGGCCTAGGGCTTTAAAGGGTCCCATGGAGAATAAAACAACATGAACCTCTTCTTCAGAGATAGGTTTCAACATTTCAATGTTATCCTCCTCAATAATCAAAGAAGGAATTTTGTTAAGGAACTGATCCATTAGCTGCCCATTGGCAGCATTGTCAGCTTGTTCCATCAACAAATTCTGGAAGAACAAAGCTACTTGATTACCAATCTCATTGTCATCAGTGATAATATTGCCATCCTCCAAGCATAATTTAGAAATAGTATTAGCTTTCCTATGTTTCATAGCTGAGAGATGAAAAAAAGTAGTATTATGATCCCCTACTTTGAGCCACTGAACTCTGGATTTCTGTTTCCAGAAGAGTTTTCTTTATTCATAAGGTTCTTCCAGTCAGTAATCAAATTATTTTCAGCTTGAGCAATATCCTTAGTAGAATCTCCTTGAGCCATTCTAGTTTGAAGGTCAGCTAATTTTCCTGAAATAATCTTCTTCTAAACAAACACATTCCCAAAGCTATACTTGTTCCAACCACGGACCTCTTGTTTAATGTGTAAAAGCTTCTTAACCAATTTAAACATAGGAGTACCTTGTACCAAGAGTTGCCACCATGTAGTCAGAAGACTCCTAAAATCCTTGTGTTTAATCCACATAGCTTCAAACCTGAATGGGAAGGGACCTCGATTATGCTAGACAACCCAATTAAGGAGAATAGGATTATGATCAGAAATAGTTCTAGGTATAGCCGTAAGACTAAGATTAGAATGGTTATCCCAGTTCTTAGAGATGAGGAATCTATCCAATTTGACTTGGATTATTTGATCACCTCTTCTTCTATTGGACCAAGTAAATTTCTGATTCTGCAGCTCCACATCCATCAACCCAAAGCTATTTGATAAAATCAGCAAAATCAAACATGCTATCAGAGTAGTCAAGAATACCCTCAATTTTCTCAGAGGGATATAAAGGAGTATTAAAGTCTCTCACCAACATCCAAAGAGAATGAGGGGAAGTGGAAAGGAGAGTAGACAGATCCATCCACAAATTTTTCCGCAGAACCCTCATGTTCGGGGCATAAATATTGATTAAAGACCAATGAAAAGAAGGCATAGAAAAATTGACAATCAGAAAATGCTTATTGGAAATGGTAAGAGTACCTCTAATTTTGGCATTGTTCCACATAGTAACAATCCCCCCAGAAGCACCCATAGTAATACTGATACAAAAAGCAACATTAGGCCAGATTCTGTCAGCTATTAGTTTAAAATTTTCCTCCGACATTTTAACTTCCTAAAGTAAAAGAATATCAATTTTATGATCCAGAATACAGTTCTTGACTTCAAACTGTTTGGAGGGGCTATTAAGACCCATCATATTCCAAGATAGTATTCTCATTTGGAAAGTTTTTGGGATTGAACCTCTAGTGTTTTTTGTTTACTACTGGGAATCTCCCTAGCTACCTCTCTTTGTCTTGTTTCCCTGAGGGTAGGTCTTCCTTGCCTAGAATCTATTCCAACATCAGCAGATTTCTTGTTCTTGTGACCCTTCTTCTTAGGGGTAATCCATTCATCTTGGTCATTAAACTTGTCACTTGGTCCTGCTCTAGGGTAGGAGTTGGGTCATCAGTATGATTCACGGTTAACCCTTCCTTGAGAGACTCTCCATTGGTCCTAACTTTAAAGGTAGGAGCTGGCCTCTGTCTTGAAGAGGGTTGTGCACTCATCTCTCCATTATTGCAAACTGATTTTGGGATTTGGATGTTCTCCAAAGGTGTTGAAGGGGTCTCAACATTACCACCAACATTAAGTAGATGGACTTCCAAAAGGGTATCCTTTTGGAACTCTCCATCTTCTAGCACAAGGGGATCCAAAGAAACCTACTGATCCAGGGCCACATTTACCTCCGATCCTTGATGATTAGGATTATCATTTTCTAAAAAACCAGGATCTATGTTCTCTCCTTCATGATTAGTGACATGCTCCTCGTTACCTCCCATTCCCATATCTTTTTCTGAAAAACTAGGATCTCTATTCTCTCCTGCAAGATTAGTGTCATTTTTCCTCATTACCCCCCATTCCCTGATTATCAGGAATGTCTTCTTTCGAGGAAATAGGGTTTCTCTTTTTCTCCAGATCAAAAGTTTCCTCCGCTTTCTTAAGCTTACAATGGGTCATCAAATGACCCTTCTTCTTGCAAAGTTGACAAAATGTAGTAGAGTTTTCATAAAGAATCGGCTGTGTCCAGATCCCATATTTAGAGTTCAACTCAATGGACATAGGAAGAGTTTTGTGAACTTCCACATTAACACAGAATCTAGCATAAACACATCAGGATTTAGCTCGAGTTGTATTATCAAGAGTAACATACTGGCCAAAAGTATTAGCAATAGCAGAAAAAAAAATTTCATCCCAATATTCCAAAGGAAACCCAGGAAGCCTCACCCAGACCGGGGCAGTCTGGTTCAAGTTAGTGCTAGGATCAAACCCAGTCTGCCAAGCACATAGTGCGAGTGAGTGAGTACCATAAAGCCACGGCCCTCCCGCCAAAATGGTGATCATGTCTTCTCTGCTAGTAAATTTAAAAAGAAACAACCCTCTCGCCATAGCTATGACTGAGACACTGCCTTTGACCTTCCAATGATTGGACACCCACTTCCACACCATTTCAATATTAGGGCAAAAGGAAAAAAACTTACCCACAAGAGCAAGATCCATGGAGGCCACGATTTCCTCAACTAGATCATCTAGTATATCTAGCGCCATTCCTTCAGCCGATTCCTTTTGAACTTGAACCGCAGAAGTACCTTTAGGAGAAAGATTCTCCCGTCATGTCAGAACACATTTCCATCCCTTGGAACAGTCCACACCCACCATGGGCCGGGGCCCAGAGGTACTGCTCGAGGCAGTAACCTCCATCTCCATAAGACAAAATGTACGCAGAAACCCTAAAAACCCTAAAAAGCCATAGAAAGCAGATCATACGCTTCTCTAACAATTATAATCTATTCGTAGTGTGTTAAGTCACATGCTTATTTTTCTGTTAATTTTGTATTGAATATATGATTTTTTATGAATTTTCAAAGTGGACACATCCTAAAAATAAAAAATTTGAGCATGCCCCCCCTAATTTTTTTGAAAACTAATAAAAAATTAATTTGTTTTTTGAATGTGTATAGAATAAAGTCTAGAATCTAAAAATATAATTTGTTTCAAATTTGGATGAATGGGTAAAAATTGACACCAAAAATACTATACATAGGTTTTCAGAAAAAAAAAGACACTAGCAAAAGAAATTGAAGATGGAAACCGTAATATTTTTAGATTTTAAGTTTTTCTATTTTTCAACCTCAAAATTGCATTGTTTGCAATCTTAACTTTAGGTGCAAGGTTGAGACACCTTTCTTAACAGAGAATTAAGTTCCATGAAGAGAGACCCTTTTCCATTGGCCTTTCTTTGGCCTACCACCCCCATGTGGGAGGGTGTAATGTTCTCTTTTTGAGCCATTATTGCAAAGTGACCTTGACATTTGGAAAGTTGGCTACAATGACTAAAGTGACTTAGATATTTGGAAAATTTGAAAATAAATTAAAGCTTGAAGAATGGAGAATGTAAAGTCACTTTCAAAGGAAAAAGGAAAATATGACAAAATAAAATAATATTTTATTTGTCAAAGTGAAGGAAGGAAAAATAAATAAAATATTAATATTTTAGTATATATTGGACATTCCACTTGGGTAAAATAAAGAGAAAATAAAATAAATTAAAATGACAAAATAAATATAATATTTTATTTATTAAAATATTATATGTTTCCAAAGGTGACCGCCCAAGTGTGATATGAGAAAAATAATAAAATATTAATATTTTATTATTTTATTTTGGCCGCCCAAGTTGAGGAAGAAAAAAGAAAATTAAAATAAAATAATATTTTATTATGAAGGTGGACTTGAAAGCAAAATAAAATAAAGTGAATTTGGGTGCCCAACTTGTGGCTTATAAAATGGGTATCTGGGAGTCATTTGGATTATATTGTGAATTTGTCATTTGATACTTGGAGATTTTCTCTTTGGCTGTAACTTTGTTTCAGCAGGCTTCTAAGGACGAAAACCCTTAGACTTTGGTGGTTTAGACGAAAATGCACTCCACTTTGTGATGTGGATCCGTCCAGGGTTCATCATTGGATTTAATTGCAGGTTTTTGGTGTGGATTGAAGCTAGGGTTTGAAGAGAAATTGATCATATCAGCTAGGGCATCATCTTGGCACTAGGGTTTTGAATTTTTATGTAGATTTGAAGGACCTTCTATGACATATTTGCAGGTTACAGCTACTAGGGCTTGTGTATGAAAGCAAGAATGGTACAACTAGCTTGAGGAAGGTTTTGGAATTGGAATTTCATGATTTCATGGTGGAATTGATAGGGTTTTGAAGGCAGATTTGAATCATACCTTTGTTGGCCGCTAGGGTTTCTAGAGCCATTGTTATCATTGAAAGTAATTTGCAGATCTAGGTGGTTGTAGAGGTAGTTTATAGACTTGTTTGAGGAAGAAATACTCCTAGACTCATCACCTCAGGTTTCTAACACTCATTGGAGGCTAGTGCTCATCATAGAGGAAGAATCTTGGCACTTGTATGAAGATTTTAGTCATTGTTTGCATCAAAAATTTATATCAGACCAATCAGATTTGATAGATCAGAGTTGGAGATCATATCCAACATTCCATTGGCATCTAATATCCATCATTCAACACCTAGGGTTTGAGCAGCTACGTATAGGATCTAGCGTTAACCTTTGTAAGGGTTTTTGTGGCATTTCAAGGAGCAAATTTTAAGCATTTGTTATATCAAATAGTTGTATCAGATTTGTCCCAAAAATCAGAGTTGTAATCAACACTTGTTCATTGTTGGTTTGGCATGATTTAACATTCCTATGTACCATATCATTAATACTATCATCTGGGTATGTTATAAGTGCCTTGATATTCAAATCTTTAATTTGAATTGGCATTTGTAAACATTGTCCTAGTCTAAATCAGACTTGATATGTTTGTAATTAGCCCTGATATAGAGGAGAAATAAAGCTTAATTATTGTTGTCATTGTGTTGTTTATACATGTAAAGTATGAACAATTATGTTTCCTATGTTTTGGCAAATGCATTTCCATTGAAAATCATCTAAAACCATCATAAAAAATAAATACAAATTTAGAAATCAAAACTCAGTCTATTTACATGGCAAGTGTTTAACGAAATGTCAAACTACTAAAACTCATAAATTAGAGCAAAACTACTTGGGGTTCTTACAGAGGGTCATCCCATCCTCATGATAGCACGCTTGAGATTTAATTATTTTTCTATATTTTCTTGAAGAAACATCTTTGGGTGTCTAAAAGGTAGGTCCAACCCTTTGGGTTGGATGTCCAAGGCAAATCCACCCTTAGGGTTGTGTTGTCATTTGGATTTGCACCCTGTGTTGGAGCAGTTTAGGGCTTCAACAATCCAGTGACACATTGAGATGATCTCCAGGTGTGGGACCCTGCAAGGAGATCAAACCTCCAGAGAGAGGCTGGTTCCTTCGTTGAATGTGAGATTCAGCTATTGCTAAGACTAAACCTAATCTATGCATCATTGAGGAAAAGGGGAAGGAGGATGAGATATAAATGAAAAGGAGGTGATACACTAGGTTTGAATGTAGGTAGGCCTTCAAAACAACTATGTATGCATAGAATAACAATAAACAATAGACCAACATACACAAATCATGAACAAACTGCAGAGGTAAAGTAAACTAGATGAAATTTAAGAGGAAAGAAACATTCACATATGGAAATCAAGCAGAAATATTACACAGAGAAAGAATAATTCATGAAAAGGTAAAATCTTATTACTTATTGTCAAAGAGGCATAGTTACAATTGAAAAGAAATGTGATTTTTTACAATCAACAACCAACCAAAACATTTAATTTTCATGCATTTTATAGCATTGTACAATGAGGCACCATCACCTACTGTAATAAATTCGCCCTATGGGCCTGTTAGAAGATATTTTACAAAAAGAATATTAGAAGAAAATCTTATTGTCTTGACATAAATGTAGAAAATATCTCCAAGAAGTGGTTGAACAAATATCTCGTTGGAAATCTATGCCTGAATCAACATTTGCAACCATAAATGCTCAACTATAATTTTCTAGTTGGAGCTAGACATTTGACTTTCATTTGAACTGGATTCCTGCCTTAGAAGCAAGATTTTATCATCTGTGATCATGGCGGACCTTAGATTCCACCTCATTTCCTTAGTTCCTGAAGATCGCAGAAGCCATTGGAGATCGGGCCTCAGGTCTTCAACATTTCGCCTTTCAAGAGAGAAGGAGAAATGAGAAAACCCTACCCTCCAAGCTCCACTTTACAAATTAGGATCACAATATCGACGGACTCCAGGCCTCGGGCCTTCCATCTTCTACCTTCCCAAAGAAGGAGGAATAAGGAAAGTCCGAGCCCCGAAAGTCTAAGGACTTAGCCAATTTTTGAAAGTTTCGACAAAGTTTGGGCCTCTAGCCTTCCGTCTTCTACTTTCCATGAGAATGAAGAAGAAGGAAGGTCCGATCCCTGAAGTTTGAAACACTTAGAATATTTTGAAAGAAAAGAAGTGAAACATGGGCCTCAAGTTTTCCTCCTTATCACTTGTCTTTTGTCCACGTGGCAGTTTCCCAATGTTCCACAGTCTTCCATAAAGCATCAACAGAATACTCCACGAAATGGTGGAAAAGTCACAGATTATGCCACATGGCCTCCCTTGGGCTCTTTAAATGTTGAGCTGACGAAACCTACCACCTGTCTTCTTTCCGCAGTTCCACAAGCCTATTGTGGGCCCACCCAAAAGGCTCCTCAAAATGGCAGAATGTCTTACACTTAGAATTATTTTCAAAGGGAAGGAGTCGAAGCTCAGACTTCGGACCTTCCGCCTTTCTCCTTCCAAAAGAAAAGGAAGGAAGAAAGGAAGAAGGTCCGACCCCCAACACCTGAAGAACTTTGAACACTTGAAGGATTTTGCAAGTAATAAAGCGGAGTTCAAAGCTGATTCTAGGATGGTATGACGAAGGGGAGAACTCTGAACTTTGAACTTTGAAACTTTGAAAATACTAAAAACACATGGAAAACTCAAGATTTTTGGACTTAGTCGATTTTGGGATGTTTTTTCTTGCATTTCTAGAGGGGAAAACACAGATATTTCATGAATTTGGGCTATTTGGGCAAAATAGGACAACATTTTGGTGACTTCTCAGGGGTGTTTGCCCGCTAAACAAAAGGGAACCAGTGGCCTTAAGCACTCATTGGACATAGAGTCAAAAGGACTGAAGCATTTTGGAACAACTGAAACTTGCCTCAAAACAACACCACAAAAGGAAAACAAGGCATGCATTCTCCTAATGAGAGTGTAGCCTATGCAAGAGCACTTAGGGAAAAGGAAACCTAAAACAGAAACAAAACCTACTCTAAACCTAAACTAACAACAAGGAAATGACCTCAAATAAATCCATTAACAAGCTCTTGAAAGTAACTACCCTTCTTAAATAACAATTTACAATATTTCTCATGCCTATGGGTAGTTAAAAAGAGGTATTAATGAAAAGTTAAGTGGAATGAATGATGTTCAGGTGGGGAAAAACACTGCCCAAGCATTCACTTACGAGGGAAAACATGCATGGGCGACAAATTTTGCCGCCCTTGCATAAGACAAGGGAAATGACATGTAATTGTGGCAAAAATCACCACCCTTGCATGTTTAAAGAAAATTTTCTATCTTCGGAAAAGCATCAAACTTGAAAGTTGATTTGTTTGCCATTTCATTTGTTTTCACAAAATTTGAGAAACCAACGAGAGATGATACTCAGATGAGTTCTCTAGGGCTAGGAGACTACACACGAGGGAAAATGCAATTCACCTCATTTTGTGTGCTTAGAGTTGTAGGCTACGAAACAAACAAGTTTCGTAGGGGTCATCCTACAAATTGAGCGCAGCTAAATTTGAGGATAACAAAATTATCATGACTCTCACATGTACGAAGCCATCCCTAAATAGAAAATAACTCTTACACAATCATCTCTAACTTCCACCACACAAGTTGGCATATGTAACTCCCAAGCACTCCTCCATGGATCACTAATTACAATTTCATATCAACTAATAATTGAAAATGCTCTTACAAGTCCACTGTTAACCCCCTATTCAATGCCTCAAATTACAAACAATATTTCCAAGATCCTAGAGAATAATAATACATATGTCCCCACCAAAATATGGGCATCCCATTTTCCCACTATATTATTATTGGAGATACATAAATTATTTACACATCTACAAATAATTAAGTTACAATAGACCTTATGATATGCAAGGTGCATAGAACGCCTAGTCCCAATAGGAAGGACATTTTTAAGATAGATTATATCATCAGTTCATTTGGTTGATAGACCACTCTTAATATGAACTTTCTTGGCAATCACCAAAATTTTGGTCATCCAAATTTTTTAAATAACCATTCCAGATCTATTTTGTCAAAAATTTAATTAAAGACAATGAACTAGCTAGGAGCACTTTTTGTACATTACTTTTAAAATTTCCACAAATATCTCTATATTTAGAAGACTTCTTTTGAGAAACAACATATAAGTTTTGAAACATTTTTTAAATAAGATAAGTTTAGAAATTGTAGATGAGATAAGTTGAATCTGATGTTTATAGATTTAGTGTGCTACTACTTAGGGTTGTGGGTAGAAGCAAACACATAGATTTCAATCTTCGCCACAAATATGAAGAAACAAAACATAGATTTAATCCAATCTAAAAGTGTGTTTTGTTTCTTCTATTAATTTAAATGGAATGACCTATCTATGAATATTGACATACATAATAACAACGTGCATCCAATAGCAGATTTACACTAGTAAGGAATAACTAGATTTTATCTTTTGTTTTTGAATAAACTTTGCTTTTTAGTATTTAGAGAGATGGATAATGATTTTAACTTGATGATATTATTATTGTATTGTAGCATCACTAATTACATATAATTTACTAAAGTGGTGTTTATAAAACCACTTTTTATGATATTGAATTAATTTTTAGGAAACCTGTACAACCTTCTAGATTTGAGGTTAGTTCATGCAAGAGGCCCTAATCTTGTGGATTTTGAATACAATGGTCAAGTGTTTTTCCAAAGCATGGTCAAATTGGTTGGATTTTATTCCAAAATAATCAAGCTTTTTTAAAAATGGAAGAAAGTGACTTCAACAAATTTATAAAGTCTATTGTGTTTGGGCATTATTGTAGTTCTCAAAAGAAATGTTTTCTATTCATTATCTTTGAATTAAATTATAATAATTATAAAATAAAAATTTTGAAACCTTTATAGCAATGATGGTTTTTGGCAACTCACTTTGCATTCAAAGCCCTAGGCCTACCAAACTCCTTGAATTGATCTTTGAATGTGCAATCAAAACAAACTCTAACTTTTAAAAGCTATAAGGTTTTCTAGCAATCAAGAAATCAAAGCCAAAATCATTACTAAGCAAAGGGAGTATGATATACTTTTAAGTATTATTAGTTTTTTTGACTAGCTTCTATTTTAAATGATGTTTTGTGGCTAGCATAAGGGCTCTGTAAGTTTGTGTTTTGAATTCAATGGATGTACATGTTCTTTTCACTCAATTTCCAACTAGATAAGAAGTAAAACGTTCCTAGTAGTTGAGAAAATGATTAATATTTTGGTGTCTATGAACTTTAAATTTAATACTACTAAACTCTTATATATGTTTAAGATAATGATTTATTTCTAGACTAAAATTTCATTAGTGTTTATATGTATGTATTGTTGGCAAGAGACACTATATGGATTCATGGTTGTTGTCATTGATGGCAACAAAGGTCATCCCACATATCCGCAAGTCATGGTGTGTCTCTACCGGAAGTCAGAATGAAGATTGTTGTGGTCCAGTGAACAAGAACAGAGCATGTGGCAAGGTCCGACAGATTGGTCCGGATCTCTCAGAGGAAGTGTCTTGGTGCAGTGCAGATTTGGGGAAGTCAAGAGGACTACCTTGAGTAGTATATTTCAAGGATTTAGCCTCCGGTGATGGACAAAGAAAAAGATATGAATAGTTAAGTATCGGATTCCTGAGAGACAGTGAGAACAGAGGAAGAACTGACTGACAGAGTATCAGACTATTTTTTGGATGTGTTACTGTTGATGGTAAAGGTTGTGAAGGCATGAATCATGTTTGGTCGACATGATTAATGACATCTACAAGTATATGCTTGATCTGCATTACTTGATATGCAAGGATTCAGCTGACAGAACAGAGTTTGTGAGAAGATAGACTATTCTGGGTGCCGACTAGAAAGATAATGAAATCACTAGTGCGGATATAAATAGAGGATGGATTTTGTTGTGAGAAGTGTAGTTGTGTTATGGTGTATGCGAATAAGTGCAGAGCAGAGAAAAAGTAATAAGAAAGATCCGGTATGTGAAAGGAAAGCAGAATAAAGAGAAGAGGAAAGATGAAGTGCAGCAGATCAGTATACTGAGCCTAACCGGAACTAAACTTTAGCATATGTAGATGCTTCCAATCAGTTCAAGTATTGTATAACATTCTTTTGTAGACAGTGTGTCTCCTTGTAGGCAGTGTGCCTCTTTGTGAGTAGTGTGCTCGGGCAGTGAGCCCTAATTGGCAAGTGCCATTTTTGTAATTCCTTATTCTTCTAACAGAGAATAATCTTTGGGTTAATCACCCCGTGGTTTTCTCCCTTAACCGGGTTTCCACGTCAAAAATACTATCATGTGTTTCTCATTTCATGGTAATGTTTGTTTGTTTGATTCAATGCTGCTTTGATTAATAAGAAAGTTCAAAAGAAGAAATAATTAGGATAACTGATTCACCCCCCCTCTCAGTTATCAACAATTGGTATCAGAGCTAAGTTCCTCCTAATAGAGCCTAACAGCTTGAGGAAGATCTGGGAGTTCAAATGGATGCATATGGTTTAAGGGAGCAACTCGAGACTGCCCTTGAGGATCTTGAACAGTCAAACTCTGAAGTCAATGAATTAAAGGAAAGACTCAAACAGGCTGATGAATTCATGAGAGAACTAAAGGACAAATTAAGTCTCTCTATGAAAAAGAGAAAGGAGCTGCTCCAACAATTGGTAAGACAAAGTGAAGAAAGTAATACAAATGAAGAATTGACTGAGAAAACCAAGTTATGTGAAAAGTTATCAAAAGAAGTCATTATGGTAAGACATGAAATGGAATCAGGAGTTATAAAGTTTACTCAAGAGATTGAAGAGAAAAGAAAAGATGAAGACAATCTAAGACAATCTCTTAAAGAGAAATTAGAAGATTGCCTCTAGATGGACAAGATTATCAGACATCTTGAATCTGATCTTGAAGATGCCAAAGATAATGAAGAAAAACTTGAGGATCAAATTGTCTCTCTCAAAAGAGATCTTCAAACAGCAAATGAATATAAAGAGAAATTCAAGATAAGTTCTGCTCAACTTGAAGTTCTTCTTGGAAGTCAAAAGAGGGCAGATGACAAGTATGGTTTGGGATATGAGAAAGGAGAAAGCTCCGGATCCGGTCAAAAGAATTTTGGATCAGAAAATCCAAGGAATAGGCCTAGAAGACCTCCGGTAAGACATCCCAATGCTCAAAGATATCCATCTTTCAATGGATACTGCCACAGCTGCAATCACTTTGGTCACAAAGCTAATCAGTGCAGAAAGAGAATGAATCAGACTAATTCATTCTTCTCTGGACAGTGCTTTAACTGCAAAAGGTATGGACACAAGTCTCATGAATGCAGAAATATGCAAATAAATAAATCATTCAATGGTAGATGCTTTGCATGCAATAGAGTAGGTCATATGGCTAATCAATGCAGATCAAGAGGTTATCAGTCAAATATGCAAGGAAATATTATTTGCCAAATCTGTAATAGGTCCGGTCATAATGCAAAAGTCTGCAGAAGCAAGAATCAGGACAAAAGAGGTCCGGTGTATAATCAGAATCAAGACAAGGGTAAACAAAAGATGAATGCGGATGAAGTTAGGAATCAGATGAACAAGATTTGGGTAAAAAAAAGTTCAGAGAATGTAGAGGTTGGATCCGCACCAGACTCTGGTGCTGATATTTCTTCCGAAAATTAAAAAGTGAGCTCTGGCTCAGGGGGAGACTCAAAGAAAATCCTGTTCCCCCAGCCAATCAAGTGGTGCCGGATGTGGCACACGATGCGGAGTAAAGGGTATGAATATATAAGTCTTGAGATGATCCAGACAAGATTTCAGAGGTCCGCATGAAAATGTGAAGAAGTTGTGATCGATCAAGTAAGACTTGTTCCGGGAGATGCTCCGGAATGACAGAGGATTACAAAAAGGTCCGGAGAGATCCGGAAGTGCATTGTCTTATTCTGCAGATTGGACAGAATGTTTGGAATGTCCTTGTGATGTATCATCTTGATTTATTCATAGTTAGAAGATCCGCATGATGTTCATAGATCAGGACTGATTCGGTACTCCAAGCTATCCGAATAAGGCAAACCGAAATAATGTAGGTCGAGCATTTATTGCCATCAGATATTAGGGTTTGCGGAGCAATATAAGGGATTTCTCATAAAATCACTTGCTCATTCTGCACTCAAGAAGAAGTGAAAAGTGGAGCTCTGCAACAAGATTCATCAAGCTCACCAAAGATCTCCTGCCGAAGTCATTACATACAGAAATCAATCCAACCACTTTGTGTAACCGAAGACGCATAAGGTATTTTCCATTTTCGATATCTTGCTACAAATCTTTTGAGAAATGGCTACTCCAAATATAGTAAAGATCTCAGATAGGCCCCGACCTGAATTTAAGAAACATCCATACAAGTCATTAGAGGTAGATCCCTTAGGAGCATTCTCTAGTGTTCCTCATGGTGTTTTACACAGAAGACATTAGGGTTTACATACATGCAAGCATTGAGGAATTCAGGGAATTCAAATTGAGAGATCTCTATCACAAACAACTGATAGACAATGCTTTTGAGCTTAAACCAGAGTATAAGGGTATCCAGAAGAAACAGTTTGATCAATTCATTCATTTCCCCTGCTTTGAAGAAGACGAATGGGTCCGGTATGTATTAAGCAGGATGCATGACAACTTCCTATGGCTGGATAGACCCTGCAAGATCACAAAAGAGGCAATTAGGGCAGTAACTGGTCTATACTCTTCCGGAGGGATACCTATCCTCAAATCTGTCAAAAATAACATTGTAACTGAGGCCACCGAATCAAAATTTGATAAGAGGGCAATGACCATTGAATATATTTCTGATCCGGATATCAAGTATGCATCCATGATAATAGGATACAAGATCTATCACTCCAATAGGGAGAATTCTGTATCCGGAACTGCAGTATATACTGCCTATGAAATGCTGAGGAAGAATGTAGATTATGATCTCTGTGAACTTCTCTTAAGCCAATTAATGGAAAATATACAGAAGATCAAGAAGGACAAAAAGAATTCTTTTAAGTATGGTACTCTTATATTATGTCTATTTTTCTACTTCATGAATGAGCTGCCCGGATCAAGTGGATGGGCATGGCAGAATGACAAACCTGTTGCAGTCTAGATAAGAGATTATTTACATGGGCTTGGGGATGCCAAAGCAAGAAATACAGCCTATGGGGATACTTCAAAAACTTCCAGAGCACGATGCAAGCAAGAGAAAGAATTTCCCAGTCTCTTGTTGAAAAATACAAAGACTCAGTTTGCTTTATGGTGGATATTGATCAGTGCCTAATGGAGGCAGTGGAGCCAAGGACTGTCTGGATCATGCCCATGGGGTATGAGGTTGATGAACAGATTGTGGAACTGCATGTTCAACACATGCTTAGTCAGCCCAAAGATCCAAAGGCAGAAAGGTTTAGAACCTTTGAGGAGCTAAGTGTGAAGATCCATGTGGAACTCAGGGAACCTGAGATAAAGAGGAAGGTGAGAAAAGAAGTAGAGCATATTGCTCAAGGCCTAGGCATCCCAAAGGAGGCACTTGATGCCAACCGGGAAAAGAGAAGAAAGGCTGAGGAAGAAAAAGAAAGAGGCAGAAAAGAAAAGCAAGAAAAGTGCTCCGGTGGAAACCTCAACCCGGACCAGATCGTCAAAAGGATCTACACCTGTCAGAACCAAAAGCTCAAAACTGAAAGTCCAGGCATACGGTAAAAGATCTAAGAAAAAAGCCACAAGGGCTTATGAAAGTTAGAAAGATGAAGAGGAAACGGAATCAGATGAGGAGGTAAAAGAAATTAAGAAACAGAAGAAGAAAGGATCCGGTAAACCCTCCACAGGCCAAGACAAGGAAGAAATGGCAGAGATATTTGTTGAAAAGCCCACCCTGTCTCTAGAGAGTGTAATCAAGTCAGTCATGGTGGATGGAAACCTTCAACCAATGACTGAATTCTATGATGACTACAATGAGGCTAACCAAAAGATTCTACAGGAAGCCACAATCAAGTATCTGAACATATACAATAAGGCTTTCATTGAGATCATATCTCTAATTCCTAAAAGCCTAGAAAAGGAATTAGAAATAAGAAAGAATAATGCTCAGGCAAAAGATCTTGAGATCCGGGAGCAAATAGCTATTCAGCTATATCCTCAAATTGATCCCAAGACAATGAACATAATATTCAAAGACTGCAAAGATGAGTTCAGGAGTAAAGCAAGAATGAATCAACTCATGCTTGGTGAGACTGACAAGGTGGCCATAGATACAGAAGAGATCCTCCGGAAGGCCTTCAAAAGGTTTAATCTTCCTGTAGTAGAGGACTTAGGTGCAGAAACAGCTGTGGACTTGGAATCATCTGCTCTGGAAGAAGTGGCCCTTCAACAGACTAACATCTCTCCTCTGGCTTCCCCTACAGTCTCCGGATCCCAAGAAGAAGAGAAATTACAGGGGAAAGAAGCAGCAGTAAAAGAAAAAGAGGTTGATAGCACCAAGGATGCAGAGAAAGAGAAGATTCCAACAGAGAAAACCACAACTGAAAGTGGTAAGAATGTGGAAGGAGAAAAGATTCCAAAGGACAAAACCGCAGAAGAAAAGAAACATCTGTCTCCGGCAAGAGACACTGCACAAACTATTCAAAAATTTCTGAGCCAAGAAACAATAGAGATTGATGAACCAGAGCTTCTAAAAGGTCCATTCAACTTTGACTCCCTCTCTCCAGTACAGACGATGAAGATAGCTTCATTTGCAAATGCTAAGGCAAATGAAAAACTCCTAAAGTCTCATATGGAAGACTGTGAGTTGATAGAGGCTGCTTCCGGAGTGCTTGAAAAGATTATGCCATCAGTCCAGATAGATCCGACAGCCTCCTCTTCCGGTAATCTCAAAACCTTAGTCAGCAGTGTTGATACACATTTTGATTCTCTAGAAAAATCAGCTGAAGAAAAGGTCCGGAAGGAATTTTTGGATAAAAGATTTTCAGAAGTACTAGGATTAATCTCTAATGATAGAAGAAATATGAGTATTGGAATAAAGAGCTTAGAAAATGCTCTTAAGGATGGCGGTGACATTTACAAATTTTGTATCTCCTGGTCAAAGGCAACAGTAGAAATTGATAAGAAAATAAAAGAGGAACAGGACAAACTACAAAGTTTGTCTCAAAGTTTTGATCCTCTCTCTTCCTCCATAGTAAATCAAGAATGTCAAACTATTGCAATCACAAATGCAATAAAGAACTTTGAGAAGGAAAGGAAGAATATAACTAACCGGATGGGAGAACTTAGAAGGATTATAATCCCTAAGTTAGAAACTATGCATGAGGCCATTAGTGATGCTCAGACTACCGCCCAAACAAATGATCCGACAGATCTCAAGAGGGCAGAAGCTTTTGCATTTTTGTTGAGTGGTCACATTTCAATTTTGGATAGAATGAAGCAAAGTTGGGCTACAGAATTGGTCCAATTGAAGACATCCTTTGCAGACATTCTTCAGTTTATGTGAGTATGTAATATGCAGCTAAGTATAGTAAATTTTTGAAAATTTTGGTGTGTGGACCCTACCCTTTGCCATTGATGTCAAAGGGGGAGTGAGGAGCAATGAAAAATGAGGAATCCAACTAAGGGGGAGTTCCAGAAATTGTATATAAAGAGATAGAGCATCAGCCAAGGGGGAGCATAGTGTAAACACTTAGTCATTTTTCACTAAGTGTTGCCATCAATGCCAAAGGGGGAGATTGTTGGCAAGAGACACTATATGGATTCATGGTTGTTGTCATTGATGGCAACAAAGGTCATCCCACATATCTGCAAGTCATGGTGTGTCTCTACCGGAAGTCAGAATGAAGATTGTTGTGGTCCGGTGAACAAGAACAGAGCATATGGCAAGGTCCGACAGATTGGTCTGGACCTCTCAGAGGAAGTGTCTTGGTGCAGTGCGGATTTGGGGAAGTCAAGAGGACTACCTTGAGTAGTATATTCCAAGGATTTAGCCTCCGGTGATGGACAAAGAAAAAGATATGAATAGTTGAGTACCGGATTCCTGAGAGACAGTGAGAACAAAGGAAGAACTGACTGACAGAGTATCAGACTATTTTTCGGATGTGTTACTATTGATGGTAAAGGTTGTGAAGGCATGAATCATGTTTGGCCGACATGATTAATGACATCTACAAGTATATGCTTGATCCGCATTACTTGATATGCAAGGATTCAGCCGACAGAACAGAGTTTGTGAGAAGATAGACTATTCCGGGTGCCGACTAGAAAGATAATGAAATCACTAGTGCGGATATAAATAGAGGATGGATTTTGTTGTGAGAAGTGTAGTTGTGTTATTGTGTATGCAAATAAGTGCAGAGCAGAGAAAAAGTAATAAGAAAGATCTGGTATGTGAAAGGAAAGCAGAATAAAGAGCAGAGGAAAGATGAAGTGCAGCAGATCAGTATACTGAGCCTAACCGGAACTGAACTTCAGCATATGTAGATGCTTCCAATCAGTTCAAGTATTGTATAACATTCTTTTGTAGACAGTGTGTCTCCTTGTAGGCAGTGTGCCTCTTTGTGAGCAGTGTGCTCAGGCAGTGAGCCCTAATTTGCAAGTGCCATTTTTGTAATTCCTTATTCTTCTAACAGAGAATAATCTTTGGGTTAATCACCCCGTGGTTTTCTCCCTTAACCGGGTTTCCATGTCAAAAATACTGTGTCATGTGTTTCTCATTTCATGGTAATGTTTGTTTGTTTGATTCAATGTTGCTTTGATTAATAAGAAAGTTCAAAAGAAGAAATAATTAAGATAACTGATTCACCCCCCCTCTCAGTTATCAACATGTATTTTGTGCGTATTTTTTATGGTGCATGTGTTGCAAGTATGAGCAGTAAGTGTTGTCATTGATGTCAACACCTAAGGTCAACATCTAAGAAAGTTATTTGGATGAGTTTAAACAAGTGTTTGATTATTCTGTCTCCTAGAATAGTGCAATGTTTTGCTCCACAGTTCCTCAGAATTGAAGACCAGAGTGTGAGATTGGGATATGATTTAGAGAAGTGTCTGAAGATGCTAAATCCTAAGTTTGGAGGTATGGAATGTTGTGTAGCAAAAGATATATTCTCCAGTTTGAAGACTGTGTATGGCAATGTGTGCAAAGTGACAGGGAGAAAATGTTTTGCTCTGCATTTCTCCACAAATTGGAATTTGGCTTTGTGGTTCTAGACTTAAGCTTATAAATTCCTTATCTATCTTCATTCTAGAGGATTTGTGATTTGGTGCTTCAGAAGACAAGTTTGTGGTGTTATACTTCAAGTGAAAGTTGTTGAGTTCAGGTGATATTTGTTGTCTTCAAATATCTCCAAGTGAGATTTGTTGCAGATGGATTTGCCGATTCTCAGGAGAATTTTTGTTGTTCATTGATGTGTTAAGATTGTGTTAAAGCATCACACAAGGTCTGCTTGTTATGTTTGTGATCAAGGAAGCATATGATCAAGAATCTTCCCAATTTATGTTGTTTGGCTGACCTGTTTAATTGTGGTGATCAAGAAGATGTTTTTGATGAATGTTTAAGTGATGTGTAGCGTTCTTGGATAGATTTAAGTCCAAACTAAGGTGTAATACATTACACCCTCATTCTTTTGTGGTGTGTGATGTTGAGGTCTAGACCTAATTGGATGTATGTATGAATGCCAACCTAAGAGATTGTTCCTATGGTTGATGAATGTAATGCCGACCTTGATGTACATTCCAAGGTTGATGAATTGTATAAATACATGTAATGAATTTGTGTTTAAGGTGTAGAAGTGTGAATATGTGAAGACAAGTGCAAAGTGGAAAAGCATAGCAGAGTAGAAGAGTTTTATTGCGCTTCAATGGAACTAAACTCAGGCATGGTGTAGATGCTATCCAATTAGTTCAAAACTATGGTAGTGAGACTTATCATTTCGGCAGTGAGCCTATATACAGTGAGCATCTTTGGACAGTGAGCCTCTAATTTTTGGTATTGCTATAACATATATATCTTTGTGGGCGATCACCCACCGTGGTTTTTCCCTTATAGGGCTTTCCACATAAAAATCTGGTGTCTCACGTGTTGATTGTGTTATTGTGTTGAGCTTCTTATTTCATGCTTTCATGGTTAAATGTGAATAACAATAAGTTTTTGATGTGTTCATAAGTGTTCAAAGTTTTAGGGACAACTGATTCAACCCCCCCTCTAAGTTGTCCAGTGCATTTCAACATCATGTGGATTATGATGAATGATGCTCTTGATTTAACTCTTGGTCTAAGTTGTGGGTGATGGTTCTAAGTTCTATTTGAATCCATGGATATGCTAATGGTTGAAGGGCGCTTATAGATGGTTCATCAATATAGGAAACAAAACATTATCTTAGGATACCAAGTCTTACACAACCCTAAAGTTGAGGATGTGAGATACTTGAATATAATAATGAATATTTTTCTTCTATATTGATTTTTCTCTTCCATAGACACAACCCAAAAATATAATGTTTCATTTTATTTTTCATCATTTACATGAGATTGGAAAAAGGATTATGAATACTAATTAATACATTTAGTCTAGGCAAGTTTCACATGGTAGAACATATGAATGTACTTTAGGGTTTTGTGATGAACATGTGCAGTGTATCAAAAATTGTCATCTTCAAGTTAAATATACTATTCTAAAATGTATGTTTCTATTTTAAAGGAGGATTTAATCATTTATCTATTTAATTGACTTTCAATCTAAAAAACATCATGAAAATAGATTTTTTTACTAATACATATGATGGCTATCCATTTGTTGATTGATTAATTGGTATTTTAAGCTTAAGAGCAATTAATGTGGCCAATAAGTAATTAGTCACAAGTGCTCAAAGGCAACTTATTTAAAAGGGTGCATTGGATCTAGCCATAACTTAGACATCTATAAGGGAAGACTTTCATTATTTTCTTGTATATGCTCAAGTGTATCTAAAGGACCAAACCTTTCCTTTTGTGGTCTAGTATAATATGGAACAACTCAAGTGCAACAAATTTGAAATAGAGGTGACTGCCTCTAGTGAATGTGATTGTTATCACTCTACCATATTTGGAAATGAAGTGGATATAAAATTGTGTAATGATAACCTCAACGAAGTAATGAAACATTGCATTAGATTAGGGGTTCCCCACACTTTATACTAGCCTACAAAATTGTCCCTTTCTTTATAAATGGATAAGGCATAATTATTAAAGAAATATGTTTTTATGCTAATGTTGTTCAAATTTATGTCAATGGTTGGTTTTGTGGGTACCTATTATAGTTTCAAACTCCATTGAGAGTGAGACTAGGAAATGAGAGAAGTACAAACTATCACAATTTTTTTCTTGGCCACATCCTAGATTGGAAACAAATATTAGTAGATGTTTAATTAAATAGAGCATAGTTAGAATGCCATTTATGATATGGGGCCAGTTGAATATGAAAATAATTATTATTTTAATAAGAAGGAGACTATTGAGATCTTAAATTAATTTTGATTAAATTTGAATGAGAATGAAGATGTTTACACTAGAGGATCTCCTCCATCACCATAGAGTGTTGTGGAGAATTTAGTTAGACAAATAATGTTAACACTCGAGAGTACTTATGTTGTATATGTTATGATATGTTGTTGGTTGGTGAAACAACTATGGAGATGCCTTGTAGTTATGAATGCCATGAAGGATGCATTTTTCAATGGCTATCAATGTCAAAATATTGCTCAACCTATAAGTATGAATTGTCCACTGATGATCCAAATTATGAAGAATAAAAATAGAGAAGAAATAGAGAAATATAGACCTAGATATTTATTTTTCACCATTTGAACTTTAAAATGTAATGGGATGTTCTTATATAGGAGATGGTATTAGTGCAGTCTTCAAGTTTTGGTAAAACATTGTATGTGGTTTCCTTTACAGTATCCAGATTTATATTAAATGGAAAATGGTTTCCTTGTATTTTAGCCAAGCTAGGTTGAAGCTAGAATTTATGTCCTAGCTAGCAAAAAATTAAGAATTATGTAATGTCTTCTTGTTTTCGCATGCATATGTGTTTTGTGTTATGGATTATGGTACTATAATAAGTATTAACATATTTTATGTAAGGTTATGTATATGAGAATAGATATTTATGATATAGGAGTTTATTTTGTTTAGAAAAATATGTGATGCAATGGATACAAACTTTGAGATGTATGGTGTAATTAGCTTTGCTAAAATAATGTCTCTCTCAATTTGAACATGGGTTTTTTTGTTGTTTACATCCAACTAAGAGATTGATGGTTTGCGTGCAAAAGTTGTATGTGAGTTCGAGGGAACAATATAAATAATTAAAACAAGGTATACACTCCATATAATTTTTTATCTACTCACATTATTAACATTACTTATCTTGGTAACATTGGTAAAATAAAGTGAAAATACTATTGGGAGAGTTTTCAAATGGTGTTTCTCCTTCCCACTATAAGTTTTCCCTTACACTCATCAAATATCCTTCCTTCATCCTCTACATCTTGTGGTGTTGACGTTGGTGGGAACATTTCACCAAATTTGCATGCATTATTTCCTAGAGTAGGAGGTGTTGGGTCTAAGTCTAGAGGTGTTGGCCTATCTTGCAGTTTGTGGTGCTAGATTCGGTGGTTCATGGGATGGCAATGTTTGTAGCTTCTCCTAAGCACGGTAGCATTGGTGGCATGAAGATTGGCCCTTTGTCCTATGTGGCAGTTACTAGTTCGAGGGCTCAAGGCCACCCTTCTTAGAGATTAAATATTTGGCCACTACCCTATGCACAATCTTCTTCGGTTGTGGTGTATTGCCAAAATATCATCGAGAATGAAGAATTTTAACTTCATCATGGGTGATTTGTAGGTTTAATAGTTTATAGCCCTCTCTTCCAAACCTACACAAATGGGTCTTGGAATCTTGGAAGCCTCTTGTGGAGGGAAAGATTGAGATCTTTGCTTGTGCAAAGAGCTTTTCATTATGACATTTGTAACCTCTAAAGAGAGAGACCTAGTGTTTGATGTTAGGGTTTGGTTGTGGGGTGTGCACTCCCTTTCGATCAAACCATGGTCTATCTCCTTCAATCCACTCACTGAACCTCTCAACATAAGACCAATATGGGTTAGGCTCCCAAATCTTCCTCTCCAATTCTAGGAAGATTCCTACTACAAGGCCATTGGTAATGAAATTGGGTACTTGTTGAAGGTTGATTCCACTAGACTTCATTCATGAGACACTCTATGTTTACCTAGATTTTGGTGGATATTGTTATCTCCAAACATCTTCATAGAGATATAAACTGATGGAGGGGGAAAGGCCTTGGACGCAATAGATTGATTATGAGGTCATCCCCTTTACATGTAGATGATGTTTCTCTCTAATTAGTCACATGGCCTCTGATTGTCCCCACTCTCATCGTAAGGGTGTGGCTACATGGTGGAAGAATGCCCTCAATGATCACTTGACTATCAACACTTCTAACTCTCTAGTGAATGATTCTTCTCAGGATATTGAGTCCTCTCCTATTGTTCCTCCTATGGTGAGTCACCATCCCATGGGGTTTACCCTTGTGGTAGGTGTAGATTTAGCGAGACCCTTGACTCTTCTCAAGTGCTCTTCTTTAAACAGGGCTCAGTATGCCCCTTTATCAGGTGTTGCCCCCACATGGTGGGCAGTGTGGAGATCCCTGCTCTAGTTTCATCTTCAAGTCTCCTTGCTTCTGGGATATGTCTATCCCCCTCTCTATGCGACCTATTTATGGTGGAGGCATCAACTAAGTATTCCCTTCTATCTCCTTGGTTTGAGGATTTGGATTTGGGGTTATCTTGGACAATTGTATAGAGAAGAAAGAAAGTCCCCCCAAAATTAGTTTCTATTTCACACCCTCAAATCAAGGGTGTTAGGTTTGCTAGATCGGGATCAAGCATTGTGTAGCTTTCTAATCCTTGGGTGTTGAGTATTTTGCTATGTTGTTTTTGTTGTGTTGCAGCGAGGCTACCATTTTGAGTTGTGTTGTTTGTCCCATATCTCATGGTACTCATACTATCTACCTTTTGGCTACTTTGTTGTAAAAGGGTTCGGGCCCTTTCAAAAACCCATTTTTATCAATATCAAAAACATTACTTAGCTTAGCTTTATTAGAGAAAGAATCAATGAGTAACTCAGCTTTGTCAAAGCTTGCAAGGATCATGAGATTTGGTGAAAGGAATATGCCTATTTATAGATATAATACAATTGTCTACAAATCAAAATGATGAATATGGCATAATAAACTAACATTGTAGAGAGATAATTTATTTATAATATTCTTTAATATCAAATTTGCTACAACATAGACCAACAAAAACCAATGCCACTCATGAAGTGTGAAGGTGTTGATCATCAAATCAAACTTGGAGTAGATTATGTTGAAGAAAGTGAAAACCATGATCACAAATTGCTCTTATGGACTCAACTTGAATATCATAATTGAGATCAAAAGGAGTCAAAGATAGATTGCAGTTATCTCAAAATATGTCAAAAGGTATATAGTTTAATTATTGTGTCAACATAATTTCACATTTTTAGAATTTGTAATTCATGTTTCCATTGGTTCTAATGATTTACTTTGTCTAGCTAAGGGAGTCACACATATTCAAGGGACATGTGGAGTCTATTGTGAAACTGAAGGGTCGAGATATTGAAACAAGCCAATAAGCTTGTTTTATGTACAAATCAATGGATTAGAGTGTTTATCTTTAATATTCTATAATCTAGAAAAATGGAGTATGCATGATGTTTACCTAAAACATTTACAACCATGTAGCATATGTAGAAACATAATAACTATGCATTTTTTGGCTCTTAGGACACTATTGATTATCTTTTGTAGATTGAATCATCAATTGATAATTTGGCTTTTGGATTAATACATGTTATCTTTTTGGCATGTTAATACTTTGTTAATATGTAAATTTACTTTAAAAATCTTATGAGCCCTTTTGTTAATATGCAATTTATTTTGAGAATATTTTAACACCTAAATATTTATGTTGGTGAATATGTATGAATACAAAAATATAAAGCAACTTTTCTTTCTCAAAAGCATTATAATCATAATTGGAAATGCTTGATGAAGCATTCATTTCTCAAGTTAGAATCATTAAACTATTAACAATACCTAAATGTGTATCAAATGGCTAATAGGCATGAATGTTTACAACCCTATTAGCTTGCCCAACAAAGCTATAAATGTTAGTGCCTATGAACCATTTGGTAACAGCTTTAGGTACTATTACTAGTTTAGTGATATTTGACAATATTTAAGTGCATTAAGAGAATAAATAAATTTAGGAAGTAGAAACCATTGAGACTAATGTGTTGGTAGGTTAGTGATAGGTCGGTCCTAGTCATCCCACCAGCATTCAACTTCTCCTTATCACTATGGCAGATGAGCTCTCTTAGATGGCCTGATAGTGGCAAATTCCCATCCCTTGTCCTATCAATTTCTCCTCCTATGGTTGTTTGCCAACCTCCTAGGGAAGTGCAAACTAATGAAGAGCATGTTCCTAATGGTTCTCTTATTGGTTGAGAGCCCAATCTTGATGGTTAGGATAATTAGGATGTGTAGAAACCAAATGATCATGACTCCCCTTCTACTACGAGCTCTATAACTCTTGTTGCTTACAACTTTATTTTTCTCTTTAGATGTGTTATTCAAGGCTCTACCTTGCTTAGACTTTGAGGTGTGACATTTTTCCACCCACTTTTTTTTTATGATATAGTGTATTTTAAAAAACTTTTATGGTTTCAATATAAATACCTATTTCATAAAAAAGGCATAAAATAAATTTGAGAAAGAGAAAAATGTTTTAAGTATTAGAAGGATTCAACATGATGAAGTATTCATTTTGGATTTAAGGTAGGGCATAAAATCAAATAGTAAGTGTAAGAAATGCTCATATATGAGCTTTAATATAATAGTTTTATTTTGTTTGGGCCATTAAAATTAAAAATTTTTAATTTATCATATTTTGTCAACTATAATGAATAAAAGGTTAAAAATTTAATAATATTTTGTAAATTAATAATTTATGAAAATTTTAATGTAAATTTATAATTTACAAAAATAAAAAAGTATTTATAATATATTTGATTAATTTTTAATAATGTTTTTATTATATTTTTTTTAATTCAGTTATAATTTTCTATAAAAATATAACTTGAATTAGAAACTAGCATAGATATTTTAAATACATCTATCTTAAAAATGCCCCAAATATTAGTTTTGAGTTTTGTTTTACTTAAGAGTTATTTAATTTACTTAAAAATTATTTTATTTTACTTTAGAACTATTTAAGAATTATTTTATTCTATTTATATTGTGTTATTTTTATTTACGTAAGAGTTATTTTATAGTTTTAATTTTTTTTAAATACTAGATGTATTTTGGATTTTATATATAGGGTATAGATCTTTGAGAATAATTCTTGGAACTTAATATTTTTTATCATTAATTTTTAATTGATAATAATTGTAATTTAGACATAATTTTTCATCACATCAATCTTTCCTTATATACTCAAATTAAAATATGTTTTTCCATTGAAACAAGGATATGGATGTAAAGAATTAGCCCCACCAGTCACCTATTTTTTTAGAATTCTTTTGACATGGTTTGGTATTTTCTAAATGTCCCAAATATATATCATTTTTTTTTGTTAATATTGAAAAATGCATAATTTAAAAAAAAAAAAAAAAAACCCAGGGGAAAAAATTTTATTCAAACCAAAACAAGATACAAGGCAAGAGCCACAGGCTCAATAGAGAGGAGAACAGCCAACAAACCAAACAACAACACTACATAGTCCTGTCTTCCAATAAAAATCTCTCCAAAATCCCCAGATAATCAGAAGGTAACTCATTCCTACCACTGATATCCCAACCATCCCCTTTCTCCGAGGCCCACTTCGCCAAGTAGTCAGCCACGTTGTTCCATTCTCTAGGAATGTGACAGAAAGAGACAGATTCCAAGGAACTACATACACTTAAAATCTGTCTGACCATCGAAGCTAAATGCCAACTAACACCATCCAATCTCTGGTTGTTCAACATATCCACAACAATCTGAGAGTCAGACTCAGATAATCCTCCTCCAGCCAAGAGAGCAACCCCGCTCAACAGCAATCTTAATAGCAAGGGCCTCCATCAGGTTATTAGAGTAATGCCCTTTGTAGACAGAGAAGCAAAAAACATCCCCATCTTTACTTCTACCAATACCCCCAATACCAGCATGCCCAGGATTCCCATGAGAAGATCCATCAGTATTAATCTTCAGGACTCCATCTGGAGGAGGTGCCCACTTCCCATCACGACAGACCTGTTTCTTGACACGACGGGGCATAATACCAGTACTGCAACCCCTACAATTAACACCCAGGATCAGATCCCGCACAACCGCAACATCCCCAGGGTCAATACTTTCAGACATATCACATTTGGCAGAAATAGTCTCCTGAAACCTATTGATAATCTTCGTCCACACTTGACCAGTATCCAATCTGGAATCACAAAAAACTCTATGGTTCCTTTCCAACCAAAGGTTCCAAAGAATGAAAATAGGCCCAATGAACCAGGCCACCTGAAGAAAAGGGGTCTTCGCAGGAGGCCTACCCAAGCTCTCCCAAAACTCAATAAGAGAGGAAGTATGAATGCACCCATGATGCCAAGCCTCCCACCATCTGTGCCAAATCTCACGAGAAAAGGGGCAGTGAAAGAACAAGTGGGAAGAACATTCTTCATTGCACAAACAAAGAAAACACATGGAAGGTCCCTGAAACCCCCGTTTACGAAGATTCTCCCAAGTGAGACATTTCCTCTGGGCAACCAACCATAAAAAGAAGTTACACTTGGGCCAAGAAAAGTTGTTCCAAACCTTCCTCCACCAGGGCACCTCAGCAGGACCATGTAAATTCCTATCCAGCACAGCATAACCTTTTTCAACAGTATACTTCCCTTTTGGGCTAGGACTCCAAGCCAACTTGTCCCTCTCATTCAGAGAGCTGCAAAGCCTGCCCTCCAAGACCTTACACAAAGCGGCACGATCCTCATCAGAGCCACCCACAGGCCACTCTTGCGGATCCTTCTAGCAAGACACCTCCAGTTGACCAATACGCTTAACTGTTTTAAAATGCTCCACCTTAGTCCAACCAGCATCAGAGAACATCTGGCAAAGAGGCAGAAGCTGAGGGAGACTAGACAGAATGGGAGGGTGACCATCCCAAGAGTCCAGCCAAAAAAGAGCATCAGAGCCATTATTATAGATCCAGAAGAGACCATTCTGAACAAGCTGAGCTCCCTTCTTAAGAGTATCCCAAATGCAAGAACCTTTGCCCAACAAAGCAATCCGCGGCACATCCCTGCTCTCAACCCTAGGAACATACTTGCAAGCAAGAATCTTGGCCCAATCCTGATCCTGGTTGTTGCACCATCTCCAGTACAGCTTAGCCGCCAAAGTCGTAACCACAAGAGCCACAGACCTAAGGCCAAGGCCCCCAGCATGCTTCAGCCTACAGACAGACTCCCACTTGACTAAACTCCATTTCAAGGAAAGAAGGTTACCCGACCAAAGGAATTGCCGGGAAAGAGCATCAAAATCCCTCACAAAGGAGGCAGGAGGAATCTACACACAACACCTATAAATAGGAAGAGACTGCACCACAGCTTTTAGGAGAAGCACTCTACCAGTAGAAGAGAGCCATCTGTAAGTCCAATGACTAACCTTACTCCGGAACTTATCCAAAATCCCCTACCAAAAATCTCTACGTTGACGTCCCAGAGCCAAAGGAATCCCCAAGTACATCAGGGGAAGAGAGCCAATTTGGAATCTAAGAATCCTGGCAATCCTGTTCTAAATGAGGCGAGGAGTATTAAAGAAATAAATGGAAGATTTATCATCATTAATACTCTGACCAGAAGCTCTCAAGTAGATGTCTAAAGTTCTCCTGAAGTTCACCACCTCACTAATTCTAGCCAAGCCCATTAGACTAGTATCATCCACAAATTGAAGGTGAGAACAGGGAGGGAGATCATTGTTCCAGCTCCAACCGTGAAGAAGACCCAACCGCACCTGAGATTTAATAAATCTACCAAGACCCTCTTCCATGATAATGAAAAGATACGGCGATAGAGGGTCCCCTTGCCGAAGTCCCCGAGAAGCACTGAACCAATCTGAAGAATCCCCATTAATGAGAACAGAGAAGGAGGACGAGGTCACACAACTGAGAACCCAGCTCACCCATTCCTCTTTAAAGCCAAAGGCCAAGAGGATATTCTGAAGGAACTCCCAGCTCACCTGATCGTAAGCTTTAGCCATGTCAAGCTTAATGAACATCGCCTTCTCCTTAGAGGAAGCCATAGAGTGAATAACCTTCGTAGCCATCACGACACCATCCAAGATTTGTCTCCCTTCCACAAAACCTCCCTACTCAGCAGAAATCAAAGCACCAAGGAGGGGTTTGAGTCTCTCAGCAATCAACTTAGTTATGATCTTGTAGACAACATTGCATAAAGCAATAGGCCTAAACTGATCCATCCGATTAGCCCCCTCCTTAGGTATGAGAGCCAGAAAAGTAGAATTCAAAGACTTAAGCATTTGTTTGTTCCTAAGAGATTCCTGAACCACCTCAAGGAGATCAGACTTTATTATTTCCCAAAATTCCTGGAAGAACTCAATCGGAAACCCATCTGGGCCAGGAGCTTTGCCTTTTTTCATACTAAACACAACTTTCTCTAATTCAGGTAACAAGATTGGACACAGAAGAGCCCCATTCATCTCATCCGAGACCAAGCAAGGAATACAATCCAAGATAGCCCTCTCCTCAGATCTAGCAGCAACATCCTCCCTAGAAAAAGATTAGAAAAATAGTTGACAGCTTCCCTGGAAATTTCACCACAGGACGAGAGTTGAGTCCCATCACTCGAGACAAGAGTGGAAATAGAGTTCCCCTGCCTACGGGCCTTAACTGAGTTATGAAAAAAAGCTGTGTTCCTGTCCCCCTCCTGAAGCCAATTAATACGGGATTTTTGCTTCTAGAAAATCTCCTCTCGAAGCTCCCACTCTTCTAAGCCCTTGAGGGCCAAGGACTCAGCATTCAAAAGGTCAGAGGATAGCCCATGGTCACGAATCTATCGAGTGACACTATCCAGCTTGGATTGAGCAGCAAGCTTCTGAGCATGCAGGTTCCCAAAACATTGATAATTCCACCTCTTAAGCCTATACTTCACATGTTGAAGCCAATTACTAAAAGTGTACATGGCCCTCCCATGGGCAGGAAGCCCTTCGTACCACCAATCCAGCACAAGATCCCGAAGAGATTGATCCCGTAACCACATCAATTGAAATTTGAAAGAAGGATTTTTAGTGACCCCATAAGAGGAGACACAGAGTTTGATAGGCCAGTGATCAGATCCCCTCCAATCCAGGATTTCAGAACTGGTAGTCCACCTGCTGCTCATCCAATAATAGGAAACCAGAAATCTATCTAGCCGTTCTGAGATAGCCTCATCACCCCACCTCCTGTTATTCCAACTAAAAACTCCATTGATTGGCTTCACATCAACAAGGTTAAGGAAACCAATATTATCTCTGAGCAAAACAGAAGAAGGATCAAGCCTGGCTAACCCTCCTCATTTTTCATCCATACTAATGACAACATTAAAGTCACCAGCCAACATCCATGGGAGAAACGGTTCCAGAGAACGGACAAAATTGATATGATCGCAAAGATGTGTCTTACCTGGAAGATCAGTAGGAGCATAAATATTGGAGAAAAGACATCTTTCGCTAGTGTCAAAAATGGAGGCAACCATAGAGATGGAAGACTGACTAGAAACCCACCATAAGGGGGAAACTTTCCTCGGGTTCCAGAAGCAAGCCACCCCCCCAGAACTGCCCAACGCCCCCACCCCCTGCCAGTAGCCTTGGGGCCAGATATGCAGAGCACAATTATTCAAACCATCCACTGTAAGCTTGGTTTCCTGTATAAAGACCACATCCGGAGCCTGAGACTTGATTAATCTGCGAACAGCCTTTTGTCTAGGGATGCTATTCAACCCCCTTACATTCCAAGATAAAACTATCATTTAGGGGGGTGGGAGAAGTGGGAATCAATGGGTTTCACAGACCCGGACTCAACCAAAGTATCACCCATAATCTTAACCTTCTCTTGATCAGTGTTCCTTCCACTCCTTGACTGTTTATCTAGAGGCCCCTTTTTAAAAGATTTTTGATGCAAACCTAAGGCAGGAGGAGCCTTAGCACCCTTCACAGGATCCGCGGATCCCTTCGTAACTTGGGGACAAGGAGCCGAACCAGCAGTACCCACCAGAATTTGTGACTCCTGGATGATAGGGAGGTATCGGGCAATAGCTTACAAAACAGGGTGAACAACCCATTTTAAAACCCTCCAACCTAGGGTTTAGCTTAGTCTCCTCTGAATACCCTCTTCTATGTTCAAACAATGCCAAAATACATACTTTCTTTACTATCGGCAAGACATACATTATTGTCTCCTCGAAATATACTTTCCCTCACTTATCGGCTTGACCTTAAGCTATCGGTCACTTTCCATATTCTTCCACCGATATGTCATCTTACTCCGATGAGCGGCTTCTCTTGTGTGCCCATCAGCCAGACCGACTTCGTCAGTCGCTAGGCGTCAAGTCTCCCCGACCGCATCACTCGTGCCGATGAGTCTAACAATCCCTTCCATCGATAAGACGTTCACCATCGGTGTAACCTTTTCCTTGTTCGCCGAACTACAAACTCACACCGATATGCCTTCCTCTTTTGCCGAGACCTTCTGAATTTCTTCCTGACGAACAATCCACTCGCTTTCGCCAAGACTTCCTTTTTCGACATAACATTTGCTCCTCCCGCCGATAATGCTTCTCTCACCGATGTTGTTTCATTTTTTTATTGCCTATCGGCAAGACTTCTTCTATCGGCCTGCCCAAAAACGCCTCCGCCGATCCCCATCTTCTCTCTGATGCATGTAGTCCATCGTTATGACTCAGGCCGTCGGTGAAAGTTTTACCTCGCCTTCCGATATGTAACCTCACGCCAAAATCCACATCTCCATCGCCAAAGCATGTATTATCGGCCACACATTCTTCTTGTCTTCCGATAACGAATGTCACACCGAAGCCTCATATCTACCTTGCTATCGGCGAGACCTCGTGCTATTGGTAGACTTCACATTTGTTCCGCCGATATCATCGGTCATGCCGATGTTCTTTTACTTCACATACACATTAACAGACTTGCGATAACCAGTCAACACTCCTGCCGATACGCCGATAGCATATAGGTACTTTTCTGCGATCACTTCTATAGATCTCGTGAGGCTTTCTTTCCGATGGGTTCTAACTGTCTTCCACAATGCCGTGGCCATTCTCTGCAACTATACACACATATTTCTAAACTAATACAGAAAAGCAAAACAACACAGAACAACAGAGAGGAGAAATTAAAAACAGATTGGCATTCCACTGGTCTCGACCAGTGGAATGAATCAAAACTTGATTGCTCTACAAAACATTAAATTTTATTTCTCTTTCTGAGATTACACGCTTCTCTGTTGCTCCTCTTTTTCTCTTTCCTCCCTTCCTGCTTTAACAAACAGGGACTGCCTATTTTAAAGGCTCACTTCTTGGCAGTTACACATGGTGGAATCTCAATCGATTCGTCACCTCTGCCATTTGTTACACGACAGTTACAACTCGGACAGTTACAACTACTTCTTGCCAGCTATGCCAAATCGGCTCACAACATGGGACTATCTAGGGGACACATTTGTCCAAATCAAAACAATTGGTGCTAGGCCTTACAATAATTAAAATGATAATAGGGGGCTTCTTGACGGTAATGGGGTGCTCCTGCACCATACTTCCAGACTTGAAAATTTTCCATGTCCCATGGAAATGCTCGGTGAGAACTGCAACAACTCTGTTCTCTTGGTGTCTTCAAACTTGATGTCTCTGCTACTTGTACCATTCAATGGTGACTCCTCTCAACGGAGTTTAACTGGCTGCTCCTCTAGATGCTGCTATAAGTCCAACCTCAATGCTGCACCAACACTTCTGTCCCTCACCTGGGAGTCCTCTCTTGCCTCTCTCCCCAGGACTTTTGGCGACACTCACTGGACCTCTTTCTCAGGCCCTTGAACCATCTCCTGTGGTTCCATGACAGATCTCTTATCTGTCTGCTTGCAGCTTGTGGACATGCATCTGCAACCACAAATATTAGCAAAACCAAAACACCAATCTCTCACTTAGATTCCCAGAGCTTTCGCTAGCTTTGATACTAATTTGATAAGGAGGTATCGGGCAATAGCTTACAAAACAGGGTGAACAACCCATTTTAAAACCCTCCAACCTAGGGTTTAGCTTAGTCTCCTCTGAATACCCTCTTCTATGTTCAAACAATGCCAAAATACATACTTTCTTTACTATCGGCAAGACATACATTATTGTCTCCTTGAAATATACTTTCCCTCACTTATCGGCTTGACCTTACGCTATCGGTCACTTTCCATATTCTTCCGCCGATATGTCATCTTACTCCGATGAGCGGCTTCTCTTGTGTGCCCATCGGCCAGACAGACTTCGTCGGTCGCTAGGCGTCAAGTCTCCCCGACCGCATCACTCGTGCTGATGAGTCTAACAATCCCTTCCATCGATAAGACGTTCACCATCAGTGTAACCTTTTCCTTGTTCGCCGAACTACAAACTCACACCGATATGCCTTCCTCTTTTGCCGAGACCTTCTGAATTTCTTCCCGATGAACGATCCACTCGCTTTCGCCAAGACTTCCTTTTTCGACATAACATTTGCTCCTCCGGCCGATAATGCTTCTCTCACCGATGTTGTTTCGTTTTTTTATTGCCTATCGGCAAGACTTCTTCTATCAGCCTGCCCAAAAACGCCTCCGCCGATCCCCATCTTCTCTCCGATGCATGTAGTCCATCGTTATGACTCAGGCCGTCGGTGAAAGTTTTACCTCGCCTTCCGATATGTAACCTCATGCCGAAATCCACATCTCCATCGCCAAAGCATGTATTATCGGCCACACATTCTTCTTGTCTTCCGATAACGAATGTCACACCGAAGCCTCATATCTACCTTGCTATCGGCGAGACCTCGTGCTATCGGTAGACTTCACATTTGTTCCACCGATATCATCGGTCATGCCGATGTTCTTTTACTTCACATACACATTAACAGACTTGCGATAACCAGTCAACACTCCTGCCGATACACCGATAGCATACAGGTACTTCTTTTCTGCGATCACTTCTATAGATCTCGTGAGGCTTTCTTTCCGATGGGTTCTAACTGTCTTCCACAATGTCGTGGCCATTCTCTACAACTATACACACACATATTTCTAAACTAATACAGAAAAGCAAAACAGCACAGAACAACAGAGAGGAGAAATTAAAAACAGACTGGCATTCCACTGGTCTCGACCGAGGTCTCGACCAGTGGAATGAATCAAAACTCGATTGCTCTACAAAACACTAAATTTTATTTCTCTTTCTGAGATTACACGCTTCTCTGTTGCTCCTCTTTTTCTCTTTCCTCCCTTCCTACTTTAACAAACAGGGACTGCCTATTTTAAAGGCTCACTTCTTGGCAGTTACACACGGTGGAATCTCAATCGATTCGTCACCTCTGCCATTTGTTACACGACAGTTACAACTCGGACAATTACAACTACTTCTTGCCAGCTATACCAAATCGGCTCACAACATGGGACTATCTAGGGGACACATTTGTCCAAATCAAAACAATTGGCGCTAGGCCTTACAATAATTAAAATGATAATAGGGGGCTTCTTGACGGTAATGGGGTGCTCCTGCACCACTGGAGGCCACCAATATTCTGAACTTGAGGAGGAAGTCCAAACCCAGCTGACAAGCCTGTTGAACCCCTGACGATAAAATCAGCTCCTCCTTCTTTGCATCCACCTCCTGAATCTCTGCCTGACCCTTAACCCCAGAAGAAAGCTCAACTGGAATACCATTTTCTTGGACTACGCTATCAAGAACCTCAAACCTATTAAATGTGCCATCATTCTGTCTATCCATCCAGGATCTCTTCTTGCCTTTGCCTTTATTCCGGGAATTAACCGGGATAAATCCCTCATCAACAGGCCCATCCTAGGAGGTCCAGAGGTAGACATGGGGGAAGATTTCAATCTGGGACATCTGCGGTGTAGATGACCATACTCATGGCAAATTTTGCATCTGAATGGTAGGGTTTCGTAATCTAGCTGTTGGATCCAGGAGGAAGAACCCATGCAAATTTCCATAGAGTCTGGTAATGGATTATTCAAATCAACTTCGACACAAATACGAGCAAAAGAAATTACCTTACGATCTTGAGTTTGTGAAGCCGATCCAACAGGTTTCCCAAGAAGCAGAGAGATTGAATGGAGGATATCTTCCCTCCAGAATTCCAATGAAAGCCTCGGCAAGCGAACCCACACAGGGACCCGCGAAGGGATCTCTTCAGCAGAGTTGAAGCCCATATGCCAAGGCTTGATGAAGAGCCCAACCTGGTTAAAGAAATAAGGGCCACCTTCAAAAGCCTTATGCCTGTCCGACATGCTTGAAAAAATAACCAGGAAATAGTTATTAGCCGCTAAAAGAATCTCCATATCTCCTTCAGGGTTCCAAACCCGACGTGCCCAGGATTCCAACACAGGAAGAGAAAGACGAAGGCCCAAAAATTTGCAAATAAGAGCATGCTTGCACCAGCAATCAACATCCTCTAAAACCTGCTCAGGTTGAATAACCAAAACCAGTCTATCTTTCGATCTGTCCAAACATCCATTTACTTTTTTAATTCGAAATGACCCTTTTGATGAGGAGGTACCCTCTCCAGAAAGAGGAAACTCAGTTCAATCCTTGTTACTGGCATGCATCAGAGAGGATGGATCTACCATCTCCAAATCCAGGGAAGAAGTAAGACCTTGATTCTCCATGGCTAAAAAAGCCCAAGCACCAGACAGAAGAGGGAAGGAGGCAAGGCAGTCGGCCCAAATGCCCCAACTGCCACGCAGCCCCTGTCCAAGCAACCCACGCACCAGACAGCGGCCAGAACAACGCCCAGCCACGAAGAGGAGGAGACCAAACCCCTGCCCAAACCCCTCCAGACCCCTGCAACCACAGAAAGACTCCCCCCGCGAGCACAAAAAGGCCACCAACGCACGCAGAAGCCAAAAACTAAGCCAGCTACGGCACGCGGGCCCTAGCTCGCACCAGAGCTCCGCAAAACGCCATCTCCATTATCTTTTGCCTTCTCGAAAAATGCATTATTACATTTAATTTACAAGGAGAATTCAGTGCTCAAGAGAGCCGCTGAAGAAAGAACTAACAAACTGAATCAAAACAAACAGCAGCTAGCTAGAAGGCAGCAAAAGCCATAATACAAAATCCATTAAGTACAAACACTCCAACCATAAAATATTTATGAAAACAATAAAATATCTTATTAAAAAAAATTTAATCACTTATATTTTTTGAAAGTTAAAATTAAAAATTATTTACATATAAAAATAAGTTTTTTTAATGTCGCTAGATATTATTATTTGTGATGCGACTCTTACGTCACCCTTAACATCAAGATGGACGTCAGCATTATTAAAATAGATGTCAGCATATTTAATGCCGTGCAAAGGTTAGTCAAGATGATTAATGTTAGTGACTGGGAGATTGTACAGGTAAGTGGGTAAATAAATGAAAAATAATTAAGAGTCGTTTTGCATAGACTATGTGTAAATATAAATATAAATCAATTCAATTTCCGTCTCTGATAGACTGAAATCATAAATTCTTTATAATTTCTGTTACTTTTCATATTTCTGAGAAAAAATTTGATTAGCAAGCATGGCATCCGAAGGGCATGGCAAAACAGTTTCAGAATCACAAATTTCCGGGCTGAGAGAGATCTTCCGGCGATTCGATCGCGACTCCGACGGCAGCCTAACGGTGCCGGAGCTCGGCGCGTTTCTAAGGTCTCTGGGGCTGAAGCCAAGCGGCGAACAGCTGGCCTCACTACTTGCCAACGTGGACGCCAACGGCAACGGCCTCATCGAATTTGCTGAGCTACTCAGCATCGTAGCCCCTGACGTGGCAGCCAACGTGGAGATCTGCAACAACCAGGAGAATTTGCTCCAGTTTTTCCAAGCCTTCGACAAGGACGGCAACGGCTATATAACGGCGGTTGAGCTGGTGCACTTCATGGCGAAGCTCGGCCACGCGCTCTCATTGAGAGAAGTGACGGAATTGAGAACGAAGGCCGACGCCGACAACGACGGGAAAATTAGCTTCGCCGAGTTTGCAACCGCCGTTACGTCTGAGTTTGCAGATTTGCTTAAGCTTTTCCGCGCCTTCGACAAGGACGGCAACGGCTATGTAACCACAGTTGAGTTGGTGCATTTCATGGCTAAGCGTGGCCGTGCTCTCTCGTTGAGGGAGTTGATGGAGTTGATAAAGAAGGCCGATGGTGACGGCGACGGGAAAATCAGCTTTTCTGAGTTTGCAGCTAACGTTACGTCTGAGTCTGAGGATTTGCCTAAGTTTTTCGAGGGTTTTGACAAGGATAACAGTGGCTACGTAACGGTGGTTGAGCTGGCTCACTCCATGGCTAAGCTCTTGGCCACTCGCTCTCGTTGAGAGAAGTAATGGAGCTGATAATAAGGCTGAGTTTGTCTGCAGATTTTCTAGAGCTTTTCTGTAAAGATGGTGGTTAAGCTGGAAAACTCCATGGCTAAGCTCGACCATGTACTCTTGTGGAGGGAACTAATGGATTTGATAACAAAAATTAGAAATATTAGATTTTAGTTTTGGGAGTGTTGGTAGACATAGGCATTATTTGGCTTCTTATTACATTCATGTCATGGGAGTTGTGTTATGTAGTTCAAAGAGTTGTGAAGTTTAATATTGTTGGGTCGTTCGTGGATCCATGTCATGGGAGTTGTGTTATATGTAGTTCATAGAGTCGTAAAGTTAATATTGTTGGGTCATTCATGGATTCATGCCATGGGAGTTGTGTTGTTTGTAGTTTACAAAGTCGTAAAGTTAAATACTGTTGGGTCATTCATGGATTCATGTTATGGGAGTTGGGTTATTTGTAGTTCATAGAGTCGTAAAGTTAAATAGTGTTGGGTCATTCATGGCTTCATGTCAGAGGAGTTGTGTTATTTGTAGTTCATTGAGTCGTAAAGTTAAATACTGTTCGGTCATTCATGGATTTATGGATTCATGTCAGCAATGTTGTAAACTTTAATTTTAATGAAGATATGAAGCAGATTGAGAAGTAGGAGACTCCGCCTCGGAATGAGAATATGGTTGGACCCATGACCTAGACGCCTCGCTTATGCCGGTTCATAAACGGAGATGTTGACCGATACCTATAAGTACAAATTTGAGCTTTGCATGATACATCTTTATTACTCATAAATATTACATAAATTTTATGATGCACTTACTAGTGGTTCATTTCATTCAATTATAATATTTTGCGATTGCCTTCAGTGCTTTATATGATTTATCTTCTAGTGATTCCATTGTAGTTTATGGTGATCCTTAATTCATTATTTCATATGCATGTATTTTCTAGTTGATAGAATTATATTCTTTACATATGCACTTGAGTCTATAGAAAACAAATAGTAGAAGAGCACATATAAACATACAATCATACAAATTATGAGCCAATATAAGAAAAATCATATAAAAGTCTATCAAATGTTCAGAACATGAGTATGATAATAGAACTACCAAATACATCTCATATTGAAGATGCCAACCTCAAAAGCCCTTCTCTTGTTTGACTCCTAATAGTTCTAGTCCTATTGGGAGAGCATGCATTTGGCTTTTTCTTGTGCTAGCTCTCCTTGTAACTTGTCTCTCTTAGTTTGCATGGTATCTAATGCTACTCATGCAATGTCTCTCTCCACATGTAGCCTTTCCTTATCTTCTTATGTTTTATATCTCTCTAGTTGCAACACCTCAATCTCTACCTCGTCTATCCTCTCAATCTACTCTATGGCAACCTCAATTATAGTTACCCTATAAGCTACTTGAGTTTGACTCATTAGATCAAATAATTGAGCAAAATGACATGCATGTTAGTGATCTCTCTATCCAATTAGCTAGCACTACTAGTACATTATGAGTCAAGTGCTCTGTTGTGGCTAAGATGAGCCCTACCCAATCAACTATTATACTTGCACATCACATATATTATACATGTTAGACCTTTTATGTACACTCTCACAACATAGCTACTTTGAGTTGTATTCCATACTCACATTATCAATCTATGAGTCATCATTAAACTAATAATTTGTCATAGTGGTACCACATCTAGTGGGGCATCCTTCTCTCCCATGTCCATGGATCCCTCCTCTCACTTAGACTAGAGTGGCTTAGCTCCTACTCCTCTAACCTTCTCCATCCTCTAGTGGATATAGCAGTAGAGGTAGGCTCTCTACCAATACACTCTATATGTATTGGTCACTCCTATATCATCTCCCTTAGCCATATCCATGGTCTCATCCTCCTCATTGTCATATGTTAGTGCATATGTGGCAAATAATGGAATATCTATCTCTCCCAACCTATATGGTGATTTTTGATGTATCCTATAGATGGATGGATTAAGCATCATGTCTTGCTAAAGTCTATACTATTGCATGACTATCTCATGTAATAGAATCTCTTTGCATGACTATGAATGTATTTTGTAGTACCACAAAAATCTTCTAATTATTCTTAGTTGTCACCTATAATTTAGGATTATCACTAGGTTCCTATACTACCTCCATGTGATTTCTCTAAGTGCTATTTTATCAAAGGTCCTCCTCCAACTTAGTAGGGTCCTAACCTCTCTCCATCAATCCATCATTTGATTTATAAACAAGGAGGATAATCTTCACATTGTCATTAGAAATAGATATGCAATAAAATGGCCCCAAGAAACCCTCAATACACACTATACACCACTTCTAGTATGGTTGTTAAATAAACATAACATTAGTGTATATCAAAGTAACATAGATTATCTTAATAAATTGAAATAACAGATAAGACTCATGCATAGGTTTTGGTAATGTTGGTAGACATAGGCATTATTTGGCTTCTTATTACATTCATGTCATGGGAGTTGTGTTATGTAGTTCATAGAGTTGTGAAGTTAAGTATTGTTGGGTCGTTCATGGATCCATGTCATGGGAGTTGTGTTATATGTAGTTCATAGAGTTGTAAAGTTAAATACTGTTGGGTCATTCATGGATTCATGCCATGGGAGTTGTGTTGTTTGTACTTTACAAACTTGTAAAGTTAAATACTATTGGGTCATTCATGGATTCATGTTATGGGAGTTGGGTTATTTGTAGTTCATAGAGTCATAAAGTTAAATAGTGTTGGGTCATTCATGGCTTCATGTCATAGGAGTTGTGTTATTTATAGTTCATAGAGTCGTAAAGTTAAATAGTGTTAGGTCATTCATGGCTTCATGTCATGGGGGTTGTGTTATTTGTAGTTCATTGAGTCATAAAGTTAAATATTGTTGGGTCATTCATGGATTTATGGACTCATGCCAGCAATGTTGTAAACTTTAATTTTAATAATAAGCAATGTTACATAGGTTTAGTCAACAATGAAATGGTTGATGTGCCTAAAATTATTATTACACAAAATAAACCAACAAAAGAGATAGTTATACAAGAGGAAAAGAAACAAGAAGCACCTAAGAAATAAGATCCTCTAAATATTAATATTGTTTTATTTGGTGAGAAATGGTGTACATTAGATTTCACACCTTGTGGTGTTGGAGAGTATAAGTTTGATTCTAAGGCTTATAATATGCCTTCACTTTACATACTAATATTGCTTTATTTGGTGAGAATTGAGGTACATTAGATTTTACACCTTGTGTTGTTGGAAAGTATAAGTTTGATCCTAAGGCTTATAATATGCCTTCACTTTACATACCAATATTGCTTTATTTGGTGAGAATTGACCTGTACATTAGATTTTACACCTTATGGTGTTGGAGAGTAGAAGTTTGATCCTAAGTCTTATAATATGCCTTCACTTTACATACTAATATTGCTTTATTTGGTGAGAATTGGTGTACATTAGATTTTACATCTTGTGGTGTTGGACTGTATAAGTTTGATCCTAAGGCTTATAATATGCCTTCACTTTACATACTAATATTGCTAATATTTGGTGAGAATTGGGGTACAATAGATTTTGGACCTTGTGGCGTTGGAGAGTATAAGTTTGATCCTAAGGCTTATAATATGCCTTCACTTTACATGCTAATATTGCTTTATTTGGTGAGAATTGGGATACATTATATTTGACACCTTGTGGTGTTGGAGAGTATAAGTTTGATCCTAAGGCTTATAATATGCCTTCAATTTACATACTAATATTGCTTTATTTGGTGAGAATTGGGGTACATTAGATTTTAACTTTGTGGTGTTGGAGAGTATAAGTTTGATCTTAAGGCTTATAATATGTCTTCACTTTACATACTAATATTACTTTATTTGGTGAGAATTGGGGTACATTAGATTTTACACCTTGTGGTGTTGGAGAGTATTTAAGTTTGATCCTAAGGCTTATAATATGCCTTCACAAGTTACATGGACCCATCTATATATAGTCGACCACCTCCTCCAAAAATCAATGATGGCATTGAAACAAAATCAACTTATGTTTGTGATAGTGACTTGAAGAGTGATACTCTAGTTTCCTCCACTCCTATAGCATTGGATAGAATATATGGTCTTGAATATAAGATTATGCAAAAACTTGGATATAAAGATAGAGGACTTGGTTGATATGAGCTAAGTATTCTTGAACCAATAGTCTTATCACAAAATAAATAAAATAGGGGCCTTGGCTATGTACTTGAGGATCTTAAGAAATGGTTAGAATAACAGTAAGAAACAAGGAAAGGAACCTACTATATCTATGATTAGTACAAATTTTAGCTTTGCATGATACATCTTTATTACTCATAAATATTACATAAATTTCATGATGCACTTACTAGTGGTTCATTTCATTCAATTATAATATTTTGTGATTGCTTTTAGTGCTTTATATGATCTATCTTATAGTGATTCCATTGTGGTTTATGGTGATCCTTGATTCATTAGTTCATATGCATGTATTTTCTAGTTGATAGAATTATATTCTTTACATATGCACATGGGTATATAGAAAATAAATAATAAAAGAGCACATATAAACATACAATCATACAAATAATGAGCCAATATAAGAAAAATCATATAAAAATATATCAAATGTTTAGAAAATGAGTACGATAATAGAACTATCAAATACATCTCAAATTAAAGATGGCGGCCTCAAAATCCCTTCTCTTGTTTGACTCCTAATAGTTCTAGTCCTATTGGGAGAGCATGCCTTTGGCTTTTTCTTGTGCTAGCTCTCCTTGTAACCTGTATCTCTTAGTTTGCATGGGATCTAATGCTACTCATACAATATCTCTCTCCACAGGTAGCCTTTCCTTATCTTCTTATGTTTTATATCTCTCTAGTTGCAACACCTCAATCTCTACCTCATCTATCCTCTCAATCTACTCTGTGGCAACCTTAATTATAGTTATCCTATAGGCTACTTGAGTTTGACTCATTAGATCAAATAATTGAGCAAAATGACATGCATGTTAGTGATCTCTCTATCCAATTAGCTGGCACCACTAGTACATTATGAGTCAAGTGCTCCGTTGTGGCTAAGATGATCCCTACCCAATCAACTATTATACTTGCACATTACATATATTATACATGTTAGACCTTTATGTACACTCTTACAACATAGCTACTTTGAGTTGTATTCCATACTCACATTATCAATCTATGAGTCATCATTAAACTGATAATTTTTCATAGTGGTACCACATCTAGTGGGGCCTCCTTCTCTCCCATGTCCATGGATCCCTCCTCTCACTTAGACTAGAGTGGCTTAGCTCCTACTCCTCTAACCTTCTCCATCCTCTAGTGGATATAGCAGTAGAGGTAGGCTCTCTACCAGTACACTCTATATGTATTGGTCACTCCTATATCATCTCCCTTAGCCATATCCATGGTCTCATCCTCCTCATTGTCATATGTTAGTGCATATGTGGCAAATAATGGAATATCTATCTCTCCTAACCTATATGGTGATTTTTTATGTATCCTATAGATGGATGGATTAAGCATCATGTCCTACTAAAGTCTATACTATTGCATGACTATCTCATGTAATAGAATCTCTTTGCATGACTATGAATGTATTTTGTAGTACCACAAAAATTTTCTAATTGTTCTTAGTTGTCACCTATAATTTAGGATTATCACTAGGTTCATATACTACCTCCATGTGATTTCTCTAAGTGCTATTTAATCAAAGGTCCTCCTCCAACTTAGTAGGGTCATAACCTCTCTCCATCAATCCATCATTTGATTTATAAACAAGGAGGATAATCTTCACATTGTCATTAGAAATAGATATGCAATAAAATGGCCCCAATAAACCCTCAATACACACTATACACCACTTCTAGTATGGTTGTTAAATAAACATAACATTAGTGTATATCAAAGAAACATAGACAATCTTAATAAATTGAAATAATAGATAAGAATCATGCATAACAAATGAACACATCAATTTCTTGACAAAAAGCCCAATGTTGCATGAAAAACTCTAGCTCTAGAGAGAAAATACTCCTTATGCCACTATAAGATCCCCCAAACAATAATATTGTTTTATTTGGTGACAACTAGGATACATTAGCTTTTATATCTTAGGTATGTGCATGGAAATGGCAGACCAAAAGGGGGTCAAAAGTGGTCATTTTTTTTTTCTGAAATTAGTAAAAACTAATCTTGGGTGAGAAATTGAAGATCGCCACACTCACAATTAGAAGATGTGTTAAGAAAAAGATTTGTAGTGCTCGAAATCTAGTTTCTAAACTACTATTTTTTTTTTCTAAAAATGGTGGAGATTAAGAGTTTCAAATAGGAGGAGCACATAAAGTGCTCTTGTTTTCGTCAAAAAAATATAACAATATCTAGTATGCTCCCCCTAAAATGCTAATTTTTTTAAGTATTTCATAAATTGCTTCAATGGAAAATTAGCTAACATCATGTAGTTTATGCTTGATTTTTCTATTAATTTTTTAATGAATATGTGATAATTTTTCAGAATTTTCAAAGTGGACACATCCTAAAAAATGAAAATTTGAGCGTGCTCCCCTTTTTTTTTAAAACTAATAAAAAATTAATTTATTTTTTCAATGTGTATAGAATTGAGTCTAGAATCTAAAAATGTAATTTGTTTCAAATTTTGATAAACGCATAGAAAATGACACTAGAAATACTAGACATACTTGTTTTCTGCAAAAAAGAACACATTAGCAAAACAAATTCAAGATGCAAACCTTAATGTTATCAAATTTTAAAAATACATGGTTAGAAAGCTAATAAAAAACTTGAAGTCATCGTGGCATTTTTTCGTCTTAATATTGAAAAACGTGTAAACCTGATGGAGAGCATGCTCGGGATTTGGTTGATTTTCTAAGTTTTGTTGAAAACACGTCCTTGGAATCCAAAAGGTAGGTCCAACCCTTAGGGTTGGGATTTCCCAAAGTAGTCAAAAATGCGCTTGCGTTTTATAACATTTAAAATTCTTTGGATGATAAGTGTAGAAAATTGTATGAGAAAACTCATGTCACCCCTCCATCTTCTTTCACTCTAGAGTAGGCTCATGTATAGGAAGAGACAACTGTTATATTATTGGGTGATGAGGAGCAGGAAGAGTCAAGGCCTCCATAATGTCAAATAGAAGAGGCAATACCAGAATATTGGAATAACTAGCATCATATGCACCTTGTTAGATGAGGAGATATAGTTGGAGAGAGGGATAGAGAGAGATAGAGAGGGAGGGACAGATAGAAAGATAGAGTTAGAGAGGGGGTTCAATAGAGAGAGCAAGATAGAGAGAGGGAGAGAGATAGAGAGATAGAGAGGTAGATAGATAAAGAGAGGGAGGATATAGAGAACTAAAGATCTAAAGGGGGAGAGAGAGAGGGGGGGCATATATAGAGATAGAGAGGGATAGATGGAGATAGAGACACGAAGAGGGAGGGAGGGGGTTGAGATAGACAAAGGGATAGATAGAGAGAGAAAGATAAAGAGTGTTAGGAAGGTGCATGACATGGAGCAGAGCCAACTGGAAGATGGCACATACACTATGCAGAGGCCGAAAGCTAACAGAAGATGTTAAACAACATATCCCTAGATGTAATAGATTTAGTATATATAGATATATAGGATATGATGATAGAGGAGGAGAAGTAGAATATGAGATAGATTCTGATATGAAAATGACAAAGAAGTCATGTATATAGATAGATGAGGCAGATACTTAGACCTACCAGAGGATGGATGTATGACATTTGATTGTTGTTGATATATATATATTATAGATGGAGATCTGCCAGTACTAGATAATTTTGTGTTGTCTTATTATTATATTCTTGTGATACTTTGTTTCTGTTATTCTTTATGTTTTGCTATCAATATCTAGCTACTTGATCAGGGTATAAACTGACTACAAAGACTTGATAGAGGACTGGGTCTCCAGACTAATATCCCTCTTCATTTCTTGCCAACATTTGGTTCCATTGCCGAGACCCTAGAAGAAGGTAGTTAAAGATTGAAGGGGAAAAACATTCAAAGGAGTAGCACAGAGTTTCGAAAAGGAGAGAAGACTAGATTGGCGAAGAAATTTAAATCTTCTTAAGTTCCTACCTCTGTGAGAGGGGGACAAGCACTTAAGGGGATGACAAGTGGAAAGGGGGTAGGGTCTGCAAGGATCCTTCAAATGATGTGACTCTTCAAAACAAGGATACCATGGGATATAAAAGGACCAATGGAACACCAAATCAAGCAAACCCATGGTGAAAGGGGAGAAGTGGAAGAAAAGAGAGATTGTTGAAGAAATTGGAATAGAAATGGAGATAAGCAAAGAAGAGAGATTAAAGCAAATCAAGGAATAATAGGAACGTTACTACAGAAGGATGGAAATGGCACAAGCGAGTGGAAAATATATGACATCAGAAGTTGTAGAAGGAAAGGAGGAGCAATTCATTGAGCATGCCATGGAGGTATTGTTGGAAGGGAAGAAGAAGACAAGCGTGTCATGGAGGATGCTGCTAAGCATGCCATTGGGGGTGCTGCCAGAGAAAGGAGGTCAGAAAGGGAAGAAATAAAGTGTGTCATGAAGTATGCTGCTAAGCGAGCCACTGTGGATGTTGTCGGAGAAGAATGTTGAAGGGAAAAGGAAGAAAGAGGTGAATTAGGGTTTATACCATAGACTGCCAAAAAGCCTAAATTAACACCAAAAATTTTGAAGATGGATGAGGAATATATAGAGGAGCTAATTTGTCGAAGCATAAAGGAGATAAGAGAAGAAGGAGAAGATGCGATAAACATTGAGAGGAGTTTTGAGGGTTTTGGAAGGTTATTTCAATCATCATTGGATGTCGACATGATGTTGTTCACAAATAGAAGAGTTTCCCCTAATTTGAAGAGACACAACCCCTGGATCATGGGTCACCCCAAGTGCCATATAAAGTCAAAATAAATTTAGTCGAGAAGGAAGATATTCAAGCAAACAAGGAATTAGACAAAATAGAAGAGATCCGGAGTACTTTTATAGAAGTTTTAGGAGAGGAGTACTTTGATATCTAACTACAAAGAGACAAGGGAAGAGAAAGTAGGCAAGTTGATAGAAGATAGCCTAACCGGAAGCATAGACTGGAGGAAACCTATAGCACATTACCAAAGACTTTGAGAAGAACAATCATGGATATTCCTATCAAGTTACCAGTATTTGAGAAGGACACTATTGAAGTAGCAGAGCACATTTTTGTTTTGGAGTCTATTTTGAACCGAAAGGGAGTAACAAGAGATGAAATCAAGTTGTTTGACTTCATAGGGATATTGTGGAATGAAGCATTGAAGTAGTATAAGAAGACATGCCCAAACAGTGATAAGGAATAGGATGATATCAAGAAGCTATTTTTGGAGTGTTATGTCAGAAAATGTCCCCTTGGGGGCTTTTCCCTCTTAAGGTTTAGCTCTTGGGTCCTGTAATTGTATTTAGAGCATCTTGCATGTTATTTCTGCCTCCAGACGAGAAAACCCTTGGGTCTTGTGACAAATAGGACCTAGGGATGCACTTTAATAATCACTGAGCAAAAATGGCAAGGTGGACTTGGGCGCTAGCGCCCTAGTCTGACCCTATTTTAGGTCTGCCCTAATTTCAAATGTCAATTTAGTGACTGTTATTTGGGTCCTATGTCGACATTTAAAGTTTGAATTATGAAATTCTTAGTGGGAATCTTTGTAGTTGCATATATAAGCATGATTAGGTTTCATTTGCAAACTAGATGGAAACGAGATGGACATTTTGATTGACAAGATTATGTGAAAGTGATTCAAGGCATTCATTGTATTGCAAAACAGTACTTTGTTGTTATTGTGTTTGTATTTGTAGATTTGACATCCATCTCCTTATGTCATGAAGAGCATCTTCCTTCCATGAGATCTACACTTCAAGGTGATATCTATTGTATTTTCAATCATTTATCATTTGGATTTTTGCCTCTATCCCATTGGGATATGCACTCTTATCTGACAATGGTGTTTGGAAGACTTGAATGTCTCTCCAAGGCTTGACCGAGGAAAGCCTCTAAAAACCACAACCCCCTCCCACACTCCTTGTGATTGCAAGTTACAAGTGTCGAATTCCATGGAGTGGAGTTGTAGGCATCAAGGATTCAGGATCTAAAAAGAAGTAGAACACTGGAGCTTTTCCTGGACTAGGGTGCTTGTCCCCATGTCCTCTGCAGTTAAATCCCTGGAAACGGAAGTTGCAGTGCAAATCAGTATCAGAAGGAGATCAGGATTCCACAAAGAAACATGAACTTGGACTTGGATGCTAGTCCTCGTGTCCCCAACTTCTCCACCTTCCAAACCTCAAAAAATAGTGAGTTAAATATCTCTGTCCCTTATCTCAATCTGAAAGGATTTGTCATAATTTGATAATATGCTTACTGATTTGCATATTTAAGGTTTCTAAGTACAATTGAGCATTAAATTGAGACATTGTTTGATACATCGAAGAATCCACAGCCTCCCAAGTGGCAGCCCGACCTGATAGGTGATTGCTCTCACTTAGTGGAGATTCAACTCAGTTGATATGCCCTTGGAATGTTTGGTGTGAAAGGAGGATTCCACATAAACCATTAAAACCCCATTTCCCTCTTTTACTTTTCATACTAAACATGGAGAATTTTGGAGTTCCAGATATTCCTACAAAAGGGGTCAACAAGATGAGAGATTTGATGCAGTTGGATAAAGAATCTATAAATAACTTTGATAAGAGATTCAAGGAGACAACCAAGAAGTTGGAGGAACCATTGACTGAGAAGCAAAAGATAGAATGATTCATTTCTAGAATAAGCCCTAATATAAGATCAACCCTAGATGGAAGAAACATATATAGAAGCAGTGACACTATCCTACTGGATAGAGTCTCAATTCTATCATAGACAAGAAAAGATGAAGGAAAACTTAGAATTGGAGAAGTTGAAGTTGGAATTAGAACAATTGAAGCTGAGACAGGAGATTTTGGCCAAGCAGGAGGACAATACACAAAAGTAAAGACCCAATATTTGGTTCTTATATTGTACAAGGGAAGGTCACTTGAGAAATGAATGCCCTAGAATAAAAGGTGAAAGGAAACCTTCTGCAATAAAGACAAACATCAAAGCAACAAAAAAATAATAAATTCAGTATACTGTGGATTGTGCACGAAGAATGGGATGACCATGAAACACCAAACTTTCCTTCACATAAATTTCAGAGGAAAAGAGATGTTGATGATGAAGAAGATGAAATATGGTATAGTAATACAAACTCGGCAGAGAGCAACAATATGCCATATGTGAAGGGCATAGTAGAAAGAAACTCATATGATCAAGGCTATAAGCAACCAAGTTGGAGAAATTAGAGGAATGTTAATGCAATACAAAATTCAAATTCTGGTGATCAATCCTATGGAAATGGCTACAATAATGATGACAAAGAGTAGTTTGGAGGCTACAAAGGAGGCCGAGGCCGTGGAAGAGGTCAAAGAAGCAGAGAGGATGCTACATGTTTCAATTATGGTAAGCTAGGACATTTTTCTAATGAATGTTAGGGTGAAAGGAAAACACAGTGTTTATTTTGTAGCAGTTTAGAACATGATTTATTTTCTTTTGGTAGAGAACAATAGTACTTCTAGAATGCAACACCATAATCTAAGAGTGATGAGTTAAAGAACCTGAATAACCAAAAAGGGGCTAGGAACATAAGAAGGCAACCAAAGGGTCATGGAGTAAGAACTTGCTGGAAGAACAACAAGGAGGAAACAAACATATATTCAAATGAATCTATAGAAGAAGAAGAGTACTACCAAGGAAGTAAGCCAAAACATGCCAGAAAAGATAGAAGAAGAAGAAAGGAGAAAGCTATGGTACTAACAAGACAAGGAACAAATACTGGAAGACATTACGCCATTGAGACAGAAGAAAAAGATAGTGAGGAGGAAGAAGAATTTGTTCCTGCTAAGAAACAACATGAGGAAGTTGTGAAGGAAGCTAAACAAACAATAAGGAAGGATCAAGAATTTTATGAAAGGTAGTATCCATACCAAACCTATTTGACAAGCTAGGATAGATCAAAACCCAATCCTATTTACTACAATTCCTCTTGGAGTACATACAGATCACAAAAGGACTAAATGTATTATAATGCATGGAGGCTTCATGATTGTCCTAGTGAACCTCATCAATGCCTTGATTGTACTGAGATAGTAGGTGACATTATGACACATTTGGATCATAAATTGAGGTTCTATAATAGTCCCATATTCAAGATGACTGTGCAATGACATGTATGGTTATCTTTTATGATGCAGAGGCATCCACACTATAACCTTCACATACAGCATGGATGTCTGCAGCCCATCATCATCATCATCATCATCATATTTTGCTTAACACTGTCAGCATCATCATCATATTTCACCTGCCGACCGATATCCTCCTGATGACAAGCCTCGCCCATTCGCATGTCAACAGCATCACCTTATTCGATAATCGACAGCATCATCATGTTCGACCAGCGCGAACATCCTCCTAACGTCCACTGTTCACTTCAGCGACAACTTCCGTCTTCACTACCTTCAGCATCATGATATTCAACATCATGATAATCAACAGGATAAAGAACATCCGGTTCCTTCCATTTATCCTGATGATGACGAACCTTAACTCCTCGCACCTTCCCTTTGATGCTGACGTCACCTGATATCCTGATGACGTATATCCTGATGACGATGACGTCACCCGCAGCTCCTCAATATCCTGCTGCTCCGAAATATCCTGATGACGTATATCCTGATGATGATGACGTCATTTCCTGCTGTTGGCCAAACTTAGTTTTTTTTCGGCCCACGATCAACCCGATCTTCAACCTGATGCCGATACGCTCCTCCTTGGCTCCTCCTGATGATGATCACCCCGACGCTCATGCACTCAACCGCATCATGCCGATCTCCTCTTACTCGGATGATGATGCCTGAAGCGACTGTAGGATATAAGCAGAAATATCCTGATGATGCCATTTTGGCAAACTTCCAACCTTAGCGGATTTTCACTGTTCTGATCCGCCGAACCTCCTGGGATGACTCGATCCACTTCCAGGGTGATCTTCCACACTTTATCAGCTTGACCTAGCACATGCCCATGCTAGGGTCTTCAACACCTTTCAACCGCGATCCTGCACACCTGCATGCAAACAAACAAACTAACACCTACCCTACTGTACATAACCATTCCACCGATCAGACGAATCAACCGGTGGAATGGATCGGTGAATCCATGAAACCACCCAAATCAGCAAATCGATTAGATAATGGAAGTCAACAGAGGATGAACACAAACAGGAACACTTTATTTGATTTCAAAAGATGCAAATACAATGATCAGTTTCTCTCGCTGTCTCACTCTCTACAACCTAGCTCGATCGATATCTCCAATACCAACCGATCCTCATGCTTAAATAGATTTTCCTGCGAGTACTACTGACCCGACTCCAAGTGGCTGGGAACTCTCCAGGCGGCTGGGAGATCCAACCGAACATACATCATGACAACTGTCCTAACAAACTGGCTAAAAATAGCAAAGCATGGTCAGCATGATCTTATCATGATCAGCATGACCTTATTACATGCATTTGGTCTTATCAGACCTTCTTGGAAAACATGAACAAGACTCAAACTAACTAACTGCCTCATGAAGGCCAGCTGTCAGGTAGGTGCTCCTGCACCATTTTAGTTGACAACAATCTTCCCTATCATATGAATATCCTTTCAAGACCACCTAGATATGTTTATATAGTATCATGGATATCTTTTTTCTTGGATTTGAGATTAATTGACTTATCATTTAGTCTTGATTGCCACCTTGTGTATCAATTGCTATCCTACCCATGGGTGAGAGGTCATAACTATTCCTAGGGTTGCATGATAGCTATTACAGTATAATTTAGTCTTTAGGCTGATATGATAGTTCTTCCAAGTGAGTATGCTCAAGTGACAATCCTTAACTTCATTTTAGCATGATGATAATTCATTGACTAACATGATTTCCCCTAGTATCCTTCTAATTGTTTAGGTTAGTGTGTGAATCAGGATAATAGCAACATGTGATAATTTTCACTTTCTCATGATAATTTAACTTGTCAAAATGATAATCCTCTCACTTCCCTCATGACTGTTCTATAACATCAGATGTCATGCTTTAACATAATCATAAATTGAAGTAAATGAATACATTTAAAGAATATACCTTAGATTTCAAGATTCGAGCTGCCCAATCCTCAAAAATTTGGCTTCAAAATCCTCAAAATTTTGATCTTTTTAGCAAGTTCCTTCATATTCAATGTTGAATTCTATAGAACTCTAATAGGATTAGTGAACATTAAGAAAAAAAAACATATATCATCATATTCAATCTAAATACATTAAAATTAACATTGAAACAATATGAAACATGAAACTATTAGTTTAAACAATCAAATTCTATCTAAAAACATGCAATTTAGTTCTTCTACATTGAAAAACCAAAAAAAGTGGTGGATTAAGCAAAAAATGATTATCAAAATGTCAACTAGTTAAAAAGTGTTTTGTTGTCTGATTGTGCATGAAAAGTAGGGAATAACAAAGCATGTGGAACTGAAACACAGATCCCATAGGATTTTTGTCTATTTTTTTTGGTTCACAAAAATGCGCTCGCGTTATAACACGAGCGGGTTTTGTCAAGCATAGAAAGTTTAAGTGCGTTCATGCATCAAAAGTCTTAAGTATTGTCATGCATGGAAACTTATAAGTGTTTTAAGTGCATGGAAAGTGGGGAGGGAGGTACAGAGGTGAGAGAGAGAGAGAGAGGATAGGAGGTATAGAGGGGATGGAGAGGGTAGGAGGTAAAGAGGGGAGAAAGAGAGAGAGAGAGATAAGAGACAAGGTAAAGAGGGGAGGGAGAGAGATAAAGATAGAGAGACTACTTTTGACAAGCAACCCTAAACTGGATCAACACTAAACCCCTAAACCAGAGAAACCCTAAACCCCTAAACCTAAGCAACCCTAGACCTCTATCTCTTTATTTCTATCATCCCTCTACCTCGCAGTCTCTCTCCCTATGTCTCTAGCCATGTCCCCTAGTCTCTATCTCCCTATATCTCCCCTTGATCTCCTCTATATCTCCCTATTGGTCCTCTCTCTAAACCCTAAACCCTATACCTCCAAACTTTAACCCCTAACCCCTAAACCATGAAACCTAAACCATAAACCCTAAATAATGTCCCTAAACCCTAACCCCTAACCCCTAACCCCTAAACCCTAAACCCTAAACCTAAGCAACCCTAAACCCCTAAACCCTAAACTTATAAACCCTAAATAATGCCCATGAACCCTGACCCCTAAACCCTAAACCTCTCTCTCTAAACCCCTAAACCCTAAATAATGCCCCTTAACCCTAACCCCTAACCCCTAAACCCTAAACCTGAGCAATTGTAAACCTTTATCTCCCTGTCTCTTCCTTATATCTTCCTATCTCTATTGTCCCTCTACCTCTCAATCTCTCTCCCTATCTCTTTGGACATCTATCTCACTCTCTATCTCCCTATCTTTCCCCTCGGTCTCCTCTATCTCTCCCTATTTGACTCCTCTCTCTCTACCTATCTATCTCTCCCTATCTCCCTATATCTGGCCTCTCTCTCCCCTATCATTCCTCTATCTCCCTATCTCTCCCTCTCCCTTATCAATAAAGGAAATGGAAACAATAAAACTCTCTCTCTCTCTCTCATCGACAAATGGAAACATGAAAACTAGGACATGCAAAGAAGGATGAGGATATAAATTGGGAGGATGAAATGGAAATAAGATAAAACGAAAGTCCATTGGATGGGAATAATGATGAGAGGAGAGGTGTAAAATAGTAAAATAGGGAAAAATTGGTGGGATCTAAAGGGAAATTGGAAAGGCAAAGGAAAGCTAGGAATAGGAAAACTAGGAGGTAGATAGGTGAGAGAGAGAGAGGGTAGTAGAGAGAGAGAGAGAGAGGAGGGGAGGGAGAGACTTAGAGGGGAGGGAGAGAGAGAATAATAGAGTGAGGGGTAAGGAGGGAGGGAGTGAGATGATTTTATTTCACCATAATGTGAGCGTGTTATAATGCGCTCATGTTATGATTTGCCTTGGTAATTTCCAAGCCTTTGACTTGGATTTTCCTTGGGCTTCCAACCTGTTAGTGCCTGAATTGACTGGCAGTTTTTTGAGCAATTTTCATGCAGGCACTCTCCCTAAGTATCCAAAAAATGTTCTAAGTGTTGGGCCTCCTCAGCATTTTTCAGCTGCATCATCATATTTTCTTTGAAGAGGAGGTCGTCATCATCATATTTTCTTCGTCGACCGGTTTCTCATCGTCATCATCATATTTCAATATCGGGTGATGTTTGGTTATTATCCTGATCCTGCTGATGAGCTACAGTGCACCCTGATTTGCTTGCGGGGGTGATTTTTCAAGTATCCGGTGATCTTCCAATTATCACCTTGCCCAGACATGATGATGATGTTGCCCCGATATTCTGAAGGGGTTATTCTTTGAGTTGTTCGACCTGACTTGTTCTTTCTTAAGGGTCGTCATCATCATCATCATATTTCCAGTTATCACCGTGTTGCTTGCGGGGGTCATCATATTTTCTGCCTTCATGATATTTCGCCGAGGTGATATTTTTATCATCGGGTGATCTTAGTTATGATCATCCTGATGATGTTGTTGAAGAGTTCTAAGTGCGACCTGATATTTGCTGGGGTCATCATATTTTGAACGTCAGGATGATCTTAGTCAATATCATCCTGATGATGTTGTATCACTTCATGTTCGTTGTTTTGTCATCCTGATGATGCTGACGTCATTCTTATGTCAGGGTGATATCTTTTTCTCTGCCTATCTGCATCATGATATTTCCGAGGGAGGGGGTGATATTTTCATATCACCCGGGTGTATGTTTGTTCCAGCGTCATGATGATGCTGATATCAAGGAGATATCCGCCTGTCAGCTTCGTGCATTATCTAGTGGGGGTGATCTTTTCGAGCATCATCATATTCATCTATCGCCCCGACCTTATAGTGGAGCTACAGTGCAACCTGATATTTGTGCATCAGGATGATATTTCCAAATATCCGGTTATCTTCCGAATATCATCCTGATGTCGATATGATGATGACGTCATCAAGGTCCGGGGGGGTCATATTTCTAACACTGATCATCTTGTGGAGATCTCCTGATATTTCCAAACATGATGATGACGTCATCCGGATATGAGGAGGTGCGCAGTAGGCAGATATGATGATGACGTCAGCAGGATATGATGATGACGTCATCAGGATGTTCATCGGCCAGACTTTTGGTATAGGCTCAGCAGGAGGATGTTCCTCCGATGGATCAGGTTGTGCGGATGAAGGCAATTATCATGCAGGTTATATTGCGATATGATGCTGACGTCAGGGTGATATTTCAAGCAACAGGATATCATGCTGTTGGAGGATGATGATGATGAAGTCTTATACTAGTGTCGTCAGGAGCAAAAGCACCGACATCATATATGCTCATGACCTAGTATATAAAGTGTTAAAGAGGTTGCTGCGGGGTGCATGTGGGATAATTGATATCTTGCATTTTCAAATATCATGATGATGAATCTCGGCGGGAAATGGTTGCGATCGACTGTTAGATGTTCTTCCCAAGGCCGCGGGTTGGTGCGCCATTAATGGCGAAGGTTGCAGAGGTATGGGCGGATCTGGTACCCGATTGAAGGTGTACATCAGCGGACAGTGGCGCAGGGCTCGAGATTTCTTCCTGTCTCCTCCCCTACCTGCTGCATTCATGATTGGGCGCCAATCTGGTAGTGTTTGAGCGCCATTTTGCTGATACTGTGTATCTGGCAGGATTTTTTGGTCAACCCTGTAATTAATTGCTGTGGTACACTACCTGGCTGTTATAAGCAGGAAGTGTTACTCATTTGTTGTTGTTGAAAGTTGAGGATTTTTGGCTCTGTAATTGAAAAACAAGCTGATCTGGTTGCTCTGTACAGTTTAACTTGTGAGTTTATGTATCTCCTGTTGTACGATTTGGCATGAATCCACTGATTTCATGGTTAACCTTATATGAGTAATGCTATCTTAGCATGTGTTGTGTTAATTCTGTCTCCAGTATTGCATGTATTCTTCTTCTGGATCTGGATATTTGGGTAATGTTTAGATTCTAGAGCATAGAATTCCTATGTTGAATGTCTGATCTTTTAACTTCTGCTCAAGGGGTAGATTAAACTGTTTTCAGGTTGAACATTGGGAAGGGTATACTGCAGTAGGGATGCCATAAGTAGAGATAACTTAACACTCTTTATTGGGAGATATCTGTAAGGTAGGTATCACATATATCCCCCTGAAATCCAGTTTTAGCTATTCATGCTGATCATTCACAGGTGTATGTCTACTGACTCCAGGCCCTGGATAGGCACCAATCTTGCTTTGTGCTTGTGTTACAACCATGTCCAGCTTTGCATCCAAAATTCAAACTAAACCATTTCATATTTCCACCTGTTAGTTGTAGGAGTAGGATTAGGAACCCCTTGCATGCTCTCATACCCAACCAGACATCATGTCCAAGAATGTTGCCAACCTTGTGAGCTATCATACAGATCTTGGTCCATACATGAGAGTATTCTGCCTGTTGTTGTCAAGTTAGATCTTTCTATCTTTGAGCTAGTCAAGGTTACATCTTGAGTTATAGGGATACCCCCCTTGGTGCGGCAGAACCAGAAGTGAAGGGGAGGCAGCTCACGCAACCTCCTGTATTTAGTTGGCTGAATCTGCTTGTGCATTAGAAGTGGCAAACCCTAATGCTGATTCAGAAGAAAAACCAACACAACCCAAAGTCTTGGACTATTTTTTGGACGTTCAAAGACGTGTTTTTCTAGATTGTAACAAAAATCACATAATCTGGAGCATGCTCCCCATTAGGTTTGCACTTGTTTCAATGAAAAGTAAAAAAAAATACCACCATAATCTTAAGCTCTCTATTAGCTTTCTAACCATATGATTTTTTCACGTTTGAGTATGTTAAGGATTTTATCTTTAATTTCTTTTGTTAGTGTATCCATTTTTTGTCAAAAACCAATGTCTAGTATTTTTGACTTTTTTTTAACCATTCATCAAAATTTTAAATAAATTACATTTTTAGAAACCAGCTCCATTGACACATTCAAAAAAATTGAGGGGGGGGCACACTCAATTTTATGTTTTTAAGGATGTGTCCACTTTGAAAATGAGTAAAAAAATAATTAATAATGAAAAAATTATCAGAAAAATTAGGGATAAACTAGATGGTGTTAGCTAATTTCTCACTAAAGTGATTTTTGAAATACTAAAAAAAGTTAACATTTTAGGGGGAGCACACCAAACGCTATGTTATGTTTTTTGAAAAAAGAATAGGACCAATTTGTGTGTTCCCCCTTTTTGAACCCCTTAATCTCAACCATTTTTGAAAAAAATTAGTAGTGTAGAAACTAGATTCGGAGCACTGCGACTCTTGTTTTTGTTGTATCTTCAAATTTTGAGTATAACTATCTTCAATTTCTCATCCAACATCAATCTTTCCTAATTTTAGAAAAAAAAAGTGGCATCTTAAGACCCCCTTTTGATCCCCCATCTTTGTGCACTTACCCATGGGTAGTCATATTCTTTTCAATATGATGTGAAGAAGGTAGATATAGAGGTTGAAAAGGTGTCATTTGTTTCCATCCTATTGGATGAAGAGGAGTCATGGCATCTCATATAAGCCCTCATTTTGGGGCTTTTACAAATCATTTTTACATTATAAAATTTTTTAGAGAAATTTGTGTTTGCGAGTTGGAAGCATGGAAGAAAGCTTGGAGGAAGAGAATAGTCTCATCTCCAAGAATCATCTTTAGACAGATGATTCCTAACTCTTTCTATTTTCTTTTCTTATTTTGTGCTTGGATTTGAAATGAGTTTTATATTGAGATGAGTTTGGTTGAGTTATGTTTGGTCTTCTAGAACTTATAGTTTTATTTCTTCTTGATATATGAGTGTGTATGTGTGTGGAAGGGCAAGAGTGCCCTCATCTTGTTTATGACATAGAGTTGATACCTATCCCTTCATGTTATGTTTATGGGATATGAATACCTATTATTCTTTTCTTTCCTATCATTGTGCTTATATTGTTTGGTTGTAGTTGAGTCCTCATCAGTTCTCCTAGCTCAAGGGATGGCAAGAGTCTTCTATGGCTTGATGACACCATATTGGTTGGGTAGGGAGATTTTCTCTCTCATTGACATGTTCTTTGTTGTAAGCTTCAATGGAACTTATTAGAATGTAAAGAAATTTTAAAAAGAAAAATGTAAAGAGTGATCTTGAAATGTATATGGATTGATCACTTCTAATTATATTTGAGAAACATAGAAATATAACTGTTGATGTATAAAATTGCGCAGGTTCCAACACCAACATGGGAAGTTTCAAGAATGTGGGACTTGCTACCTGAAACAACCTCCAGATTTTTAAAGAAGCTAGCTCTTCTCTATCTTAAATGGGTTTGAGGAAAAGGATAGAAACTAACAGGATTATAGATACAATTAAGCAAAACTAATTATGGCGATGCGCCTGAGTAAAAGTATTTCTCTCAAATTAAGCACAGTGAAACTATCCTCAAGATTCAGTTATATTAAAGAGCAGATACTGCATGATTAACATAAATAGATGCAATGAATAAAACCAAAGGCTCATAGTCAGACACTTTGCAATGACACAGGAAATATCAACCAAGGCACAGAACAGAGTTCTTCTCATTAATTTACCAGCAACATAAGAGGCACAGATACATGCAAAGGTACATTAACTTTCTAATCAAGAATAACAAAATAAAGGCAAATGATATCAACTGGTCACAACAAAAGTCTCCAATTTCTCTCTTAAATCTCTGACAGAAAAATATCTCTATTTGTATTCAATACATCTAAAAACTGTATATCAATCTATATCGATCTAGTACAAATGTTACATATTTATAGCCTAAGATCTGACTCTAGATTGTTTGCAACAATCAAATCCCAACGGCCCAACAGAACTGAAGATAATTGGAAGTCTCTGACAGTTAAGATCTTTCAAATCTCCAATAGTTTTCTCTTTCCTACAAGCTCATTGGCTGGGGCAAAATATATGTGGCGTACCTCCTTCTATAATGGATAGACACTTGGTAGCTCCCGCGCACTTGAAACTGAAAAGACTGTGACAGATGGCAGCGTCCGCACACACAACTTGAAAATCATTCGTCTCTCAGGAAAGAACAGGAAACTGACACTCGTTGCGTTCCGTAGCATATTGAACTATCTGCGTGTCTTTATCCGCAACACTTCACAAAACTGTGTCTTTATAATCGGGTGGCCTCCACAAGTGACAACTGTCACAACCCGTAGCATTAGAAACATGAGACACCTTAATAACGGGACCCACAACCTTAGCGCTCACTATCTTTCAAAAGGAGAAAACAGGGATAGGTGGCATCTTCCCCAGGCATAGTAGCTGACAGGTGGTGACACCCACATCACTACTGGAAACTTTAGAAAACTCTTTGAAACTCCCGTGGAAGCTGACACTTGGCGACTTCCAGATCACTTGGAAACTTTAAGCTATCGCCGAAAAGGGACTTAACCAAAATAACTTTATTTCTGCAACCACCACGTGGTACTCTCTGCACTGCTGAAACTTATAATCACTATGGCCCACCATCTTCTTTACGAACAATAATATGATGCAGAAAGAAACACGCAGAAACCTCCACACTAAAGCAATAAGACACATGACAGCCTCCGCACTCGCATTGAAACTTTTAGGGACTGTCTCCGCTAATGACACGTGGTGACCTCCGCATCACTTAGAAACTTTAAAACTCTTGAAACTACTGCTACGTGGCACGCTCCACAAAAAAGTTATAGTTAGAGACAAATACTGCAGCTTGAACTGGGGCTTGACACTTGGCAGCTTCCGCATTAAGCATAAGAAACCCGCACAGTAAGACTTTGAAACATGCACATAGACAAAAAGACACCTACGGACTTGCACAGTGACTGATACAAAATGTAGAGTTTTTACACTCTACAGTTCTTGGCGAACAAGAGGACTTCTGAGCCTGCTCGGAGAGAACCCAAAACTGGAAAAAATACATGTAGTAAAAATACAACACAGAGTCACAAATTCTGCAATGCCGTCTGATAAACAAACCATTCTGAATCTGAGAGTCCCTGCCTACTCTATAAATCTTGAAAAGCAAAATCAAGATTAATTATATCCTTATGGGAAAATGTTTGCAAAATTTGAACCACGGCCTTTAACTGAAACTCCAGTTGGGCCATAGGTATCAACACTACTTCCACCTCCTTAACTGATGAAGAATCACTTAACCCTTGGAAAACTATTTGATCATTTTGCCTAGTTAAGAGCAGGGCCTTGATATCATTAATCATCAACACTGTATTATTATCTGGAAATTGTGAAGGAAGACCTAGTTGCACCAAATTCTCTATGTTTTTCTTCATGTCTTTCACTCCTTCCTTCACTATATCCAAGAGCTCTTGGCAATTTGTAGCTGCAGAGTTACAACTGAGGGCCTCATTGACCCTTTTAGCAATGACCATTCTGTCATTGATTCCTGCTGCTGACATAGTTTCATCTGTTGTATCATATAGTTTCTTTAACAAAATTTGATAGTCTGAAACTCTCAAAGAAACAATTGACAAGGTGGCTTGCACCGAAGTTTTAACCTTCTCGCACAACTGCTAAGCATTTAACAAAGATGTTAAGGATGGCCTTAGCTGAATAATCTCCTCAGAGATTCTTTCCCAAACTGAAACATAAAGCTCTTTCACTAGATTCAAAACTCCAGCATTATGTGGCCTATTAGCTAACTAAATTGTTAGCTATTCTGTTGTTTGTTACTCTACCAGGAGTTGTGCCTGAATTGCAGCAGTAGCATTCTACTCATTCAACAACTTCTGCTGAAATTGTGTGGCTTGCTGCAACTGCTCTTGATACTTCTTCTCCAAGGTGGCTTTCTCCTGTCTCAAAACATTCACTGCAGCCTTTTCCTGTGCTAGCTCAAACTTAAGAGAAGCATTTTGGGCCTGTGTAGCCTAATGTATCTGACAGGAAATAGTATTTTGCAATTGTTTGTTCAAACTTTCAATCTCATTCTTCTTGGATTGAACTTCTCCAGCAAGGTTGCTACTATTCACCTTCTCCTGACCTAAATCATTCTCAACCTTCTGCAACCTCTTAGACACTTTCAAATAATCAGTTGCAGCAACAAATGTAGTCTCATTGAGTAGCTCGACCCTATCTTGTGGCCTGAAAAGAGACATATCCATAGCTACAACATTCATTGAATAGTCTTGGGGCTGCATCATGTTTATTAGGTTTCACCACATTTGGAGACAAATGTGTGACTGTTAACTATTGTTGAATGGGGTCAAAAAGTGACCTCATGTGTGGCACAACAGGGCTCTTGTTTTCTTTCTTTCTCTTCTTGTCCATTCTAGCTTCTCTAACCCTTTTTGTTGTGTCTGCTTGGGCTTGGAATGTAGGAGGTGAAGCAATGTATCCTCCAACAAAGGGATGACCTTGAGGCAGGCCATAGGGAATAACCAATAATTGTTGGCTAGGGGAAACTTGAGGAGGGGCTCTTTTTGGAATAGATGGGGAAAAGAGTGGTAATGAAATGGCCTGTGAAGATATGGCCTGTGAACTGGCAATTGGGGCAAGGGCTGATGTAAGCATGGAAGAAGTGGCAGGGGGTACAAATGTTTGGCTAATTAGGATTGCCACTCCTAAAGTAGAAGAAAGAGATAGAGGGGAAAGGGGAGAAGAAACACTTACTTGAGCAACAAAAGATGTGGTTGGTAGTTGCTATAGCATTGGTTCTGCTTCTTTCTCTGACTCCTCTAGTTGCAGGTTCAATTTCCTATGTTTTCTAGGCCTTTCAAATGTTTCCTCTATTTCTTTCTTTGTCTCTTCCTCTTCCACATTCACCACCACTAGTGGTTTCAAATGAGAAAAACTGGAACCTCCAGATACTGAAGTTGATTGAACCCCTATGGTTGGTGATGACACCACACCTTTCTATTTCTCTAAAGTGCTGAGAGATTGGGGCCAGGAAGATACAGGAGCAGCAGATGAGGCTTGTCCTGTTTCTTGCATTGTGTGGGTTGACTCAGCTTCCTCTTCTAATTCCTCACCCTTCTTCTGAATTTTACTTGTGTCAGGGCTAGAGACTGGGGAGGGATGCCACTCATCCCAAATTGACTCCCATTTCTCATCTGTGTCAATATTCTCGAAAGAATGTGTTAACTCTAAAATCTCCTGCCTATACTTCCAATAGGCTTCAATCTTCTTTGGCTTCCAATCTTGGGCCTTCAAAGTTTTCTTTAAACCAGCAGACATTCTTATCTTGGGGTCATAAACCTTTTCTTTAACATAAACATTCTCCCACGGCCTAGGCCCTTCATAAGGCAAATCATCTAGTTCCACATATAGGTCTGGGTTGTCTTCTTTTGGATTCCTTCTATCTTCCCAGAAAGGCCGACCCTCATGTACCATTTTAGCATGGACCTTGTTGTTTCTAATCCAGGAGTCTAGAAAACTGTCTGGGTCATACTTCCATTTATCGTCAATGATGAAGAATCCAAGGGCAGCTAGCTTACTTAGCAAAAGGTGTTCAACATCTCTAACTTCTAGTGCCATATTTTTTCTCACCCATGGGATGTCATACATCTTCTTTTTCTTTTTCTTAGTGCCAAACTCATTATCAACCACAGACACCTGTCAGGTCACTTCTAAGAATACGACCCTAGGGGTCAATATTTTAGGTAACAGCATGGGCTCCTCATTGAAACCATGGACTCTGATGATAGTATTGTGTGCCCCAAAGAAATAATCACAAGAAATTGGGTAGTTGGTCATAAATCCCCTTATACCTTGTGTTAATCTATGCCCTACAGGCTCAGGGCTTAATTGGCAAAAGGCAGGGGCTACAAAAAGTTCCCAAAACTCATAAGGTTCTGTAGCCTCAGATAACACATGTGTCCATGCAGACACATGGGTAGTTTTATTTTGAGCAAAATCTGGGTCATACATGTTCAATTCCATATATGGTGCAAAAAGACTATGGTTCTGATATAGCATTAGATGGAATAGATAAGTAAAATACCTGAAAACTCCCTTGGATTTGAAATTCACGAGTTGATCGATCATGGTGTTAGCAATTTGCTCCGAGAAATCCAGCCGATATTCTTGTGATTTTTCTATAGTCTTTAATGTTAAAATGATAGCTATTTGCTAGTCATAGACTATGTTGTCCTCCTTCATCCCAAAAATGAAGGCTGTCATTGACAGTGCCTCTTAAGTACTTTGGCTGAATTGTGCCCTCCCTGTAGTGTGGGCATCTACGTGTTATCATCTCCTAACTACATCTCTGAATTGAGGAACCTAACCTTGTTGATTACATTTGCCCATGTCTTCTACATTTTGGAAACAGTGGGAAATGTGGCCGTTTTATCATGTTGCAGGGCCAGCGTGTCCCTTATGGCCTTGGGTGTAATATGCACAATAAAAGGGCCCTGTTGTATGGTATTCAATGGCACATGAAACAGCTCTGCACATAACTCAATTAGCTCGGGACATAGGAGGAACTAGGAATTGTGCCAACTGTGAGGTATATATTCTCATACCAAAAGTTTCAGACTGCCCCCTGCTTGCTTGGAGAATACACCTCTGATGTGCCCCTTCCCTAAGAATCCTTGTGTTCTTTTGTAGGGTCGTGTCAAAAATGCCATCTGCATAATCCTTCACCTTTGCTGGGTCAATAGAATATCCAACCTCAGGGACCCTTGTTCTTGGGTAGGTCTTCCTTGGTTGCGCGGGCGCTGATGCATATGATTTGTTGTTTAACAGCTTATCAATTTCCTCGTAAATTCCCAGCCCCTCCTAAGAAGACTGTGTCTCAGACATAGCTGTATCTTTGGGGAGAATGTGGGAATCTTTGACACAAGAAAGATCAAAACTACGTAATAAGAGTGACACACAGCTAGAAAGCGCTTGCTAGGGACAGAAATTGGAGGCAACAGTGATTCACAGTAGAGAGATGGAAACAAATGAGAGCTACACTTACGATCAACACTAATTTATTGGGGCTTTAATGACACATCTTGTCTTATAAATGGCATTAACGTCAAGAAACAATTAGTGTATCCCTTTGAAATCCGCATGGAACGGAGTGTCAGATACGTTACGGGAGTGGCTGTCCTTTTCTGAAAAGTGCGTACTTCTGGGGAATTTGGGGATTGGAGAGCAACCTTAATAAATGCAAGACCTAAAAGAGAAGGGGCTTTGCGCTACTGACATGTGTTCACAAAACACTTATTGAAAGGGAAAGCAGGAAAAGAAAGCAGGAAAACAAGAAAACAAGAAAAGGAAACTAACTAACTATGATACATAAGAGCCCCTGCTTAATTGAAATGCTTCAGATAGATCCCATTTACAAGAATCTCTTCAGGTTCACCATCCATAGTCTCGAGCTCAAAAGAATTTTGTTGCTTGCAAGAGCGAATTTGGTAAGGACCCGTCCACAATGATTCAAACTTGTTGTGTCAACCTGGCTTAGCAGCTCTTTCATCCCATTTCAAAACCAGTGAGCCAACCTCAAAAATGGGATTTAAAGTTCTCTTATCAAAACAGTCTTTAACTATTTTCTAATGTTTCATCAGTGACTCATGTGCCTTTTCTCTTTTCTCTTGCATTTCCAATAGCTCAGCCAGTTTAACTTGCATGGGGCCATTCTCTTCAATTTCTATCTGTTTTAACAATTGCAAAGTAGGGATCTCCAAGCTCAGTGGCATTACTGCGGTTTTCCATAAACTAATTCATATGGAGACATTTTTCTTCACTTGCTTTGGTGTGATCTTGTCAGCCCACAGTGTTGTATTAAGTAGTTTATGCCACTCTCTGTGATAATTTGTCCCTATCCTCTTAATGAGTCTAATCAGGTTCTTGTTAGTGGATTTTACTAGGCCATTACCTTGAGGGTAATAATTTGAAGAAGTATTCAAATAAAACCCATTCCTTAATGCAAACTCAAATACCTTTGTTCCCAAAAATGCTTTAGCATTATCTGATATAATGGTACGAGGAGGACCAAACCAAGCAGTAATGCCTTCTAGAAAGTCTAATATTACCTTTTCTGTTGCTTATTTGAGTGGTACTACTTCACTCCATCTGGTAAAGTAATCCGTGGCTGTGAGGATCCATTTGTGTCCCATACTTGACACTGGATTGATCATACCAATAAAATCTAGACTCCATTGAGCAAAGGGTTCATCCGCAATTATGGGGCTTAGAGGCATTGCTGCATTTCTCCTTTTCCCTGTATAAAACTGACAAGCCTGGCATTCTTTAACTAGTTGATAGCAATCTATAAATAGAGTGGGCCAGAAATATCCTACTTGAGTGACTTTGATTGTTGTGGTCCTTGCTAAAAAGTGTCCACTCGAGGCTCCATGGTGTAATTCATGTAGTATTCTCTGAGCTTCATCTTTCTCTATACATCTTAAAAGTATACCATCAACATTTTTTCTGAATAGAATATGGTCAATTAATACAAAATGGGCCCCTTGCTACCTATAGTGTCTTCTCTTATCATGGGATAGCTCATTTGGGAAAATCCCATGCTTCATAAACTATATTCTGTTTGTGACCCAAGAACCTTGATCAACCTTTTGGATTTTCAATACATTTTCACTTTTTGTTTCTTGTGTCATCATTCTCTCCATGTCTTGAGTCATATATTGGCACAATCCTTTGCCCTTGACTAACTTGGTGGGTCTTACTTCTACATCATATTCCAATATCTTTGTGATCCAATTGGCTCTTTTCTCAGTGATCTCACCCTCCATAATATATTCTCTTACACTAGGGTGAGCCACTAATATCAGGATCTTATTTCCTGTTACCATATGTCTGATTTTTTTAAGGGATTTGACCATGGCATATGCTTGCTTCTCCACAAAATTGTACCTAGCCTCATATTCTCTAAGAGTCTTGGAGAAAAGGGCTATTAGATGTTCTCCCTCTTGCTGATCATCCTTCTGAGTTAAAACAACAACAACATTGAATTCTCCCCCATACACATACATTATGAAAGATTTAGAAAAGTCTGGGTTTCTGAGTACTGGGGCTATTGAAATGGCTCTCTTGACTTCTTCAAAAGCCTGTCTCCCTTCTGTAGTCCATTTGAAAACTAGATCCTTTTTAAGCAATAGTGTCATTGGTCTAATTAGACCTGCAAAATCATATATGAATCAGCTAACAAAGTTGATCTTCCCAAGAAAGGATTGAATTGCTTTCTTATTAACTGGTAGAGATAGATTCATTATGGCAGTGACTCTTTCTAGATCAATAGAGACTCCTTCCTTTGACACTATATGCCCTAACAGTTTACCCTGAGGTACTGCAAAGATACACTTCTTGGGATTCAGGGATATTCCAAACTCTTGGCATTTCTTAAAAACAACCTCTAAATGGTCAAAATGATCTACAACATTTTTAGAGAAAATAGTGAGGTCATCTAGATAAATCAGGATAATTCTATTTATAAGTTCCCCAAATGCTACATCCATTACTCGCTGAAAGGTAGCTCTAGCATTTGAAAGGCCAAAATGCATCTTAGCATATGCAAAGGTTCCCCACTTTGTAGTGAATGCAATCTTATGCTGGTCTTCATCTGCTAACCATATCTGATTGTACCCAGAGAAACCATCCAGCAAGGAAAACCTTTCTGACCGAGCCATAGTCTGTAGAATCTGTTCCATAGAGGGCAGGGGATAATGGTCTTTCAAAGATGCTCTATTCAGATCCCTGAAATCTACACAGAGTCTTATGTCACCATTCTTTTTTCTTACTGGCACTAGGTTTGATACCCAGCTTGAATGTTTAATTGGAAAAATAATCTTGGATTCTAGGAGCTTTTGCAGCTCATCCACCATTAAAGGTTCAATTCTAGGATTTACTGGCCTTTGCTTTTGTCTGACTGGTTTAGATCCTTCAGTAAGCTCTATGGTGTGCTAGATGATATCTCTATTATAGCCATGGAGGTCTTCATAGGTCCAAGCAATCACCCTATCATATTTTTCAAACAAATCAATCAGCCTTTCCCTTTCTTCTTGGGTTGTAGAATTGCCAACCTTTAATCTTCTTCCTTCACTGACTTGGATTTTAGAATAATCTTCCTTATTTGCCTGAAACCTCTTTTTCTCTAGGCTTACATCTTCTGGGTCAAACAAGTTTTCTAAAGTAATCAGTTCTTTAGGAAGTTTATTTGACTTTAGCTGGATAATTTGGTCACCATATGCTTCCTCAATTTTAGGATGTAATTGATCAGCAAATTCTCTTGATTGTTGCAAGAATGAGAGTACTTGGAAATCATTATCAAAAACTTGCCAATTTTGGTCATTACCTGGAATAGTTGGTCTCACTATAACTTTGACTGACTCATTGTTGACTAATAGATCAGTTGTTGGATCAAACTATGAACCAATTTGTGCCATTCTATCTGCTTCAAAATTTTGGGCTCTGGGAACTACCTCAATATTGAAAGCCTCAAAACCATCTATTAGGTCCCAAATTCTGTGCCTATAGGATCTCATTCTTACATTTTTGGCTACTGCCTTTTCTCTGATTTATTTTACGACCAGTTTTAAATCTCCTTTTACTATCAGATTCTTTATTCCTTCTTTCTTTGCCAACATGAGTCCATGCACCAAAGATTCATATTCAACATCATTATTGGTACAAGAAAACTGAAAGCGAATGGATCTTAAAATTTTCTCACCATTTGGGGCAATAAGGTAGATTCCTGCTTCAGCACCATTTTAACTTCTAGCCCCATCAAAATTTAGGGTCCAGATTGCTGATTCTTTTTTAGATTCTTGACTCTGTGATGCTTCTTTCCTTAAAACATTAGGGATCTCTTGGTCTTCTTCAAATATGACATAAGCGTCTAGACCTGTAGAGTCATAATTTCCATAGGGATCACTCTACATCATAGTCAATAATTGATTATTCTCTTCTTCCTGTTGGTCATATTCAGTCCAATCACCTAACTCTTCAACAAAGATTTTCTCCTCTTTATTCAGCATAGCATGGGTTGCTTCTAATTTTGGGGTTGGTTCATTTGTGATATGGTCTTTGGATAATGGCTCAGACAGTATTTTCATCTTTGTCCCATATTTGGTTCTCAGGATGAGGTGTGACCAATCTAGTGACATGTAACCTCCTATCTTGGCTATGAAATCTCTGGATAAGCATGGACCAAATACAGGGGGAATATCTATGACTACCACATCTTGATTTACAATTATATTGGGGCAAGTATATAGTTGCAATGGAAGTTGTTTAATCTTCCCTATTGTTTGCACATATTTCCCATCCAACTGCATGACCCCTATTGTAAGTGGCTCATATTTTATCTTCAAAGCATCTGCTATTTGCTTTGGCATTACTATAGTACTGGCCCCAGAGTCTATCATTGCATTACGCAGTAATTTCTTCCCAACTATTAGAGTCAAATAAAAGGGATCTGGTTTAGATTTACCTACCTCAGATGCATTGATCAACAGAGCTGTTGTCTACAGAGGTACAATATCTTTGAGCTACAACTTTTCTTTATTAGCAGGCCCTTCTTTAGCACCGGTGTGTTTAGGGACTTCTTGGCCTTGCAGAGCTTCTTGCAACAGTGTCTTCTGCTCAGGAATAGCTAACATATCCCAGATTGATACATGCGCTGGAGTTCTTTTTAGTTGATCCACTACATTCACAGGTCCTAATGCTTGGGTCTTTGAGTAATAAGGGTACCTTGTCTTTTCCAAAACTTGTCCTGAGGCTACTTGATTCTACACAGGCTGAGGCATTTCTTGTCTAGAGACTGTGTTCTAATGATTTTGAAATGGAGGAGCTCCCATGATCTCATTATTAGTGACTTCAGGCTGCTCCATCATTCTTCTCTTCAATCTGGTATAATAGTCTGACTGTACCAGTGGTTTCTTTGAAGTAGATGCCTCATTCAGAAACACTAAATCTTCCTCTTCAATCCATGAAAATAGAGCGTGTTCAGGGGCTATTTCCTCTTCTTGTTGTATAGACATTCCTTGCATCTGGGCCACCATGACTACATTTTGTACACCAGGAGACTGATATGGTGGAGTGTTAGAAGTTGCAAATTGTCCTTCCAACCTTCTCTGTTCTACTATCTTTTGCTGTAAATTTCCTCTGGGACAATCTTTGGGCATATGGGCATTGTTGCAGGGAAAGCACCAAGCATTTGTGCCATCTACAAAATTATTTTGCCCTGGAATGATTTCCCTATTGGGATTAGGAGGAATAGTTTGTAAAGGTGTAGGGACTGTAACCAACTGGTTTGAAGGCTAAGGATTAGCTTGCCTTTGAGGGCCTTGATATTGATTTGGTTGAAAGGGTGGTCTATTTCCTTGGTAACCTTGATAAAGAGGGCTTTGGATAGGGATTTTGTTGTCTCTTTAGATTAATTATCTCATTTGAGAATGTTCTTGACATCATCCATTTCAGATGGTTGAACAAGGGTGGTTACCTTAGCAGGTTGTTGAGGAAATGAATACATAGACACAGGTGGGGCTGAAGGATTAGGAGCTTCTTGAGGCAAAGGTAAGGTAATTTCTGGGAACATAGGCATAGGAGGCCTTGGGGGCAATTTTCCAGCATCTATCAAGTTATTTTCAGCCTTGACTGCCAACTCATATGCTTCTGGTAGTGTCTGACCTCCAAGAGACTGAATCATCACTGATATATCTGAGTTTAAAGCTTTAAGGTAAAACACAATAGCCATACCTAGTAATGGTCTTACTGTAGCAGGGATTCTCTCCCAAGTCTTTTGAAATCTTGAGTTGAAATCAGTCATGGCTTCTTGTGGTGCCCTTTTGATAGTAATCAATTGTTGCAGCAAGGAAGATTTATCACCCTTTTCTTTAAATCTTGCAAAGAAAGCATCCCCAAGCTGATCCCATGTAGATATTATGTTTGAAGTGAGAGATCTATACCAATCCAGAGCCTTCCCTTTGAAAGAGGCTGCTAACAATCTTATGGCCACATTCTATTGAGTGATAACATGTACTGCACATACATCAGATACATCTTGCAGATGCTCTTCAGGTGTCTTGAAATCTTCCCCACTGAACTTAGGCAGAACCTTTAGAACATTGGTTAGAATAGCATCCCAAGTTGCTGGTGGTACTGGGAGAATTAGAGGACTACCAGTGTTCCAATTTGCATAGTTCCTTGGGGCTATAGGTGCTCTCATATTTGCTCTTTGTGTTGTTGCAAACTGATTCACTCTTCTTCTTAGATTAGCTACTAGTGGCAGCAAAAGAATGCCTGGATTAGCAGCGGATTGAGCTCTTGTTGTAGGTCGATAGCTCTGGCTACTTGTGGCTCTCTGGGTCATACGATCTTGACAGAAACTTTAAGAAGGTCCCATCAGGCGTGACAAAAACTGTTGATGTATAAAATTGCACGGGTTCCAACACCAACATGGGAAGTTTCATGAATGTGGGACTTGCTACCTAAAACAACCTCCAGATTTTTAAAGAAGCTGGCTCTTCTCTATCTTAAATGGGTTTTGAGGAAAAGGATAGAAACTAACAGGATTATAGATACAATTAAGCAAAACTAACTATGGCGATGCGCCTGAGTAAAAGTATTTCTCTCAAATTAAGCACAGTGAAACTATCCTCAAGATTCAGTTATATTAAAGAGAAGATACTGCATGATTAACATAAATAGATGCAATGAATAAAACCAAAGGTTCACAATCAGACACTTTGCAATGACACAGGAAATATCAACCAAGGCACAGAACAAAGTTCTTCTCATTAATGTACCAGCAACATAAGAGGCACAGATACATGCACATGTACATTAACTTTCTAATCAAGAATAACCAAATAAAGGCAAATGATATCAACTGGTCACAGCAAAAGTCTCCAATTTCTCTCTTAAATCTCTGACAGAAAAATATCTCTAGCTGTATTCAATACGTCTAAAAACTGTATATCAATCTATTACAAATGTTACATATTTATAGCGTAAGATCTGACTCTAGATTGTCTGCAACAATTGAATCCCAACGGCCCAACGGAACTGAAGATAACTAGAAGTCTTTGGTGGTTAAGATCTTTCAAATCTACAACAGTTTTCTCTTTCCTGCAAGCTCATTGGCTGGGGCAAAATATATGTGGCGCACCTCTTTCTATAAGGAACAGACACTTGGCAGCTCCCGCGCACTTGAAACTAAAAAGACTATGATAGATGGCAGCGTCCGCACGCACAACTTGAAACTCATTCATCTCTCAAGAAAGAACAGGAAACTGACACTTGTCACGTTCTGCAGCATGCTAAACTATCTACGTGTCTTTATCCGTAACACTTCACAAAACTATGTCTTTATAATCGGGTGGCCTCCTCAGGTGACAACTGTCGCAACCCGTAGCATTAGAAACATGAGACAGATTAATAACGGGACCCACAACCTTAGCGCTCGCTATCTTTCAAAAGGAAAAAATAGGGACAAGTGGCATCTTTCGTAGGTATAATAGATGACAGGTGGCGGCACCCGCATCACTATTGGAAACTTTAGAAAATTCTTTGAAACTCCCGCGGAAGCTGACACTTGGTGACTTCCGCATCACTTAGAAACTTTAAGCTATCGCCGAAAAGGGGCTTAACAAAAATAACTTTATTTCTACAACCACCACGTGGCACTCTCTGTACTACTGAAACTTATAATCACTATGGCCCACCATCTTCTTTACAAAAAATAATATGATGTAGAAAGCAACACGCGGCAACCTTCGCACTAAAGCAATAAGACACACGGCAGCCTCTGCACTCGCATTGAAACTTTTAGGGACTGTCTCCGCTAATGACACGTGGCAACCTCCGCATCACTTAGAAACTTTAAAAATCTTGAAACTACTACTACGTGGCGCGCTCTGCACAAAAGTTATAGTTAGAGACAAATACCACGACTTGAACTGGGGCTCGACACTTGGCAGCTTCTGCATTAAGCATAAGAAACCCGCGCAGCAAGACTTTGAAACATGCACTAAGACAAAAAGACACCCGCAGACTTGCACAGTGACTGATACAAAATGTAGAGTTTTTACACTCTACAATAACAATAAGTTATTATATGAGCTTCCTCGAGGAAAATAGGAGCACTTGTTTAAATCTCAATCTATTTGGAATGTAAAATTTAAATTACTTTTATATTCATTTAAATCATTTTATTGTATATTCATTTGGTTGCTTAACTAGTCTATAAATAAAATTTTAAGAAATTTTAAATGAATTTTAAATCATTTTATTGTAGATTTATTTAGTTTCTTAGCTAGTCTATATATAAAATTTTAAGAAAAATGAAATGAATCTATACCCATTCCAGCTTATGCACATTTCTATTAAATGAAATTATTTATATATTTTAAAAAATACCCTTCTAATTAAAGAAAGAATTATTTATTGAAAGTATATATATTTTGTAAATATCCATTTTATTATGAATTTTGATTTATATGTGTTCATACACATATAAAAAAAACAAAATATTTAAATGATTAATAACCTAAGTGAATAAACATGTATATTTTCAAATTTATGTTTTTTTTTTAATTATGGTAAAATTTTAATAAAAACTATATATATATAACTGTTATATAATTTTTAAGTGTATATATACATGATGAAAATTGTCTTAAATATAAATGTATATAATAGGTATTTATATTTTTTCATATATATATATAATAGATACAAATATGTCATTTTATAAATATACAAAAATTTCTTTGTAAATATGCATATATATATTTATCGAATATATAAAGAGAAAATAATAATACTAAAATAATATAGAGAGAGTATATGTATGTATGTGGGAATATATTATTCAAGTGTTGATTTTTAAATGAGAATACATATACTCTCATATATATATATATATATATATAGAGAGAGAGAGAGTTGGATTTTTAAATGAGAATACATATACACTCTCATATATAGGTTGGTTGGGTAGTTGGATTTTACTCCGTCACTTAAAGGAAGGTCCCAGATAACAATTTGGGATTTTAAACTGAAGAGTATATGGGATGAAGAGGAGCGGGAGGAGCACTAGTATGGAAATCCGCAGCCTATAACAAGCTGCAACTTCCCCTTTTAATGTGTCTGCTGTGTCTGCATGCGTGTGGATTAGCTTTTAGAGGTGGCACTTTTTGCTGGGGGGTCTTTTATTGCTTATAGGGGGGTTTATTCAGTCTTGCTTCTGGTTTGTCTGTGGTTTATTTTTGGCTAGTGTGTGGTTGGTGGAATTATTGATGAGTGCCAGGTAGCACCCATGAAATACACCTTTTTACCCCTCTTTTTCCTTCCTTCTTATTCCATTGTCCTAATGACTGCACCAAAGTAGATTAACAAGATTATTCTAATTATGATTAATAAGAGATGAATCACTTAAAATCATGATTTTTGATTGAGGGACTAATGTGCATTGAATTAATGGAAATATGCAGAAATTGTCTCTTTTTGAATCTACAGGTGCAGATGTTCGAGCAAAGACAATTTTGGTCATCTTTGGAGGTGGTCCTAATAATCTCCGGAGCTGACATATGGATACCGCACCAATCTCCAATATTTTCCAATATGATTGGAGAGATTTTGAGATAAAGGGGGTGAATCATCTCTGGAGCTGGACTGAAGTCAAAATCATATCTCCAGAGCTGAACAGAAGATCATAAAGCATATCTCAGGAGCTACAAATAGAAGCACACACCTCCGGAGTCACCTCAACACAGATGCAGATTTCCAGCTCACTGCCAATCAACACTTCCAGTGGTAATTGGGGTGCTCTAGATATTACTCAATCAGCACTTGAGTAATTGGATGACTTGACTGTAGTTAATTGCTAGAAGTTTTATCTTTCTTTTTGATTTTGTATGAGTTCTTGATAAACTAATTAAGTACCTATATTTTAGGGCCTCGTTGCCCAGTTGTATTTGAAACTAAGACTCAGGTTTAGTTAGACTGCTATTCCACTAGATCTATTTTAATTGCATGACTTTTTATTCTATAGTTAAACAATTAGTAGAATAAGAGATTGGTACTATCTCATAGAGGAACTAGTAGTTAGGGTAAGTGATATCTCATCACTGGATTAGATATAAACTTACAAAGTAGCAGCAGAAGAAGGAAGCAGAAAAATTATTATTATTGTGATCTCATTTTGATATAGATACTTTTCTGAATACAAATGGTACTGATGGAATTGGACTAAAAGCGAACTGTGATATTATCTTCTTGTGCTAATTCATTGCTTTAGTCTTCAGCCCTAAGGGTGTGGAGCAAGGGACCACTCCCAAAACCAAGGCAGAAGGCTAGTATTGTTGTTTATTATTTTTTTCAAATTCTGTTGTTTGTTGTTCTGTTTCAGATTCTGCTTAAAAAAATAGTTACTGTTTTCTCATAGATAAATGTATGTTTCAATTGTATGGAATAGTATAGATCTACATTAGTAATTCATTATTTCAGCTTTGTTTTCAATGTTCCTAGAATTTATTTTCATAGCAGATAGATCAGTAGCAGTAGTTTCTTCAATCAGTAGAGATCATTAGAGTTAGTTAAATGAACTGGCAACTATAGTGATGCAGAGGCATCCACACTATAACCTTCGCATATAGCATGAATGTCTGCAGACCAACCTCATCATCATCATCTTCGCCATCATTATCATATTCCGCTTTATACTGTCAGCATCATCATCATGTTTCCTAAAACCAACAGCATCATCATATTTCGGACACTCGCAATTGTCCTCCTGCCGACCACTATTCACCTCCTCCGCCTTCCTTCTAACATCATCATCATGATGTTCAGCGGGCGCAAACATCCTCCGGTTGCACTGTTCATCGGGCGCCGAACTCCATCGTCATCATCATGATCTCCAATACTACCTTCGTCAGCAGGATATCAAGTATCCGGTTGTTCAAATATCCTGATGACGATCACCTTCTGCAGCTTACCTTCGATACTCCGCTAGCCGATGATACAAACAACAACATCATGATAAAACTTATCCGGTTCTCTTCGAAACCTCCTGATGATGCTTCACACTTTCTGCCGATGCCGATACTTAACCACTTAACAACGGCAGGATAAACTCGCACAGGGGGATATCTCAATATCCTGATGACGATGACGTCATATCCTGATGACGATGACGTCACCCAATATCCTGATGACCTTTTCAACACTTAGCCAAAAAAACACGAACTTTCTCTCCCGCATCTACTCGCGATACGCGGATGTCTGGCACTCCCGATATGATGATCCTGATGCCGATACATGCACTTAGTCTATGTCCGGCCTAAAACATCTTGCTGATGATCACCCCGACGAACTCACACTTCATGTAATCGACAACATCATGCCGATCTCCTCCACTTATCCGGATGACGATATCCGAACTGTCTGCAGGATATTCACCAAGATATCCTGATGATGCCGTCTTGGCCAATTTCCAGCCTTAGCGAAATCTCACTTCGCCGATCCTTCAGGGCTGACCCGATCCAACCTCAGGGTGATCTTCCAACTCTCGTCTCATCAGCTCGACCTAGCACATGAGGATGCTAGGCTTCTCAACATCTGTCGACCACGATCCTGCACACCTGCATGCAAACGGAAAACAAACTACTACCTACCCTACTGTACATTACCATTCCACCGATCAGATGAGTCAACCGGTGGAATGGATCAGTGAATCCATGAAACCACTCAAACCAGCAAATCAATCAAGTAATGGAATGCAACCAGAGCAAGAACACAAACAGGATCACTTTATTGATTTCAAAGATGCAATACAATATGATCAATCTCTCTCTCTCAGGCTCACTCTCTGCAACTAGCTCGATCGATGATATCTGTCTGTATCTGCAATATCAACCAATCTCATGCTTATAAAGATTTCCCTACGAGTACTACTGACCCGACTCCAAGCGGCTGGGAACTCTCCAAGCGGCTGGGAGATCCCACCGAACACGCATCATGACAACTGTTATAACTAACTAGCTAAAAATAGCAAAAGCCTGGTCAGCATGATCTTATCCTGATCAGCATGACCTTATTACATGCATTTGGTCTTAACAGACCTTCTTGGAAACACAAACAAGACCTAAACTACTAACTGCCTTATCAAGATCAGCTGTTAGGTAGGTGCTCCTGCACCATACTCCCCAACAGAAAAGAACTCATGTCCCATGAGTTTAGCATGTGGAAGTCTTCCACCTCTACACTTTGCTTGGTCAATAGTCTGACCTGCTCCAGCTTTATCTGCTGCTGACTCTTGGCTTCTCCAAGTCTTCTGAACTGGAACTTGCTTTCGGGCAAGTAAATCCTCATGCCTGTTGATGTAGGCCTTTCTCAGGTTGTCTCTGTGTTTGTCAGATTGGCTGACCAGAACCTCTGGCTGAACTGCCTCTGTGGTGTTCAACTGTATCTTCCTGTCAATCTTCATAGGACAAGCAATAGTCCCAACTATGACAACAGCCTTGTCATTCTTCTGAACTGGTTGCTGTTGGCACCCCTGTTTCGGAACCTGCTGCTGACCTCTGTCAGTCACAACTGAAACTTTCTTCAGCTTGTTGTCTGTAACAACTCCTTTCCCTGCAGTGTCCTGAACTGCCTTTATGCCTGCTCCACTAGGCATCTGCACAAACTCCCTCTTTCCCATTAAAATGATTTGGGCTGCCTTCTGTACTGCAGCTTTTGCCTGCAATGGCATCAACTTAATAATCTTCCCATCCTTCTGGATGGTGTAGGTATTAGCATACCCATCATACAGTACCCTTCTGTCAAATTGCCATGGTCTACCCAACAGTAGGTGACAACATTCCATAGGCAAAATATCACACAAAATTCTATCATGATATGGTCCAATCTGGAAATCCACATATGCCTGTTCAGAGACAAAAAGTGATTGCCTATCACTCACCCAAGATGTCTTGTAAGGGTGTGGATGTGGAATCCTTTCCAACTTCAGTTTATCCACCATTTCCTGAGATACCATGTTGTCTATTGAACCAGTATCAATGACAACTTTACATACCTTACCTTTGCTCTTGCATGTGGTCTTGAAAAGAGCTCTTCTTTGCATCATATCCTTTGATGCCTGCAAACTTGTTCTCCTTAACATCAGTGATTCTCCACTCTCTGGATTTCCATAATTCTCAGGACCTTTGTTTGAACTCTGTGCACTTTCTTCTACTTTCTCTTCTTGCACAAGTTGTACTCTCTTGTCACTAGTTCTATCATTTCTGGATGATGAACCTTTGTTTTCTGGACATTTGAAAGATGGATGACCAAGCTCTCCACAGGTGTAACATTTTCCTGAAAATGTAGTAGAACCTCTACCACCTCCAAATCTTCCTCTATTACCTTTCCATCCACCTCTGAAATCAGACTGTCCCTGTCCTTTACCAGTGTCTTCTTGACCCTCATTGGTTTGCTTTTGTGCAGGGGTTGTTCCTCTTCCCCTATTGTTTCCTCTTCCTCTCATGGACTTATCATGTCCTCTATTCATCTTTTCCTCAATCCTGATTGCCATTTGATAACAATCTTCCACATTCTTAGGGTTAGCTAACACTAACTCATCCTGTATGTTAAACCTCAAACCAGCCAAGTACCTAGCCACCTTTTCTACCTCATTCTCATGATGACCAGATCTCATACTTAACAGATAAAATTCCTCAGTATATGATTTCACATCCCTGTCTTTCTGCTTTAAAAATTGCAGCTTCTTAAACATCTGGATTTCATAATCCCTTGGCAAGAATTTTCCCTTGATCCTTGCTACCATCTTATCCCATGAAGTGATCTTTGACTTCCCTTGTTTCCTTCTCTCAGATTGTACATAATCCCACCATACCAAAGCATGACCTCCTAACTTGGTCTTTGCAATCTTTACCTTCTGATCCTCAGCAACATCTTCACATTCAAAGTGATTATCAAGTGCAGCAATCCAATCTAACAACTCATCTTCATTCAAGCTTCCAGTATACTTGGTAACATCAACCTTTACCTTAGGTTTTTCACTCTGCACTGCCTTTAACAGTTTTGCCAATCTCTGGTCTTCAACATCCAGATCTTCAGCTACCTCTTCATACTCTTCAACAGTATCTTCTTCTTCTTCAGACTCACTGTCTTCCACTTCCCTCTTTTTGTTCTTTTCCAGGGCTGTCAGCCTGGCTTGAAGTGCTTCAGCAAGCTCCTTCATCTTCCTCATCTCTCTAGCATGTTTCTCCTTCATCTCCTGCAATTCCCTTGCAGTACCACTACCTTTAGGAGGCATTTTGTCAACCTCTCAATCTACACACAACACACAATTCAACTCTACTTCTGCCCTTTCGGTGACAAAATCAACACACAACAGCCCAGACCTTTTGCTGAGCTCTGATACCACTATGATGCAGAGGCATCCACACTATAACCTTCGCATATAGCATGAATGTCTGCAGACCAACCTCATCATCATCATCTTCGCCATCATCATCATATTCCGCTTTATACTGTCAGCATCATCATCATGTTTCCTAAAACCAACAGCATCATCATATTTCGGACACTCGCAATTGTCCTCCTGCCGACCACTATTCACCTCCTCCGCCTTCCTTCTAACATCATCATCATGATGTTCAGCGGGCGCAAACATCCTCCGGTTGCACTGTTCATCGGGCGCCGAACTCCATCGTCATCATCATGATCTCCAATACTACCTTCGTCAGCAGGATATCAAGTATCCGGTTGTTCAAATATCCTGATGACGATCACCTTCCGCAGCTTACCTTCGATACTCCGCTAGCCGATGATACAAACAACAGCATCATGATAAAACTTATCTGGTTCTCTTCGAAACCTCCTGATGATGCTTCACACTTTCTGCCGATGCCGATACTTAACCACTTAACAACGGCAGGATAAACTCACACAGGGGGATATCTCAATATCCTGATGACGATGACGTCATATCCTGATGACGATGACGTCACCCAATATCCTGATGACCTTTTCAACACTTAGCCAAAAAAACACGAACTTTCTCTCCCGCATCTACTCGCGATACGCGGATGTCTGGCACTCCCGATATGATGATCCTGATGCCGATACATGCACTTAGTCTATGTCCGGCCTAAAACATCCTGCTGATGATCACCCCGACGAACTCACACTTCATGTAATCGACAACATCATGCCGATCTCCTCCACTTATCCGGATGACGATATCCGAACTGTCTGCAGGATATTCACCAAGATATCCTGATGATGCCGTCTTGGCCAATTTCCAGCCTTAGCAAAATCTCACTTCGCCGATCCTTCAGGGCTGACCCGATCCAACCTCAGGGTGATCTTCCAACTCTCGTCTCATCAGCTCGACCTAGCACATGAGGATGCTAGGCTTCTCAACATCTGTCGACCACGATCCTGCACACCTGCATGCAAACGGAAAACAAACTACTACCTACCCTACTGTACATTACCATTCCACCGATCAGATGAGTCAACCGGTGGAATGGATCAGTGAATCCATGAAACCACTCAAACCAGCAAATCAATCAAGTAATGGAATGCAACCAGAGCAAGAACACAAACAGGATCACTTTATTGATTTCAAAGATGCAATACAATATGATCAATCTCTCTCTCTCAGGCTCACTCTCTGCAACTAGCTCGATCGATGATATCTGTCTGTATCTGCAATATCAACCGATCTCATGCTTATAAAGATTTCCCTACGAGTACTACTGACCCGACTCCAAGCGGCTGGGAACTCTCCAAGCGGCTGGGAGATCCCACTGAACACGCATCATGACAACTGTTATAACTAACTAGCTAAAAATAGCAAAAGCCTGGTCAGCATGATCTTATCCTGATCAGCATGACCTTATTACATGCATTTGGTCTTAACAGACCTTCTTGGAAACACAAACAAGACCTAAACTACTAACTGCCTTATCAAGATCAGCTGTTAGGTAGGTGCTCCTGCACCATATAGGATTCCTAATTGCAGACAGCCAAGGACACAGCCCTGGATTTGACACATGAAATATGATTAAATGCCAAGGACCAACAGTCCTTTTCATTTTTGGCGCCATTGCCGGGGACTTCTGTGTTAATTAGGAAAACTTAGTTAAAAAGTTTTAGGATAGATTGAATCTGTATGGTTAGAGCTAGGGATTCAAAAGGAAGATACATAAAACAGAAACCCCATCAACAAACTATAGGAGAAAGTAGTGGGCTGACACAAGATCTTGTTGAAGAGAGACACCTAGAACCTACCTTGGAAGCTGCACCTCAATTCAATAATCCCTTAAATCCTCCAAATCTTCCACTCGCTGACTATATCCAAGAATTACAACAGAAATTCCAGGCAGATCCTTTGACAGAAACTAATTCTTCATAACCTCAACTAGTATCAGACATGGATGATAATCATGAAGATGAGGATAATCAAGCTCCAAGAACCTTCACATATCCCATTGTTCTGGCTGCTGGAGATAATGCCCCTATGAAAAATATTTCACCTAAACATTTGCCAAATTTTAGGGGTCTTGCTTTTGAGGATCCAGATCAGTTTTTGTTTGAATTCAAAGTGGTATGCCAAACTTATGATTATGGATCAGATAATCAAAAACTCAAATTGTTCCCCTCAACTCTAAAAGATTCTGCAATGAGATGGTTCATGGGTTTGCCCCAAAACTCCATCCATTCCTGGGATCAGATGGAGACAGAATTCTTGGGAAAATACCAGGACTACTGTAGAGTTAGTGATAAGAATGAAGAATTATTCAAAATTAAATAGAGAGAGGAAGAGACTTTAGAGGATTATGTGGATAGGTTCAACTTTTCTTTAAGAAGGTATGGCAACCCTGTAAATCACTCTTTGGCCAGAACCCTATTTGTGAAAGGATTAGACAAAGAATCAAAACAAGCACTAGATCTAATGGGAAAAGGGAATATCAATAAAATGGATATGCCTGCTATAGAAGAACTCTACAGGAACTATTCCAGAACCCAAGATGGAGTGAGAACACCCGAATCTTTAAAAGGGAAGAATGAAATAGGACAGTTAATGGAGGAAATTGCAAATTTTAAAATAGATATTCTAGTCCAATTAAATACCACATTAGATGGAATTCAGGTAAAAACTAGAACAAATGATCAAGATAGAATAACTAAACCACTCTCCATCTATTGTCCTAGGTGTAGAAAAAAACATCTATTGAGAGAATGCCCTTTGGATAAATTAGAATTCTGATAGATCTATGACAGGGAACATCCTACTAGTCGGTGTGATCAGCTCTAAGCCTTAAAAAGGCTAAGTAAAAAGAATGCCATTATAGAGGAGGAGTTGAACTATGTAGGACAAAAACATGCTGGGAATTTTCCTTATAATCAATATCCAAACTAGGCTTCTTATAGGGGTCCTTCTAATTGGGGAAATAATCAATGGAATCCAACTTGGCATGGGCCTCAAAATAATCCTCCTTGGGGACCACAAGATTGGTCAAACCAACATTGGCAAAATCAGCCCTAGGGGAATCAACAATGGCCACAACAGTTTGGATCACAAAACATGCAGCCTCATTGGGGTCCTCAACAGGGATATAATCAACAATACTAGGGACAACCTCGACGTTTCCAACCTCAACAACAAGCATTGCTAACTGGACCCCCCAACACACAAGGTTAGTCACAAAATGAACCAGTTAGCCAACCACCCTTACCAACTCAACCTATACCAAACCCATGGAATAAGCAAGGAGCAACTGTTTACATGACAGAACAAGAAAACATGGCCGGTATTAATGCCATATATTCCAATAATCTTCAGTTGCATTTTGGGAAAGCACTTCCAATACCATCTCATAGAACTATAGTTGAAGTAACCAATGATGAGGAACCTAAAAATCCATCCACTGGGCTTCCAGAGGAGATTACTATAGAAACAGTGCTAAAAGAATCATCCTTGGATAAATCTAGAGTTCCTCCTAAAAGAATGACTTCAGAGAACACCCCTAGAAACATTTATGCTAAGAACTCTGGAGATGCTCCAGAGATAGAAAAACTAGCACCATACCCAGAGCGGCTTAAACAACATGTCCCTTAGAAAAAGGTTTTACAAAAATAAGTCCAATCTACCCTGGAATCAGAACTTTTACAAGAAATTAGACAACTAAACATTGAAATTCCGCTCCTACAAGTAATCAGAGATGTACCTGAACTGAACCAATTCATCAAACAACATTGTGTTAAGACCCAGGGAAGAAAGAAAAACTTTCCCTCCACCATCCAAGTGGAAGGAAAAGTAGTAGATCTCCTAATGGAAGAAATGCTCCTTCCAAAATACGGAGATCCTAGAAATCCTGTCATAACTATTTACATCTCAGGGGTGGAAATATCTAATGTTTTGGTTGATTTGGGAGCAACAATAAATGTAATGACAGTTCATAAAATGGACAAATTAGCCCTAACAAGTATCCAATCCACATCTACAATCCTTCAACTTGCTGACTAGTCAGTAGCTATTCCAAAAGGGGTGATTATTGATGTTCCAGTTGTGATAGAATCATGGGAATTCCCAGTAGACTTCTTGATATTAGAACCAAGAAACCAGAGAAATGCTTATCCATTGATATTAGGAAGACCATGGCTGGCTACAGCAACAGCATCCATTGATTGTCGAACTGAGGATATGGTCATTTCTAATGGAATAGATTTGAAGAAAATATCTTTGTATCCACCAGCTAAACCATCAATACATTATTCAGGAAGAGTATGGATAGATGAGCCAGATAACATGGAAAATAGTGCCTCAGTAGCTATGGTTACCATCAGAGAACATTTGGGTGAGTTAGAGGAAGAAATCCACTATCATACAATAAAAGATATCAACCACATTCTTATTAATGAGGATATAATGGAGCTAACCCAAGATTCAAGGAGAGAACTTCTCACTTCTACTCATTGTACCCTAGCAAATATCATTCCTTGTGGAGAGACCTTTTACAGAGACTTAGCCACATTCCACATGTTGCTTCCACATTCTTGCCCCCTCAATACCATGAATCCATGATATAGTTTGAATACATCTATTGATCATATCACAAAAGAGGTCATGATTTTACCTAGGAAAACACTAAATATCAACACCCAATTAGCAGAAAAATAGGAAGAAGAACTTATCAAACTCCTAATTTCCCATTCAGCAGCTTTTGCTTGGGAATACCAAGATATGAAGGGCATCCCTCCTGAGATCTGTACTCATCATATATACACTGAAGATATCAAACCTATCAGACAACCCTAGAGAAGATTGAATCTTGCTTTAAAAGACATTGTTAAGACTGAAATAGAAAAATTGCTGCAAGCAGGGTTTATATATCCAATCTTAGACGGTCAATGGGTCTCACCCTTAGTCATAGTGCCTAAAAATAATGGGAAGTGGAGAGTGTGTATTGACTATAGAGAGCTAAACAAAGCCACAAAGAAGGACTACTTTCCCTTACCATTCATTGACCAAGTGTTGGACAACCTTGTAGGGAGGAAGTATTTTCTTTCCTAGATGGGTTCAGTGGATATAACCAAATCCAACTAGCACCTAAAGATTAAGATAAAACCACTTTCACTTGTTCTTGGGGAACTTTTGCCTACAAAGTTCTTCCATTTGGACTATGTAATGCTTCAACGACATTTCAGAGGCTTGTTTTAGCCATTTTTGCTGAACTAGCTAATGAGTGCATGAAAGTCTATATGGATGACTTTACTATGTATGGGGATAACTTTGAAGAAGCTCTCATAAACTTAGTAAAGGTATTAAAATGCTATGAAAAAAATTGACTATCCTTGAGCCATGAAAAGTGCTTCATGATGGTAGAGGAAGGAATTGTATTGGGATACCACATTTCAACATATGGGATCAAAGTGGACCAAAACAAAATAGAAGTGATCAAGCAGTTACCTTCATCATGCAGGCTACTATAGGAGATTTATAGAAAATTTCAGCAGAATAGCTGCTCCTCTGTTTACCCTGCTTAACAAAGACACATAATTCTTATGGACAGAGGATTGTCAATCAGCATTCGAAACCCTTAAGGAGAAACTTACTGACACACCTGTTTTAAGAGGACCCAATTGGACTCTACCATTTCACATACAAATTGGTGCTTCAAATGAGTCCATTGGAGAAGTCTTAGGACAAAAAGAGGAGGGAGAAAGTATGCATGCCATCTATTACATCAGTAAAAACCTCACCTCTGCAGAAAGAAACTATACCACAACTGAAAAAGAATTCTTAGCAGTCATATATGCTATAAACAAATTCAGGCATTATATCACTGGATACAAAATATTTGTACATACTGATCATGCAACCATCAAATACTTAATGAAGAAGCCAGTAGTGGGTGCAAGGATAATCAGGTGGTTATTGTTATTGCGGGAATTTGACATTACCATAGTTGATAATCCAGGCAAACTTAATTTGGTTGCTGACTTTTGTCAAGATTGCATACAGGTGGAGAGAACCAGCCAGTGGAGGACAGATTTCCAGATGAACATCTTTTTGTTATCTCCTCTACTGCACCTTGGTTTGCAGACATAGCTAATCTCTTAGCTACAAGCTTGTTTCCATCCTATTTTACCTCAAAACAAAAGAAATGCTTACTTAAGGAAAGCTTATCTTACAAATGGTTAAATGGTTTACTGTTTAAATGTGGTCTTGATTTCATTTTATGCAGGTGTCTAAAAACTGATGAAATTTTTGATGTCTTAACGGCATGTCATGATGAACCATCTGGTGGGCACTATTCCTCACACAGAACCATCCACAAGATTCTGGGAGTTGGTTACTACTGGCCCTCTATTCATAAGGATGTCAAGAAGTATGTGCAGTAGTGTGATGAGTACCAAAGGATGGGACAACCAACTTTCACCCAAGAAATGTCACTTCATCCTCAAGTAATGCTGGAACCATTTGAGAAATGGGGTCTAGACTTTGTGGGATGAATTTCTCCACCATCATCAGGCAAAGAGTACATTCTAGTATGCACAGACTATGTGACTAAATGGGCTAAAGTTCAGGCATTGCAATTTGCAAGAGAAGAGAAAGTTGCTAATTTCCTTTATAACATAATTTTCTTAAGGTTTGGAGCTCCAAGATCAATAGTTTCAGACAAAGGACCTCAATTTACTTCATAGGTAATCAAAGCATTCATATATTTATATCAAGTTAAGCACGAGAAATCTTTACCTTACCATCCCCAAGCTAATGGGCAAGTAGAGGTGACTAATAGAGAACTAGAAAATATTCTGACAAGGACAGTGGCCATGAAGAGAAAGGATTGGGCTAACAGATTATCTGAAGTAGTTTGGGTTTACAATACCACTTGGAAGTCCACAACCAAATTCTCACCATATGAATTAGTTTATGGAAAGAAACCCATCCTGTCTATAGAATTTGAACTACAGACACTCAAAACTTCATTAGATATTGGTCTACCATTGTCTATAGCACAACAGAACAGGATTCTTCAGTTTAATGAGTTGGATGAAATCTGTACATAGGCCATACAGCAAACATAACTTGTTCAATATCAAAGGAAGCAATGGCATGACCAGCACATCAAAAGGAGGACATTTCAACAAGGTGATTGGGTTCTCCTATATGATTCTAAGTTCAAGGAGTTCAAAGGGAAACTACAAACTCATTGGATGGGTCCTTATCATATAAAAGAAGTTTTTGAGAATGGAATAGTTTTGATAGAAACCATTGATGGAAGCACATATACATTCTTAGTAAATGGCCACAGAATTTGACTCTATAAAAGGCCATCAACTAAGGAAGAATTCATCAAAGATTTGTACTTGGTTACAAGGGACGCATCCTCTATCATAGATTTGGACCTAAAAAAATGAAAAAAAGGAAGGTTGAAAACCAGCAAATGGCGGCCTTAAAAAAAAAAGAGAGAGAAGGTTGAAAACCAACAAATGGTGACCTTCTTGAAAAAAAGAAAAAAAAAAAGAGAAAGATGGAAAACCAGTCAATGGTTATCTTTCTCAATCAGGGGGGTTGAAAACCAATAAATGGTGGTTCCTTTCTTCTTTCCAGATATGAATAATCAAGCTATGAAGGTAATCATGTGCCAAGAGTTACTAAAACACATCTCTGTAACAAACTAGGGGCACCTCCGACGCTTCACAAACTGGGAGCACCTCCGGCACTTCACAAACTTGGAGCACCTTCGGTGCTCCACCATTAAAGAGCCATTCTTAAATAGAATAAATAAGGAGGGGACCCACCTCTCTAGGTAATAAAGTGGAGATGTCACTTGATGAGGTCAGCATGATTCATCCTCCACTTTTTGATAAAAATAAAGATGAAGTCAACATGCATATCATCAACAGTCGAAAAAGCCATCACTTTCACATGCGCAAGCCATCACAAATTTTTGTATTGATGTCACTTGACAACATGGTATTCCCAGACCACTCAGTGGGAATAATTGCAAAATATGTGACGACAGGGATGTTGATGTCATTTTAAACCCACGCAGGTGTTGCTCACGTGCCGAGTCACATCAAATCACATCAAAGTCGCGGTCTTGTAGCCAAGTATATCAAGCTGTCATCATTAAGATTGATTCAAGTAATTCTCTTTAATTATCTTAGTTAGTAACTGTCTTGTCAATTCTATTTTTGGGTGTTGTTATCATGCCACATCTCCCTGCCATTATTTCCCTTTTCACCTCATGCATGCCGCCATATTTGCCACACTGTCGACCTACCTATGGAGTGTCCCATCACTCTCCTACAATTATGACTACATAAACACGCTAAACCACTCTCAAGCTCCTTTCCCATAATCTAAGAAGTAAAACAAAATGACATATCAACCTTCACTCAAGATTGCAGATTTCTCTAAAAATCTTTGAGTGTAAAATTGAAGTCTGCTGACACAGTCCTCTGGAGTGAAAAGAGAAAAAAATAGACTACAGAGAGAAGCAACAAGAATTTTAGCTACAGGAGGTGGAATAGGACAGAGAGATGGGTGTCAAGAAGAAATCAGAGCCAGAGAATATATCAGGCCTGCTGAAGGATGAAGCTGTGGTAGACATTCTAAGGAATGCAGGGTGGTTAGAGTTCCTAGAGAAATTTGAAGGTTTTCAGGGGGATATTGTTGATGAATTCCTACGTAACCTGAGAGATAATCAAACCATTGTGAGAGGGGTTTAGGTCAATATCTCTGCCACCATCATCAGTCATATCTCCAGGTTACGAGAACAAGGTGAGAGGTTTTACCATTTGAAAACCCTATATGCTAATTTAATTAAAAATTTCTCTAGAGAAGGTGAACCTGTAATACAATTACATTTAAACAAAAATGAGGTTAAGGGAATTGTTAGGTCTTCACTTCCAAACCCATGGTAGTCTGTAGCATTATGGTTGATGAAATACTTTACATGTGATGGCCAATTTTCTATAGTCCTAGGACTAATAATGAAAATGTTAATTTTTCTGAGGCATGGAAATGCACACCCAAAATTTAGCATAAACCTTCCAAACTTTCTGTACTCTGCAATTAAATCATCTGCAAAAAAATATCAACAAGGGAAAGGTCTTATGAAACATCATGGCCTCATTTTTCTTATTGTGAAACATCACTTTTTGTCTCAAGCTGATGGGGAAACATTATGGCAAACATTTTTAGACAATAAACCCTAGGACAGAACACCAGAGAGGGCACATAGAATAGATGAGGCTTCCTCTACCCAGCAGGAAGAGGAGGTAGAGCCTTCAACTTCCTCTCCAGCTACTGAGAGAGATAAAGGTCAAAAGCCCTCACTGGAGGCAACTTCATCTGCTACCCCTATTTCTGGAAGAAAGAGAAAAGGGAAAGAAGTTGTGGAACATGTTATAGAACAAACCCCATATTTGACTCACTCAGCAAGGTGAAAGATGACCTTGGTTGAAGAGTCTACTCCAATTAAACAAACAGGGGAAACAATTGTCATAGAGTAGACCTCCACCCAGACTTTTGACAACAAGAAGCAAAAGAAGACAAGACAGGGTCAGAAAACTAAAATAGCTTCAAAGAAAACTGATTCCACAATACACTACTGAACTAAGGAAGCATCTCATGATTTAGATGGAATTCCTCTAGTGAGAAAGAAGAAACAAAGAGAAGTTTCCCTAAAGCCATCTGTTCATCCAGATTCCCATAGTCCAACTTCATAACATTACCTTGCTCCGAAGACACAACAGAGAGACACTTTTACTATTTCCTCAGATTCTAAGGATAATATGCCTACTACAAAGGCACCTACTCCACCTGTGCTATGGAGAAGCAAGAGAAAAAGGCAACTTACCCAAGTTGAAAAAGATACTTCTCTCCTGGTTGAAGTTCTCTTGGCTTTCAGAACTTCTGTAGATGAGACTGGGCCTTCATCAGCACCAATAATGGCAGAAAGGAATCAAGAGGAAGCTCAGGACAAGTGGACTGCAGGGGAAGTTGAAACAAGGCAAGTGGATACAGTTGGCAGTGAAGAGCAAAAAGCTGTGGAAAACCCTGAGGAGGAAAAGACAGAAACGGGGACTTATTCTCACCCCTCTAATCAGGAGGATGTTGAGATTTCAAGAGAGCAACAGATGCTAGAAGAAATAGATAATCTGAAAAGATTATTATGGGGGAAGAACCTAGCTATTATTTACCTCATGAAGGTCATGAGAGAAAAAGAAATGGAGCAAAAATAGGTGATTGAAGGACTGCAAGTAGAGCTCCAGAACAAACAGAAAATAATTTAGGAGAAAGAGGTAGAATTGAGAGAAAAAGAAACAGAGGCAGCCCAAAGCATTAAGGAAAAGGAGGCAGAGGCAGCCCAAAGCATCAAAGAAAAGGCGACAGAGGCAACACAACATATCTTTGACCTTACAAAGGCTCGAGACAATAGTCTCACAATAATTGCAGCACTTGTTGATAAAGTACAAAGCCAAGCCAAACAATTAACATGGGCCAACAATAAGATAGATGATCAAGAAGAGTACATTCAGGAGTTGATTGGCCCAAGGGCAACCATGGAACAGGGGGTGCAAACAGATCCATACTTAGGCCCAATTCTAAAAGATATTCCTAAAGCCCTGTTCCATTGGGAAAGAAGATGTAGGGAATATGAGGCTTCTAAACCCATGCTGTAATTACAAAGGGCAATAATTGCCATGACAAAAAGAGTACAAACTTTGGAAGAAAAGGTCCTTCAGGTAGCTTCCATTTCATCTGAGATTCTATCTTGCAGACCCCCAAGTGGAAGTTATGCTTTGTTTCTACAAGAAAGAATCCTACAGAGAAAAATATCTTTGGTTCTGTCTAATTTGACTGAGGATACAGAGATAGGGATGGGGTTCATGGAAGCATACATGAGAAGTTCTGATGAGGACAAAGATTTTCTGTGTGAGTTGTATTTGCATGGTTTCTGCATTGATGATATTACCTTCATTATCAACTATTGTGTAGGAGAATGTCAACTCAGGGCATTCATGTCCCTGATGAGAAATCATTAGATTTGGAATGAAAGGATGGAGGCCTATCTAAAGAAGGATGCAGAATTAAGTCATTAGGGGAAATTTACATTAAAAATGGGCCTCCTAAGGAACTCTGAAAAAGAAAAAATTATCTCATATAATACAAATTATTTAAATATAAAAAATATAAATTACTTAACTACATGAGTTAAGTGGGGAGTCTGGGGACACATGTTTCTATTATTTATTTTTTATTTTGTCCAATTTATTTTTTGGTTCCATAGTTTTTATGATTTTTTTATTTTTATTTCTTTTTTGGTTTTTGTTTTTTGTTTTTTCCAATTTCTTTTTTAGTTTTTAGTTTTTATTTTTTCCAATTTCTTTTTTGGTTCCATAGTTTTTGTGATTTTCTTATTTTCAATTTCTTTTTTGGTTTTTATTTTTTATTTTTTCCAATTTCTTTTTTATTTTTTATTTTCTTTTTTGGTTCCATTTATTTAGACTTTCAAAACAATCTTGCTCTAATTAATTGGATAAAGGACAAACAAATTAGAAGACAAAAATGTGAGCAAGATTTTTCTTTTCTTTTTAATAATTATTTCGTTTGAATTTTTAAGAGTATTTTGAATTATTTCATTACAGCTTCTTCAATCTTTTTAAAAAATAATTTCAATACAACTTCTTTAGAATAATCTCCATCATATTTTTTATAGAATGATTGAATTTTTTGTTTTATAATAGGCAGATACAATTTTAAAGAAGTAAAAACTGAAGAAGAATTCATATAATTTACATGTGGAGTTGGATGAAGAAATGCAGCCATCTCAGAAATGAAATACAATGAAGAATTATGATATAGATGAAAATAATTTGAGAATATTGGGCCGAAAGCATATAGATATATGGGCTAAGGGAAATTTGTATCCTCTTGATCCTAAAAATAATGATTATCCTAAGTTTGATGCTATTATTGGGCTTATAAAATTTGTATGCAATGGGGAAGTGGATTGTTAGGGTACTGCAAGAGGCTTGAAGGAAACAGAGAAAAAATTGAGAAAAAAATAAATTTTGCAGAAAATAAGATGCAGGAAATGGATAATACAGTCTCTTATTTAGTTGAAGTAAACAAGAGGTTAGAACATGAGTCTATTGAACATTGGAAAGTTCAAAATACAATGGTTCAAGAAATCTCATTATTGGAGAAGGAAAATAAGGATTTGAAGTTCAAAGTTGAAGCTCTCAATAAAACTATTAAAAAAATGAAGAAAACTCCTCTAGGAGGAAGGATGAGGATAAAAAAGTTAAATAATATTGTGTCTCTAGTATCTTCAGGGGGTGGTTTCAAAAAGAGAGTTTAAGCTATGAAAAGTATAATTGATCCTACAATAATTGAGAGAACTGTAGATAGAAGCCAGAACATAGCCTCACTTATGAAGAGGCTATTTAAAAAAGATGAGATATTGGCAATGCTTCATCAACCTCAATGTGCTACATTAAGAAAAGTTTTGGTTGATGAGATAATAAAAGAATTATCATGTTCAATTAATGCTAATGATGTACAAGGATCATGTGACAATGCAAAAATTAGTAGGAGGTGATATGAAGAAATTTTTAAGTCATTACAAACTGGAATATTAAATGTTGGGATCACTACGGTTTTTTTGCCTCATCCATCTCATGTTAGAGTTGAACGGTCTAATAGGAACAAAGAAGTTCAAGATTTTGTTGGAAATATGTTTCACATCCAAGCATCAAAGGATAATTCTCAGAGGAAATGACAAACACATATTGGAAGGGAAGTCTCAATTACTTTAAATCCAACAAACAATGTTTGGTTTGAAGCTGAAATTTTTTTACAAGCTATAGTAAGGTATTATGATATTTCAGTGGAGGAGGCAAATGGACAACTTGTATTTGTCCTAAATTAGATGAGATGGAATTGATAAATAGTGTCAAGTATGAAAGAGTGTCAATTACCCTAATGAATAGAGCATGAAATCCAATATTCATGTTACTGATGAAACATACTTTCCTGTACAATTAGAGAATCACATTTGGTGGCTTGGCCTATTTAGAGTAAACAAGGAATGTTATGAAGATCTAAAATGGGTTTTTGAGCAAACTAAGATACCATCCATGATTTCCTCTCATATGATGGGGGAGAACATTTATGTTGATGGGTATGGATCATATAATGTTGAATGGCATATGGCTACTGATTTGAAAACATTGAAATGCATGTATAATATTAATCATGGAGCAAATGCAAAGCATAGTTGTATTTATTGTATGCATTCTCGAGACAAGTCAAAAGAATTAAATGGAAGACTTTATAAAGGTATATTAAGTTGTGACCAAGAATTACATCCTAATAGAGATGAAGTTGATCCAGAGATAAGGCCAATTCTCCAAATTCCACTCAAAAGAGTACACATATGCACTCTTCATGCTTTTGTAAGAATAATTGATAAACTTGTTTATTTATCAATTTTATTTGCATGGAATAAAAACCCAAAAGAGGAGGTAGAAAAATCCATAAAATCAATTGAAAGGGTATTATCAGATGTAGGGCTACATGGAGGTAATGTTCATATTGAAAAAGATATGAAACATTCAGGGGCTCATGGTAATGTTCCATCAAAGCCATCGATGGGAGGTGATAAGGCTCAACATTTTATTAAAAAGTTAGACTACCAAAGAAGTAGAAGGGGTCAATGGGAAATATATAAGGATCTGATCAATGCAGAGGATGATCGAAATGAAAAAGGTTCCTCTCAATTGATGAAAATAAAGGCATGGAGTTCATTATCATCTTTGTTCCCTTTGATTAATAAGAAAAGATTAATTGAAGGTGATGATACACAATTTATTGAAGCTGTAACAAAGTTTACAAAGGATTTTCTTCTAGCATGAGGAGAAAATGAAATCACTCATTACATGGTAAGAATTCATATGATTTTTTAATTTATTATATGTTTTATATAAATAATCTAGTGTAATTTGTATTAGGTTCTAATTATTTTCTTTTCCCTTGGTGTTTTTTAGTACATTCTCTATGCACATGGTCCTTGGTTTGCTAAAGAGTATGGAAGCTTGAGCATTTGGAATACACAAGGAATGGAGAAGTCTCATAAGCTAGCAAGGACTGTTTTCATAGGTCTACTCAGCATGGTGGAGGATCAGTACCATCTAACCCATTGATCCAAATGAGTCATTGGTTCTATAGATGCATGCTTTATAGACTTAACTAGAAGAAAAAGCTTACAAATATGAATAACATTGATGCTGCTATAAGAGAAGTCAATGCAAGATGAAAGAGAAGAACAAGAGAATAATATAAACTTTAATGGATGTCCATACCCTTTAATGGATTACTATTATAACATGATATTCTCTAGGCATTGAATTGATTAATGCAGTGATTTCCAAACGTGCACAAAATGGTCTATCCAAAATGTAAAAGCCTAGACAATGCATATGAACTATTTTCTAAAATGTCTGAAAGAAATGTACTCTCATGGAGTGCAGTGAATTCGAAACACACACAAAATGGTTTGAGAATAAGAAGAGTATGCATTAAATAGTGTTTTTGATTGTTATTGAAACTATACATATATATACTAGGTAATACTGATAATAATATATTTGTTCTCCATCACAATCACATTCAGTTCAATCTTTAATTTACTTCATGAATGCATTTTTGCATATTTCGACACTGAACAAGGCGTGGGACTGAAACTCTGGCCATTTATATATATATTAAAAAACCATTTACATAAATTATGGTTGTACATGCTAGAAACTAGGCACTTGACTGAAATAATGGCCAATTAATATTATATATAAAGCACACCCATTTATTGAATCTGTAGTTGCACTTGTTAGGAACCAGTCACTGTAGATCCATTGATTTTGGCAACATGGGAATTAGTATCAATGGCTTCTTTGAAATTCCATTCCAAAGAGGAGGACTTTGTTTTCTGAGGATTCTTTTATAGATCCTTGTGGACCTAGTTACATGTAATTCCATGGCCTTGTTTAGTAAATCAGAGCATTGAAATTCTAACTTTCTCAAAGGACTGAGAGCTTAAAATTGAGTTAATAGAAAACATTACTTGGGGTACTTTTCAATCTTGTAGGAAGAGCATCTACTTTCAAGGGGTGCTTCAGTCTGTCATGGATTGACAAGGTTTGTGTTTAATTTCACTGCATTATATTAAATTATTATGAGTTAGCTTAATTGCAATCATTCAAAGTGTTTTGTAAAGCTTTGTGATCTCAATTTGAATAACCAACTAATCTAAGTTACACATAATCTCAAAACATCATTAACCTGCAAAGTGGCCAGCTTAGATTGGAAGAGTTGCTGGGAATAAAGATCTCTACTTGGGGACATCGAGTTAAATAATTTGCAAACCTGAGCATAGAGAAAGTTTTCTTCTTAACTTAAGAAGATTACTTCTTTATTTTTACTTAAGAATGACTTGGATAAAAGGGAAAAGGTCAATTATGGTGATCTTTTGTTTTGAACGAGCTTGTGGAAAAACCTCATCATTGGAAGAATATTTATTGAGGGATTGTAATGGTGCAGCGAGGTAGGGGAGGAGCAGAGCAGTACATAGGGAAAATATGTCAAGTTTCACATAATCATCTAAACATGAGTTCTCAAATATGTAGGGAGAATTAGAAAAAATGGGGGCTTTGAGTACATTCAATGTAGATGGACTCACTGAATTGCAACTGGAAATGAATGAGATAAAGAAGCCACACCCTCAAATCAATCCATCAAGTTATAGATAAACTCATTTACTTGGAGCTAGAAGCAGATGAGATAAAGAAGCCATGCACTCATTTACTTGCAGCTAGAAGCGAATGAGATAAAGAAGCCATGCACTCAGATCAATCCATCAGTTATAGATGAACAAGTGCAGGCTGACAATCCAAAATGCAGAAGACAAATTAGTGACTGCTATGATGTAATTTCTACTATCACTTTAGTTAATATGAAGTTATTTATAATGAAAGTTACCAACCTTTTAGCTCTATGGAGGAATGTTTAAGAAGGCAATATGGTATCAAATATTCTTCACAGAAGAGATTTTGAAAGATGAATATAATTGACAGTTGATAGCGATCTGGACTATAGTCTATCCATACTCACGTTATGGCTTTGTTCTGTTTATGATCAAAATAATGACCTGGCTATGTAACAGACACATATAGAACTATCTGTATAAGAGTTGTACTCATTTTGTTTGCCCTAATATATTTTATATTATATGTAAATCTATGGCAAGATTTAATCTTATTTGATAAAGCATTTAATGCAATATTTAAATTGCACATTAGTACAACCATTGAGTAATATGAAATCTTATAGCACAGGACAGAGCCACAGGATTATGCCTCATTTCAAACTATCATATAAATAACATTGTCTAACTTTGAAGTCTATTCACAACAGTAAGTTTGTGCATAGGAGTAACATACCTATCATAAAAGACTCAAAATTGATTGCACAACTTAACACAATGGGAAAAGAACTAAACATGAGTAACTTTTACACATCTATAACTCTGAAAGGTATAAGAATTGTACTCAGTTACAAAGTCTTTTAATTTTTCCACTTGATCAACATCAACCATCCAGCTGAGTATCTTAGCAGTTGTATGACTTGGAGCACAACCTTATTTCTGCATTTTATTCATCAATAAAAATGTTTTTTTGTAAGTCGTGTATTTTGTGGAGGCCAAAAAATAATTTGTTGTATGTGAAAACATGTGGAACAAAAACCTTCATTCTCATCTCATCTAACATTGTGAAAGCAATATTAAGTTTGTCTTCTTTGCAAAATGTGTCAATCAGAACATCATAGGTAAACACGATTTAGAGTAAGTTTGTGTTCTTTGCAAAATGTGTCAATCAGAACATTATAGGTAAGCACGATTTAGAGTCAATTTGTCTTCTTTGCAAAATGTGTCAATCAGAACATTATAGGTAAACACGATTTGGAGTAAGGTCAAATATTATCATGTTTTTAAAAAGCTTTAAAGCTTTATCAATTTTACCTACTTTGCAATAACCATTGTTCAGAACATTATAGTTGAACACATCAGGACCCAGGCTATTATAAAGCATCTTATTCATCACTAAATGTGCATTAGCAAGATGGTTTGGTTTACATAGAAAGTAAATTATTGTGTTGCATGTTACTTCATTAGGTTTCAAACCCCTAAATTCCATTTCATCAAACACTTCACATGCCCTCTTTATCTCTCCTATCCTACAAAAAGCACATAGAAGAATATTATATGTTACTACATTAGGAAGACATCCCCTGTCTTCCATTTGAGAATTATCAGAAATCACATTTGGCTGCAAACCCTGTCTCCAAATGTTATGAAAACATTCCCAAGCCTCAGAAATCTTGCCATCTTTATATAGACCATCAATGATTGCACTAAATGTCACTTTGTTGCTACAGGTTGAGTTGCACTTGATGCTTTCTCTATACAATGATTTGAGGATTTCAATGTGGAAGCCGATCAATGAATATGCTGTGACTTATACCCAAGAAACACCTTCTCCTCCTATGATCTGGTGCTTCACACCATTACAATGCTTGCTACTCTTCCTTTTAGCTCTGGATCTAATGGTGTATAGACAAATAAGAAAAAATAGCAGAAGTAATCCAAGTTGCATATCTATATCATTAAAAATGTTGAATCAGTAATTTTACTTGCTTCCACATTACATTGTTGAATCAGTTAACATGCAGAGGATTAATAATGAATCGATTAAGATGCACAAATGATTAATAATGAAAGGTGCAGGGATTGAGTTGTAAAGTTTTGTGTAAATTTTCCTCTTCAAGAAGTAAAAATCTCACAAATATTTACCATTTTTTGTTGTGAATGAAGTGTAAAATTGTTATTGACTATTTAAAAATTCAAGTGGATGATATTTAAGAATCGCAATGTCTTGGTGTTGTGTATATTGTGTAGTTCCTTTGTCAACAAACAAAAACCTTCATGAGACAAAAATTAGACACCATGATATTCTGGGAAACCTTACTTTTTTGTTTAGATCAACAAACTGTAAAAATTAGTGTCCTAGAGGTTTGACAAGGTCAAACAACCATGGTTGAATCTTTGAATGAAGATATCATCAAACCCTATCACAAGAACTTTGACATTGGCAATAGATCCATGGAAACTATCCTCAAGATCTACCATGCATAACGTTGACAAATAGCTGGTAGTTGCCATGAAATCTTGGGATCTCACCCTTGGATCTACCTTACACATAAAACCTCAAGCAATTGCATCAGTTTTTAAAATACAGATTTTTGTGTCAACCAAATCCTAGCTGAAACACTCCATAAAAAATATGAGATTTGTGCTGAAAACACCCTCTGTTCCTCATTGTCCTGATTGCAAGTCTGTGAATACTACTAATTTACACTTGAAAATTGGAACATGCTAAATTGCATAAACTACCCTCATTTCACTGGGGGAGCTGCTGATATAGGTGACTATAATATTGTCATTATGCAAAATTGAAATGTTTTTTTTGTTGTTGTAGGAGTTGGACGCCTGCTGAAACATGCTAAAATCTATCCTGGGCACACAGATTGGTTGTTGCTGTTGACTGCTACTTGTCAAGTGCCAATTTCAGTTGTGTGTATCACTACAAACTCAGTCATTTGAACCTAGGAACCTCCTCCTTGCACATTTGTCACTTAAACAACTCATAACCCTGTCTAGACACCTATCCTAGTCACACATGTTACTTTAACGATCTATCCACATGCTTAGGTGATTCTAATTAGTGTGATTGCCACTCAAAAGACCGATTTAAACTTATGCATGATGCTATGAAAAATGTGCTTAAGGAGGAATTTGTAAATTCCAAATTCATAAAGGATTTTAAAGTTCAATATAACCAAAATTCAATCTTGCTCATTGAGAAATGATGAAGAATGTTGAGACATGGACCAACTAGGACTCGAACCTAGGACCTTCCATACGCTGCTGGAGTGCTCTACCACTGAGCTACTGGCCCCTCTTGGACCAGTCCATCATCCGTTCGGGTGTGGCTTATTTCCAACACCAACACCCCCCCTTAAGCCACACCTCTCGTGTGCTTGGGGCTCCTAGCCTAGGCCTGGCTATGATACCATGTTGGCACATGGACCAACTAGAACTCGAACCTAGGACCTTCCATTCGCTGCTAGAGTGCTCTACCACTGAGCTATTGGCCCCTCTTGGATGCTTTACATTGCATTATAAGGAAATAAATGTATGATTACACAGTGTTCTATAAATATTGGATGCTTTAAATTGCATGTATAGATCAATTCATTTACATTGGAATGATGATTAGTGAATGCTTTGACTTGATAAGGCTAAAACTATGAAATACTCAAATCCTACAGAAATTTAAAAAGTCTAATAGTGAATCTTTCATGAAATTATTCTTAATTTTCTTTGATTTCTAATGTTGTAGGAGGAAGACAATCCTTGCAAAGAATAATATTTTCTCAACACTTGCCAACCTAAAAATTTAGAAGAAAATAACGATATTAGTTCCTTGTACTTCAACTTTAACAAAATTTATAGTCATATACATCACAATGAAGATATAAAATAATGAAAAAACCAGATATCTAATGATAAAAAACCAATCTACCTTATTTCCATTATGCAAAAATATGAAATCGCTAAGCTCTTCATCCATTTCCAAATATTTTCTTATTTCAAATAATGTCCAATTTTCTTTCATTGATAAAGACCTAAAAGGAATTTTATTCATCAAAATATCAAATGATACTTTTGGAGAATGGGTTCCATCATTTTCATCTTGGTCATTTGGAATCCATGTCCATTGTCCCAATTGGTGAACATGTCTCCACCTTCGAAATTGGAATCTCATGTATAAAATTTGTCTTTAAATCCAATACTTGAGTAATATATTAAACTATGTAAATATTTTTATATAGAAACTATAAAACGTCATAAGTAATAGAATTATTAAAAAATAAACACAAAAATTTACCTGAAGGAAATTGTGCCATGAGACAATCTACATTCTATTTCTTCTCCATTTTCATAGTGTACTCTTTTGTCCCACTCAAAACAAAATAAAGACTTGAGCAATCTATCCAAAGGTGATTGAATACTATACGTTTTTTTAGTTCTCTGAATGGATGAATCAATTTTGAACATATGATAGAAAATGTTGATTGGCATGAATACACTAATGTGGACATGATTTCCTCCTTTTAACTTCATACCTGCTTGCACCTCTTCAAAACTCTTGTAGCAATAAGAAGCTATGGTTGAAGGATCTATATTTGGCCATCCAAGTGAATTAAGCATTGGTAATGGAATCTCTTCAAGTTTTCCATATGTTGCACCAACTCTTAGAAAGATATATGTATATTTATAAAACCATATCCCTTGTTTGATCAACCATGTGGAATCCTTTCCAGCATAAATAATTTCTCCAACTTCAAAATGAATAGCTTGGAACGTACTTGTAATTGATTCAATAGGTTCCTACTCCTCCCAATTCGAAATATACAAGCCTATAAGAATAAAATGTTCATTAGTAGTTAAAAATTTGTTTAATATAAAAAAGGCATTGCACTAAAACAATTTATAAAGCATTCTCACTTCAATACAAAAATATTTCTTACTCACAATTAGAGCCAAATCGAAAGAAGTCTATTTTTTCTGCAATTGATTCTTTCAGCATCTCTTTCTTGTCATTAACATGTGCAATTTTAACCTCTGATACCCTTTTACCACCTGGACTTGTTTTGAACTCTTTGATCATTCCTTTCCAATGGTATTTGACATCAAAAAAATGCTTTTTTTTAACCTTATGTTTTCCAATCTGTAAAGGCCTCATTGTAACCATGGAGTTGATAGATAAGGTCATTGGAATCCAATTGCCATCATCATCTTTTGTGTTGTAAATCACAACAGATTTCAACTCACTTGAAAGTCTTCTAAGTGCCATTTATTCCTAAACGAATTAAGAAAACATAATTAAATAAATAAAATACAAAATCTTAAAGTAAGAGGAGAAGTTGAAGTTTAAAATATATATAAAGCTTACTCTAGTTACAAATTCTTAAATTTCAATATTTTATCAATCTCATCAATACTACACAATTTCATGTTCTTGTAAAAAGCTTCCATAACGATAGTAATACAGTTCCATTGAACACCAACTGTCTAGTAAGTAAAGAGCTTGGGCATATTGTCTCCATACAACTTTGGGCTTGCCTGTTGTTGATCAATACTCGACTGTAGTGATTAAATGATATGTACAAAATGGATATGCACGAAATAGATTTGTTGAAAAGGTTTTCTGTTTTTCCATAATATTTGCCAGCATCATAGACAAGGCAGGGAACTATTTTTAAAGATGCCTAAAAGAAATGTAGTGATTTTCAAACTTTCAAACAAATAAAATTAGCAGGTATATAGCAATTTAAAAGCTATTGCAACATCCTACCTACCTCTGTCAAAATGAAAACTTTGGAACAAGGTATGGACATATGGCCAAAAATGGTAGCACAATCAATGGTTACCACACTTATCCTTGCGACATGTCACTTGCAATCCACAATAGGACTACAAGGTTAAGCAGCCTGGGATATGATTCCTATAAACAATCTCCAAGAATCTAGGTAAAGGGGCATTATGCAGAATTATGTTTAAAACCTCTAATTTTTTTGGAGAGTTTTAACTTTTATTCTATGTTCATTAATATCTGACTACTATTATGTTCAAGATTTTGAAAGGCAAAATGCAATAGCCTCTCCAATATTTGACACAATCGAGTATTAACCAACATCCAATCCATTCCAGGATTAGAAAATTAAACCTGTATGCTATGAATTGGGGTGCCATTCCCAGTCCTATTGCTTTATATTGTATTGTGGGTGACTGTATGCTTCTCTTGCTTACAGGGAGGCATTCAGTATATATTATATTTATTGGACATGAAAATTGTATAGATTTAGATGATTATAAATACATAATGAATGTTTTTTAAATGTCATGGCTTGCCCATTCTTTAATTTCGTTTGGTAGTTACCTAATTGTATTATTAAGCCATACAAAAATTGATATATGATGGATAAAATTATAAGAAATCTAATGAACAAATGTTGGGGACAGGCTTTTAAAGTTTTTTTAATGTATCAGACACTTGGGTTCTTTGCTAAAATGTAAGCATACCATGATATCAATTTTCTTTGTTGTTCAAAACGTCGATAAATTAAAATGAAAATGGAAATAATTGTCCCCCACTACAGGAACTAAACACTCTACATAAATATTATTTTGTACAATGGTTAAATAGTCAATAGTAATTTTACACTTCATCCACACCAAAAGTGGTAAATATTTCTCATATTTTTATTGGTCAAAATTGACCTTTGATTGTTGAACTAGATGATGTTTAAGAATAGTTGGAATTGAATATCACTTAGAGTTAATATCTTCAAACCTTCTGTTGTTGAGGGCTTGGATTGGAGTGGGAGGGAAGATTATATTGCTTCCAAATTAGTTTGTTTGGGAGTCTCTAACCCTTGTTACCCTTTTTGTGGGCATCCAGAAACACTTAGCCATCATCTCTTTTGGTTTTGTCCTAGAGCTCAAGTTGCCTAGAAAGCTTTATAAAATTGACAGGTATATAACAAATTTAAAATGTATTGCAACATCCTGCCTGCCTCTGTCAAAATGAAAACCTTGGAACAGGGTATGGACGTATGGGCATTTATCAGGAGATGAAGGAAGGGCAATTTTTGTATGCTATAGTTGCATCTGCCCTAGTAGACATGCATGCAAAATGTGGAGCCATAGACAAGGCACGTGAACTATTTGACATAATGCCTCAAACAGATGTGTCCTCTTGTAGCATGATATGCACAAAATGGATTTGTTGAAAAGGTTTTAAAAAATTTCAAGCAAATGCACAGAGGTGCTAGACCATCAACTTTAAACCGAAGGCTAGTCCAAAATTAGAAGATAGCAACCATGCTACTTAAACTTGACCGGATGGTAGGCAAGTATAGGATGCAGATCCAGTAGTGGGCATAGGGCAGTCAATTAGAAAATGATTAGATGAAGTTTCACTGCTAGCCAGTGATTGCATGTCATGCATCTAGTTTCTTCCCATCAAGGTTTGAATGTGAATTTGTCAAACTGTTCGAGCACACTGGCAAATTGAACTTATAGCATTGGTGACATGTTCACATACTCGAAGCTCTCTAAAATGGATTTGCACCTTACAAATTTCATCTGCTTTGGTTAATACCATAGAAAACTACAAGGAACTTCAAATCTTATCCACACAATATCAGTTTGAAAGAAAACTACAAACTTACAAACTTGCTGCCTATCTGGCCAAACTTGTCCCTCCTTTGATTGGTAAGTCTTCTTCCTTCATCAAAGACTACCCATTTTGTCGAATTCATCAAAGCTAAAATGGTGGACGATAATGACATCCTTGTGAGTTTTGATGTGGTCTCCCTCTTCACCAAAGTCCCATTACAAGACTCCATTATGTTGGTTAAACAGAAGACCAAGGAAGAAATTGCATCCTTGGTTGAACTCTGCTTAAAGTCCACATTTTTCACCTTCCAAGACATAGTTTATGAGCAATCTAATGGGGTTGCTATGGGGTTCCCTTTATCCCCTATCATAGCTAACATGTATATGGAGCATTTTGAAGAACTTGCCTTGAACTCTTTCCCTCTTAAATCGAAGTGGTGGAAACAATATGTTGATGACACCAACATATGCTGGCCCCATGGCCCAGAGCATCTTGAATCATTCCATGCTCATCTCAATAAAATTGCCTCTAGCATTATGTTCACCAAAGAACTTGAGACCAACAACCAACTCCCTTTCCTTGACATCCTTCTCATCAGGAAAGGAGATGGCTCCCTTGGTCGTTGTGTCTATAGGAAATCAACCCACACCGACCTCTACTTTCTAGCTTCTTCCCACCACCACCCCGCCCAAAAGGCTAGTGTCCTTAAGACTTTGTCTACCAGAGCCTTCCACATCTGTGATAATGATCACATAAACCAAGATCTTTCCCACCTCACCCAAGTTTTCAAACTAAATGGGTACCATAATAAACACATCAAGAGAGCTTTAAAGCAAGCTCGAGCTTACCTTGATTCTAAACCAGAAAATAAAGTCTCTGATGGTGTTTATGGAGCCACCCTCCCATACATTGAAGGCATATCGAATAAGATCGCCAAAATTCTTTGCAAAAAGGGGCTCAAATGTGCCTTCAAACCTCTCTGTTCCATTAGGAACCTTATCCCTTCTACCAAAGACCCTTACGACATCTTTCTAAACTCAGGTGTCTACAAAATTGATTGCTCATGTGGAACCCCCTATATTGGTGAGACAGGTCGATCTATCTGCATGAGGATCAAAGAGCATCGAGTAGACATTAGACATGAAAGCGTCTCTAAATTGGCCCTTGCAGAACACTCCTCTCTGACCAAACACCATATTCGCCTCGAGGATACGCATATCCTAGCCAAGGAAGATAACTTCTTTAAGAGGAAGCTTAAAGAAGCTATCTTCACCAGAAACAACTCCACCAACCTAAACCGAGATGAGGGATGGAACTTGAGCCACACTTGGAACCCTTTATTAAATTCCCTCCATGATTAATTTTCTTCCCCTAGAAAAACCCCCCTAGCTTGTTCCTTGTCACTCACTGTGTCCCTTCTCTTTTGTCCCTCTACCTTTCTCTTTCTGGTCTTCCTCCCCTTCCCTTCTTCCACTTTCTTCTTCTAACCTCTCCCCTCGCCAACTCATTTAGATCCTTCCTCTTTCCCTATCCCCACCTCCCCTTCCTCATTCTTCTCTGTCTTGGCCATCCTCTCCCTCCTTAGTCCCTCGACCTTTTATGCTTCCTTTTCCCCAAACCATCTTCTTGCTCTTGTCTAATTTTCTAGTTGTAGTGGGCTCTTCTTTTAACCTCTAGTCCTTTTTTATGTTACTTTTCTCTCTTGCCTCTTGTTCTATTTTGGTTTTTAATGTTGGATTTCTTCATTTTCTCCTTTTGATTTAGTTCTTTTCATCTCTTGCTCCTTGTTTTTATTGCTTCTATTTTTTATTTTTGCTTTCCTTTAGTTTCTTTGCTCTACCTCTTACGTTGTTATTTTTCTATTATTGTTCTTTTTATTTTCATTTTATTTTTGGTCACCTCTCTTGCTCTTTTTCTTTTTCTTTTTCTAACTCGAGACTTCAATGTATTTTTTCCCTGGTTTCTTATTTTAATTGTTCCTTTTTTCATTTATTTTTGTTTTATTTTTCCTCTGTTCTTTCTCCTATGATCCTTAGCTAATTCAATTCACTTTGTAAAACTTTTTTATCTATTACTACTTACATTCATTTCTTTACTGGTTCCCTTTTAATTCATGTCTACTTGTTAATTTAATTTTTTCTTTTGTCTCAATTTATTTAATTCTTTTTATTTTCCTAAGTCCTGCATTTTTCCTTTTACCTCATTTTTATCTTTATTTTGGGTTTTTGTCCTACTTTTGTGACTCATCTTACTTTTTGTCCTTTTTCCTTTCTTGCAACTTGTGTCAACTTTTTTTCCTCTCTTTTTAAAGAAACCGATCTGCAGTTTATTTCATTTCTATTCTCTTTCTCTTCCTGATGATGGATCATGGAGTGTGATCCGAAACGTCGATACAAAAAAAGCTATACATGGTTTAACCAGAAGCTTTTTCAATTAATGTCATGGACTGTGGAAATATTATGTCCTTAATCAATTACTTCCTGTGGCAAAGAAAAGATGGAACACCTTGACCACAGAACAAAAGATGAGGGAGGTGGTGTCCCCTGTAAACCTCAGGTTGTTTATGAGGAAGGCCAGGATAGTGTCCAAAATGATGGATAAATACCAATTAGAGTGGATAGGTGGTTGTTTTAGACCTCCTCTCATCATTGAGCCTCTACCTATCTAGACTGAACAAATGGAAAATGAAAAATTTCAGGAATGGATGAAGCAGGTTGATCAGTTCAGAGGAAATGATAATACAGACCGCACCACTTGGTCTACTTATGCAAAAAATTACAACTTGACTGATAGAATATTCCACCTGAATAAGTCCAGATTGTGAGAAGTAGGAGGACCTACTAACCTTTAAGTACGGGGGGATGATGAGTGCTAGGTAGCACCCATGAAATACAACTTTTTACCCCTCTTTTTCCTTCCTTCTTATTCCATTGTCTTGATGACTGCACCAAAGTAGATTAACAAGATTGTTCTAATTATGATTAATAAGAGATGAATTACTTAAAATCATGATTTCTGATTGAGGGACTAATGTGCACTGAATTAATGGAAATATGCAGAAATTATCTCTTTTTGAATCTGCAGGTGTAGATGTTTGAGCAAAGACAATTTTGGTCATCTCCAAAGGTGGTCCTAATAATCTCCAAAGCTGACATATGGATACCGCACCAATCTCCAATATTTTCCAATATGATTGGAGAGATTTTGAGATAAAGGGGGTGAATCATCTCCGGAGTTGGACTGAAGTCAAAAGCAGATCTCCAGATCTGAACAAAAGGTCATAAAGCATATCTCTGGAGCTGCAGATAGAAGCACACACCTCTGAAGTCGCCTCAACACAGATGCAGATTTCCAGCGCACTACCAGTCAACACTTCCATTGGTAATTGGGGTGCTCCAGATATTACTCAATCAGCACTTGAGTGATCAGATGAAGATCATAGTTAACTGCTAGAAGTTTTAACTTTCTTTTTGATTTTGTATGAGTTCTTGATAAATTGATTAAGTACCTATATTTCAGGACCTCGTTGCCCAGTTGTATTTGAAACTAAGACTTAGGTTTAATGAGATTGTTGTTTCACTAAATCTATTTTAATTGCATGACTTTTTATTCTATAGTTAAATAGTTAGTAGAATAAGAGATTGGTACTATCTCATAGATGAACTAGTAGTTAGGGTAAGTGATATCTCATCACTGGATTAGATATAAACTTACAAAGTAGCAGTAGAAGAAGGGAGCAGAAAAATTATTATTATTGTGATCTCATTTTGATATAGATACTTTTTTTATTATAAATGGTACTGATGGAATTGGACTAAAAGTGAATTGTGATATTATCTTCTTGTGCTGATTCATTGCTTTAGTCTTCAGCCCTAAGGGTGTGGAGTAAGGGCCCACTCCCACCACCAAGGTAGAAGGCTAGTATTGTTGTTTATTATTTTGTTTCAGATTTTGTTGTTTGTTGTTCTGTTTTAGATTCTGCTTAAGAAAATAGTTACTGTTTTCTCATAGATAAATGTATGTTTCAATTGTATGGAATAGTATAGATCTACATTAGCAATTCATTGTTTCAGCTTTGTTTTCAATATTCCTAGAATTCATTTTCATAGTAGATAGATCAGTAGTAGTAGTTTCTTCAATTAGTAGAGATCATTAGAGTTAGTTAAATGAACTAGAAACTATAGGATTCCTAATTGCAGATAGCTAAGGACACAGCCCTGGATTTGACGCATGAAATATGATTAATGCCAAGGACCAATGACCCTTGTCAATTATGGCAGAGCAATAGATTTCTACCAGTTTTGTGGTGGCTGGGGGTGGTGCGTCTCTCAATGGCTCTTCATCGAGTATGAAAGATCAGTATTTGTAGTCTTTTTATGTGGGGGAGGGCCCTAAATTAAAGAAAGTGAATGGTTGTTTGCCTAGAAGCCAAGATCGTCCAGTTTTGGTCATTGCTCTTGAATCAGTTGTTGATGATGTTTCTGATTGGAGCACCCATGCTCTAATCTACAAATTTATTGGGATTCGTATACCTCTGTCAGCTTTGGAAGCCTTGATTAGGCGTATGTGGTAGGTTGAGAGTGGCATGGAGCTTATGGTGGTTGCAAACAATTATTTTTTGGTTGTTTTTTCATATATGGCTGATAGGAATCAGGTTTTTGAGGGAGGACCCTACTTTTATAATCATGTTAGATTGTTTATCAAACCATGGCATATGGGTTTTAATTCAGCGGAAGAATTGCCATCGAGGGTTCTTGTTTGAGTCCATTTTCCATGGCTTTCCTTGGAGTTTTGGAGAGAAGATATTTTACAATGAATTGCTCCTCTTCTCGGTAAGCCTGATGCAGTTGCTCAACAAACCCTTGAAAAAAAGGTTATTTATTTTGCTCGTATTTGTGTGGAAATAGATTTGAATAATCCCCTACCGGATTCTTTAGAAATTTGTCTTGGTTCTTTATCTTGGGTTCAGCCGCTCGATTATGAATCCCTTCCTTTTCATTGTCAGATTTGTCATGAGTATGGACACCTTCAGAGGCAATGTCCTAGGGTACATAAATCTCCTCACGCTAATAATTCCCATTCTTCTTCAGCACCAAAAGTGGTTAAGGAGGACAAAGGGAAGTCTCCAATGATGGAGGGTGAATCAGATAAGGACAGCTTTGTGCCAATTAAGCCTCAGGCTAAGGGTCGAGGTCAGAAGAGATATTTAAGGGATAGGTTAATTGAGGAGGGCTTTAATCGGTTTGAGGTGTTGGATATTGTAACCTTGGAGGAAGGAATCTCAACGGATGTGCCTTTTGGTGCTGTTGCTATGGGTTGTGATGTGGTGCAGGGATGGGTGTTCAGTCATGATCTTCATCTTTCACAAGGTATGCACGATCATCTGGTGTCTCCCAATGATCCTATGTAGGATGATGATGATATTGTTTTGGTAGATTTGGCAAAGGAGGGTCTAGCCTTTGGCAAGAGCAAGGGGTCTTCTCCAGCCTTCGGGGTGCATCAATGCACTCTTATGAAGGGTCCGTCTGAGTTCTCTTCTAAAAGTGGTCGTAAGAAGGATATTGAGAAGATTAAACTTACTGGAGATTTGTTGGTGGAATCTGGGTCTATTACACCCATTGATGTTCACTTTTCTCAATCTCCTCCATGATTATTCTCTCCTGGAATGTAAGGGGGTTGAATAGCACCTCCCATCAAAAGGATATTCATGATTTGGTTGATGTTCAGTCTCCAGACATATTTTGTGTTCAGGAGACTAAAATTTCAGTTGATTTCATGCTCCAATATGCTTCTCGTATCTGGTGTTTTGGTCAGTGTCAGTGCATTGGTTCTCAGGGGAGTTCTGGGGGTTTGGATCTTTTTTGGGGTCCAAGAAAGATTGCTCCCCTTTGGTGGATTTCTAGTCATTCTACTATCTCCATGGTTGCCTCCACTTTGGAGATTGGTGAGACTATTTTGGTTTCTAATGTTTATGCTTCGACTGATATTCATGGAAAAATTCGTCTTTGGGCTCATATAAGGTATACCATATCTTGTGCTCCCTATCTTTCTTGGGTCTTAGCTAGTGATTTCAATTCTGTGTTGAGTTTGGAGGAGAAAAGATGTGGGTTGCCTAGGCTTGGGCCTGCTTCTGATCTTTTTCGAGAGAATGTGGATTCTCTAGCTTTAATTGATGTTAAGCCTTATAATGGGGTTTTCACTTGGAATAATAGACGAAGTGGAGAGGAAGATATTTTTGAAAGGCTGGATAGATTTCTTGTCTCTTGTTTATGGGTGGGGAGTAGCTTGGTTACTGGTTTTGAGATTCTCGATTGGAGGGGTTCTGATCATTGGCCAATTAAATTTTTAGCAACCTTTTTTACGGTTCCTAAGAATCCTCCTTTTAAGTTTTAGCTGATGTGGCTTTGGGATTCTTCTCTGCATCATCTTATGGCCCAATGGTGGCATGATGGAGGGGTGGCGTGATGGAGGCCCAGCTTATGGCACAGCTATGTACACCTTTGTTAAGAAACTTCAATATGTCAAATATCACATTAAGAGATGGAATAGGCTATGTTTTGGCAACCTAAAGGCTATGAAGAGGAATGCTCAGGGAAGCCTTTATGTGATTACTTGCCAAATTCAAGATTATGGTTTCCCGGATGCTTTAGGAAGAGCTAAATCCCAAGCTGCAAGAGTTGTGGAGGAGTGGGAGCTCCGAGAGGAGATTTTCTAGAAACAAAAGGCTTGGATTGATTGGCTTCAAGAAGGGGACAAGAATACTACTTTCTTCCATCATTTTGTGCAGGCTCGTCATAATAGGAGTTTTATTTCCTCTTTAGTTACTTCGGAAGGGCTCCACATATCTTCTCTACAGGATTTGTCTCGTGAGGCTAGACAGTTTTATTCTGCTCTTTTTTCTAAAGATTCACCTCCTGCAGAAGATGAGGAGAATTTGATCATTGCTTGCATTCCCTACCTGATCACCAATGAGATGAATGATTCCATTATTCATCCAATTTCTTGTTGGAATTAGGCCAGACAACTAAGAGGGGGGGTGAATCAGTTGTCCAAAACTTTAACATTTTCTATTTTTAATCTTCTTTCACAACTTACAAATAGATTAATGATGTAAACATTAAAGCATAAATAAACAACACATGAGTAGAAACAAAATGAACACACATAACACCAGAATTTTTACGTGGAAACCCGATTAAGGGAAAACCATGGTGGGGGTTAACCCACAAGATTCGTACCCTATTAAAAGTACTTAAAAGAAATGGGAAGGCACTTGCCTTCGGGCGCACTACCCAGAGTTCACTACCTATAGGATTTTATGTTTAATACAGAAAGAATGAACTGAGAAATAGCATCTTCTTTATACCTGGTTCAGTCCCATTGAAAGCTCACAAAACTTCTGCTTTGCCCCAAACACTTCTTCGCTAACTCTTCATCCTCTACTGCTCTTGTTCTTCTGCTCTGCCTCTGTACCTTTCTTATGATTTTATCATTTTCGTACAAGGACAACTTTCCACAACTCATCCACAAGTATTTATACGCTTCATCAACCTTGGAATGAACATCAAGGTTGGCTTGACTCAATGAGGATCACTGTACTGTCGGCCAAACATATCTAGGACTTGAAACTTCTTCAATCAACATGCTACGCTCTAGATAATTGCTCTTAGATCATCCACAACACGCTTGAATCATCCAATCGACCAAGACTGGGAAGAACAGCAACACCAAGGAAGAAATATTCAACAATGAGCTCTATCTTCAATGCAGACCTCCAACACAACAGACACATGATCCAGAGACCTCCACAAGCACATTGAATTCAATAATAACATCCACACTACTCCAAATCATCAAAATCACTTGCATCTTCATCCAGTACCTCAAGAACACTGTCTGCCATGACTGTCACACTAGAAAGATTGCTTGCGGACCTCCAAACCATGAACCACTTGAGTTGAGGATACACACTAACTTCCCAAACATGTCTCTAGATCTGCAAATCATAAGTTTTCATTGCGGAGCAATCCAGACCAATTTCTTGTCACTTTGTCTCTTCTAAACACTACAAAACCCGGTTCTACTTAGATGGCCATAGCTTCTTAAAATCTTCATGTGGACCTCTCAAATCTTAATTGGAGCTACTTCAGACAATCCTCTACATAGCCATATGGTCCGTGTACTTTTATCTTCATTCCTCTAGAAATGCGGAGCAATCTACTTCACTGATCTATAATGTTTCCCCTGTTTCTAACAAAGAGATATGTTGACATCAATGACAACACATCATAGGCACATATTTACAACAATCTCCCCCTTTGTCATTGATGGCAACATATGATGTGAAAAACTGATTCAACCATCAAGACAAGGATTTCTCCCCCTTTCTCTTTTCAATTTTGCAACCACTTTCTTCACTGCTCCCCCTTTCATCAGCAACTAGTTTTTCACATAACTTCTCTCCCCCTTTGACATCAATGGAAAAGGGAACATATTTGCAATCTTTTCTTCCCCTTTTTGTTTCAGACTAATCTCCAGAATTTGCATATTGACTACTCCCCCTGAGTAGTATCTCCTTAACATCAATCCAGATCACAAGATATGACTATGAATTCCACCGGACTGATGCACACTAGTGCATCTTAGTTCTGAATAGGAGGGGTAATAACCCCTAGCTTCCCTCTGATATACCCAAAAGTATACTTAGGTAGAGGCTTGGTGAATATATCTGCAATCTGATCCTTTGAAGAAATAAACTCTAATCTGACTTCATTCTCACTTACCTTCTCTCTCAAGAAGTGAAACTTGATGGATATGTGCTTTGTCTTTGAATGCAACACCGGATTCTTTGAGATGTTTATTGAACTTGAGTTATCATAGAAGATTGTAACAGGCTCTTCAAACACAATTCTGATATCTTTCAACATTTTCTTCATCCACAAGACTTGAGTACAATTGCTTGATGCTGCTATACACTCTACCTCTACAGTAGATAGAGATATTGTCTCCTGCTTTTTACTCAACCAAGAAATCAATCTCCTTCCCAAGAAGAATGCACCACCAATAGTACTTTTCCTATCATCCACATCTTCTGAACACTGCAAAACCCGATTCTACTTAGATGGCCATAGCTTCTCCAAATCTTCATGCGGACCTCTCAAATATTAACTAGAGCTACTTCAAACAATCCTCTACATAGCCATATGGTCCGCGTACTTTTATCTTCATTCTTCTGGAAATGAGGAGCAATCTACTTCACTGATTTGCACTGTTTCCCCTGTTTCTAACAAAGAGATATGTTGACATCAATGACAACACATCATAGGCACATATTTGCAACAGTTCTTTGTGTGAACTAGAAGAAGTTGTTTTTGGGATGAATAAAGGTAAAGCTCCAGGTCCGGATGATATTCCTGTTGAATTTTTTCAGGAATTTTGGGATATTATAAGTCTGGATTTGTTAGAGGTTGCCCAAGAATCTCTTCACAGTAAGCAAATGATTCAAACCTTGAATTCTACTTTCCTAGTTCTCATTCCTAAAAAGGAAGATGTTGATCAGGTCTAATTCTTTAGACCTATTGCTCTTTGTAATGTGGTGTACAAGATTATTACTAAATTGATTGCGGACAGGCTCAAGGTTTGTCTTCCTTCTATGATCTTTGAGGAGCAAGGGGGTTTTGTGGCTGGTAGACAAATCCTGGATGGGGTGGTGGTTGCCTCTGAAGTCATTCACTCTATGGCGACGTCTAAGGAGAAATCTATGATCATCAAGTTGGACATGGCCAAAGCTTATGATAGAGTTAAGTGGAGTTTTTGCGGCTAATTCTCTTAGGCTTTGGTTTTAGTCCAGATTGGGTCAGTTGGACTATGAGTTGTGTTACCTCTTCCTCTTTCTCAGTTATTATGAATGGGGAACCTTCTGAGCTTTTGGGGGCTTCCAGGGGTCTTCATCAAGGAGATCCTCTTTCCCCTTATCTATTTATTATTATGGTTGAGGGTCTGGGCAGATTTCTTAAGTCTCGAGTTTCCTAGGGCATGATTCAAGGTTGGTGTTGGGGCAATGGGCTACCCCAACTTTCTCATATTCAATTTGTTGATGACACTACTCTTATGGGGAGGGCTCACCTTCAGGAGGTTGTTTCTTTTAGGCAAGCTTTGATATTTACCTTGTTGCTTCAGCTCAGAAAGTCAATGAGCAAAAGTCATCTATCTACTTTTTTAATACTCCTCATGCTATTCAATGGCAGATTGCAACTATTTTGAGGTTTTAGATTGGGTCTCTTCCCTTTGTCTATCTGGGCATTTCTCTTGTTGTTGGTAGGCAACCCAATTCTTCCTGGCAAAATTTACTTGATAAGTTGCATAGTAAGGTCACTCATTGGACTTATCATTGGTTATCTACTGCTGCAAGAGTGACTCTTTTGAAGTCTTTCATCTAGGCTCTCCCTATTTACAGTAGTTTTGTTCAGGCTGCTCCGTTATATTTCCTTAGGGAATTCGATGCTCTTTCTCGACAATTTCTTTGGAGTGGTAACTTACAGACAGCTAAGTTCAGTCTTTTTAAGTGGGAAACTATGTGTAGGCCACAGAAGGAAGGGGGCCTTGGCTTACGATCTGCTATTTTGAATGGGTAAGCTCTCGTAGCCAAGTTATATTGGCGTTAGTGTACTAGTCAGCATCAGCTTTGGGCCCATATTCTCACCCCATAAGTATCTTAAGGATGTTAACACTTTAGATGTTCCTCACTTCCCTTTAGAGGGAAGGGGATCTATGATTTGGCATACTATGAAAATAGGGGATCAATTGGTTAAGAAGGGGCTATTTTGGATCTGTCATACGGGTTCTCAAGCCCTTTTTTGGCAGGATTCTTGGGATGGTCATCCTCCTATCCTTTCTGGTTATCCTCACCTCCAGCCACTTTGTGATCATTTTACTGCTGCGGGTTGGAATACGATTGAGCACTATAAGATTGTTCAGAATCTTGGGCTAGCTATTAGTCTTAGATGGAAGCACTCCTCTGATTGGCCACTAGGAGGGTCGGAAGAGGATAGGCAAGAGTTGGCTCAAATTCTTGCCTCACGTGAATGCAACACCTTGGTGGGGCATGATGTCTTAGCTTGGAGTAACAATGATTTGTCTGGTAAGTACTCTATTTCTGTGGGTTATGGAGAGTTCGTTAGGTAGATGTTTGGGGACACTGAGGTTCCTTGGTGGGAACATGTGTGGAACAAATTTTCTTGGCCTAAGTGTAATTTTTTTATGTGGTTGGTGGTCCAGAATCGGTGTCTTACTTGGGATAACTTATGCAAGCATGGGTTCCAAGGTCCCTCGATGTGTGTTTTGTGTTGTAATAGTGAGGAGAGTGTCTCTCATCTTTTCTTCCAATGTTCCTTCTCGAGGGAGATATGGCACTTCTAGTGGGGTATGTGGAACCAGGCTTGCTAGCATGTCTCCTCTCTGGCTGAGTTCTTTGCTCGATGGGGCAAGGCCCCTGTTAAGACTTCTTTTCTTCAAGTTACTTGGGCTCTTGGTCCAACCTTTATTATCTGGCATATTTGGTTGGAGAGGAATCGCAAGATTTTTCAAGATGTGAAGTTGGTTGTCCAACATTTGTGGTGGAAAATTCTTCATTCTTTGGGAGAAACTATTTCGGCTAAGTGTGACTTGGCTGAGGCTGTGGATCCAGGGGATGTTACCTATTACAATCGTCTCAATCTTCGTCTTTCGAGTGGTGCTATGAAGGGTGCTAGCCAGATCATGAGAAATAGATGTAGACATCCTCTTCAGAAGATAAATAGGGAGGGGTGTTGGTGTCCTCCTTCGTAGGGTGTGTTGAAAATCAACACGAATGGTTCTTCTCGAGGAAATCCTGGTCATGCTGGTATTGGGGGTGTTGGGTAGAATAGTTCTAGGGATGTTCAATTTATCTTTTCTATTTATAAGGGTCTACATACTAACAATGTGATGGAGGCTCTTGCCATTTAATATGTTGTGGAGCGTGGTTGCGCTCTTAGGTGGAGAAGGATTATTTATGAGTCTGATTCTCAGGTGGTGGTGACTTTGTTGAAGAGGCAACAATTAGAAGATGTCAATTGGCATTTAACTTTGATTATAAAATAGATTCTTAATCTGTGCTTCCTTGGAATCTGTTACTTTCTGTCACATTCCTAGAGAATGGAACAGAGTTGCGGATTGTTTGGCCAAATGGGCCTCTGATCATTTGCAAAATTGGGACATTGTGGATAGGGGTCAATTACCCCCGAATTTGTCTATGACGGGGGTGTGTAATGCCCTTGCTTTGTACTTCTTTGTTTTAGTTGGAATAAATTTTTACCCTCTTTAGTCCCATATATATATAGAGAGAGTGTATATAAACATATGTATAATTAAATTATATATAATAAATAAAGTTAAAACTGAATAAATAATCAAGCAAAGGCAATTTTGAGGAATAGATGTTGTTCTCAAGTTAACATGCATTTTATAGATAAATCCTTTGTATGTTTGTAGTCATTTGGCACACTATCTATTTTTGTGAATTCTTGACATATTATCTAATTACTTCCAATTTCCTGAGTAATTGTTTTTTCCTGTAGTTGGACTAAGACTCATTTATCAGTATAACATATTTGCTTGTATAACATATTTGATTTAGTATCTTGTCAACTTAGGAACCAATAGTGAGGTCAATTGGTGAACTAAATCCAGAGGCTTTGCAAAGTCTTCTACAAGAAATTTCACTATGGGTCAAAAATCTTGATTATGAAAGAGTATGAACATATCATTAACTTTGGTTGTCTTTCTTTTGTTCTAGTATCATGTTCTTGGTGTAAAATGAAATAGAGAATAAATTCTTCTGATGTTGTGTTTGCAAATGCCTTTATTATATTTGAATAGTTAAGTTTGGGTCTTGTATTACTGCTTATTCCCTATCTTCTGAAGCTTTGATATTGTGTAGGTTGATTGACTTAGCAACTTAGTTTCTGAGTTGTATCCCTATCTTTATAAGGTAAATCAAATTTTTAGGGTCCCATATTTCTATGCATTCATAAAATCCTAACATTTTTACTATTCTCATGTTCAGTGAATCATTGAACTTATAAGTTGTACATCAGTCATGAGGATTTACACATATTTATATGAATAAAAAATGATAGGCTTTAGTCGTTAAGGGCGTGGTTCGATGGTTAAGTCACTAGTTTGTAGTGGTGACCACTAGGGTTCAAACCCCCGCTGGGCCAAAGAGCTCGCAGCTTGCGCCTTCACTAGGCTGGGCTAATGTGCTCGCAAGATCTATGCCTTCTATTATTGGTTTTTTTGAAAAAGATGTCTATACATTTTCCTTTTCTTTCTCTATGTGTCCTTTCCAAAAGTAGTTTAAGTACACAATTGTTTGCTGGATTCGTCACTCTCCTCCATGGTCTAGTAATCTTAGAATCTCTCATTGTTATGAACCAGATCTGAACTGATAAAAAAAAACATAGGTACAGTAAATAGTTTACAAAATTTGGATATGAAAATATGCAATTGTTTTTTTTTCATGAATTTATTTTTTCAACCAGAATCTAAATTTCTTGGAATGGAACCACAATTTTTAGAGTCTAGAGAGTAAAGAAATCATACCAAAATTGGAATGGAAATCATACGAGACTATATTGTATTTTGCAAAAAAATATATTTATGCTACAAATAGAATAAAAGAAACCTTGATGAGAAGGTATGGTTGCCAACTCAGGCCCTATCCAATAGTAGTATGGGTACTGCACTTGGCTACATAACTGATGAGAAGTTGACTACATAACTGATTAGTAATTTTGCATAACTTATTCAATTATTGGTAATTGGCTTAGTAACTAAAGAGTAAGTGATGACAGCAGCAGGAGAACTATGGGTGGCAAAGTCTGAAGAATTGACATTTTTCTTCAACTACATTCTTCAAGTGTGAGACATGGAAGGTATTATGCACTTGGCTTCCCTTTCTTTAAGATACTTTTGCTTATATAGATGTGACTTCAAGACAACTTAATCACCTACCTTGATTTATTTCTCACTTCGCTGCTGGTCTTGTTGACAATTCATCTATTATGAGTCACTTTGGGGTTCTACTTTAATTGTTTCAATATCTATTTTATGTCTTCAAGGAAATCACAAACAAGCAGCATTTGAGTGTTCTCAACGGACCAAGTTATCATTAAGGGGGGATTATAAATGTACATGACCTTAAATGGCAACATATCTTAGCCAATGCAATCATTTTGGCCACAAAGTTTGTTGATCTGCAACGTAATTCCTCAAGTACCTTTCTCAACATTTGTTAACAAGTTATAAGGCTTTGTAAATATGTGCACCATCTATAGAAATAAAATGTGTATATCTAGCCAACTGTTTGACCACTATATATATATACAATTCTTTCCTCCCACCTATGGTAAGCTTGTTTTAAGTCCATGCTAATGGATATCCATTTGTGTTTGGGAATGGGTAGGGACTGCAAGAGACTCAGAATTCTCGCATTCTCCATTTTAATTGTTTAGCGAGATTCATAAGAGGTTACACTGTAATTAATAATCTTCTTTTAGTCCCTCCTTCAAAAATTTACTTCTCATGCTTTGCTAGGTCTTAGAAGCTGACTGCCAGGGAGTGACATTGGGTTGGGTGTTCTCTATATCTTGTGGTATTGTAACATCTTTCATATACACACTTTCCATTTCAGTTCCACCAGAGATAATGTAGGCAGCTCGCATGGACTTGAAAAGGAGCCTGTAACAGAATTATGTATGCTCTTCTTGTATTGGGTTTCAATGTCAAAACCTATTTTGCATCTTACAAAATTATTTCAATGCCTCTTCACTAGATCCATTTTGGGCATACCCTGTGATCAGTGCAGTTCATGAAGCCAGATCAGAGGAAGAATATACACTGTGAATATATGCATGTGATGTAGCAAAAAGACTTTAAGTACATCGATACCATATATGTTGTTTTTAGATATCTAGAGAATAACTCATCTGTCAAAATAAATGGGAATCATCCAATGCCTAACTCAATTAGGAAATATAAAATAGCTAATATTTATGCCACCAACAAGTGAATCACTGCAGGAATCCACTGACATTTCCTTATTTAAACTAAAATTTGTTCACATCCACTCATATCTTGTTATGCAAAATTCGATTTTAATACCCCGCACCAACTCTTTTTTGTTCTAGGATTGTTCAAGCTCACATTTACATCTTGTGCAGGATGGATTAATGTTCTAGCCTAGTATTCAAAGTTCTGAGTAATTTGGCTACTCATGTTAGTGTATTTTATAATTATTTTACTGTGAGAGAGGTTTGTTAACAGTGTTTTATTTTGCTTAATGTTTCTAAATCACACTGCATTGAGCCGATCATTAATGAAATGGTGAAATCAAATGCATTTTTATAAATTTTTTAAGAAGTTCTATATTAACTACAGTTAAAACAACTGTGCATTTTAATTTTTTAGAGTATCTCTACATAAACCTAAAGCCATCCTTGCTAGCCTTTCAGATTCAGCCACAACATTTGGAAATTTACGAATTTAAGGAAGAACAAGTGAGTTCCCTAAAATCATGGCTTTGCAAGAATCATATAAAGAACAACATTTTAAAAATTATTTTTCTTAAAACTATTCCAACTGTAGTGAATTAGGAATGTAGATTGAATTCACCAAGAAGCATGAAGTCCACTTGTCATGGTACAGGAATATCTCAGGTTGCTAGATAACTTGAAATACTACTTATAGCACTCAACTGTGTGTAGACTCGTAGAGAGCATAGGGTGGAATAGATGGCGATAGTGTTATTATAACATTGTTCTTGATTCATAAGTAAAGTAGCCGAATTCTAGCATTTAAATATTATTATTATAAATTTACTCATTTTCAATCTTCAATAAATTTTTAAGATTTTACCCATTTTTTATTTTCCAGTGTGGATTTTGGTGTCAGTTTATTTCAGAATGACCAAATTGTTCTGTAAATAACAACTATACTTCTTTCTCCTTTTATTATGTTTCATGCAACTTGCCTCCTCCTAGTTTTGGCAGCTGAATCTGTGAAAGTGGTTTATGGTGGTGTAGCTCCAGATATTCCTTATGACTAAATCTATGCATTCAGTGCATTTGTAAGCTTGTCTCTGTATAGCCTTCTTCCAGTTTCGGCAACTAAATCTGTGAAAGTGGTTTACAGTGGTGCAGCTCCAGATATTCCTTATGGCTTCAAATTAGATATTTGATATTTGATGGTTAGGTGTGATGTTTTCTTGTTTACTCTATTTAATTCTCTAGAATACAGAATTTATGTTTTTTTATCCTTTGATAAATGTTCAAATTAGATATTTGATGGTTAGGTGTGACGTTCTCTTGTTTACTCTATTTAATTCTCTAGAATACAGAATTTATGTTTTTTAATCCTTTGATAAATGTTCAAATTAGATATTTGATATCTGATGGTTAGGTGTGATATTTTCTTTGTTTACTCTCTTTGATTCTCTAGACTAAAGAATTTATGTTTTTTTATCCTTTGATAAATGCTGGCAATTCTATTACTTGCATTTTTATAAATTCATTTTTGTGCAGGTTGTTGTATGTTTGAGATGACTGTCCACCCATCTGCATTTAAAACATCTGTAAGCTTGTCTTTATACAAGCGTCAAATGTCCTTCAGAAAACTGAAATGTAAAATTGGAGTATATAAGTCCTCAAGAGAGCTGAAATTTCCTAACTACAAATTCTCTTTAGGGATGATATTGTTATATGGATCCCTAGAAAGTCACTATAATGCATCCTAACTTATTTGTGTCAAGATGATATGTTTTAGGCTTACTGAATAATGGAGATAATACAGTATTGTTTTAAAAAAACGTTATTTCACAATGCTTATATTCACATTTAATTTTATATAACAACTTTAATTTTTATTTGTATTTTTTAATATTATTTTTTTATAATTCTTAATACATTATTTTTATTTTTGCATAACAGTTAGTTTAAATTGTGTATCTTTCATTGGCATCACATTTGTTCATCTGCCTTCAACTTTATCAGACTGATTTAGTAGGCAGCTAATAAGCTTTACCTCAACAAAGTATTGAAGGAGATGTCAGTGTAAAATTTATTGGTGAATCATTTCCTTACCATCTTATAATTTATTGATGTAGATATTTCATGGATAATCTGGCCTTGCCCTTTCAGCATTTGGCAAGGACTCTTGTTGCACCACAACTCTTATTTTATTATATCATCATATGTAAACTAGTATATGTACTCTATAGCTTTTGTGATTTTCTCCACCTTCTTTTCCTTCAACCATTTTCAATTTTTTTTTTGGTTTTTATTTTTATTTTTCTTATTTTTTGTGTTTTGTGATTTTTATCACCCTTTTTCCAATTTATTTTTTGTTTCCATAGTTCTTTTAATTTTCTCCACTTTTTTCCTCCAACATTTCCAATTTCTTTTTTGACTTTTATTTTTTATTTTTTGCTGTTTCTTTTTTGGTTTTTATTTTTTATTTTTTGGCTATATATTTACACGGAAAAAATGAGTGCTCTCATCTCCACCCAGATATCACATAAATTAACATAATTATCAAATATTGATAGCTTTTAAGTGTATTGAGGCTAGGTAGAGCAATGATATGAGTTACTTTATTTAATGATCACATAATTACCTTGGATATTTTAATATTTCATGGGTTAAGTGAAATGTGTTAAAGACATTGAATATATTTAAATCACTAGTGTATATTTAGTATTAATATTTAAAATCTTGTTAAGCATTCACCTCGCATGCATCACCTAGGGGTGCTTTCAAACCTTTATTGATGGGACTTAACCCTAATCGTGCCTAGGGACTCAGTATCACCTTGTTGTTCAATAATAGGTCTCATCTATGTAATCATTCCTTCTCCCTCATCTTTTGTACAGTGTTGACATGCATATTCACTACATGTTAGTTGCATGTAGCAACAATACATGTGTGCACTTGTCATACTTTGACAAGGTGACAATTGTTACTTAAAAATTTGTTGGATATTTAACTAGGTTTTCTATATTCCTATAGTTAAATTATGGGAATTAAATTTAATGGTTGATATATGTTCTACCTATTGCTACAAAATTTAAAGTTATATAAATCAATTTTTTGCAATTCTAATAATTTGCACTAATTTAATGTACAAATTTCAACAAAAATACAAAACCTAGTTACATCTAATTACTAATTACAAATTCTCTAGGTTAAGGGTAATTTTTTGGCATACCATATAAGGTCTACTAAGATGAATAGTCATCAACACAAGATGATCCAATATCAAAGAATCGCCCATCATCTACATGACAAAACAATATAATTTATAATTAATTTCAAATACCTACATACATAAAATGTGGCATACTTAGTGTATAAGTAGTAGGTCCATTGCTTAATAATAAATTGGAGAACAATGTCTTCTCCTCTACGGCAAGACTTAAAGTGGATTTGCAACCTAAATGTAACACAACTAATTATAATTTCTACACAAATGGGATGAAATCTATACTGGTGTCAATGTGCTTGGGGTGCTAGAAGGACCAACACCATCTTCCCAATGATCTTAACTGACTTGAGAAAAATGGGTAGTTTGGTTAGTCAAATTTTGTGAGATTCTACTCAATGCTCATAGAGCTCTACAATCATCCCATCCTAGTGAATGAGGGTAGGAATGGTGGGTGCAAGAGAAGGAACCAAAGATAGAATAGGTAGCTATTGATTTAGATCAACAAATGCACCAAATCTATACTATGGTGTGTCTCTACTGACACCTTGGAATAATCTCATATTGAAGTGATTGGGCTTTAGATCCATCTTAAACTCAACATGGTGCTCCCCTGATAATTTTTTTAAAAAAATAATTGCACATCAAGATTACTATGTAGTTTATGGTCAAAGACCAAATCCACCAATGGTTATAGAAATTAGATAAAATCTCGTCGTGCTTACACCATTTGATTGAGATTTTCCTTTTTGTTGAAAGAATGGGGAGATTGGTGAAAGGGTAGATGAAACATGGTGCTAATGTTTGTTTTGTAATATGCAAATGAGGGCTCCCTCTACTCTATTGGCATGACATGCTTATATGAAGACCTATAGTATTGTGCCTCTTGTAACACTCATTATACATCTCTTGAGGCCCTCATCACATCTGCTAATACATAGGACATGCCCTGCATGTCCAACAACCCTCTGGCCTAGTCCCTCTCCTACCTCAATCTCTAACTCTCTTCTTGTGCAACATATAATCAAGATTGCAACCTGTCTCTCTACATTGAGTCCATCCACCCCTTGTGCACCTTACACTACCACGTCACGCTCTAACTGAGTGGCATTCAAACTAGCTTGGAGACTATCCCTCTCCTGTAACAAGTTGTCTTGCTCTACCTAGATGGTGTCTTACTCTAACTAAGTGTTGTCCCACTACCATCACACCTCTACAAGCTCTACATGTAGGCTCTCTAAGGTATCCCCTACCTATGGTGGCCCTAGTGGCCCAACCTCTATTACCTCTACCAATGTTGGCACATGCTACATTGGGCTATCCATACCACCCCCTCTATCATCTCCTCTACCATCTCCTCTTCCATCTCCCCTACCACTAATGGTGCTACTACTACTACTATTATGGGGACCACCTCTGCTCCCACTCTACTGCCTCCTCTCCTCTACTGATGGTGTTGTTCTCTCAACACTACCTGGATAGTGGCCCCCAAATCCTTGGCATATCGTGCTAATGGCTAGCACAGTATTGTCAATCACTTAGGCTTGATACCTACCCACTAATCATCATACCCAATCATTGTCCCCACATCCACCACATATCTCCTAGATCATCCCATTACACATGTGCTAGCATGACCCAACTATCTGTTGCATCCCACCTATCTGCCTATGGCCCCCAACACCTAATCTCTCTCACCACCTACACCTAGACATGTGGAGGGGCAAGGATATCCTATTGTAGCCTAAATTACCTTGTCACCTTATCAATTTTATTCCTCTCAATGATAAAGTCATGTTGCTTAATGATGTATCATGACATCTACAGGAAGCCCAAGTAAAACCTATCCTCTACCCCCATGTATATCTAGTCCTATATGGCATCAACATGATATCTACAAGGTCATGAGATCATCAATAGATTACCGATGAAAGCTTGTCTCTCCCAAATTTGTCTCTACTAACCACCCTATGCAATCCTCCACCCATACACTGCCAGTTCATCCACTGCCTATACTACTCGTACCCCTCCATCTAGCCAATTATGATGTACGCCTAAGCCCATATTTGAAGCAATGTCAAAGTAGCAATGCTTTGACTACCCTAGTATACTATCAAGTATAAATCCTTGTATAAGTGTATCAACATGCACGGAGCCCAAGCAAACATTGTCCCCATCTCCACCATATCTATGAACCCCATCATAAAACACTTGCCAGTCTTGCTAACTAGCAACATGCCATTGACAACCACCATCAATTTACTAAAGGTATCTAATGCACCTAATCCACACATACATTAGGGTTCAAGATCATCCCATGTAGGGGTAGGTGCCCTCTACCTGCCAGCTACCACAACAATCCTTAGATGTATGTCACTCACCACTCCACCTTGCTCCCCATGAATAGGGATCTAAAGTATATCCTCTATATGTCCTCCAATCTCCCCATCATCTCCCCTATTAGGAGCTAGAAGGTCGATGTCTCTAAATGCCACCGCTTAGCTAGCACCATTAATAGGGTCATGTTCACTTCAATCTTTAGCATCTAGGCCAGTAACTCAATCCTAATACCTCAAGCAAACCCTAGTCATACTTGTCAAAACTTTACATCATCCCTAGTACCATGGACCGCCTCTCCTAAGCCACCACCATGGGAAATCTCTACACACACAAGCACTTGCCAGCTTTTTTCTAAACCTAAACCATAAAACCCCCTTTTTCTACTAAACCCTAACTTTCCTTATACTTCTCATGTGCATGCACCAAGCCATAGTGTGCATGCACCATGCCATTCTTCTCTTGCACCACTCATGCACTTGTGCCACACTAGCCACCACTTGCATGCCACTTGTGTGTTGCACCACCCATTGTTGTACTTGTGCCACATGTGTGTATGTGTCACATGTGTGTATATGCCATGAATGATTTTGCATGTGCCATTTTCATGCATGCATGCACCACGGAAGCCATAGGACATGCAAAATCCTTCCTCTTTCCCCCATTGATAACACCCAAATCCTACCCAAAAAGTTCAACATGAATTCACCAAAGGCTGACCTACCACCCATCACTTATACTCTCAAACCAACTCACTATGATGCTAATTGACTGGTACATGTTCCATTCTATGTAGCCTCCTTCTCCAAAATATAGAGTTGCTTTTTCTTTTGAAGAGGTAAAAATGAACTTTTAACCCCCAAACTCCTATTTTTAGGATTTCCCCTAAATTTACTTACTTTTTCACCTTAATGTTTCCCTCCAAGCCCTAGTTTTCACCCTCTAAGCCATTTTTATCTTTTCAAGATCCCATCTAGTACTCATAACCCTATCTACCCTCTCGAGGGGGCATCCCTACCTCATTCCTCTTCATCACTCCTTCGAGTGGCTAGTGCATCCCTTTCAAAAATTTCTCTATTTTATTTTTCTTTGAAATGAAATTACATAATGTCATCTCAAAGAGGGGAAAAATGTATACACCTAAAATGCTTTCCCACATTTCCATCATCATCACACTAGACTTATCCTACATCTCCCCTTCTAACATTAATTAAATAAATTAAATTAATCTATTCAATCATTCTTCTAATATTAATTAAATAAGTCACATTATTTAATAAGTAAATATAACCATTCTTTTGATATTAATTAAATAAATTGCATTCATTTAATTTACTTAATTAACTAACTTCACTTTTCTTCTAAAGTTTCAAATTTAATTGATTAAATCATATTTATTTAGTTAAACCAATCATTCTCCCAACATTTCCCCATAAATTAAATGAATACATAATATTTATTTAATTCATCTAAAATCCTCCTCTTCATTAGTTGAATAAACAAACCAAGTTTAATCAGCTAATTAATAATTTGCACATTCCTCCACCACTTTGATTAAAATAAACAAAGTCAACCTTGCACAAGGCTCCAAAAGGAACCTTTTTAAAATAAGAAAATTTCCACCCTCCATATCTTTTCAATCTTTAAATTCTTAATCATGTGCGCCAATCACAAGGTGCCACTTGTAATATTCTCATTCTCCCTTGGAAATCCCTCCCTCCATTGCATAAGATCAAATCCTACCCATCCATGGCTCTCATCCCAAATCTATAAATTCATCATTCCTTAAGCCATTTTCAAGGGTTAGAATTGGTACATAACAAGGTCATGCTACTAGAATGAGCAATGACATCAACTCTCAACAACATCAACCATCTTGAGCATATCCCACAAGCATCAAGGTTTGTGTTGGTGAGAATCTTATTTCCCTTTCACCATTTCTTTGCATTCCTTAGCTCAATCAGAGGTGTTCTAGGTTTGAAATTGTGTTCTCTTATTTGCATTGCTTTAGGGGAGAGGGCCCAATAGTAGTGTAGGTACCAATAGTTGTGATAGGAATGGTGCATTGAAAGCCCAATATTTTTAATAGATGGTACTAGTAGTTGTAAGAGAGGACCCAATAGTTGAATAAAATGTGTCCATTCGATTCAAAAAATAACAAATTATATGATGACACATTGACACACTAAAAAACATGAATTAATGCAAAACTACTTGTCTAACTTTTTTTTTGGGTCTATGTTGGTGAAATAAAATATTTAAATTGTCCACATCCCTAGCCACTCAACAATATAATTTCTTAGTGCCAATATTACATGTACATTTCTATGTTAACCCATAAAGTTAGGGCGCACCACTATTGGGCCCTCTCCCCTAGTTCCTTTTTGTTTCAAATTTTAGCATACACACTTATCAAGCAAACGATACTATGTAATGACATCTTTGAAAAAAACTTCATTAAAAAAACTAAAAGGTTAAGCCTCAACTAAACTGGTGCTCCAATTGGTATTGATATTCAACTTATACTTGGTCAACTAAATCAACTATTGCATCATTGACTGGATCTATTACTTAAACAACTAGCTAATATGTTGACCTTTCTCTAGCCTCTACTTGTACTCTCAATTGTTGGTACAGGTAGTAATGGTGGATAAACTAGATCTCTTACTTTTGGAACTAGAACTGTGACAACTTTCTATACTTTCTCTATTAATAGATATGCTAGAAGAACAATACTTTCATCCCATCCACCCCGCCTAAAGAAACTATAGGGATGGTGTTTGAAATGGAAGGGATGGTGGGAAGGATGCTAAGGATGTTGAAACCACTGCCTCTAGATCTGCACCTATCTTTTCTCAGGCCTCAACCTCGTTAAATTTAGTTGACCTCTTGGATCACTTGCTAATATTGGCACACCACCTATAAGAGCTTAAATTGACTCAAATGTTGCTATTGATGGATCAACTTCTACTTATGATGCTTTCTCTAATGCTACTAGAGCTACTAGATATCAATCTCATTCATCAACTGTAGAATCTACTGGAACAACTGCTCATACATCTTTAACTACTCATCTATCTCCTACTCCTATCAGTAGGTAAAAATTGATGTTGGGTCTACTACTGAATCTTTTGAAGCCCGTACCTATGATGGTAGTACCTCTGCCTTTATAGATAGATATGTAACTGGTCGTGAATCTAGAGATGGAAGGTACAGCCACTCTATAATAATATAATCTATTTCTTCTAGTCCACCAACTACTCTACTACTACTTCTTTGACTGCTTAATTGACTAGATCAACTTTTGTAGGATCCGAAATAAAGATCGTAATAAAATTCATAAACAACAAAAAATCTTGCTACTTCTAGTGACTATGGCTAATGTGAATTTGAAAGGAGTAAGTAATTTATCACAATCATAACTCGAGCCATTCACGAGTCAACATATTAACAATTTAATGAGAAGAGGTAGGATGGAGAGTTAGTTAATCGAGTGACCTTGCCTTTGACCCTAGTTCAGTGGATCTAGTTGGGTGGGAACAGAAAGGCCTTGGTTCCAATGGAATGGCCAAGGTTGGTTTGGGGTGGATATATTAAATGAAAAATAGGGTGGGAGTATCCCCTATGTTCAATCCATTACATATGTATATTCTACACCATTTACCATTATACCAAAATTTTGCACATCAATGTAATATAGAAGGTACAACTCTAGTAGCATGTAATCATGGATGCCTTAGTAGCAAATTATAAGATAATCAACCTAAAATCATATGCAACAACATATCTAAAGTAAGTTGTACTTCTATAATAGGCAATGCAATAGTTCCCAAGGAAGTTCTACCTTAATTTTAAGATCAAATTTTTACAACTTTGTAATGTATACATTTAGCTTTTGTAAACAATCCTTGCTACAAATGTTCAAGATAGATCCATTTCCAACTAAAGAGTGTTTTCTATTTATCTCATCATACCTCACTATAATTGATGCAGGAGCATCCCTAGTTCAAGAGCAATCTTCCATCTACCAAAAATATTTGTATTTCAGTTTGTTTGTATTTTAGTTTATTTCTTTTCAGTTTTCAGTTAAGTACAGTCACTTCAGTCAGAAGTAGTTTCAGTATTTCGGTCCGCATTCTACTGCAGTTGCATTTTAGATCTTGCGGAGCTAGACTTGGCATATAGACACATTCATGCACATCATATCAAAATATCAGATCTTTTGGATCAAGTACCGAAAATATATCGCTATTAGAAGATCGACTGTTTTCTCAAAACAGAGCATCCTGATAGTATCAAACAATCAGCTAAAAGAGAAGACTTGCAGAGCATTTCTTGACTCGTGGAGCTAAATGACACATATTTCAATGTTCTATGGTTCGTGGCTGATCTTCTCTGAGATCCGCATATCATTTCATTCATTTGCAGAGGAGTTCTTCATGTTTAGGTCTGACCTATCCATGTACACATGTTACAGCTCTTCATTAGAGTTTGTGGTCTTCCTGGGCCGACGCGGAGGAATCTTAGGTTCCGGAGATGATATATATTGATGTAATAGATGCCTAGGAAGGTAGTTCATCACATTAGAGATAGTTGATAGTGGGAATTCTTTGCAAAGGAGCTTCAAAGCTATATCTTGTGTATATTCTATAATTCTATAATCAGGCCTGTGAGCCCCAATTGTAAGCCCGCATGTTGCTGGCCAATTTGCATTTGAATTCTATGATATACTGAATGAATAAACCTGTATTTGCTTTATATCCTTGAGTTGTTTCTGTTGTGTCTACTATTGTTGCACGGTCCAGGCTGTTCTCTTTGAGGACCCTCCTAACCGTGACTGCACTAAATGGTATCAGAGTGAAAGTTTGAATCTCTGGGAGCAAATTGAGTGAATTTGGCAAAGGAATTTCATAAGATCTTGTTGTGAATAGATCATCAAATCTGAGGCAGGTTACTTGTGTTGCAACCGATCGCTGATTGTAAGGCAGTTGTCACCTTGTATCTCGATCGTCGAAATTGAGGCAGTTACACTTGATCCTAGGAAGAATGCCGCTGAGGAGAATCCTTGCTATTGGAACAATGGATAGAAGAATGGATGAGATGATGGAAATGATTAAAACCATGTGAGTTCACTTGGATGTTGTTGAAGAAGATAGGTGAAGAGGACTTACACCTAGACCTAATGTTGAAAGTGATGATAATGAAGAATTTCAATCCGCTGATCAAAATGGTGAAACCCTAGGAGGTAAAGAAGATGAAGAATCAAATCAAGTCAAGATGTTGCGAGCTATTTCAAATATTGGGAAAAGACATAGATTTGATGTACCAAACTACACTAATAATTTGAACCCTGAAGAGTTGATTGACTGGATAAATGATATGGAAGAATACTTTGAGTATGAAGAAATTGAAGACCCAGAGAAGGTGAAATTTGCAAAGACAAAGTTGAAAGGACATGTTTCTATATGGTGGAAAGAAGTTCAATTGGATAGAAATAGAAGAGGAAAAGAGAAGATTACAAAGTGGGATGGGATGGTGACAAAATTAAAGAATCAGTCTATACCTATTGCCTATGAGTTGGAATTGTTGAAGAGATTGCAGAACCTGAGACAAAAGGAGAAATATGTGAAAGAGTATACTGAAGAATTTCATAAGATGATCATAAGGATAAGACATAGTGAAGCAAGCAAGGAGAAAGTGGCTAGATACATCAATGGACTGAGATTGAACATTCAAGAAGAACTGAGTTTGGTGAGGATGACAACATTGGAAGAAGCATACCAGTTTGCTCTGAAGGTTGAAGAGAAGTTGAATAAGAGGCATGATCAAAGGCAAAGAGGTAGAGGAGGTAAATTTCAGAGAGGTAGAACATTTTCGAGAGGAGAGAGATCATATACAGAGCAGAACAGACAAGAGAACACATTCAAGAAGGAGGACAAAGATAAAAATGCATACCGAAGAGATGAAAAAACTTTCTACCACAAAGGAAACCCTAGTTCATACCAGAGTGAAGGATACAGAAGAGAAGGAAGAGGAACTGATAGGAGGACATTTAGAGGAACATGTTTTAAGTGTGGAGGTGAAGGATATAGAGCATTTGAATGTAATCAAGGGAGTACAAGCAAGAGAACAGAGAACAGTGGAAGAGCAGCCTATGTGGAAGAAGAACCTGTTGAATCACCTAGTTCAGTTGGTAAACTTGAGAAAGGAGAATCACTTGTGATGAGGAGAGTACTATTTCAAGCAGAGACAAATGAGGAACCATCGCAGAGGAAAAGCTTGTTCAGAACCAGATGCAAATCAGGAGGTAAATGTTGTAAAGTTATAATTGATAGTGGTAGTTTAGATAACCTAGTTTCAGAGGAGATGGTGACTAAGTTGAAGTTGGAAAGATTGAAACAACCTAAGCCTTATCAGATAGCATGGATTCAAGATGATCATAAGGTACCAGTGAGTGAACAATGTTTGGTGAAATTTCATATTGGATCTTATCATGATGAAGTCTTGTGTGATATTATGCCTATGGATGTATGTCATATCTTGTTGGGTAGACCATGGTAGTATGATAGAAAAGATATACATGATGGGAGGAAGAATACATATACTATAACATCAAATGGAAAGAGATTGCCTTGATTCCTTTGGAAGATAATCCTAAGAGTGAAGTATGTGGAAATGCTAGAATCTGTTTGGTAGATGGAAGAAGATTTCTAGATGGATTGAGACATGAGAATATGTGTTATGCTTTGATCCCTAAGAAACCTGAAACCTTGAAGGAGACTGAAGAATCACAACCGGAGGAGATAACTGAGTTGCTGACAGAGTATGAAGACATCATATCAGACAATGTACCTGAAGGATTAGCACCAATCAGGAGTATCAGTCATCACATGGATCTTATACCTGGAGATAGTTTGCCTAACAAAGCAGGACACAGAATGACACCGGTAGAGAATGAAGAATTGAATAGGCAGATATAGGAATTATTGAGGAAAGGTTTGATCAGAGAAATTTTGAACCCTTGTGCAGTACCTATAGTGTTAGCACTAAAGAAGGATGGAGAATGGAGAATGTGTACAGACTCTAGAGCAATAAACAAGATCACAGTTAAGTATAGATTTCTTTTACCTAGGATGGATGATATCATGGATTGTTTGAGTGGAGAAAAATATTGAACACAAAGATAGACTTGAAGAGTGGATACCATCATATCAGAATCAGAGAAGAGGGTGAAGGGAAGACTGCTTTTAAGACAAATGAAGGATTGTGTGAGTGGTTGGTGATGCCTTTTGGATTGACAAATGCACCAAGTACTTTCATGAGATTGATGAATGAATTTTTGAAGAAATTCTTGGGTAAGTTTGTGATTGTATACTTGGATGATATTCTAATTTTTAGTAAGACAAAAGAAGAACATTTGCAGCACCTTAGACAAGTATTACAGAGACTGAGAGAAGAGAAGTTGTTGATAAACATCAAGAAGTGTAGTTTCATGAAGGAAGAATTGGTATACTTGGGATTTGTGATTTTTGTGAAAGGATTGAGGATGGACCCTGAGAAAGTAAGAGCAATTGTTGAATGGCCTACATCAGAGAGCATTGGAGAAGTCAGATCATTTCATGGGTTGGCTAGTTTCTACCAGAAGTTCATCAGAAATTTTAGTTCAGTATGTAACCCTATGACAGAGACAATGAGAGGGGACAGAAAAGACTTTAAGTGGACATCAAGAGTAGATAAAAGTTTTGAACTGTTGAAGCAGAAAGTGACAAAGCAATCTGTTTTGGCATTACCGGATTTCAATAAGGTATTTCAAGTAGATTGTGATGCAATTGGAGCAGTGTTGAGTCAAGAAGGTAGACATGTAGCATATTTCAGTGAGAAGTTGAATGATGCAAGGAGAATATATTTAGTTTATGATCAGGAGTTCTATGCCATAATTCAAGCCTTGAAGAAGTGGAGACATTACTCGTTGCCTAAGGAGTTTGTATTGTATACAGATCATCAAGATTTATAGTAATTGAACAGTCAAGGAAAGTTGAATCAGAGACATATGAGATGGGTAGAGTTCATGCAGAGTTATACTTTTGTATTGAAGCATAGGAGTGGAAAATCAAACAAAGTTGTAGATGCATTGAGTAGGAGAAGGAACTTGTTGACAGAGATGATAGTTGAAGTTTTTGGATTTGAAGAATTGAAGAACATGTATGAAGAAGATCTTGATTTTGCAAAACCTTGCAAAGCATGTAAGGAACCTATTGTCATGGATAGGAGTAAGTGGTTAGACTATTTCATTCAAGAAGATATGTTGTTCAGAGCAAATCAGTTATGCATACCTAGAAGTTCCATGAGAGATAATTTGATCAAGGAGAAACACATTGGTGGATTGGCAGGACACTTTGGCATTCATAAAATAGTGGCTTTGGTAAGTGAAAATTACTTTTGGCCTCAGATACATAAGGATGTTAGGAAATTTGTGCAAATTTGTAGGGTCTGTCAAGTTACAAAAGGAAGTAGTCAAAATACTAGATTGTATAAACCTTTGAAAGTACCAGAGAGACCTTGGGAAGAAATAAGTATGGATTTCATAATGGGATTGCCAAAGACACAGAGAGGACATGATTCAATATTTGTATTCGTGGACAGATTTTCAAAGATGGCACATTTCATACCTTGTAAGAAGACAATTGATGTAGTGGATGTAGCTGACCTATTTTTTAAGGAGATTGTGAGATTGCATGGATTACCTAAGAGCGTAATTTCAGACAAAGACACAAGATTTTGGGATACTTAAATGGAAGACACTTTGGAAGAAGATGAAGATAGATTTGAAGTTTAGTTTAGCTTTTCATCCATAGACTGATGGACAGACAGAGGTAGTGAATAGAAGTTTGGGAAACTTGTTGAGATGTTTGGTTGGAGAGAAGGCAGGAAATTGGGATTTGATTCTTTCACAAGCAGAGTTTGCATACAATAATTCAGTGAATAGGAGTACCAAAAGAACACCTTTTTAGACTGTTACTAGAGTAAACCCAAGAGGAGTAACAAAGTTGAGAGATATTAGTATGGAAGAAAAGAGAAGTGCAGAAGCAGAAGAATTTGCAGGACATATGGAGACAATGCATAATCAGGTAAAGAAGCATTTGGAGGAGATGAACAGTAAGTATAAGGAGCAAGCAGATGAGAAGAAAAGACACAAAGAATTTGTAGTTGGAGATGAAGTGATGGTATACTTGAGAAAAGAAAGATTTCCAGTTGGGACATATAACAAGTTGAAGATGAAGAAGTTTGGACCTTGTAGAATACTCAAAAAATTTGATTCAGGAAATGCATATGAAGTGGAGTTACCGGAGGCATTGGACATATCACCTATTTTCAATATTGCCGACCTATATCAATATCATGAAGCAGAGTTCAGTGACAACATTGAAGAAGATTGAAGAAATAGTAACCACAACAAGCACTGGAGTAGATTGAAGACATTTTGGATGGCAGAGTTGGACGTAGCACCAGAGGAAGACAATACAAAGAATATCTTGTGAAGTGGAAAGGCAGACCAGAAGAAGACTCATCTTGGATTTCTCAGGCTGAGGTGGACCGTCTTGGTTTTCCTCTAGCCCTAGCAAAGTGAGGGACTCACTTTTTCAATAACCACAGATGTCTGATGCAGGAGCATCCCTATTTCAAGAGCAATCTTGCATCAACCAAAAACATTTGCATTTCAGTTTGTTTCTTTTCATTTTCTAGTTCAGTACAATCAATTCAGTCATAAGTAGTTTCAGTATTTCAGTCTGCATTCTACCGTAGTTGCATTTCAAATCTCGTGGAGCTGGACTTAGCATATAGACACATTCATGCACATCATATCAAAATCTTAGATCATTTGGATCAGGTACCGGAAAGATATCACTATTAGAAGATCGATTGTTTTCTCATAACAGAGCATCTTGATAGTATCAGACAATCAACTAAAAGAGAAGACTTGCAGAGTATTTATTGACTCGTGGAGCTAAATGGCACATCTTTCAATGTTCTATGGTTCATGGCCAACCTTCCCTAAGATCCATATATCATTCCATTCATTTGCAGAGGAGTTCTTCATGTTTAGGTCCGACCTATCCATGTACACATGTTACAGCTCTTCATTGGAGTTTGTGGTCTTCCTGGGCCAACGCGGAGGAATCTTAGGTTCTGGAGATGATATATATTGATGTAATAGATGCCTAGGAAGGTAGTTCATCACATTAGAGATAGTTGATAGTGGGAATTCTTTGTGAAGGAGCTTCAAGGCTATATCTTGTGTATATTTTGTAATTTTGTAATTAGGCATGTGAGCCCCAATTGTAAGCCCGCATGTTGCTGACCAATTTGCATTTGAATTCTATGATATACTGAATGAGTGAATCTGCATTTACTTTATATCCTTGAGTTGTTTCCGTTGTGTCTACTCTTGTTGCACAGTCTGGACTGTTCTCTTTGAGGACCCTCCTAACCATGACTGCACCAATAATGTATAAAGATAAATTCTCATTAATAATAGATTCATGTGGGAGATCAAAATCATTAAATGGTAATCACAACATTTGTAATGCCTCTAGTTCTTGTGGCTTGTTATATGTTTACTTTTGTTTGGATTGGATACTTTTATTATTGACGATGTTTTGGTTATGCCATCGAGGTGTTTTCTGCTGTAGTTTTATATTGTTATCTAGGTGTCTATCTATAGATGTATATGTTGTGATGTTGTAATATATATAGTACATATTTGTTTATTTTACATGGATCAGTATGTGGATTACTATCATTTATTGTATCTTTATGATTATAGTTGATGATTCATGTTAGATGTGATGTTTATTAAGTTATGATACAATGTCATGTTGGGTTTTTATGCTTTGCTTTGTCTATATTTATATGAGTAGGTACACCTGATGTTTGACCTAAGTGTGTAGGTACAAAGTTATTCCCCAATGGGGAATAAATGAGACATTTATATTTGGTTAAAACATGTGTGTGTTAACCTTTATCTTTCTCAATTCAGGTATGAGATGGATCATGTGTATCCCTATAAAAACCTAGATCTAAATTGGTGGTGATTTTGGAATCCGTAGGTTGTGAAAACCCATAAAGTGTGTGCAAGTTCCTTGCATGGATCTAATTGTATTTTAGTATTTTGCATTTAAAATTATCTTGAAATGTGTGCTTGATGCTTTTGCTGAAAAGATTTTTAATTTTTCTTTCATAAAAGAGCCTAGGGCATTTTATTATTCCTTGCGAAAAGATAAAATATTATGAAGATTATTGCATTAGGGAATTAAAATATATTGCATGAGGAAAATACAATAATATTATAAAGGGGAAGTATTTAAATTTAATCACCTTACTCTAAATAAAATTGATATTGTTATTTATATAGTTGGAGATTGTCTTTTAAAAGAAAAGGTTTAATTTTATCTAAAAGGCATGGTAAAATATCCATTTTATGGGTGAAAAGGAGTAAAAGGCAGGAAAGGTTTAGGGAATTATAGAAAAGTGAAAGGAAAGAGCTTTTGGATTCACTTTCCATTTTTGGGAAGAAAAAATTTCTCTCTATTTTACCTCTTCTTGTAAAAGAAAATTCTTTCTTGGAAAAGATTTCTCAGGGTTGGAGCTTGCTTGGTGATTGGAATTACTTGGAAAAGATTGTTGAAGGTGTGTGTTGGATTCAAGGAAAGCTTGCTTAATTGTGTGTGTTCTTCATTTGAGGTAATTCTTCCCTTTTCCATTCAATTTAAAAAATTTAAATTTTGAATAGAATTCTCCATTGGCCATGCCCACGTTAGGTGGAACATATAGTTTTCATATTATAGAATGAATTTGGTTGAAGAAATTGATTGTTTCAATGCAGAGTTAGTGTAACATTGAAAAATGCATACCCTTGTAATTTCATGCTATATTATGGGCTTGCTTTAGTGTCCATTCCCTTAGCATGTATTAGAGATCATTATAGCCTAACCAAGTAGCCTTTTCCTTCACCAGATTGCCAAATTTATTTGTCAAATTCTAATTATTCTCGTTGTCCTGGGAACACATGTTAAATTTTGAGTGATTTCTCTAGGACACTAGCATGATGCACAAACATCCACGCGATGTGCTAGCATCCCATGAGTTTCCACAAAATTTAAAATGTTGTTTCTTGCCCAGCTATTTACTACCACCTGTTGTAATGCCTATTTGTCAAAAAAATGCCTTCAACACTCAAATCCGACCCTTCAACTTGCTCATAACCCTTATACGAAAACAATTTTCAACTCTCTATCAATCTATCTCATTCAATTCTTCTCTTGGTTATGCTTGGCTGCACATACATCCATTGTTGAAACTTTCTAAAGATGCATACTGCTAAAATAATACCATTTTTGAAGCTCTCTCAAGGATTCACATTGTTACACTTTGGTTGACTCCGAGTCCAAAGAACTCACTTTTCCATCTTCTACATCATACTGGTACTATTGTTCTTGTTCTTATTTTAAATAATATTGTAGATCTTCTTTATCATTTCCTTCTACATTTATATTTAGAAAAATATTTGGTGTAGACCACCATCTTGTTTATCTTTTACTCACACTAGGGTATTCTTCCCCATAGACTAGGGTTGATACTTATAAATTTTATTTTAACATGTCACTACTCTTAATTCCTAGATGCACATGGGATAGGAACACACACTATTTTTTTATCTCTTTATCATTAGTTGTTCGTGGAAGTCGAAAGACCAACATAGGGGCTTGACATGAAGGCAAGCTCCCAAACAACCCTAACCCTTTTTCTTTGTCTCTCAACTGCATGTATTTTGGGAGGCATTCAACTGCATGGAGGTTTGTTGGTGTCTTCTCCTTTTCTTATCATTTCAATATTTCATTTGATTTAGTTACTTTAACTTCATTTTATCATTTTTGTATTATCTAGTTTTTCCTAGTTTGTTGTTTTGGTTGTCCCCATTTCCTATTATGTAGGTGAGTTTGATTATCTAGTGAAAACTCTAATTTTTGTAACTTTTCTGGATGACAATGCGAGACTAGGATGACAAGGTATTATTTGGACTACAGAGCATCACATAGACATTTGTGTGCCACGCTAGCATTTGAGATAGTGAGCTTCATCTTTCAGTCCCAAGTTCTTTATTTTCTGCTATTTACAATTATAAAATTAGTTTGTTGATTTTGTATTTTAGTTTCTTGTAAGTTAGCATTTTCCTACTATCTCATATTTAATGTAATGTAGAAGTTAAAGGTAGCACTTTCTCTATATTACAATAAGTTGTAGGCTTTTTAATTGTAAAATACCCATTTTAGAGCCATTATTGTGAAAGATTTTTATTAGAATCTCCTTCTCTCAATTTTATTGAAGATTGTGGATGTTGGGTAGATTATACATAATGGGTAGTTTGATTTTTAGTATTTCCTTTCAAAAATAAAATTGGGAAAACTATTGAAGGTTTCATATGACTCCATTAATGAAGATGAGGGAAACTTTATGGTTTTTCAAGATAGAAGGAAAAATCATAGAATTCCATTTTAGAAATTAATTAAGTGAATTGTATTGTGAAATGCATGGTATTAAGTATTAAATAGCTTTCAGCATCTTTTAGTGTAATGTTGAAATGTTCCCACTTTGATTTCCATGCCACATTCAATTCATGTAATTAGAGTGTTGGACTTCATTAGGATTGAGGTATACAGAGTAGGGAGGAGTGGCTCTCACCATTTGTCACATTCCAAAGGGACCAACAAGATGAGAATGGTGGAGAATTTTAATCCAAGTGAAAACATAATCTCATTGAGTAATTTAAAATGTAATAACCAAAGTTCTACGCCATGACCAAATGCCTTAAGTTGATTCAGTATCAGTCATGTAGGACATGTCATGACTCGTAGGGATTGGTGAATGTCAGAAAGTGTCTTTGTTGAGGGAGCACTACTTGTCATATTTTCACATGGCCAACGTGAGCTATTGCGTTAACACTCCTCACTTGACTTCTAAGACCCTCATACTTCTCTTCCTATTGAATGTCGCATTTGGTGTGGTTGTGATTATGTTGCTGATATTTATATGGTGTTGTATTGTGTTCACTTGTGTTTTGTGGCACTATGTTATGTGTGTTTATTAGCATGTGTGTAGCCATACTTTGTATTTTGTGAGTGTGACTGTATCCTTATGTTCATCTCTTAGTATAGTGGGGTGGGCCTGAAGGTACTACATGGTTGGGTAACGCTATACCACCATTGGTGATTTGGAAATCTCTGAGATTCTTGAATTGTGTGTCAAGATTTTGTGCATATCAATGATTTGGTGAGTATATAGTATTGCTCTATTTACTTTAGTTGTAATTCAATTTTTACCTTACATTTAATTATTTTTATAGTGGAATTTTCTAAACTTCCATTATCTTGGGATCTGTGTACTTTAGGAGGTTTTTGTGTGGCCAAGTCAAATCCCACATCCTCATGAATGTATCCCCAAGACCATTTGTAAATAGCTCAAAAAATGAGGAAGCTTGATGCCTTGAAGAGTGAAGGGAAACCATGTTGTTTCCCTACCCTAGAGCCTTCTTAATGTTCTATTTTGTAATTCAGAAACATAGTTTGAATTGCACTACAAATTTGGGTTGCCAGTTTGAAGTTACAATTTACAGTAAGAATCTAAACCCCAAAGTGTGACAAGTCTAGAATTGTAGTTTCAAGTTGTGAATAGTTTCCATTTTCCAAAATTGCAGTTGCAAGTTGTGAATGGTTTCCATTTTCCATAATTGCAATTGCAAGTTGCGAATCTTCCATTTTCTAGAATTGTAGTTGCAAGTTGTGAATGGTTTCCATTTTTTGGACTTGGAGTTGAAAGTTGTGAATGGATTCCATTTTATATATTTGTAGTTGAAAGTTGTGAATGGCCTCCATTTTTTAGAATTGTAGTTGCAAGTTGCAAAAAGTGTCCACTTTCCTCAAAATGGCAACTTTATCTTTTCTGCTTGTCAAAATGCAATGAAACTTGGCCGTTGGTTTTATAGATATGTTATGAAGGTAATCCAATGGTTTCAAGAATCTTATCTCTCTTCCATTCCTCATTTTTTGTGTCAACCATGGTGTCTTGTCTCATAGTAGAGTAAGTCTTTTGCTTATGTCACCATGCTTATACATTGACATGTGCATGCCAGGTGTGTCATCATGGGTTGCATATGACACCTTGGACATGTTAGTATGTTGTGTGGTTACTTATTACCACTCTTGTTATGCAAAAAAATCAACTATCTTTTGAATATTAATGTCTTGAGCAAAAGCTTGGGGCATTACAACATTCCTTTCCAATAGGCTCAATCAATGAAGTCAAAAGTTGTGGTGTCTCCTTATATGATGGTGAAGTGCATACTAGATATGAAAGAGATATCTTAGCTTGTGTATTCTTGAGTTGAGCAATGAAAACATATTCCTTTGTAGGCTTGTTTGTAAGTGTGGACTAAAGAGGAAGATTAGGTACATTAGATATTAAGTAGGTTGTTGAATGTGAACATATCAAGGCCTCTAGCCATTGATAAGTATGCCCAAAGGTAGTATAATCTTGTGAATTAGGTGCAACATGCAAAGTAGGCTTATGTCCTCTAGAAGAGATATTGATATATGAAAGGTAGGACAAGAATGTGCATGTGCCATATGAATAGTAGGTGAGGAAGATGGACAAACATCAAAACATAAAGCATGAGAAAGATCATCTACATCTATACTATCCTCAAGGGAACCAAGTTTAGAAAAATAAATAATAAAAGCACATGTAAAATTCATAAAGTGGTGTAAAATAAACAAGATGAATCAAACCATTCCAATGTCCTATCATTTATATGGAGTATAAACAAACTAGTTAATAAGATATCTAAATACTCATAATTAACAAGTAAGAATGATTTAACATATAAAGAAATATTTGTAATACCATCACAATCATCCTATAACAACTCCTCACTAAGGGACATAATATCATAATGTAAAGAACAAGGCGAGAAGGAAAAATGAATGTCATCTACATGAGAATTAAAATATCTATCACCATAAGGTATGTTATCATTGTGTAATGCAATACTAATCATATCACAATAATGAGTATTAAGGAGGCTAATAGAAGGATCCACATCACAAAGCATATCCTCGTGAGTGGAAACCACATCAATAGACATATCATCCTTAAATGTGTCAATTAAAGGTAGGGTAATGTCATCTATATCCATCACATGATTTGAATCATGAACTAAACCTTGAGAATGAATGATACACGAAGATAAAGAATTATTATGCTCACATACACCACTATCACTAGCCATAGGAAGAATCAAAACACCATGAATCACATTCACAAATTAAGTAGGCATGTTTAAAAGAGAAGGGAAAGTACTGGAACAAACTCTATGAAGGAGAAATAAATATATTGATGTTCAAAAAATACCTCCATAGAGAAGATATCCCCATCCATTGCACAGAAATTCATAAGAATATCAAGGATAGATGGATCATATTTGATTCCTTTATTGCCTTTAGAATTGAAGTTTGCTATAATTACTCTCCTTTATTTTCCTTTTATTCAACTCTTATGAAATTAAGTGCACAATGAATATATTTAAATATCATAACATAATAGCATGTTGCATGAGACATGTGTTAGATCTGCTCATAATAGATTTTAAAAGAGCTCGAGAAAGTTTAAATTTGAGTTTAGTGTCTTGGGATTCGAAGGTCATTTATGTGCTTTTAAAGGTTGATCTAATCAATCTTACACCTTGTGGAAGTGATCTAAAAGAATAAAATGATGATCTTGAGGTAGGAATTGTAAGCACTAAAAAAGTGCATGGGCCTACATGGTAATCCGATGATGAGTTGTAGTCCCAATGACATACATGTAAGCATGTAAATATGACTGCTCAACAACATTCTTCTTTGTGACATGTGGATTGAAGTTCTTCATCTATTTTGTGTCTTCCATGTCCCCTAGCAAACCTCCTAAGGTCTTGTGTCTTCACCATTCACCCTTTGTCAACAAGGCATTTTGTCAATTTCTAACCTTGTCAATTTAACCTACCAACATCATGAGATGGGAAATTCACTTTCTCTCAACCCCTTTCAACCATTTCAACCCTCCAAAGCCTTCCAATTAACCTCCCAGACCATCTCCAACCATCAATTTCAATACCCATCCTTAATTCTTGGTCACCCCCTTTGAATTCTGGATCTCTCAGGGAGATTTTCCCTGGTGAAAGGGGTACCCACTCTTCATGTATTTTAAAGAAAACTAATAGCACCATTGTGTAGTGTTGGTTACCAAATCTGCAGAGGGTTTGCCAGCTCCAATGCACAGGCAGATTTGGCCAACAGATTACGGGAGGTTGCGTGAGCTGCCTCCCCTTCACTTCTGGTTCTGCCGCACCAAGGCAGTGTCCCTATAACTAAAGATGTAACCTTGACTAGCTCAATGATAGAAAGATCTAACTTGACAACAACAGGCAGAATACTCTCATGTATGGACCAAGATCTACATGATAGATCACAAGGTTGGCAACATTCTTGGACATATGTGTCTGGTTGGGTATGAGAGTATGTAGGGGGTTCCTAATCCTACTCCTACAACTAACAGGTGGAAGTGATGAGATGGGTGGACATAATGTCCTGGATGCAAGACAAGGGGTTTTGGCTCATAACTACTGACCCAGGAGCAGATTGGTGCCTATCCATTGGGCAAGGAGTCAACTAGACGTATACAGCAGATGGTTTGCAACTTTCACTCAAGTTTCAGGGGGTTGGACTGATGCTTGCCTTACAAACATCACCCAAGAAAGGGTATATAACTGCCTCTACTTACAAATATCCCTACTGACATGCAACCTTCCCCATGCTCAACCTAAAACAATTTAATCCACTCCTTGAATGGAAGAGAGATCAAACATGTGATACAGAAAACCATATCCTAGAACCTGAGAAACCCTTAGCAACTAGATTCAAAAGAAGGAGAATAACATGCAGCAAATGGAGACAAGCAAATAAACACATGCAATGAAGCATTTCTCATATAAAATCAACACCAAAACTGAAATATGTGCAAAATACAATCATGCTACAACACATAAACTCCAAAATGGGATACAACAGCCAGGATCATGCCCTGTTCTTCATTATTTACATAAAAACTACCTAGGTCTTCAACAACCTTGAAATGGGTCACACAGTCTGCTTAAATAGCAAGAAAATGTACCCAACACATTAATTACATGGCCAAACAAAAATCTGCCAGATATAATGCATCAGAAAAATGGCGCTCAGAATTGAATGCGGCAGAGGGACCAAGAGGAAGGAGCAGGTAGAAATCGGGATCTGGGCCGCCGCTCAAAGATATGCATCATAAAAATGGTGGTTGACCTGTCCATCATCGACCCGTACCTCTGCAACTCTGCCATTACTGCTTCACCAACCTACAGCCCCTGGAAAACGCAGGAACTGCACCCTTAACACCTTCCCGTCAAAACATATTTCATTGAAAATTCAAAATATGCAGGAAGAAAAGTCCCACATGCATCCCACAGAGACCACTTTATCAATTTAAAAGCAGGGTCACATGTAAACTAAGTGTCGAGCACTTTTTCCCCGCTCGACCCATAAGCCATCGCCCAAAGCCCATCGCCATGACTCCTACCGATACTACCTCCTTCGGCTAGAGATAGACCATCGGGCTAGCATGAAACTCCTTCGCCGACACCTTCGGTCAAACCGATGAACACTTGAGAAACATTAGAAACACTTTGGGACTCTCACGGATGCCGACACTTGGCAGTGTCCGCAACACTCAAGAAACATTAGAGACCCCAGGAGACTCACGCAGAGGCAGATAGATGGTAGGCTCCGCGCTCTCTTTGAAACACACAAAGAAACTTCCTTGAAACTCCTGCGGAAGCAGCCACGTGGCGCCTTCCGCGGTCCCTTGAAACTCAAAGACCCTTCCTCGAAACACTCCGGCGGAGGCCGACACTTGGCGCTTTCTACGCATCTGGGACTCATCATCAGGACCCACCACCATTCAATACTTTGCATCGCGGGAAACAAAATAGAAACTTATGCGGAAGCTGACACTTGTCAGCTTCCGCAGCAACCACTAGAGACACATGGCGCCCTTTGCCCCTGCTTAGAAACTTTTTGAAACTTCAGCGAAGGCTGCCACTTGTCACCGTCCGCACTACCTTTGAGAAACATTAAGGGTCTATCAGAAACTTGGCAGAAGCCGCCACTTGGCATCGTCCGTGGGCCTTTAGTAACTTTTTGTGTGTCCCTCGGGTGCCTCCATGTGGTGCCATCCGCGATACTCTTGAAACATGATAGAAACATTTAAAGGGTCTTTGAAACACCGGTGGAGACTGACACCTGGCAAGCTCCGTGTTGCTAGTAACTTAAAGCAACAATAGAAACAGCAACTGCCACGCGGCGCCTTCCGCGTTGAAGTTACCTGTTAGAAACAAAAGCACGGCACAAACAAGGGCTCGACACTTGGCAGACCCGCAGCACTTTAAAACATGAGACCCTCTCAGCCACTCTCGGAAACATTCACAGTAACTGTAAACTGTGACCTGATATGCATCTGAAATGCATTCGACCCATTTTTTCATCGTTTTTCAGGGGCCGATAGTCTCTTCTGACCTGCAGATGCATATTTTCAATTGCAGAGGCTGAAAGTGTTGGAATTTTTTTGGATTTTTTGGGAAGGGGCCTGCATATTTAAATGTTTGAAACTTGAATGTTTATGCAGGCACCACCAATGGCTCTGTCTGGGGACGCATGCCTCTTGTAGGCATGGCGAGAACCTCAGAACTCTGGGATGCAGACCAGTCCCCTATCCATTGGGCAACAAAGTCAAAACTGCACCAACCTGCATCACAAAACACGTTATTAAAATAAATTTGGTGGCCCAGGGCCACCAAAAAGGAAAAACCAGAGTTTTCCTTTGTCAAACACTTGATTCTGTTTTGATTTCTTCAAATGAAGCCTAAAAGAATTTAACTGTCTACAGCAAGCTTCTTTGCAATTATTTGTGCTGCTGCTCATTTCTTTTTCTTCAACAAATCTACAACTAGCTTCATCAGCATACATTATTATCAGTTGTAGAATGTTATCATCATATGAGTCACTGATGTTGCTTGGAAAAATAATAGACTCATATGAAACAAATGAATCCATATCAGAATTTTGCCCTTCCTCAAAAAATAAGAGCTCCTCTGTATCAAACATGCAATATTCAGGCACAAGCAAAATCTCATAATCAAATTTATCTTGATGAACATACAGATATCCATCATCATCATGCTCAGCAGTTTTGTCACTAAGGTCCACCTGAAATGTCTCAAAGGAAGGCAGAGATAACTCAGAATGCAGCCCTATGTCAAAAACTTCATAGTCACCCCTGCAACCAACACTATCCCCAATTGTATGAGTACACACATCTGCAACTTGTCTGTCCACCTCTGAATAGTGACCCTGTTCCTTTTCACCACTGCACTAATAATCAAAAGCAAATTTTTCAACCTCTGCATTGTGAAGGTGGTCAGAATCTTCAAGGAAACACTCATATTCAACATCCATATATATTTCATTATCTGAAAGGCTCACACATGCATCTGAATGCTGACAATCACTAGCATATTCACTGCCATCCCTTGAATCAATGTTTTCTATATTCAGAGTGAAGCTCTGCATATCCACCTCATATAAATAATCAGGCATAACTAGGACATGCTCATTGCTGCAAGACACAACTTCATGTATGTTTCTCATTTGATCAATTGGAGGGCATCTTGTGTCTGCAGGCTTGTCTTCTAGAGGCTGATAACAATCTTTGTTTTCATTATTACAAGATGTGCTTACATTTTCTACAACATTTTCTTCATGCATCACATCATGGTTGCACACATTGTTTTGAAATACATTTCCCTCTACACAATCATCTTTTAATGCACATACTGGGAGAGCTAAAATATATTCACTTTGATAACTGCTTTTACAACTTGTAGCCATGAAACCTACTGGCATTCCATATTTCTCATTATTTTCTATATCCATAGCAAATTGGAAAGCTTGAAGGGTAACTGGTTCTTTATCTCTTAATAAATAACTCATTTCTTCATCAAATGCAGCCAAATAAATTGTCAAGCACAATGCATTATTGGGTCTCATATATTCAGGGATCTGCCTGAGCAATTTAATAAACCTAAGATTAAAGGCTGGAACTAGCTCCTCATCTTCCCTTTGGATATTCATAAAATGTATAATCAATGAGGCCACATCAAACCTTTCACCAAACTGCCCTAGGAATGCAACTTCTAAATCTATCCATGAAGAAACTGAACAAACAGGCAGGTCTGAAAACCATATTCTAGCATCATCTTCTAATGACTGAACAAAGAGTCTCATTACTACATCTTCATCCTCTACCTCATAATCTTCTATTAAATTACAAAATTTTTGCAGATGTTTGTTTGCTGATTCAGAATCTGATCCACTATATTTTGGCAAACATCTTCTAATTTTATTAGGAATAATATTTGGGTAACCATATATCCCTGTGAAATCTAGGGCTTTATATCTTTGAATAACAAATGGTCTTCTTTGAGAGCACAACCAGGTTTGCTGTTCTAAACTCAACATTTTGAATCGAAGATGAATACCTAAAAATATGTTGCAGCACTGATAGGTTCTTTCAACAGAGTCGCCACCTCTCACAGAGAGGACAGAAATTCAACAAGGCACATGTATTTTCTGGATTCACCACACCAGCAGAGCACCACTTTGATCTTGCTGCAACAACTTCACTGGAAACTAGATTTCCCAGCCTTCAAATCACTTGACTCTCTCTCTCCCCAGTGGAGTCGCCAAAATCTGTTGGTTGCCAAATCTGCAGAGGGTTTGCCAGCTCTAATGCACAGGCAGATTTGGCCAACAGATTACGGGAGGTTGCGTGAGCTGCCTCCTCTTCACTTTTGGCTCTGCCACACCAAGGGGGGTGCCCCTATAACTAAAGATGTAACCTTGACTAGCTTAATGATAGAAAGATCTAACTTGACAACAACAGGCAGAATACTCTCATGTATGGACCAAGATTTGCATGATAGATCACAAGGTTGGCAACATTCTTAGACATATGTGTTTGGTTGGGTATGAGAGTATGCAGGGGGTTCCTAATCCTACTCCTACAACTAACAGGTGGAAGTGATGAGATGGGTGGACATAATGTCTTGGATGCAAGACAAGGGGTTTTAGCTCATAACTACTAACCCAAGAGCAGACTGGTGCCTATCCATTGGGCAAGGAGTCAACTAGATGTATATAGCAGATGGTTTGCAACTTTCACTCAAGTTTTAGGGGGTTGGACTGATGCTTGCCTTACAAACATCACCCAAGAAAGGGTATCTAACTGCCTCTACTTACAGATATCCCTGCTGACATGCAACCTTCCCCATGCTCAACCTAAAACAATTTAATCCACTCCTTGAATGGAAATTAGAGATCAAACATATGATACAGAAAACCATATCCTAGAACCTGAGAAACCCTTAGCAACTAGATTCAGAAGAAGGAGAATAACATGCAGCAAATGGAGACAAGCAGATAAACACATGCAATGAAGCATTTCTCATTTAAAATCAACACTGAAACTGAAATATGTGCAAAATATAATCATGTTGCAACACATAAACTCCAAAATGGGATACAACAGCCAGGATCATGCCTTGTTCTTCATTATTTACACAAAAACTGCCCAGGTCTTCAACAACCTTGAAATGGGTCACACAGTTTGCTTAAATAGCAAGAAAATGTACCTAGCACATTAATTACATGGCCAAACAAAAATCTACCAGATACAATGCATCAGAAAAATGGCACTCAGAATTGAATGCGGCAGAGGGACCAAGAGGAAGGAGCAGGTAGAAATCAGGATCTGGGCTGCCGCTTAAAGATATGCATCATAAAAATGGTGGTTGACCTGTCCATCATCGACCCGTACCTCTACAACTCTACCATTACTGCTTCACCAACCCACAGCCCCTGGAAAACGCAGGAACTGCGCCCTTAACACCTTCCCGCCAAAACATATTTCATTGAAAATTTAAAATATGCAGGAAGAAAAGTCCCACATGCATCCCACAGAGACCACTTTATCAATTTAAAAGCGGGGTCGCATGTAAACTAAGTGTCGAGCGCTTTTGCCCCGCTCGACCCATAAGCCATCGCCCAAAGCCCATCGCCATGATTCCTGCCGATACCACCTCCTTCGGCCAGAGATAGACCATCGATCTAGCATGAAACTCCTTCGCCGACACCTTCGGTCACACCGATGAACACTTGAGAAACATTAGAAACACTTTGGGACTCTCATGGATGCCGACACTTGGCAGCGTCTGCAACACTCAAGAAACATTAGAGACCCCAAGAGACTCACGCGGAGGCAAACAGATGGCAAGCTCTGCGCTCTCTTTGAAACACACAAAGAAACTTCCCTGAAACTCCCGCGGAAGTAGCCACGTGGCGCCTTCCGCGGTCCCTTGAAACTCAAAGACCCTTCCTCGAAACACTCCGGCGAAGGCCAACATTTGGCGCTTTCCGCGCATCTGGGACTCATCATCGGGACCCACCACCATTCAATACTTTGCATCACGGGAAACAAAATAGAAACTTAAGCAGAAGCTGACACTTGTCAGCTTCCACAGCAACCACTAGAGACACATGGCGCCCTCTGCCCCTGCTTAGAAACTTTTTGAAACTTCAGCGGAGGCTGCCACTTGTCACCATCCGCGCTACCTTTGAGAAACATTAAGGGTCTATCGGAAACTTGGCGGAAGCCGCCACTTGGCATCGTCCGCAGGCCTTTAGTAACTTTTTGTGTGTCCCTCGGGTGCCTCCACGTGGTGCCATCCGCGATACTCTTGAAACATGATAGAAACATTTAAAGGGTCTTTGAAACACTGGCGGAGACTGACACCCAGCAAGCTCCGCATTGCTAGTAACTTAAATCAACAATAGAAACAGCCACTGCCACGTGGCGCCTTCCGCATTGAAGTTACCCGTTAGAAACAAAAGCACGGCACGAACAAGGGCTTGACACTTGGTAGATCCGCGGCACTTTAAAAAAAAGACCCTCTCAGCCACTCTTGGAAACATTCACAGTAACTGTAAACTGTGACCTGATATGCATCTGAAATGCATTCGACCCATTTTTTCATCATTTTTTAGGGGCCGATAGTCTCTTCTGACCTGCAAATGCATATTTTCAATTGCAGAGGCCGAAAGTGTTGGAATTTTTTTGGATTTTTTGGGAAGGGGCCTACATATTTAAATGTTTGAAACTTGAATGTTTATGCAGGCACCACCATGTAGTACTCAAAAAATTATGCAATTTCAAAAAATACAGCACCCAAAAAGGATTATGTATGTGCCCGAATGAGCTCTCAAAAGTTCCATATGACCTTTTCAAACCATTATTTCTAGGTCTTTAGCAAAGGAGCGGCCAAGGTTGATTCAGATGCGGTTTCAAGGAGGATCAAGGAGGAGGATATCAATATCCTCTTAGTGTTAAAGACTGAAGCAGAACAAGGTGGTCCCGCAACCACCCATCTAGTGATTGGCAATGTAAACCTCCTTATTTCAGACGAAGTCCCGATTATTCTGATCCCAGATAACTTGCTAAATTCAAAGGTGGACAGGCTCAAAAAGAATGCAGTAATAGAAAAATTCATTGGTATCTGGCCCCCAATGAAAAAGATCAGAGATTGGATCGACTGAAAGTGGTTTGGTCTTAAGGTGGATATCAATTTTCTGGCTTTAGGGTTTCTCCAGATCGAGTTTCAATCAAAACTTGAAAGAGATAGGATTTTGAATGGTGGACCTTGGTTTTTGGGTAACGCAGGTCTATATATTAGGGCCTGGTCTCCCAGGTTTGATCAACGCAAAGAACTTATACAGAAATCACTGGTTTGGTTAAGAATGTATAAGTTGCCACAAGAATTATGGACAGAAGATATTTTCAAGCTTATTGGAGATTCTCTGGGGTCTTACATTGGGTGTGCGGACGCGGTGCTTCATGGTAAGTTGGCTTCATTTGCCAGAATTTGTGCCTACTTAGATTTGAGTCAGCCTCTAAGACATACTATCAGGCTTTCTTCGGCGATAGGGGTTTGGAGCCAAGAGATAGACTATGAATGTCTCCTGCTGCGCTGCTTTAAATGTCGGAAGATTAGTCATTTAGCTAGAAATTGTCAGTTGAGGGAAGATAAGGGTAATTCCAGAGATAATAAGGTGGCTGGATCTGCTCTGGTTAGAGCTCCCCTGAGTCAAGGGGAGTTCCTTGATCCTGGGAAAAAGTCCTCCATCAAGGAGAGGCAGGGGAGTTTGGTGTGTTCACCTGTGGCTGATCGGCCAGGGGATAAGGAAAAGCCCAGGGTTCTTAAGGAAACATATTCAGAGGTTTGCCCGGCTCTGATTAAGCTGGCCCCATTGGTTTTAGATAAGCCTGGTACAGAGGATATGGAACCTTCTGAGGAAGTGGGGGATTCTAAGGACAAGGAAAATACCTAGTCCATTCAAGCTCAAAGTGGGAAGAAAGGAAAGCAGAATATCTTGATGGATGCGGGGGGTTTTTCAGCCAGAGGTAGAAAAACTGATGCGAGTAAGGCTAAAAGTGTGGCCTTGATCGATTTAAGCAAGGGTACACAAGAGTTGATTAATAAATATATAAAGAAAGGGGGCGAGCACTCCCTATGCCCAGCTAAGAAATGAAGATCTTAAGCTGGAATGTCCAAGGCCTGAATGGCCTGGAAAAGTGTCGCTTGGTCAAGCGACTGATAGAAAAAGAAGTTCCAGATATTTGTTTGTTGCAGGAGACTAAGGTGGGCAAGGAGGAGATGTTGGTTTTTCTAAAGAGATTATGGAATCTAGCAGACAGTTGTGCTGTGGGAGCATTGGGCTCGGCGGGCAGTCTGTTGGTGGCTTGGAATAGACACAGGTTCTCTGGTTTGGAGTTAGCTGCTGAAGCCAATCACCTCACTGTAGAGCTTAAGGATGTGGTGGCCTCTAAGCATTTTGTGCTCTCCAACATTCATGGCCCCAACCTTGAGGCAAATAGATCTAGATGTTGGGCCCAGTTATCCAGGATCCCATCCAGTTTTCAAGATAAAAATTGGATGGTTGCTGGTGATTTCAATGCAATTCTTACCCCTAAAGATAAGTCGGGTGGCAGGGTGGTTGGTAGTTTAGGCTCGATCAGCCTAAGGAAATTTTGCGAGGAGGAATCACTCTTTGATATTCATCCAAAGGAGGGCTAGTTCACCTAGTCGAATAGGCACGAAGGGGGGGAGAATATCATGTGCAGATTGGACAAGTTCTTGATCAATTCAGATTGGATCTTGAAGCAAGGGGTTTTTAGTATTAAGGTGTGCAATTTTGGGGGTTCGGATCACTGGCCAGTTATGCTGGAGAGGGTTGGGAACAGGAAGCCAAGAGGGATCCCCTTCAAACTGGAGGCCTTTTGGTTAGAGCATTCAAATTTCTCCGAGTCTTTGGAGGAGTGGTGGAAGAAGGAGATAAAAGGCAGTAAGAGGTTTATCATTCATAAGAAACTCATGGAAATTTAGAGTTAGGCAAAGGTTTGGAACAGAGAAAGAATGGGAAATTTGTTTGCAACCAAATTGAAGGCTGAAGAAGATCTGGCCATAGCGGTGGAAGCTCTACGAAGTTCTGGCTTCTCCCTTGAAGCTAGAGAGAAAGAAAAGTCAAATTAGAGGAGCTTAGCAGAATTTTGAGGATGGAAGAAATTTTCTGGTTACAGAAATCAAGGGTAAAATGGTTGCAAGAAGGGGATAACAACACCAAATTTTTTCACTTGTCAATAGTGGTAAGAAGAAATCACAACAAAATTATTAAAATCGTCCTGCCTGGGGGTTCTTGTGTTGAGGATATAGATGCTATTAGGGAAGAAGGTAGGAGTTTTTTTTTCAGCGAATGCTTGGAAGCGAGGAGGTTACAGAGAAGGAGGCTCTAGAGAGATGTTTAGATAATATTCCAGAGGTAGTTAGCAGTGAGATGAATGAAAAATTGGTTTCCCCCTTCACAAAAGAAGAACTCAAAGCGGCTACCATGTCTTTGGGGGCTTGGAAAGCTCTTGGGCCCGATGGCTTCCAAGCCGGTTTCTTCCAATGATTTTGGAGCCTGGTAGAAGATGAGGTGTGGCAAGCAGCTGAAGAATGTAGAATAAAGAAAAGTGTGATCAAGGCTTGGAACCTAACTTACATCGCTCTTATCCCTAAGGTCAATTCCACCAAATATTTTGATGAATTCAAACTGATTTCGCTGTGCAATGCGATTTACAAGATTGTTGCCAAAGCTATGGCCACTAGACTCAAAGGGTGCCTAGAAGAGGTGATTTTAGAAGAGCAAAATAGATTCTTAAAAGATAGACAAATTATGGATGGAGTTGTTTTGGCTCATGAAGCTTTGCACTCCACTAGATGTAGAGGGAAGGAAGGCATGGTTTTGAAGCTTGACATGAATAAGGCTTTTGACAGAGTTTCATGGGTTTTCTTGGATGGAATAATGAGGAAAATGGGTTTCGCAGAGGATTGGTGCAAATGGATCAAAGGATGTCTCTCCTCAGTATAGTATGCAGTTTTAATTAATGGGAGAGCCTCTGATTTTTTTCAAGCAAAGTGAGGACTAAGGCAAGGGGACCCCCTGTCCCCCTTCCTCTTCCTCATTACAACTAAAGCTTTGAGTTATGCGCTAAGAAGAGCAAGGGAAGGAGGCAGGATAAAAGGCCTACAGGTGTCTAGCGGGTGTCCAAATCTGACCCATTTGCAATTTGTGGATGATACCCTGCTTCTAGGGGAAGCCTTGGTCCAAGAGGCCACTAGATTTAAATCCCTATTGGAGGACTATGAGAAGGTGTCAGGTCAGAAAGTGAATTTGAACAAGTCTAGATTGTATTTCTTGAAGGAGAACTGCACTAATGTGTTGGAAGTAAAAAGGATACTTGGCTTTGAAATTGGTGAACTTCCTAGTAATTATCTAGGTCTCCCTCTGGTTAGTTTTAGAGCTTTGGAGGAAGAATGGAGAAGAGTGGTCGAAAGAGTGCAAGGGAAACTTGCTTCGTGGAAAGGTAAGTGGCTGACCCTGGCTGGAAGAATAACTCTCATTAAGGCTTCCCTTGCAGCTATCCCTGTATATACTATGTCAGTCTTTAAGATTCCTAGTAAAATAACCAAATCCATGGAAAACTCCCAGAGGATCTTTCTATGGAGAGGTTCGGAGGATAAATTCAAATACAATTTGGTAAAATGAGATATCTGCAGAGCAAAAGGTGTAGGGGGGTTGGGTTTTAGAAGTATCAAGCATATGAATTTGGCTCTAGGTGCTAAATTAAGTTGGAGGGTGTATGAGGAAAAAGATCGACTTTGGAGTAGGATCCTCCAAGCTAAGTATCTCCAGAATGATGCTGAGAATCTATGGTCCAACGAGGTGGTGCTTCCAAGTGGGTCCTCAGTTTGGAACTTTATAACGATTTGCTCCAAATTACTCAAACCAGATCTGATTTGGCGAGTGGGGAGGGGTGACAAAGTGACGTTTTGGCGGGATGCGTGGGGGTGGATGGTAAACTGCTGATATCTAGGCCAGGCTTGGCCTCGCTGGTTGCTAAATTGGAGCCAAAGTTGGGCCTGTGGTTCAACAATTACAAGGAGGTGCTCGAAGGGTATTGGCTCTGGAAGAGGTTAGAGGATTTAGATGCTGACTCAAGAAAAAAGTGGGAGGAGGTAGTTCTGCTTCTGATCAAGTGCCCATTTAGAGAGTCTCCGGATAGAAGAAGGTGGCAACACAGTGGGGATGGGATAGCCTCGGTGCGGGAAGCATATAACAAATACTTCTCCAAATGAGTCAAGGTGGCTAAAGAAGTTAGTAATGTTATCTGGTGCAAACAAGGTCTTCCGAAGGCCAAAGCTTTTCTTTGGTTGGCTTGGAGAGATAGGGCCCTAACTTGGGATTGGCTTCTCAAACTAGGTAAGGTAGGGCCATCTAGGTGCCCCCTGTGTAAGAAGGAAGAAGAAGTTGGAGTCCATCTCTTTCTTTGGTGCCCCTTTGTAGTTGATCTCTGGGGAAGGTTCTTATCTAGATGGGGTCTGAGCTGGGTCGCCCCTGGGTCTCTGAATTTGGTTTTGGAAGGCTGGCATCTTAGCATCAGAAGCAAAGGTCTCAAGCTCATTTGGGAGGTGTTTCCTTCCCTGGTGGTGTGGAACATCTGGCTGGAAAGGAGTTGGAGAACCTTTGAAGAAAGAGAGAAGTCATTGGATATGGTATGGGACTAGGTGGAGAGCATGATTGGAGAATTGGGTGAGGTGTGGAAGTCCAGGGACTGGTATGATTCAAAAGAAGAGTAGGGGTGGGCAGAAATGTGGCCAAGGTTTGGGTGGTTGGGGTATAAGGGTAGCAAGGACAATGGCATTGTGAGTTGCCTTAGGGTAGGTTGGTCCCCTCCTGATCCTGGTTGGATCAAATTGAATTTTGATGGGGCATCCCGAGGCAATCCGAGGCAGGCAGGTTGTGGAGGAGTTTTTAGGGATGCCAAGGGTCAACCGCTGGGTTTTTTTAGTTTATCTCTGGGAGAGGATACAAATAACATGGTGGAGGCTGTTGCAGTTCTGACAGGGGTGAGGATTGCCTTGGCCAAACAATGGAATAATCTTTGGATTGAAGGCGATTCAAAAGTAATTATTGATCTTCTAGTCCCCAAACCTGTTCCCAATTGGAGATTGAACTCAGTGTTGCAGGAGATCTGGGATAATTTGAAGAAAGTGTCTAACTGGAAGAAATCCCATGTCAAACAAGCAGGGAATTCGGCAGCAGATTAGGCTACCAATCGAGGCATAGATAACAAGGAGGCGTCCACTGCGAATGGAGGTTCGCTGGAGACTGTCTACCCAAAGGAACTTTTGAGTATCTTGCAAAAGGATCTAAAGGTGCATCCACCAGATATAAGGTGAGAGCGACTCTATCATGGCCCCTAGCCAGAAAGGAGTGGGAGGTTGAGGGAAAATGTTCTGTATAGTTGGAAGGCCATCTGGCGTTCAGACTTTTGCCTTGTATTAGGGGTGATTAGCCCCAATTCTATTTTTAGTTTGTGAGGTGACATTTTTTGCTTCTAGCCGATCAGTTTTACTGCTTTTAGTTTTTCTTGGACTACCAGGATGGCCCTATTTTTAGTGCCTATATGGTATATGCTTTCTGTTTTTCTCTTAGATGACAGTTATTAACTGTTCCGACAAGCTATGCCTAGTTTTTTGTAGGGTCTCTGGTCCCTAACCAGAGTATTTATCAACAAAAAAAAATGTGAGCTTCTATTTAGTTTAGGCCCAAATTTGCTCCAAATTGAGCCTTGATTACATGAGTCACCTTCCCTAACTGATCATCAACTTTTCCTAACTGATTCAAGACTCCCAATCACTCGATTTGAACTCTAAATCAATTCTTCTCATCTCTCAATCAATCTCATGCTAACTCCATTTCCTCTGTGAGTGATAAGCTATCAAGCTTAATTCACTCCCTAATCATGCATGTTCACTCCTCAATCAATCTTGTTAACTAATCAATTAATTGAGTTAACTCTTCAATTAGCTCCACCCTCCATGAGCCTCTCCAAGCTATAAATACCCCTCACCTCTTCATTGTTTCTCAAGTTTGAGAATGCTCTTCTCATCTTCACAAGCATTTCAAGCTTCTTCACAAGCCTTCGAGCCTCTTTGTTTATTTCTTTAGTTTTTGCAAAGCTTCAAAGCTTTCCCTTAGGAGGCAAATTCATAGCTGTAGACTCTTGCCCAGCTTTATTTTTTGTTCTCCATAGCATGCTTATGCTCTTCATAGGACTTATGAGCCTTTTGATTTCTTAGTATAATTGCCAAGCTTTCAAAAGCTTCAATAGTGTTGTTATGCTTGAAAATTGCCAAGCCATAGTGTTTCATAGCTTCAAATAGCTTAATTCAATCAATCATAGCTTCAATAGCTTGATCATTCAATCAATTGCACTTCATCTCTGTCGCTAAGAGGAGTTCACGACTGCTATAGAGGAAAGGAGGTTGTCACAAGGACTTTTGAGGATATGCCAAGCTCATGTGCCAAAGAGAAATCTAGGTACTTTATATGTTTTCGAAGTTAATTAAATCATAAATTTGCTCTTGGAGGAAGTAATCTTTATGTTTGCTTTTTAATTGATAGTTTTGATTTGATTTGATTGCTTGGCAAAATTCATATTAATTGCATCCATATTTCAATTCTTAGTTAAATAGATCACTTTTTTAATTCAAATTGGAAAAGGAACCAAAAAAATTATGTTGAATTCATATTAGTTGCATTCATACAAAAATATTAGGAACTTGGGAAAACTAAACCTTGATCACATCATGAGGTACATTTCACGTTAAACAAAGGTCAAACCCTTGATTCCATCACAAGGTACATTTCACAAATCAACATTTTATAAAAAGAGAAACAAACCTTTGACCTCAAGTCAAAGTCAAGTTAAGTCAAACCAGGTCAACAAACCCTCTCCCAAGCATTCAATGTGCCTAGGGATAAGAGGAAATTGGATCAAGGCTATTCTTGAAGAGATAGACGAAATCCATCCAAGATCACAACACACACAACAGACCATAGAAGAGTAAGAACACGCTCTTAGGATCTTCCAACAGAGAGACATCATACAAAAACACATTCAAACGAATGAGGATAGGCTACAACACTCTAGACTCATCAACGAGCAAAACAGTCTACCCACTAGGCATTGGAACTTAAGAAATCCTAATAGGAGACATAGAATTAGTGACCCTTTAGGTCATATAATTATCTCCACCATAATAGTCTTAAAACGAGCTTGTCATATAGCAATCCATACTAGGCCCACAGACGGGCCAACTCTCTCCACGATGTTCTACTTCCACGCAAAGAGAACCACCCCTAGGTCTCACCTCCACTTGATTGGCTCTTGCCACAAGAGTGAGAGTAACTAGGAGGTCACCCATAGCAAGGAGAGGGTTCGTGTGTGATATTAAGGCTAACTCATCTACATTGTGTTTGAATCACGTTTCAAAGCATACATGAATGAATGTATAAAAATTAGTGTAAATAAAGGGGTGAAATAGGAATGAATCAAGTTATATGCCAAGTCTAACACACAAAAAAGTAACTTGTCAATATATTATTGCATTAAGACATTTTTTATCAAAATACATTAAAAAATAAATGAGAATTAACCTAAATATGTTAATTTTACCATTACACTAATAATCTAAATTATTAATGTCTAGAGGCATTTTACAATGACATCAAGGAGTCTCATGTCATGACCATGTAAATAAAAACCCCTTCACTTAAATTTGATACACATTTACACATCAAATAAAAAAGTAGCAAAAAATAATAATTAATAAGTAGAACAAAATGTATTGAAATTACTAAATGTAAATAAAAACCCCTTCACTTAAATTTGATACACATTTACACATCAAATAAAAAAGCAGCAAAAAATAATAATTATCGATGAACATTTTTGCTTTCATCAATGTTGGAGGTTCAAACCCGCAAGCTCGTTGGCCCAACAAAGGTGCAATACCTACGAGCTCTTTAGCCCAACGAGAGTTTGAACCCTGGTGACCATCACTACAACTAAACAATTTGACCACCGAACCACACCCTTAACAACATGTTGTATTATTATTTTTATTACTATAAAAAAATTTAAAAACTCTTAAAATTAAAGTAAAAGTAAATAATTTATTAAAATGAAAATAAAATAAATAAATTGAAATAAATAGTATATATAATAAATAAAATAGTTCTAAAATAAAATAAAATAATTCTTAAATATCTAAAATAGATCAAATATTTTTAAATAAATGTATTTAATATATATATACTAATAATATACAATCATAAAAGCAAATCATATTTTTAAAATTGTAAAATTTAAAAAAGAGTCCAACTCCATATTCCTTGAGGCTTGAGCAAATCAACATTTGCTTTTTGAAGGGGACATCCATCATGAGAATAATATCAAATCCACAAATAGTAAAGTAAAAATCTGAAAAGTAGAGAAAAAGGCATTTTACTTTGAGTCTCGTGAATATTTGGACCCCACATGAAGGGGTATCAACCGATAACATACCTATTCTCATTCTTGGAAATTGAAAATTGATATTTGTCCATGTGCATAGAGCTATCATATTCCCATCAAAGGTAAATGATTCTTAGATTGTAATTATAGAGTTATATTAATTTCAATGAGTGATCAAAATCAGCTAACTTTTGGGATTGATTTTTGGTGTGTAAAGACTCAATAAACTAGTTTTAAAAATTAATTTCATTAATCGGTGTTTATATAAGTTTATTATTATAAAGTAGGAAAACAACCTTGCAATTAATCTAATTTAATATTTAGTCATCAAATTTTAAATTAATTTAATAGTTTTTTTCAATGAATAAGTTTCATTTATTAATTTGTAAAAAGATAAAAATTACATATTCATAAAAAATAGTAGATGGAAAAAGTCACATCTTAAAATCTACAAAGTAGTGCCTTAACTAATATATCTAAAAAGACAAAATATAAAACTACTAAGTAGTAAGAGCTAAACCACTAGAAGGAGGTGGATCATGGTCATTCAACTTTCCCCAAACATCAACAAGGGTTTGGATTATGAAGAATAGGCTCCTAGCCAATAATCACACCCTCTTCCTTTTTTTTTCTTTAGCAGCGGTCTAAGCATCACAAACAAGAGAAATGGACAAAGCAAGGCAAGCAAATTTTCCAGAATCTAGCCATCTAAAGGCCCCACAGTTAGAAGGTTTAGAAGAAACTAAAGGTGAGCAAGATGGTTGAGATCACCCACAAGAAGCTTGGTCCATGGCTCTTCTTTGGGGGATGAAAAGCATGTGATAAAGAGTGACCACGTGTAGTTTGATTGCATCCATACTAATAACCATAGGGAGGGGAGTGACCCTTGCTAGGAGTTGGGGTCAATAGAACTCTGGCAACCATACATGGGGCATTACCCCAATGATCTAAAAGCACCTGTAAATGGGCCACTTTAAGTGTAACTTTACTTGTTTGCACCTAAATCTACAAGAGAACATTGCAAAAAATCATATTCTTAGTATAAAGTGAGAAGTGATTAGAAGTGAATATCAACAAAATAACCAAAGACTATTATTGAATTTCTATCTTTCCAGATGTTAAAAAGAATTTACACCCTGAAAACATGCTAAATTTAGGTGAACTTAGCAAGAAATATAGGCCAATCTCACAAAAGAATCATATGCCATGGAAAAGGCTCATACCTAAAAAGTCTAAAGAAATCATAAATCCAATTCCAAGTAGCATAGGCTATGGGACAAAACTAAAATAGGTGCTTGAGGATCCTTGATTGTTCATAGAATGGACAACAAGGATCGATAACGCCAAGCTAAGAGAGCTTGATACCAACAAGAAGGCCTTGATAGAATATGCACGAGGTAAAATGGGATGGCTTTCGCTTAAGGATAGCCAACCAAATTGTTTAAAATTTGTAGTGCTAAGAACTTAAAAAGACTAAATAAGACATCTATGATTTAATTGTGAAATCATATGAAGGTGCAGAGAGAGCCAAGCATATTCCTTGTATGGTCTATAATTTTAAAATGGCATATTTGGATACCATTTCCAATCTTTCTACCAAGGTTTCAAACTTCTCACCCTAATTTTGTGAACCATATGGGGAGGAATAGACCCAAGAATATATTGGAATGACTCATTGTTCTGATTAGAGAGATTGTACTTCAATTTGGCCTCAATCAAAGAAAGAAAACTCCTAGTAGTTTTAGAAAAAAGATCAGGCAAAGTTTTGATTCCTTTGTGGTAGAATTTCAAAGCATGCACTCAAGGCATCTTAGCATGAGTTCAATCCTGATGAGGAATAATAGGATACCACTAAATAGAATTTTTATTAATAGAGAGGCCTTTATAGAATTTATTTTCATCCCATATAATCCATGGCTTAATGGATATACAAGTCTTCCATATACTTTTGATGAAAAATTGCCTTGAATCTAAATGGGCTCCTTCATGATAAGAAGATTGTGGAATCCAAGCCCCTTCCAAGCTTGATACACATTGGGCACCCCAATAGAAATGCAATGCCTAATTAAGATCTTCTAGGCCTCATTCTCTTCTAGAGCTCTCATAATCCATTTGGCACATAAAGCTATACCTTGACATTGGATTGAATTTAATCCAAGCCCACTAGAGTCATGAGGGAGACAACAAAACTCCTACATGACTATGAAATCCTTTACCTTGGTTGGGGGAGACCCATAAAAAATCCCTTAGGATTTTTTTGAGCCTTATAAATGAGGCTTTAGAAGGTACCCAACAAGAGGATTAGTAGACATTCATAGCCGCAAGAATTTTAGATCAACCTAAAAATTTCCTACCAAAGAAAGATGCTTGGTAATCCAATATGCTATTTTTTCTCTACTTGAGAAATGATAGCTTTCCACAAAGGAGATGGAGAAAGAAAAAGGAATGCCAATGAATCTAAACACTTCCCCATTATCAATCCACTTCTAACCATAGGAATTTATCCAATTAAGATTATCAAAAAAATGATTGCCTATAACATTGAGTTTTCTGCCACTATATACTAGATCTTGAAGCTTTGTAAAAAGTATTCAGGCATTGAAGAGCTTGGTTGATGTTGCTTTCTTCCTCTAAGATAGTGAGAAAGGATTCGTCAACAAAATGACCATTAACTAACTGGGCTAAATAAGCAAGTGAAGAGGTGCCTTTAACTAGGCTTTGAGAAACAACATTCACCAAGAGATATCCAAAGCCTTCTCTAACAAGCGCATATAAAGTAAGAGCCAAGGGGCACCCCTTATTGGTTGAACAAAAAAATCCCAAAAGCCTTGGATTGATTACTAGTAATGGTAATGCAATAAAAGGCATTAGCAAAGAGAATTTAATAGAATGCACAAATTGAGGATAAAATCCTAAAGCTTGGAGCATAACGAGGATGAAAGCCCACTCGATGCAATCATAGGCTTTGGCAAAACCAATCTTGATTAAATAGCTTGTTGTTGAGAATTCCTAGCCCATTCCATTCCTTCTCACATAGTGATAATATTGCAAAGAATATACTTGAATTTGATGAAGCTAGTTTGCTTAGGATGTTCACAATCAATGGGAGCATGTGGCGTAACTTGAGCACAAGAGCTTTAAAAATGATTTTCTAAGAGACATTATGGTCTCCAATTACAAATATATTTGGGATCTCTTGACTTATGTATGAATTTGATATTTATTTTGTTAATAATATTACCTAAAGAATTGGAATAAAAGGTTTCAAGATAGACTTTGTGAAGATCTTTAACAACAAACTCCCACAAGGCTTTATAGAATTAGCATAGGAAGCCATCAATTCTTGGTGCCTTATCATTATCCATGGAGAAAATAGCTTCACATAGATCCTTTAGAGTAAGGAGTTGCTCACAAAAATCTCTAAGAGTGTAACTTGACAAGGGACCGCACTCAAACACTAATGCAAAGTAGTGGCCCATTCAAGAGAATCCTCCTAAGCTTTGACAACCTACTCATACCAGTGCACAAAGGCTTGAGTGATAGTAGGAAGCCCCATCAAAGGATGTTGACCTTGATTTTAGAAATGAAGGTGAACAACTATAGAATGGAAATCTAATTTAAATTGTTATAAATCCAGTGCAGAACCAAATGAAGATTATAGGAAATCAAATTAGCAATACAAATAAAAAAAGAACAAAAGAACTAAACACATAACACGGTGTTTAGTGGAGAAACCCTTTTGAGAAAAAACTCCACACAAGAAGAGATGTACCAGTCTATATTAACTTCAATAGAGTTTAATACATCTGTTATGTCAAAAATTGTCCTCCTATATGGAATGGTACAATTTCTCATGGTTTAGCTCCTCTCCTTTAGTGTCCTTTCAACCTAGTTTATTTCAGACCTTCATAAACCCTGATTGACCTATGTCTAACTGGAAGAATGACATATTTTGGAATAACTGAAGACTGAGAGTGAAAAAAAAACTTGGATTTGGGATCCCCTAACCTCCTTGAGGCAGTCCTAAGTGGGAAATCAGGGCTTGGACTTGGGTGCTAGCGCCCTTGTCCTGCCCTATTTCTCGGGGTCCTAAATTTTGGAGGGATGTTGGCCCCCGCCGTGCATTCCGGGATTCCATTTTCAAATTTTTGTTTTTCGTACGATGTCGACATCTTATTTCAAAATTTGAAATTCCTAAGGTTAGATATTTAAAGACATATGAAAATAACTTTATCACACACAATCCTTATGCAAGCTCTATGCCAAAATTGCTATTGAAGATCAATGATTTATTGAAGCTCTTGAAAGTTATTTGAATTTGCTATCATGGAGACAATGGATGGAGATTAGGAATCAAGATCTTGAGACTACCTTGCTCTTCCTAGGGTTTGTACACCTTTTGCATGATTGGGAGAAGGGTTGAAGCCTCCAACATTGAGCTTGGAGATCCTCCGCAGACATTGTTGATTTACCATCTTGTTCATGCAAGTCTTCATTTTCATCTCCTTGAGGTGAAGTTGTGTTTGTTCATTGAGTGGAACAAATTGTTGATCTTTCCTTGATGCTTGAGTCATCTAGGGTTTTGTATTTTCTACATACACATTTGTTAGATGAGCACACACATCTGTAGATCTTTATCTTTGGCTATTGTTGAGGTAGGAATACCGAAAACGGGGCTTGACTGAGGCAAGATTTTATATAGCCACAACCATATTTCTCCTCCTTTTGCATGTGCAGGTTGAATTCATCGAGATCCAGCAGAAAGGAGTGATAGGAAGACAAATATTGCAGGCATAGTCATCATGGAATTCAGATTTCAAGATTCTGAGACTTTTGAGACATTGCCCTAGGTGCCCTAGTCCAACTGGGTGATTTCTTTTGGATCTAGGAGCCTCTGAAGATTGCCAGATATCTGATATAGAAGATTCTGACAGTCAGGAATTTTTGGGGCATTGCCCTAGGTGCCCTAGTCCATCAGCTACTCTATTTCTAGGTACACTTTCTCAATACTATCCTCTCTGTGTTTCTGTAATTAGTTTAGCAGTATCTTTGTTAGAAATTATGTTATTACAGTCTAATTAGTGATTTAGGGTTTCATGCTTGTTGAATGAAACTAGCTTGCAAAAACTTGATTTAAAGCAGTCACACCGTCATAATTTACAGGAAAAGGGAACATAGGACATTAGTAGTTTATCCCTAAACTCATCTCGTGCTTCCCTAATGTCTAGTATGTGAAAATGTGGAACTTGTAGTCTTCTATCTTGATTCCCATTTTCCATACAAAACAACATCACTAACAACCTCCTCTTCAGTCTTCAATCCAACAACACTTGTTTTCAATCTCAACTCTCTACAACACCACAACCATAATACAATGCCCTTATTAAAAGAGTGTTGCCATCTATGGAAAAAACCCTAACATAACTTCTACTGTCAGATCTAGGACCTAATGATGAACGGTCCAGATTGACTATGAAATTACAATATTTTACAAGGCAATTTAGGTACTGGATCCAAATGCAACTAAAACAAGACCGCTACTTGGTGAATACATCTTCCCTTACGGAAATTTATAGAAAACATTAGAAGTAATTAATTACATAGCATTTACAAGGTTGATGGCACCTTAACCCTAACATTCTCCCACTTGACATCATACATTGTAAATTAATCCATAGGAAAACATAAAATAATTAAGCACTAGGAACAAGGCCCATGGCCTCCCTACACCACGTAAACTTCCTTCTGTTCATAGGTGTAGTAAGTGAATTTGCAACATTCTCTTGAGTGTCAATCTTCTTCAACTCAATCTATTTGTAGACACTTGAAAATGACAAGAATCCTACACAACCATTTTCCTACATCCACTTTCTCGTAATTAATTAAATAAAATCAATTTATTTTATTAATTTATCAATCCCTCATAGTCACTTATCCGTAATTAATTAAATATGTCAAATTTAATTAATTATTCCCCCTAACCATCCTCCATAATTAATTAAATAAATATCACAATTCATTTAATTGATTATTTTATCCTTGCCACTAACCCAAATTAATTAAATAAAGTCCGTTTATTTAATTAATCCACCTAGCCTATGACTAAACCTAGGCTAATTAAATAAATATCATTTATTTAATTAGTTACCATACCCTACCTAGCCCCTAGACCCAAATTAATTAACACCTTGCTTAATTAATTTAAACCATTAGTTAACCTATCTCCTAATTTCCACCAGCCACATTAATTAAGTTAATCACTTGGTTAACTAACCTAAACCCTCATTATCCCATATCCCCACATTTGATTAAATAATTAACATTATTTAATTAAGGGGAGTGATACAGGAGCACCTGGGTGCACGCACGATCCTGAATCAACCAAAAAGAATGTTTGATCCAATTATGGTTTTGGTTTTGGTGTTGCTTCAATTGTGTTTTGTGGCGAGGTAGTGTTGTCGCGGTTATTGGCGACTTCGCATTACATCAATTTTTTGTCAAATTTGGTTTAGCTTTGGAATTGATGGTGAGCTGTGGTGGAGTGTTGGCAACTGGCATTTATTTGTCGTATGTTCATTGAGGTATTTCAAAATCATGGTGATATTACCGGTAAAACATTTGATGGTGTTGTTACAACAAAAACGGACATAGCCATTTTTGTAATGCATTCTAATCATTTTAAACTCTCTGGACAAAGGCAATGTTTCAGTTTCTTCTTAGTTTCTCTAAATTGTAACACCATGTAAATATACATGAAAGCACATAGCAAAACAAAATTTGAAATAAAAATACATCTCAAAACGTGGGTTGACTATGTGAATGGGCAGGCAGGAAAGGAATTGGGAGTCAAATAAAACATTGATAGCAGGAATGATAGCAAATAAAAAGGGCATTTGAGGCGACTGGATGAGTTCCAGCGCTTAAGAATTTAGGGATGTGAATTTCTTTAAATCAAAGTTCATGATTGGGTGAAATAAATTGGTGGCGTCCTCATCTAATTGAAATAGAGTGATCCATAGACAAACTAAGGCGTGGAAATATCTTCCTTTGTTGATCACATTCTAATTTCAATGACATTTCAAATATTAATTGACCATTTGATATTCCAAGGCGTCCATCCAGCTACCTGGAGCAACCCATTCGATGGGTATGGTAGATTTTTGTAGTATAAAAACAAAAGGATATTAGTTTACAAAGGTTCAATCTGAAGAGATAAGACCAGAAGGAAAAATGGGGGAAAGAACTAAGTAAAAGGAGGTCGATTGGATTGAGTGAGCAGCTAGTTTGGTAGTAGATTTCATACAGCAGAGATCAAAAAATTGAAGGAAAACGTGGTGGAAAGAGTTTGATGACTGTCACAAAGGAAGATAAATCGTTTCAGGGAGATATGATAAGGAAACTAGCTATTTCTAAAGAGTTAACCAAAGAAGCATAAGAAATTTATTGTCGGTGGTTTTTGATGGCATAGACCAGTCAAGAGACAAATCGGTAAAAATAGAGAAATCATATGCTGAAGAGTAGAGAGGAATAGAGGATGTATTTCAGAGACCAGAGATAGTGAATTGTTTTTCTAACTAAAGTGAAATTGTGAAAGACTACATCCATGGTGTGTTGATACATCAAATTGAATGCAATCTGGAAATTTTCCTCTTTTCATTTGTTGTGATTAGGTTGTTTGAAACTAATTAGTTTTCCTATAGCTTCATATTGAATAATGGATCAATTGTTTGGTGAATGGTGTGTGTGTGTGTGTTGCTAGTTGTAGTTGTCTGATAAGACTCCCAAGCTAAACTGCATCAGGGAGTCACATGTATCTCCACCTCATATTTCCTAATGCATGAAAAAGCATTATTTAAATAATAAAGCTCACACATGTCTCCACCTCATCTTTCCAAATCCATGCACTTGTCATTTCTCATCCCATTCACTGATTAAAATAAATTTTTAATTCATTCTCATGTCTTTATCTTCATTAATGCAAAGCCTTCCAAAGGTGGAATTTTAAATTCCCAAATATTGAGATCCCTCCATCTTTGTTGATGAAATCTTGGCCCTTGATTTCACCATGCAATCTCCACCCTTGGATCTCACCATTGAACCTCCACCATTGATCTCAAAATCCTCAAAAATCTATAAATAGGAGCCTTTCTCAAGCCATTAAAAACACAATTCAAGCTTAATATACCATCATTATGCTCCAAAATTCCTCATATTCATAGCCAAATTCATAGTCAATTCCTTATCCAATTGAGTCCAAATCCTTGCTCTCACCATGTTGGTATTATATTGAGCAATCCACATTACTTTTTATTGGATAAAGCTAGGATTTTGCATTGGGTGCATGTTTCTTCCTCCACCTTATCAAAGAGACTTGGATGGAGGGGATTTGAAGATATAATCATTGTTTTTTATTTCCTTTATGTTTGCTATATCTCCTACATTTCATGTATCTTCATTTGGCACGCCCGGTGGGACCTAACCATCCCTAAATTTGATGTTTTGTGGAAGAAATTCTATGTTTTGTGTAGGAAACAGGGTAACACCTTAGTCTCCTCTGTTAGCACCTTTGGCGGATATAGTAGCGCCTTAGTCTCCTCTGTTGGCGCCTTTGACTGTGTTTGAACATTTGGTTTTGTAGGGTCTTTCAACGCCTCTGTTATCTCTGTTAGCACTTAGAGTTTGTGTTTTAGTGCCTAAGTTTCTTGTTTTAGTGTTTTAGGTCTCTGTTTTGGTGCCTTCGAGCCCCAGAGGCACCTATGCTAACTGTCTTAGCACCTTTGTCCTGTTTAGTTGCAAACTAATATTTTTCCTATTGCAGGTTGCTGACAGTGTATTTTGGTGACTTATTTGATCTATGTTGCAGGTTTAACATTTTGTTTTGCAAGTAAATCTAGGAGTTTACATAGGCCTTTTTATAAACTTGCAAATACCATTGATTTAACCTTGTATTAACACTTGAATGGCTTGTTTTGGAGACTAATGCCTTTTTAACTTTGTCACATCCCTAATTTTGACTATGTTTTACTTTTCACTTTTATGCAATTAGTGGATAATTTTGCAAGGATTAATGATTTAATGTTTAGAGAAAATGTGAGGATAAATTAAAGATTATATGAACTATTATGCAAAAGAATTTAGACATATGATCATATGATGTCAAGATTATTTATTTATTTGATTCAAGGATGGACTAATGATGCACTAATCCCAATCTGGTGAATCCAAGTTGTAAAAAGGAAACAGGTTTCCACCCTCTGAGAAAGAGAGGGAGAGTATCATCGGAGAGAAGAGAATAGATGTATGAGAAAGAACGGGTTATTGCCATCTAAGTCTTGTGTTTTTGGTTAGTGAACCCATGTTAAAACTTGGTAAGTTGTAACTACCCTTTTTGGTCAAAGGTTTGGGTTTTGACTCGATAGTCATCGATTTGATGTCAAGATCTTCTAGCATTGGTTTTGTCAAAATCAAGTTGGGATTGATTAGCCATCGACAAGATAAGGTCGATAGGTGTTTTTTCCCCTATACGCTATGATTAATGTTTTTATAACAATTTAATTAGAGGTTAATTATGATAATTAGATGATTTTGTTAATTCATTCATTTTGGTATCGTAACCATTATTGGATATTTTGTGAGACAGATAAGGGAGATAATCTCGACCCTACTCTTGTAACCTTACAGATGCTAGTATTAACGTAAGTAAGAAGAGGATGCTTTTTACTTTCTTTTTGGATATATATATAGGGTCTAGGAGGAGGCTTAAGAAGGTGGTCAACAATCTTCTTCATGAAAATGGGAAATGATTCCTTGATAATTATGAGGTTTTTCAACTCCCTTGCATTCTCTAACTACTTAGAGAAATGGAGCAACATCATTAATGATTTGGGGAAGTGGTCTTTAATTACCATAACCTCCACATTGAATGATGTCGTTGTGGAAGTAGCAGGAGCACATTTTGAGGAGTATTCATTAAAAGGGTTTCTCTCGATAGTTAGAGGGGAAGGAAGTAACAATGAGAGCTCTGTGAAGAAGACGGTGTGAAAGGCAACAAGGAAAGGTAGAGGATCTCGCAAAGGAAAGAGAAAACATCTCTGTGAACTCACAAGTTATTCCCTGATGATTTTATTACTTTTATGTTTGCATGTTTGCTATGTCTCATCATTGTTAGTAAACAATCCTCAAGCCGAAGATTATAATCACTGCTGTGTTATATCTTATAGCATTTATCATTAAAAATATTATTATGCTTTCATATAGCTATGAGTCAATATACTCAATAGACTACTGAGCTTTTGTATAGATATGATTTGTTATACTCAATGCATTACTATGTGGTAATGGAGCCAAAGCTCTCATTACATTATTGTTTTAATAGAGCCAATGCTGCTCATTATGTTGTTATATGTAAACAAAGCCGACATTGTTCATATTCAGCTAAGAAAACCTATGAGTTATCGTACTCATTGTAATATTTTTAAGTAAGCCACTGTACTTTACAATATTCTGCTATGTTTGAATATTACTATTGTGAATAGCCAATGTTATTATGATTGATTTATATCGATTATATGTAAGAGTCATGCATAGCTTAATGCTACGACTATCTAAGTTTTCTTTATGAGCCATACGTGAGTAAACTTGTTTGGTTAATGAGAGTCACATGTGTTTATGATAGACAACATATGATCAATTTGTAGATCATATTTATATGATAATAATAGTGGCTTATGTGTTATACAGTAAACTTTCTATATAGGTCGATAGGCCAAGAATATTCAAGTATGTATTGGTTGAGGAGTAAAAACTCATGCAGACCGATAGTATATAAGTTATCTGTGTAAGATATACTTATAAGAATAAGTATTTTGTTAGTTCATTGTCGTTAGAAACTCTCTGTTTAGAGTCTAATGAGAATGTTACTCATGTTTTAGTTGCAAAATTGAGGTCAAGCCAATATAAGACTATGGTAGATGGAGTATCTGTCAGTATGACCAATTCATTCTATGGTTATATTTTAAAGACTCAATAAGAGATCTTGAGTGTTCTGTATTCCAAAAATGGAATTATTAAGAGTCAATTAATGAATCTCGATATACCTATATCACTCTAAGACTCGCATGGATAATTCTAAGAGGTTGTTCTAAGATAAGTTATACTTTTAATATGAGATATCTAGAAGACGATACATCTCTGAAATCACAATGGGATAAGAGTTATAGTTCTCTTTAGTTTTAAAGTTATGATAAGAGTTATCTTTCTTTTCTAAAGAAGAGATTTGTAGAAACAAATCTATCCCTTAATTTGAGTTGAAAGATTCGAGGAGACCATTAGGTCAATAATTCTAAGGAAGACTTAAACTTATCAAAGTAATAGATTGTTTAGAGTATAGCTAGGAAGCTGATAGTATTTATTAGAAAAGGACAAATCTCAGATGAGATGTCTTTTTAAGATACTAAATATGTAAATATTATAATGTTTGAGAGGTCAAGAATAGACCGGTGGTATTATTTTACTATTATCAACTTGATTATTAACTTTATGATGATTTGGGTTAGAGGAATTTAAACCTTAGAATCAAATTAGATGAGATTAGAGATCATGGAATCTCTTAAGTTCGATTATGATGCTATATTATTCTTTGGTTTTGTATGGTCAATAGATAAGGTCGAGAAACCACAAAATAAGATGTTATTACTAAGAGTATGAGAATCTCTTTGATGTAATTAATGTTTCCTTGTTAGAGTCAAAACAAGACTTAAAGTCCTAGAATGCTTAATTCTTGAGTTTAAGTAGCATGACAGGTAGTCACAGACTCTTAGGGTTGCAAGAATGCAACTAAGAACTCATTGAAGAGTTATATTTTCTAAACTTATACTATGTATAAATGGATAACCTAGAGTACAAGGTTAAGTTCTAAGTTAGATTGACTAAGAGCAAAGTGAAGTTTAGACATATAAATCTAGTATTTTTAGATTAATAAATATTGTAGGATGAGATAGTTCCCAAGTCGAGTTAGAGGTGTGTGAACATAACAATGCGTTATTATAATGTTATATTAATGAAACTTTGGCCAAAGTGACACATTTGTCTCTGCATGCATTAGTTGGTTCACAAGTGTCTAGATGACATAACCCGTCAGGAAGATCATACTTAGCTAGAAGATGATCTAGAGTTGTATTGTCAAATGTGTTATGTAGGACACAACACTAGAACTCAGATGACATAACTTGTTGATTCCATATCTCTATACTCTTCGTGAAGGGTAGGGCTACTTCCAGGAAGGAAGGTGTGCGGGGGACTACCGGTCTATGGTTGGAGGTAAAGCACTCGGATGATGCTCTCCCTCTATAGCAGAAGACTTGCCAAGACTTGTGCGACAGATGTCAAGATTCCAAATGCAGAATTTTATTATAAAATGATTATCATTGCCAAGTGCAATTATGCATTGTAATGAAGTGAAAAGGATTTCACTATAATTATATCTTTGAATATGTTGTAATTTCAAGGTTGAAAATATTCAGAAAAGATATGCTTATATTTATTTGTAGTCATGTAAATGATTTTTTTTTAAATATCTCTTGTTTACCATGTTTATTTATTTTTTGTAAATCCTTGAGTTAAATTGAGTAATATGAGATGGCATGTTACATATGGTATCAGAGCTAACTGGGTTCAACACATGGACCTCAGTGCTCGCTACGTGGAGAATTTGTCAACATTAAGTCAATAGTTGATGTTTGAAATTGGTTTTATGTCAGAATGACGTGGAGAAGAACCAAGAAAACCACCTAAAAGTTTGTTCCTCAGTGTTTGCCTAAGTTAGTAGTTAAGAAATAACTTACTGAGGAAGTTGAACTTAAGGAGCATATTGATTATGCTAAGGGTACATGGCTGGAGGATTCTGAGACTTTGGTTGACGCTCTTAAGCATATACATTTGGAAAGGAAACAATGTATTAATTCAGCCAAGAAACCTATTGTTCCTACTTGCATAGTTAAACCAAGTAAACCTTTTACAAGATGCGACATACCATATAGGTGTGGTCGTGATGCCCCTACAATAGAAAAAGAGGTTTTGGAAGAGTACCTGCATGTACATCCACCCTCTAAGTTTATTTTGTTGGATTCTGATGATGAAGACGAAGCTGAGGAATTCCTTTAACTGATAGTGACATGTAGTCTTGTCAGGTTGATTATCTAAATAAGGATGTATTTATACCCATAATAAACTATAATAAAAAAGAGATCAAGATTACCATTTGAGTTTGTGGTGAAAGGTTTTATAGATGAAATTTTGAATTTTGAATTATTGAGATGCATTATTCTGAATTCCAATGTATAATATGATACAAATATCAGGTGTGATATAGAGTGTCATCATGGTTTGAACTTGAACAACTCTTGAAGATAGTCAGGGAGAGTCTAATCCTTCTGAAAACCATGTGGCTAAGTTGGATCAGATATTGACCATGTTGAATGAAACCAAGGAAATGCTTGGAAACCTGAAACAGGAGGTTAGGGGTCATAGTAAATCTAAAATAGGACATGAGGATTCACATTAGGGAGATGATGAATATGTTCATGAATCTAGTATTCATAGCGAACAAAGAGAGACTATTGATAAGACTAAGTCTCAGGAAGAGAAGAAAAGTAGGCTTGCCTCTGAACTATCTTGAGATATGAAGAAAGTCATGCCACCTAAGTTCGATGGAACAAAAAGTGGAGATGCTGTAGAAGCTTGGTTAATAGAAATGGAGAAATATTTTGAGATTCAAAATTATTCTGAGATAACGAAGGCAGTATGGAGAACTTTTCAGCTGGCAGGAGAAGCATCCATGTGGTGGATGAATAAGAAAATGGAATTGGGGTTAAGTTCTTTAAGCTTAACCTAGGATCAATTCATGGTTTTATTTTTCCAAAGGTGGTTACCGTAGATTTTCTTTGATCAAAAGCTAACAAATTTCTAGAATCTAAGACAAGGAGATATGTCAGTGGTGGAATATTGGGAAAAATTCACCTGACTTCTGAAGTATGTACCTCAATATCAAAAAGATGAAAGGTTCAGGATCAAGAAATTTATCATGGGTTTGAATGCCCAGATAGGTGGAGAAGTGGATGTTCATGGACCTTCTACTATGGACCAAGTGCTAGATAAGGAAATTAAGCAAGAGAAAAAATTGAAGTCAATTTCTGCTTATCGCGAGAAGAATCGCAAGAGGTTTAATAAGGCACCAACTTCTCAACCTTACAAGAAAAGGAATAGTAAATAAGATGGAACTAAGAGAAGCAAGAAGGGTTCCAAAAATAATAAGAATGGACCCAAGAATGAGAAGAAGAATAGTGCCAGTGATCAACGAAATGATAATAACTCAGGTAAACCTATTGAGAAACGAGGACCTCTTGGAGGATGTTTTACTATGAAAATCAACGTTTAACTAAGAATCAAGGAGTTCAGCAGCATGGTAATGATTTACCTAGCCAGCAAGCAGCTTTTTAGCAGAGGATTCATGCGGCGTTGGATAATCACCAAGCGAAGTACCAGATTCTCCCATTGAGACATCAGGTACTTTGTTTTGAGTTCCTATTTATGTTTTGATTGATACCGGTGCAACTGAAAGTTTTATTTCACCAAGAGTATTAAGTAAATTTCCTAGAAGAGTTGGTTACATGGTTGAACCCTGGTCAGTTGAATATGCTAACTAGACTAAAGATCAAGTAGCGCAGTGTCTGTTTGAAGCCAAGATTGAACTTCCCAGTGTTTTTACTAAGGTGAACTTGTTTGTAGCCCCCTAGGTTCCTATGATGTTATCTTAGGGATAAATTAGTTGTGGAGGCATAGAGCCAATGTTGACTTGTTTTTTCAAAAACAGTGGAGTGTCTAGACGATGTAGGAAACAAAGTCTTTTTGCAAGGCACTCAGAGAGAGATTAAGATCAGACCAATCTTTGCAATGCAATTAAAAAGGGATAAGTGAAAAGGATGTCAACTTTTTGCTATGAAAATGGAGCACGTAGAAGATCCTTCTAATCAAAGTGAGTCTTTAGAGAATTATTCCTTTCTTAGAGATTTTCTAGATGAACTTCCAGGATTACCTCCGAAAAGAGATTTCAATTTCTCTATTGCTATTATACTAGGATCGAAACTAATTTCAAAGGCTCCTTACCGTATGACTATTATGGAACTGATGGAATTGAAAGCCCAACTACATGAGTTGTTGGCTAAAGGATTGATTAGACCCAATGTCTCTCCTTGGGGAGCTCCAGTGATCTTTGTTAAAAAGAAAGATGGAACTTTGCGTCTATGTATAGACTATCGTATGCTTAACAAAGCAACGATAAAGAATAAGTATCCTCTACCATGTATTGATGACCTTTTTGATTAGATGCGAGGTGCAGTAGTATTTTTCCAGATTGATATGTGATATGGACCCATCAAAAGATTTGACTCTATAGACAGTTTAATAAAATTTCCCCTAAAGATAGGAATGACTATAATCCTATCACTCATAACACAAATAGAAAGGAATTTTAGTGATATATATGACCCCCTCCCTAATTGGTTGCATACAAAGAAAGCAAGGAATTAGATGGAAGGAGAAAAAATATGATAAAAGGATGTAAACATGGTAAAAGGTATCATGATAGGATAAACATGTAAGGAAATAAGGAAGACGTGATCATGAAAGTACATATAGCATAGGATAGGAAAGATGCTTCCAATTGTTATCCCCAATGTAGATAAATGAAAACCTAAGGATAGTCATAAAAACTAGATGAGGATCATATAATAATAAATTTAAGATGTAAAAGGATATGAGCATGACAAGGATCATAATATGTAATCATAAGATGTAAGAATGATAGATATCATAGAAATGGAATCATAATATATAGGTATGATTAGGATCATAAACATGTAGGGCATGTGAGAATGATAAGCATAAACATGATAGGTGTTGCGAAAAATCCCCTGTTTAATGTGAAAAACAACAAACTAACTAAACCCTAACTGCAATGAAGTGCAATCCAGCCTAGAAAACAATCAAACAAGCATGAAAAACAACTAAAAATCTAAGCTAGTATTGACCTATCTTCATTGTTCTCCTCCATCTTGCATTATTGTTCTCAGATTTGCAAGTTCATTTAACCATTTTGAGAAGCTCAAGTGTGTGGACAGCAAGATATTGGAGATGATAGAGGATTATAGGCCAAGAAAATGTCTTCTAGGAGGTGAAAATGAAGCTAAATGAGTGATTTTATAGAAGAGCTTGTTCGAACGAAGGGCTAGGATTGAGTGTTGACTTTGGAGGCAAATGGAGGGTTGAGATCAGTTAGGGTTTCCCTCCACTAGAGGACAAAATTGAATTTAAAATTGGAAGAAATTGTGAACTGGAGAATGATTTTTAAATTAAATAAATTTGGTTAATTTATTTAATTCATTTGAAGAGGGGAATAATGTGAGATGATTAAATTAAATAAGTGAAACATATTCAATTAGGATGAGGCCTTTTAATTTAAATAAATGTTTATTTATTTAAATTAAAAGAGGCAAGGGGTCATGAATAATTAAATAATTAATCAATTAAAATTAATTATTTAATCATAGAGGGAAAATTAGGGGAAAATAGCAAAATATGGAAGTGATTAGGGTTTCGCAATCTGAGGACACTTTTAGGTGTCTACATTTTCCCCCTCTTTGAGATGATGTTTGAGATGATGAGATTTATGTCGAGTAACATCATTTCAAAGAAGCTAAGGAAATGGATAGAGGAAAAGGATGATGATGGAAAGATAGGATGATGATTCCCCCTTGAGAGGATAGGTGGGTTGGACAAACACGGGTAGGCTCTCGAAATGAAACGGATTGGTGAAGGAAGAAAGATAAGGGAATGGATAGAAGAAATGAATGATATATTAGGCTGCAATGAAGGTGGAGGAATGAAGATGCGAGAGAGAGATGGTGGAGGAATGAAAGATTGGCTAGAAGAATGGGAATGATATCTTGCTTTGATATATTTTTGAGCTTCTCACTTACAATTTTTTTGCTTATCATTATATAACTTATTATGTCAAGGGATGACAATCACAATGACGTGACAGAGGCCAAAGTGCAAAAATGTGATCCCTTGCGAAACAAGCACAAGACAGACAAGGAGTGCTTGACTCAGACTAAGTAACTGTGGTATCTTGTCGGAACATGCGATGAGATAACTGTGGGGTATGCAAGTCCTGATGCAAGGAAGAATTTAGTTTTTCCAATGCATAGGATTGTTACTAAATTATGTTCACACACCTAATTAGCAAGGCCTAGGTAGTAGTTGTCACAAAAGGAGATAAAAGAAAAAAATTAAGTGTAAGATCACTCAGTCAAATGTCTGATATCTTGGCAAGAGAACAACAAAGGATCATTTATCAGGATAATGTGATAGTCCATTAGAACTGTCAAACCATCTTGATAAGTGAAAAATGGTCTAATGACAAGAGAGCAGACATTTAAGGAATGACAGGTACCTATCTGGTTTTATCTTGCAGTTATGATGTTGAATTATTTAGATATCACAGTTCAGCGCAAAGAAAAGGTATTTATAAACTGTCATTTCATCATCATGTTTTAAACATGTGTTTCAAATCAGATTCAGTTATTCTATCATATGCATTCGATATAGAAAGCAAATATACATAAATCATTGCATAAGGTAAAATAACTAGTCATATTTAAGAGAACGTTTAAATATGTCCCACACAAGCCGTGGGAGTGACTAAACTGAGTCAATGCAAACATTATGCAAGCTATACATCTGAGGATAAAGAAAAGGAAAAGAACACATGAGGAAAATGGATATCCATCATTGCCTTATCGAAGGTTGATTCTCATGTCTGGCAGCTTGGTCTACATGTCTTCATCTTCTTGCTCCTGATTAGGACAGTGAACCTACAAGGTTGAAGAAAGGTTTTGTTAGAAGCTCCGAATATGCAGATTCATCATATGCTTTATCAATAGACATAAAGATTGTAAACATTATGCATTAATGTGATTGGATCAAAATTAGACAGGTGCAATAAATCAGATCATCATGAGAAAGATCAATCAACTTTACAAAGGTATGTTTTTATGCTAACTTATTTGTTCACTGTGCAGGTATAGGAAAAGTAATGTTGCTGATTTGAAGACATCAAAGCATGTGGAGAAAATGTGACTCCCACAAGGGTAGAGCTCAGCATGCTTCCTTCTTGTTCACCCAAGAAGGACATCAGATTGTAATAAATAGAGTACACTATTCAAGATATGTTATGCATTGGAACAGTCAACATAACAGGTAGAGTGAAGTCATTATAAGAGAAATGAAGAGGAGTAGTTGCTCCTATAAACTATGATCACTTCAAAAAAGAACTTATCAAAATCAGATAACTATGTTTTGCTTCATCATATACATGTAGAATGAACAATGATTCCATTCAGGAGAGATCAATATGCAAAGACAGAAGTACAATGATCAAAGAAATGGAGTACAGTCATGAAAGGTATCTTTTCTTTCTTTCTATTGCGATTGAAATATCTTTTTGCTGTCCATATGTATATCATAGGTATGATAGCCATTTAATGGATAACCATCATTATAAGTTACCATTAGATGTCATAAAGTGTGTAAGATGCAATTGGAATAGCAATGTAACAATTGTAAAATCAACTAAGTGATGAGTTAAAACCAAGACTGTCATGATAGAAAAGTATAGAAGCAGTCTTATCAAGTGACCACATGAAGAACAGGCTACAAGAGCCATACATGGAATGAGAAACATCCATATCATACACCCAGATGGATAGAAGAACAAAGGTAGTTTTAAGCTGCAGATGTTTTGCTTTCTAACATCACTTTTTATCATTGAAGAAAGTACAAAAGATTTGTCATCATACACCCAGAAACATGTGAAAGATATAGTCATGTACCTGAGAGATGAATAATGGAGCAGCTCATTTTGATACAACCATGTGTAATCTTTTGGAACAGTAGTGAAAAAGTGCAGATTAAAAGAAGATGCCATCATCAATATCACATATATGAGATGAAAGAGAATAGGTATGATTTATCATGTTCTAGAAGCAAGAAAAGAGGAACTAAAATAGTTTCATGCTCAAACCATTATGATATAGTCATCAAAATCAAGAGAGTACCAAGATCATATCATATGCAGGGTATAGATATGTGTGAAGGGTACAGAGGGTGCAGAAGGAATGCCACAAGACAATATCAATATCATAATGCATCAACTTATTCAAGGATAGGAAAAGGTATACATTATGTCATACTCAATGACAGATACTAGAAAGAAGGCCTTAAACCTTGTCTTAACTTATAGAGAACAGATGATATAATGCTGTGTGATCAAACAATGGAGCAGCAGTCCCATGACTGTGTGAGGTAAAAAATCAAAATGAGCAAAGATATATAAATGCAAAGAGTGTCAACTCTTGACAGAGCTAAAGAGAAAATACAGTGAAGTATGAAAGTTTTTTGAAAACCTAGATAAAGAAATAGTCCATATAAAGAGTTTTGTTGTTATAGGAAAACCCACAAGGGTTTTGTGTTTACAACAGAGATATACAACCTTCATATGAAGCAAGATAGAAAGAAAGAAAAAAAGATTCGAAACCCTTAGGTTTTTTATGCTACATAGTGAAGTATGAAAGATTTATGAAAACCTAGATGGGAAAAATATGCAGTCTTCATATGAAGTAAAGAGGACAAGAAGTGGTTTTGAAACCCTAGGGTTTCTTTTTTATCTTTCTTTTATACAACAAAGTCAAATTTCCTTGCAAAAAACCCACATGGGGAGGTCACAGGCCACAGCCAAAAGGTTTTTTTTTCTTCTTCCCTTTTGTTTTTGCTCAAACAAAGAAAAGCATATAGAGAATGATAAGCAAAAATATCTATATCTTCTTGTTCTTTGTTTCGAAGCTACAGAAGGAAAGAAAAATCTGTAAGAAAATACAGTAGGCTTACCTTCTGGTAGTCATGGAGAACACTTCCAGTTTTGCCTTCTTCTTCATGTTTCTTTCAAACAATGCTCAAATTGATGCTCCCATAGCAGCTCAGACAAAGGAGGAGATCATAGAGAGAAAAGATATCAACAGATGCTCAAAAGGCCGCAACCATAGTGCCAAATAAACAGTCAAAATGGCAAAAAGATGGCCCAATAAAAACTACAAAATACTCACCTTATCTTCCCTATGGAAAACGCAAACAGTAAACCTCAAAAAGGGCAATGGAAATGGTAGAGAAGACTAGAGAAAGATGCAAACCCTCGTACAGTGTGGTGGCAGCAGAAGAGCGGAGCAAAAATGACCAAGCAAAATGATGCTTAGGGCTTCGAAACCTTTCTTTTGCTAGAGATCGATGGCATTTTTTCATTCTTTTCGACTTTTGGTTTGATAACTTCTTGCAATCTTTTTTTTTAAACTGTCATCAAGACTTGCAAAAGCCTTAAAGACCTAATGATTATGCCATAGGGGCCCGTGAAGCCGAAGACAAGTCTTTTCACCCTTTGATTTTTATATAGTCAAAACTTGTAATCATGTAAAGTGAAGGCTCGGTGCCTTGTAATTTTTTTCCTTTTTGCATGTGGCTAAAGGTGGTAAAATCAAAATGATTCGAAGGTCTACAAAAAGCAATAAGTATTAATAATGATGCATAATGATGCATGGAGTGATAAGGTGGTATATTTTTATACCTTGTATGCATATATGATGCATGATGTGTTTTTCTTTGATGCATGGAGTGATAAGGTGGTATATTTGTATACCTTGTATGCATATATGATGCATGATGTATTTTTCTTTCTTGCATGGAGTAATTGTTGGCAAGAGACACTACTAGGCATGTCAGGTGTTTTCACTGATGGCAACTAAATCTATCTTACACATCCACATTATATCATTTGATCATACCGGAAGTCAAATTGCAGATTTGTCTAAGTCTGGATAGACAAGAACAGAGCATATGACAGGGTCTAGCATTTTGGTCTACATTTCTCCACAAGTAATCATATTGTGCTGCGGATCTGAGGGTATGTTAAGGGATGTCAAGGCTACCTAAATCTAGAGATTTAGCCTCTGATGATGAAGGGATTGGAAGTTACAAGCATATGAGTATCAGGTTTTGGTTAGATAGTCCAGTCCGATGAAGAACAAGCCGACTTAGTGTTTGATTCTTGTGTGGATTAAGAGAAGTGGTTGGTTGGGTGATTTATGAGATCCAGTGGTATTGGCCGACATGTGTGGTGACTTGAATTCATAAGTTGTGGTCTGCATTGATATTTGTGCATAGATTCAGCCGACAGAATAGTGTTCTTGAAAATGCCTCTAAGTTTTCTTGAGGCTGACTGTAGTTGATGAAATTTCATAAGCGGATATATATAATCGAGGGGTGCAAGCATTTTGGTGTATGTATGTGCAAATATGAGATAAGAGGTGTGAAGTAAGGCAGTATCAAGTACGAAGTTGAGATATGAGGCTCAAATCATGGAAGAACAGTAAAACAGGGCAGTGAGAGATGAAGTGTGTGAAGTCGGTATATTGATCTTAACCGGAACTATAATCTTGCATTGTTAGATGCTATTCTTTAGTTCAAGCATTCCAGTAAACTCTTTGTAATTAATCTTATAGGCAGTGAGCCTCCTTTGAGCAGTGATCTCTGGGCAGTGTACCTGAAGGCATGTGCCTTCCCATTTGTAATACTTTTAACAGAGTATAAAATCTTGTGGGTTAACCCCCACCGTGGTTTTTCCCTTAACCGGGTTTCTACGTAAAAAATCATGGTGTTCATGTGTAATGATCTTGTTGCTGTTGTTATTGAGTTCATGTTTCTTTTTTTTTGAATGTATGTGGTAAATTAATAAAGGAACATAATAATAAGTTTTGCAGAACACTTATTCACCCCCCCACCTCTCAGTGTTCCTTAATTTCAACAATTGGTATCATAGCAAGGTTCCTTGGAAGAAGTCTAACAGCTTGAGGAAGATCTGAGAAGGTGTTTCAATGTTTTCATCCAGGTATTTTGATGGCATCAATGAACAACTTCAAGTTGCTTTAGAAGATCTTCATCAGTCCAAAGCAGAAGTCAAAGAACTACAAGAGAACCTTAAAGATGCTTAGGATTTCATTGAGACTTTAAAAGGGCAACTAAGCAAATCTATGGAAAAGAGGAAGGAGCTACTTCAGCAGTTAGCAAATCAGCAGGAAGACAATGGCATGAATGGGACTCTGAAGGAGAAGACAAAGGAATGTGAGAAGCTGACAAAAGAAGTTGTTGTCCTAAAACATGAGATGGAATCTAGGGTGATGAGGCTAACCAAGGAAGTTGAAGAAAGGAAGAAGACTAAAGAAAACCTGAATCAGTCTCTGAAAGAAAGAACAGAAGAGTGTTGCAGATTGGACAGAATAATTGGTCATCTAGAGTCTGATCTTCAAGAAACTAGGTATAATGAGGAATAACTTGAAAGGCAAATTGTTATTCTCAAACATGACCTAGAAGTTGCAAATGAATACAAAGAGAAGTTCAAGATATGCTCAGCTAAACTTGAAGTGTTGCTTGATAGTCAGAAGATGGCAAATGATAAGCATGGTCTGGGATATGAGAAAGGTGAAAGCTCTGGATCCGGTCAAAGAAATCTTAAATCAAGGAATCAGAGAAACAGACCTAGAAGACCTCCGGTAAGACAACCTAATGCTCAAAGGTATCCATCTTTTAATGGAAATAGCTTCAATTACAATAAATTTGGTCATAGAGCTACTCGGTGCAAAAGTAGAGTGAATCAAAATGGTCCATCTTTCTCCGGTCAATGCTTCAATTGTAAGAGGTATGGCCATAGATCTAATGAATGCAGAAGTGTGATAATAAACTACTCTAACAATAGAAGAAATGTCAATTCTTTCAATGGCAACTATTTTGCATGCAATAGATTTGGACACATGGCTAATCAGTGCAGATCAAGAGGAAATCAAGTAAATGAGAAAAGAAATGTTGTGTGCTTCAATTGCAACAAATCCGGTCATATTGCAAGATTCTGTAGAAGGAGGAATGATGATAGAAAAGGTCTGGTAAACATAAACCAAACTATGCAGGGACAAGATAAAGGCAAGGGTAAAGTAAATGTGAATGAGATCCAGAATGAAATGAACAAAACATGGATAAAGAAAGGTGAAATGAATGATGGTGATGGGTCCGCACCGGAATCCGGTGCTGATAATTCCTTCAGGAATTGAAATAGCAGCTCTGGCTCATGCGGAGCTGCATTGAAAATCTAATTTCCCCTGCCAGTAAGTGGGTTCCTGAATCTGGCACAATGAAAGAATATAAAGAAGCCTATTGTAGAACTGTTGAAGAAAATTCTGGAAGAAAAGAAGCTAATGTGATTGATTGCGGAGCAATTAAAGATTGACTGTATGAAGAAACAATGTAACCGGATGTATTAGGGTAAAGCATTTATTACAATGGCAAATTAGGTTTTACAGAGCATAAAAGTTCATTTACTCAGCATTTGAATCACTTTGCATTTGAACAGAACAAGGAGAAGAGCGCCTGAGCTATGATTTCAAAGATTTCAAGTGCGAAAAGTGAATTCGACAGCTAACCCTAACCGGCGAAACAAGGTATTCTCTGTGAAACTCTTTGAATTTGCAATCTCTGCATATGGCTACTCCATTGGTTGTTGACATCACTGAAAGGCCCCAACCTAAATTTAAAAAGCATCCACACAAATCTGTAGAGGTCAATCCGTTAGGTGCCTTTTCAAATGTTCTCCATGGTGTGTTGCACAATGAAGATATTAGGGCTTATATTCATGCAAGCATAGATGAGTTTGGGGATTCAAACTTAGTAGATTTGTTCAAGAATCATCTGAGGGATGAGATTCATGGTCTTAAACCTGAATATAAGGCACTACAAGTCAAACATCTCATTCAGGTTATTGGGTTCCTATCCTTCGATGAAGATGAGTGGGTCTGGTATGTACTGAGTCGGATGCATGTTGAATTCATGTGGTTGATGAAACCCTTCAAGATCACCAAGGATGCCATCAAGGCCGTAACAGGATTAAACTCATCTGGTGGATTGCCAATGCTAAAATCAGTGAAGAATCAAACTATAACTAAAGCTACCAGATCAAAATTTGATAAGAGGGCAATGACAATAAATGATATAACTGATCCAGATGTCAAATTTGCATCTATGGTGATTGGATATAAGATATATCACTCCAGCAGGGAAAACTCTGTATCCGGTACAACCATTTATGCTACCTATTAGATGTTAAGAGAAAATGCTAACTATGACCTGTGTGAGCTCCTGCAAAATCAGTTAATGGAGAATCTAAACAAGATCAAGAAGGACAAGAAAAATCCATTCAAGTATGGTACATTGGTATTGTGTTTGTTCTTCTATTTCATGAATGAGTTACCCGGGAAGAAGAGCCATGTGTTGGACCAGTGATAAGCCTGTTGCCATACAAATCAAAGAGCACTTGCACAGTATTGGTGACTCTAATGCCCAAAGGAATGCTCTTTGGGGATATTTCAAGAATTTTTAGAACATGATGCAATCAAGGGAAAGAATCCCTACTTCCGTGGTAGAAAAATACAAGGATACAATTTGTTTCATGGTGGAAACAGATTAGTGCTTGATGGAAGCAGTTGAACCAAGGACTGTATGGATCATGCCCATGGGGTATGAAGTTGATGGACAAATACTGGGGATGTATGCTCAACATCTTCTGAGCAAACCAAAAGATACCTTAGTTGAGAGATTCGATACATATAGTGAACTCAATGCAAAATTGCATGTTGAGCTCCGGAAACCTAAATCTAAGAGAAAGATTCAAAGACAAGTTGAAATGTATGCAGAAAGCATTGGCATAACAAAAGAAGCTGTGAGACAAAACAGGGAAAGGATAGAGAAAGTTAAGAAGGAGAAGCAGGACAGAGAACAGGGAAGTGTTCCGGTGAAATCCACTTTTAAAGCAAAGACTACTAGGAGTTCTGGTATAACCTCCGGTGCATCATCTTCTCCTATTGTAGAGAAATTCAAAGAGAAGCCTACTAGTAAGGAAGGAAAAAGAACAAAAGTAATGGACAAAAGGTCATATGTTAGTGTGGAGAAGGAGGATGAAGAAAAGACTGATTCAGATGATGAGGTTAAAGAATTGAAGGCCTCAAGCACTAAGGCTGCTAAAGTATCTAAGGAGAAGCCCTCTAGAAGCACAAAGTCAAAGAAAGCAGAAGCATCAAGGGTTGCCCAAGATAAGCCCTCTGGAAGTGTAAGGGTAAACAAAAGACTAAAGACTAAAAAATCTACCCTGTCAATTGAAGATATTGTGAATACAATAACTGTTCATGGGAATTTGAAGCCCATAACAAAATATTATGACAACCTTGATAAAGCCAACAAGAGAATTTTGGAGGATGCTACTATTAAGTACTTGAACACATTCAACAGGGCACCTGTGGAAATTTTTTCTGAAATCCCTAAGAGTCTAAGTGACATTTTGGAGATGAGAAAAAAAGATGCCAAAGCAAAGGATTTGGAGCTAAGAGAACATGTGTTGTCTAGTCTATGTTGTCTAGTCTATGTCCGGTCATCTCTAGTAAGAAAGCAGATAAAATTTTCAAAGAAATTAAAGATCAATTTAGAAGCAAGAAAAGGATGAAAAAGCTAATGATTGGAGACATTGATGTGGTCAAAGAAACAGAGCAAATTCTAAAGAAAGCCCTGGACAAGAATAAATTATATGTGGTCACTAAGGAACCTGATGCTGATGATACATCCCTTCCAAATGAAGAAGAGTTGAAGGAAAATGAGCAGCAAGTTGAGGTAGATGACCTCTATATTCCGGAAGAGGAAATATCAAATAAAGGAGATGAAGAGATGGTAAAGGAAGATAATGTTGATGATGCAGAAGATACTCAAATTTCTCTAGGCCAATCTGGTGAGGCAAATGTAGAAATGAATATGGAAATAAATGATCCTACTGAAGGTGATTCTGAGAAGAATAAAGAGCAGAAAGTAGAAGGAGTTAAGAACAAGGAAGATCAAGAAAAATAAACTGATGATGGAGTTGATTCCTCCATTCTAGATGTTGAGGAATTTGGTAAAAATGATGATAATGTTGCTACTGAGGATACACAAAATCCTCTGGAAAAGAATGCAGAAGACATTGTTGTTGATGCAGAGAGAGTAGAAGCAAAGAAAAAGAATGAAAATGATAAGCAAGACAATGTCGTTGACTCCGGAAATGGAGAAGATATAGGACCTAATGAGCATAAAACTGAAACATCACATTGGGCAAGAGACACTGCAAAAGTAGTGAAAGAAATTTTGGAGAAAGATAAACAAGTTGCAGAAGATCCAGACATAATACAAGGTCTAATCAATTTGGATGCTCTTTCACCGGTACAGAAGATCAAATTGGCCTCTTTTGCACAAGCTAAGGACAAAGAGGAAATTTTGAAATTCCATATAGAAGATAGTGAACTGCTTGGTCTTGCATCCAGCATTTTGGAGAAATTCATGCCTTCATTTCAGAAGGATTCATCAGCATCCCCCTCCAGTCAGTTGAAGAATCTGATTAACTCTGTAAGTACTCACTTTGAGTCTTTTGAAAAGTCAGCAGAAGTCAGAGTCTGGAATAAATTCAATGATAAAAGATTCAGTGAAGTGAAAAGAATAATTGACAATGATAGAATTATGTTGGATACTAGTGTAAAGAGTATTCAAAATTCCCTCACTGAAGGAGATGTGTACAAATTTTGTTTATCTCAGTCTAAAGTTGTTGAAGATATTGAGAAGAAGATCAAGGACCTAAAGCTTAAATTGTCTAACATCTCTCAGTCCTATAGTCCCTTAACTAAGTCTGTAATAACTAAAAAATGTCAAGTAGTAAGTTTGCTTGATGATTTGAGCAATTTGGAGAAGGAAAAGGTTAAAGTTTTGGGTAAATTGGATGAACTCCAGGGACTTATTTCTCCTAAGTTAGAAACATTGTTCAATGCATTGATAGAAGCTCAAGTTGCTGCTCTGACAAGTGATCCCACTAATCTACAAAAGGCGGAGTCATAGGCATTTCTATTTAGTGGTCATACTTCAGTTTTGGATAACATGAAGAAAAGTTGGGACAATGAACTGGCACTGTTGAAAAACATTTTTGGTGATGTGCTTAAGTTCATGTAGACAAGACATAAGGATTGTTTGTATATATATGCCCATGTACATAGAATTTTTGCATGAATTTTGGTATGCGGATCCCAGCGTTTGCCATTGATGTCAAAGGGGGAGTGGAAAGCAGTGAAAAATAAGGAATTTAGCTAAGGGGGAGCATTGGAAATCACAAGTGTACATAGTAAGGTGGAGCTGTTCTAACACTTAGTCATTTTTCACTAAGTGTTGCCATCAATGCCAAAGGGGGAGATTGTTGGCAAGAGACACTACTAGGCATGTCAGGTGTTGTCATTGATGGCAACTGAATCTATCTTACACATCCGTATTAAATCATTTGATCATACCAGAAGTCAGATTGCAGATTTGTCTAAGTCCAGATAGATAGGAATAGAGCATATGATAGGGTCCAGCATTTTGGTCCGCATTTCTCCACAGGTAATCATATTGTGCTGCAGATCTAAGGGTATGTTAAGGGATGTCAAGGCTACCTAAATCCAGATATTTAGCCTCTAGGGATGAAGGGATTGAAAGTTACAAGCATATGAGTATCAGGTTTTGGTTAGACAGTCCAGTCCGGTGAAGAACGGGTCGACTTAGTGTTTGATTCTTGTGCGGATTAAGAGAAGTGGTTGGTTGAGTGATCTATGAGATCCAGTGGTATTGGCCGACATGTGTGGTGACTTGAATTCATAAGTTGTGGTCCACATTGATATTTGTGCATGGATTCAGCTGACAGAATAGTGTTCTTGAAAATGCCTCTAAGTTTTCTTAAGGCCGACTGCAGTTGATGAAATTTCATATAACGGATATATATAATCGATGGGTGCGAGCATTTTGGCGTATGTATGTGCGAATATGAGATAAGAGGTGCAAAGTAAGGTAGTATCAAGTGTGAAGCAGAGATCTGAGGCTCGGATCATGGAAGAACAGTAAAATAAGGCAGTGAGAGATGAAGTGTGTGAAGTCAGTATATTGATCCTAATCAGAACTGTAATCTTGCATTGTTAGATGCTATTCTTCAGTTCAAGCATTCCAGTAAACTCTTTGTAGTTAATCTTATAGGCAGTGAGCCTCCTTTGAGCAGTGAGCTCTGGGCAGTGTGCCTGAAGGCATGTGCCTTCCCATTTGTAATACTTTTAATAGAGTATAAAATCTTGTGGGTTAACCCCCACTGTGGTTTTTCCCTTAACCGGGTTTCCATGTAAAAATCCTGGTTTTCATGTGTAATGATCTTGTTGCTGTTGTTCTTGAGTTCATGTTTCTTTCTTTTGAATGTAAGTGGTAAATTAATAAAGGAACATAATAATAAGTTTTGCAGAACACTTATTCACCCCCCCTCTCAATGTTCCTTAATTTCAACAGTAATAAGGTTGTATACATGTGCATGATGTATTATGTAAGTTGCATGGAGAAATAAGGTGTTATTTTTGCATTGATCATTCATGCACGAGAGAGATAAGGTGTTGATTTCTTTTCATCCATTTTTTGCATGTTTTTACAACTGAAAATAAATGTAAACAAATAATAAAGTAATATTTTATAAATTACTTTATCATAAGTTGTAAAATCATAGAGATAGAGCAAAATATAACTCATAATAGAGTAATTATCTCAAAATTACTTTATTCCTTGCCCACATCATTTGCAATGCAAAATCATGCAAAATTGGAGGAGTTGAGTTAACTGAAGACTTTGAAGTCCTTTTTGCATGGTTTGGAGGACAAATTGGAGAGTTTTGGTCAACTTTTTGGTCAAACACATAGAGAGGATCATTTTGGAACTATTTTTTCTCATTTTGGGATAGTTTTGGCCCTTATTTTTAGGGATTTTCTTGTTTTCTCGTGGATCAATTTGGAGAGCTTATTTTTAGAGACAGTTGACTGCATTTGACCTTTCTAGGTATCTTGGAGGGAGCAGATTAAATATTGTAAGAAAAACTTAGGTTTTTATAGTTCTTTCCTTTTTTGCTCTTTACACTTTGAGAGAGAGAAGGTTTTGTAACTCACTTTTGCAGATTTATAGAGATTACAGCAGGTTACAGGTTCTATACTTTGTCTTTTTATGCAATTGTTCCTTTATTTTTTAGCTAAATCAAGTGTCTACCTTTTCATTAATGTAGCTTTTGTGAATGATTTGATGAGATTTTATTGTGGTTAAACATTAGAACCTTTAAAATCATTGTCTCATTTATATTTGCATGTGTTAGATAGCATTGAAAATCACAAGTCTTAGGCTGTGCAATTGGGGAAGTTTCTTCTTATGTTGTGAAAAAACCTTTTCGTTCAAGAAGAAATTTTTTTCCAGCCTACCTTAGAATTATTTATGTGATCAAATTGCCAAAAGTGGTTTGTGTGGATAGATTTTCTGAGATCTATTGTGAGTTATATTGCCAAGTTTTTCAATCAATTTTAGGTGCATCACCACATTTTATATTACAATTTTAGTGCTTTTAGAAGACCTTTTTAACCCTTTTCCACACCAAAGTCATAGATCCAATTGAATATTTTAAGGGAACCAGCCCATAATCTAGAGGTTCAAGCTCGCCATAGGTCACCCACAGCCTGAGTTTGATCACATGTTAAACAGGATTGCTGACCTTCACAGCTCTGCATAACGGGTGCAATCTTGCTCATCAACAAGAATGTCTTTGATTCACACCCAATGGAATTCCGATCACACGCAAGGCACCAAGTTGCCCCAGTCATTTTGCCAAGACAAACTGCAAATAGCAATCAAAGAAAAAGGTCTCGCTCTATCCTCACTTCTCTTCATCACTTAGGGACTGCCTTAAGAAGCATAAGAAAGAGATTGCAAAACAATCCAGTAAAATAAGACAGACTAGACCAACAGCCATTTGGACCTTTTGCCAAGTGATATGTGTTTGTGTGGTTGATTGAGAATGGATGAGGGAGGCATGGTTTCAAGATAGGAAGCATGTCATATAAGATACCTGGTCTGGTTTCGACAATACCCCTACCTATCTAAGGCAAGTGATAAAATTGAGACATCCTGTTTAAGACATGTGGTCTGGTTTCAAGAATGCTGCAAGTTGTGAGATGACTGGCTTGTGATGATTGATGATATTGTCTGGTTTTAGGAAATGAGGCATACTGTATAAGATGCCTAGTCTGGTTTTGATGATGCCGCATCCTGCATGAGACAAGTGGTAGTTGATAGGAGGTTATTTGATATTGAATGATCATGATTAGGCAATTGATCATGTTTAATCGAAGGCTGATTGGGTAGTTTGTCTAGTTGTTGTTTGGGATTGTTTTCAAGTGTGAAAAATTGATTGCTTTAGTCTGATTGAAGTATCCATCTTGTTAAGGGATGACTTATTATGACAGTTGACTCGGCGGGCCCTAAGGGACTGATCTAATGCCTCGGGGGATCATCGAAGATGGCCTTGCCTACGTGAAAGCTCAGAGGTGACGTAGTTCGACCATGTGAACTGTGGTTTGACTTAGGATGTAAGGGTGGATTTGATTTGAAGAAGTGATTTGAATGATATGATGATGTGATTGATTTTATTGCTTGGATTTTTGTAGGATATTTGATTTTTTTGAATTTTGGGGAATATTGTGATTTTTTGAGTTTTTGGAATGTTTTGATTTTTTTGGATTTTTGAAATGTTTCAATTTTTTTGTATTTTGACACATTTTGATTTTTTTGTGTTTTTGACGTGTTTTGACTTTTTTGGATTTTGATATGTTTCAATTTTTTTTTATTTTTGACATGTGATTTTTTTTGTGTTTTTGAAATTTTGTGATTTTTTTGGTTCTTTGACTATTTTGGGATGTCAATGGATGAACATTTGGGTAGCCTTTATGCTAGATACCAATGACAAGGGAGAATGAAGTCTAGGTGCAAGGAGGAAGGATTGATTGGATGAATGGATAAAAGGGTGGGCGATGGGAGATGGAGTGGATGTATGCGTAAGAGGGCAAGGATGTGATCTCTTAGGACTATGTCACATAGGAATAACATGCCCCATTGTATGTGTAATGCTTAGGATTTGTCATGACAAAGCTTATGAAAATAGGATGGATCATTTGGAAGGGATAAGGTATGCCAAGAGATATCTAAAGCATGTTTCAACATTTTGCCCCCTTTTCTTTATCAAGATCAAAAGAGGAAGGGAGGATGAATGGACTCGATAGGATAGGTATATGTATGTAATGGATAGGATGATATGGAAATGGTATGATATGAAATGGTATGATGAAAATGATGGTGTGGATGAGACAAGGTGCCCCCAAGTGTAGGTAACATAGAAGATCAATATACACATGATGCCTGTTTGTTAGGTTTTCATCATGGTACTTATCCAAGGCGCCACCAAGGGTGGTTTTCACTGTTGGATGAAAGGATTTATCTTTACTTTTTGACTTTTTTGAATGGGATAGGCGGATATGGATAGGAGGGACTCAAATGTCTAGTTCCATGAAAGGTGATAGTCTTGCTAGAGATGGATGTCGTCGCATGGACCATGTCAAATGTCATTATGCTCAAGATGTTGGTAGGAGTTGCGTGAAAGGGTGATGGAGTAGGAAAATAGTGGATTATGATGTGGATTATGTAGGGAAGATAGTGGATTATGATGTGGATTATGTAGGACTTATGCAAGAATGGATGAAAGGCTTATGCAAAAGCATGGACCATAGGAAGGTGATGGGTGAAGTATGTAGGATAATAATTGAATGATGGGGTGATGGAAGTATTGAAAGTAATCATGACCAACGGTTGCACACACCGTGTTAAACATGGAAGCTTTTGATTCGATGGTGGTGTAGGAAGCAATGGTGATGTTTACTTAGTGGATGGGTGATGTGAGCATTTTGGGACACATATAGACTTAGTATTTTTATGATTTTTACTTGACTTGTGGGATGAAGGAATTTGATATTTTTGGATGGAATGGCATTTTTGAATGGAAGAGGAATGTTGGGATTTTTGAGAGGTAGATGCCTTGCTTGACTTGATTGCTTTTTGTTTAGGTACCCAAGCCATTTTGCTTTTGGACTTTTCTTGTGAAGGTATGGGCTTAGGTGGATTTTTGGATGTATTTTTCTTTGTGTTCGTATGTGGTGACTGATCATGCAAGTGCTATACACAAGTTATGTATCCTTGCCGGGGTTCAGAGTCGGAGTCGGTTGTTAATTTTTGTTAACCGACAAAAGAAAATGACATTACAAAACCCTAATTCTAGAAGGTTCCAAAAAGCTTGTTATAAGTAGTTGGGATGTATGGTACAATGATGTATTCGCGAGATTGTAATCTATTTTGCACTAGATAATAAAATCATTGGATGGCTGAGTTTCTATGGATGTAGCCCATATTGGGTGAACCACGCTAAATTTTTGTGTTGATCTCTTTTGTGTTATTCCTAATTGTTATATTTGGGTTATTTAATATTCATATAATTATTAGTGTTTATTGCTTTGATCTCCCCTAACCCTAACAACTGGTATCAAAGTGGGTTGTGTTTGATTATCGTCTACAGGAAGGTCTCACGGTTGAGTGGGAGTCTCATGGTTGAGTGGGAGCAATGGCAGATGAGGGTAAATTGAAGGTAGATAAATTCAATGGGTAGAACTATCAATTATGGAAGATGCAGATGGAGGATTCTCTCTATCAGAAGGATTTATGGAGGCCATTGGAAGGAGTAGCCAAGAAACTGGCAGCAATGACTGATGAGGATAGGGAACTTCTGGATCTAGAAAGGCACTAGGAACCATTCAGCTGTGCCTGGCACCATCCGTGGCATTCAATATAACAGAAGTGAATATAACAAGTGAATTGATGAAAGCTTTGGCCAAATTGTATGAAAAATCCTCAGCCTCTAATAAGGTATTTCTCATGAAGTGTTTGTTTAATCTAAAAATGATTGAAGGTGGATCTGTGTCAGATCATTTAAATGAGTTTAATACGATTACCAGTCAGTTAACTTCTATAAAAGTGAAATTTGATGAAGAGGTAAGGGCTCTCTTGGTTTTATGTTCTTTGCCAGAAAGCTAGAATAGCTTGGTAATGGTTGTAAGTAACTCTGTCTCTGGTTCAAATACTTTGAAATTTGATGATGTTGTTGGTGTTATCCTTAGCGAGGAAATGCGACAGAAAAGCACAAGTGAGACTTCAACATCTGGTAATGCTTTGACTATAGAGAACATGGGAAGAACAAAGGAAAGAGGAAAAATCCCTACAAATCATGGGAAGTCACAAGGAAAGTCAAAGAAAGGCAAATCTAAATCTAGAGGAAGAATGGATTGCTGGCACTGTGGAAAGCCAGGACACTTGAAGAAGGATTGCTGGTCTCGAAAGGGCAAACAAGGAGATAGACAACATGATGACAGTAAGGAAGCTAATGTTGCAAGTAATAAATTACAGGATGCTTTAATTCTATGTCTAGATAATTCTTATGATTCCTGGATAATAGATTCAGGGGCTTCATTTCATGTCACACCCCATAGGAAATATTTTGTAGATTATGTTCAAGGTGATTTTGGACATGTATATCTGGGTGATGATGAACCTTGTTAGATTGTTGGAAAAGGAAAAATAAAAATCAAGTTACAGAATGGAAATGAATGGTTTCTACAGGAGGTAAGACATGTTCCAAATTTGAGAAGGAATTTAATCTTTGCAGGACAACTGGGTAGTGAAGGCTGTATAGTTACCTTTTCAGACAAAATCTGGAAGGCCACTAAAGGTGCATTAGTAGTAGCTAAAGGTGAAAAGGTAGGCACATTGTATTTGTGTACTGGTAATACGTATTCTACCTTAGCTGCTACAGAAACAGTTGCTACTGAGACAGTTATAACACTTGTTGTAGGGACAGAAATAGAATTGTGGCACCATAGACTTGGGCACATGAGTGAGAAAGGGATGAAGATTCTTCACTCCAGAAAGTTGCTACCAGGTCTGAAGAAGATTGACTTGGAGTTCTGCGAAAATTGTGTTTATGAAAAACAAAAAAGAGTCTAATTTCTCAAAGTTGGGAAAGAGAGGAAGAGTGAGACATTAGAGCTTGTGCATTCAGATGTATGGGGACCAGCTCAGGTATCTTCTCTTGGAGGATCTTGCTATTATGTTACTTTTATTAATGATGCAACTAGGAAAACATGGGTGTATTTCCTAAAACAAAAATTAGAAGTATTTGAAACTTTTAAAAAGTGGAAAGCTTTGGTTGAGAATGAGACAGGAAAAAAGTTGAAATGTCTCAGATCTGATAATAGAGGCGAGTATTGCAGCAGAGAATTTAAGAATTACTATTCATATAATGGAATCTGCAGGCAGAAAATAGTTCCTGGAACCCCACAAGAAAATGGTGTGTCTGAGAGGATGAATAGGACCATTATGGAGCGTGCAAGGAGCATGAGATTGCATGTTGGACTACCCTTACACTTTTGGGTAGATGTTGTACATACCATTTTTTATTTAATAAATAGGGGACCTTCAAATCCTTTGGATGGTGGCATTCCAAAGGAGGCATGGATGGGCAAAAAGGTAAACTATTCATTTCTGAAAACCTTTGGTTGTGAAGCTTTTATCCATGTTGATATTGAAAATAGAACCAAGCTTGAGGCTAAGTCTAAAAAATGTACCTTCATTGGATATGGAGTAAATGAATTTGGTTATCAGTTATGGGATTTTGAAAATCATAAAATCATTAGGAGCAGAGATGTTATATTCAATAAGAAGGTCATGTATAAGGATCAACTGCAAGAAAAGAAGCATGAACAAGCCAAAAAGGAATATGTGGTGCTGGATGAGATTCCAAAAAATAAAATGCCAATGGTACCTGATGCTCAGCAACAAGTTATCCCATAGACTCCTGCAAGTGTTAGACGTTCTACAAGGATAACTAGACCTCCTAAAAGATTTTCTCCATCATTATATTCTATATTATTAACTAATTCTAGTGAACCTGAAGGTTATGAAGAAGCAATGCAGGTAGATACCAAAAAGCAGTGGGAGCTAGGCATGAAAGAGGAAATGGATTCCTTGCTGCAGAATCAGACTTGGGACTTAGTTCAATTGCCTGCAGGTAAAAGAGCATTGCCAAATAAATGGGTTTACAGGTTGAAGGAAGAAGATGGAGGCAAGAAAAGATATAAGGCCAGACTCGTGGTAAAAGGTTTTGCATAGAAAAAAGGTATAGATTTTGATGAAATATTTTCTCCGGTTGTAAAGATGACTTCTATTAGAACAATTCTAAGTCTTGTGGCTACGGAAGACTTGCATCTTGAACAGCTAGATGTGAAAACAACTTTTCTGCATGGGGATCTGGAAGAGGAAATATACATGCAGCAACCACAGGGATATGAGGTCAAGGGCAAGGAGGATTTTGTGTGTAGGTTAAAGAAGAGTTTGTATGGCCTGAAGCAAGCACCTTGGCAATGGTATTTGAAATTTGATAGTTTTATGGCTGAACAAGGTTACAAAAGATGTCATTCTGATTATTGTGTTTATTTCAAGAAATTAGGTAATGGCAGCTATATTACCCTATTACTTTATGTTGATGACATGTTTGTTGCCGGGTCTAACATGTAGCACATTAATGAACTTAAGTAGAAATTAGCAAATTCATTTGCTATGAAGGATTTGGGTGCAGCAAAACAAATCCTTAGTATGAGGATCACACAAGACAGGACAAACAAAAAATTATTTTTGTCCCAAAGTGAGTATGTAGAGAAGGTGTTGAAAAGGTTTAACATATAGAATGCAAAAGCAATTAGTACACCTTTGCTTAGTCATTTTAAGTTGACTAAGGAGATGTGTCCAAAGACACAAGAGGAGGAAGACAAAATGTCTAAGATACTATATGCATCAGCGGTTGGTAGCTTGATGTATGCAATGGTATGCACAAGGCCAGATATTGCACATGCAGTGGGAGTTGTGAGCAGGTATATGAGCAATCCAGGAATGGAACATTGGAATGTTGTAAAATGGGTTCTCCAATATTTGAGAGGTACTACTTCAAAGAAACTATGTTTTGGAGGAACAAATTCTGCTCTAAAAGGATATGTTGACTCTAATCTGGCAGGTGATATTGATAGCAGGAGGAGTACTATAGGGTATGTTTTTACTGTAGGAGGTACTGTATGAGTTGGATTTCAAGACTGCAAAAGGTTGTTGTACTTTCAACCACTAAAGCTGAGTATGTTGCTGCTACAGAAGCTAGCAAGGAGATGATTTGGTTACAACATTTTCTGGAGGAATTGGGGCAACAACAATCAGATAGCCCTTTGTACATTGATAGCCAGAGTGTCATTCATCTCGCTAAGAATTCAGCTTTGCATTCAAAAACTAAGCATATTCATCTCATATACCACTTCATTTGGTCAGTTTGGGAGGATGGGCAGTTGAAGCTAGAGAAAATTCACACAAGTGAAAATCTTGCAGATATGTTCACAAAGGAAGTTACATGGGAGAAACGGATTTCCTCATAAGTTTCTGTTGGCCTTCATGATTGATAATGGTGGACTTAAGAAACTAGCTAGGCTTGTAATCCAGTGGGAGCTGCAAGTGCAGCGGTGTCGTCCAGGATCAGTCTCCAAGTGGGAGATTGCTTGGTGTGGAGCCTGATCAGTCTCCAAGTGGGAGATTGTTGGTATGTAGTGACTAATCATGCAAGTATTGTACACAAGTTATGTATCCTCGCCAAGGTTCAGGGCCAGGCTGAGCCCTGAGCGAGGGTTTGGGGGCGGCAGCCCCCGAAAAGCAGAGGTTCAGGGGCGTAGCCCCTGAGAAATTTTTTTCCCTCTTTTTGCACGATCAGAGTCAGTTGTTAATTTTTGTTAACCGACAAAAGAAAAATGACATTGCAAAACCCTAATTCTAGAATCTTTTGAAAAGCTTGTTATAAGCAACTGGGATGTATGGTACAACGATGTATTTGTGAGATTGTAATCTATTTTGCACTGAATAATAAAATCATTGGATGGCTGAGTTTCTGTGGATGTAGCCCATATTGGGTGAACCACATTAAATTTCTGTGTTGATCTCTTTTGTGCTATTCCTCATTGTTATATTTGGGTTATTTAATCTGCATATAATTGTTAGTGTTTATTGCTTTGATCTGCCCTAACCCTAACACTTTGACTTTTTGCATTTGTACCCTAAGGCAGGGTCCTTAAGATTTTTTACTTTATAGATAGAGGCATCCAAATGCTTATTTTTGAATCCCATAGGTTTGGTGGAATGAGTGGAAGCTTCATGCTTAGACAATGTGTGCATTTGTTGATCATGATTAGGATTGTTAGGTGTTGGAAGCAATGGTTGCAAAGTGGATGGAGGGATGTTAGGAGTTGGAAGGAGTGGAGGTAAAGTGGATGGAGGGAGGTGTATGGTCACATGCTTTTGACACTTGTAGGATGATGGAGGTGGAATGGCCACATATGTTTTAGGTCTGTGATAGGATTTGTGATGGAAAGTGGTAGATGTAGGAAGTGTGGAGGAAGTACCAACATCATTATATTGTTTACCTTGGGGTGTGTATCCAAGGCCATATGAACATGGGGGGACATTGACATGGATTGGCTCCAAAATACCTTGTTCGTGAAGGCCTAAGCCTTTACCATGATAGTTAATGTTTTTTAGGATGCGATTGACTATGGGACTAGGTGTGCTTTGGACACTAGACACGAGTTCATGATTGGATGGAGAATGTGAGGTGGAGGACAAAGGTTGTTGTTGTCCAAAGGAAGAACACTCATGGATGAAAGAGGATAGGCCAAGGGGATATGGGGTGGACTTGAAATGGGGTTTATAGTGGATGATGTGGAAGGATTAGGATCTTGATTGTCATTGTGCTTCCTAAGATCCATGGCATTTGTTTGATCTTCTATGTTTATGTGTTCTTGGGAGGCACATATCTCATCATGGGAAGTGGAAGTTTGTGGATCATGGATAGGTGGAGAAGAAAGTTCTTGACCATGGAATGCATAGAGTTGACTAAGAGGATCATCATGGCCTTCATGATCATAGAGGGGATCTTGATCATAGATGGGATCAAGTGTGTTATGGATGGGTGCAATGGAAGGGATTTGATCTTGATTTGTATGAGGGGGTAATGTTTCCTCATGCTTAGGATTGTGTTTTTGACATATCTCTTGACTTTGAGTGGAAATGAAAGTGGAAGGCACTTTGATAGGTTTGACATGTTGTGGACCACATGGTGGGGTTGAAGGGATGGACATGGTATTTGAGGACTCTTTGGTAGGCTCAAGCATATGTGTTGGATGACATGGAGATAGGTTTTTCCTTGCTAGTAACCCTTGGATCACATCCTTTGTAGGTAGATGGATGATGGAAGTTGAAGGCTTAGAATTAGGTGGAATGGACGGTTCCCGTGGTGGAGGAATAAAAGGGATGGAAAGTGTTGTAGGATTAGGGTTTGGACTTTGGTTGGATGGAGGATCAAATGGATTGGATGAAGTGGTGGATTTGGATGGCTCCACATGTGTAATTTTTTAATGTTTGAGCTTAGGGCATGGAGTTAATGGGGGATTAGAGGATGGTAAGGATAGTGAATGGCTTGCATGGACTAGGTTGATGTCTCCCTTGTCAAAGGTGGCATTAGGACTTAAAGGCATTTGATTATTTTGCCAAGGTGGACTTGGGCTCGCATGTGCTTGTTGTGATGTGGATGGATATGTTGATGTGGTGTTGACTTGATGTGTGGATGAATTGGGTTTTGGACTTGTCTCATCCTCGTAATTAAAGAGATAGCCTCCTCGAAGTATGAACTTGGGCTTAGGAGGGGCTCCTTGGAGTACAAGATTTGGTCTTGGTTTGGACATGGGATCGCTAAGGATTAGGACCATGTTGACAAGTGCTTGACTAGGATGAATAATGAAGTGGAGTGACTAGAAATGTGATAGAGTGTGGGATTGATTGGATGATTAGATGGGTGATTAGGGATGGTTAGGGTATGGTTAGGGTTGTGATTAGGATGACTAGGAAATGACTAGGATATGATTAGGGGTGAGGTGATATGATAAGGATGGTGTCGGTTGGATGATGTGTTGGAAGGAATGTTTAGAATGTTTAGAATGAGGGATGACTAGGAGGATCTATTCCCTTTCTCTTCTTTTTTGCAACTGTCTTTACCAAATGAGACTTGTGAATTTTGGGATGCTATGGGGATGTCAATGAAAGATGATGAGGCCTAGACTATGATAGAGGCTAATGATATTAGTCTTCAAAAAGTCTATCTCCAAGAGGGTATTCTCGTCTACTAATGACCTTGTCAAAGTATAAATTGGATTTATCGAGACCTTGAGGTGTGAAAGAAATGATTGATTAAAGTGAACCCATAAGTTTCAGAATTCACTTGGAAGGATGGACTTAAACTAGCCTTGTGGTATTAAGCCCAAGTTGTGATTGATTTGAAAAAGATGTCAAGGTCTCTTGATCCAAATTTGTACTTGTGATACAGTCAAGCTTCGACAGTTTCTCCCTATGTTTAAACCTTAGGAAGACTAATGTTTAGGGTCCTCTATAGATGAAATTTGATCCTAGAGGAATGAAATTGAATATGTTGTAGCTGAATAGAACCAACAGGTCTATAATGTTTTGACACAGTTGCAATCAGATTCGATAGGGAGACTAGATGCTCAAAGGTTTCCCTATGGTTGTGGTGTATTGTGATTGGGAATTATTAAGATGAAATTGATTGGATTGGAATGAATGGTTAGGATATGATTAGGATGTGATTGGTAGGATTAGAATGAAGATGATGATGTGTAATGATGAGATTAGATGACTTTGAATTGATTTGGATGAAGTTGATTGGATTATGAATGAAGATGATTAGGTGTAGTGACTAGGATGATTAATATGATGGTGATTAGATGAAAGAAGCGATTAGGGTTTGATAAGGATGACTTGGATATGATTAGGATGATGTTGATTAGATGAGGATGATGATGTGTAATGATTAGGAATGATGAATAGGATATGATTAGGATGAAGTGTAATGATTAGGAATGATGAATAGGATATGATTAGGATGAGGTGTAATGACTAGGAATGATGAATAGGATATGATTAGGATGAGGTGTAATGACTAGGAATGGTGAATAGGATAAGGTGTAATGATTGGGAATGATGAATAGGATATGATTAGGATGTTGGTTTGACTTGGAATGATGTTGGTTGGATTAGAAAAAAGATGATGTGGAATGATGATAATGTAATTAGGATGCGATTAGGATAGGACAAGTAGGATGATTAAGATATGGGTTATGTGAATGATAAGGATGATGGAATGACAAGGAGGATGTGGTTGGAAGGGTTATAAGGATATGATGACTTGGAATGAATGGGTTGGAAAGAATGCTTAGGGTGATGACTAAGCAAGCACACACATCAATTATAGAAGACACTTGGAAATCAGATTGGTTGTTTTTGGTGACTCTTGATGTTTTGCAAACACTTGTAAACATGGACAACCCTAGGTTGGCAAAGACAATATTTGTTGAATTCCTACTGTGGATAAATCTGAACCGCACTTATTCAGAGCGGATAGCTTAGAAGTTTGGTGGCACTGGCTCCCCCTTACATGGCACACACTTCTCAGGTGCACCAAACTTTGAATTCCCAAAGGCCCGAAGATCTCAAGGAATTTGCTATCTCAACTTTGAACTGTGAGAACGTGGGACAGCTTCAGAGGTTCGACCTCCTGTGCCAGCAAATAGAAGGATTTTGGCCACTAAACAAAGGTTTCTAGTGAATATCCGGGGGACCGGCACGTTACGAGCATCCAGCTAGCCACTTAAAGCTTTAACTAACCCTACTAGGAGTCTCATATACACAAACGTACGCCTCCTTTTGAGCTAGCATTGTATAGTAAGCGTTGATACCAGTTTGGACTTGGCTTTCATCTTATCCTATTTTATATAGCGGACCAGATGAAAGTATCGCTTGGGGTCGCAAATGAGTTCTCCTTGCGGATGTGTCTCAAGAGCAGGCCCACTCTAAAGGGAAACAAAAGTGACCTAAGCACCAAAAATACTTTTGATCCCCAAGTTCATATGACAATGCGAGGGGAGAGCATACGTATTTTTTGGACTTATGCCACACTAGACAAATGTTCATTCACCCTTAGAAATTAAATGTGTAGTGTGACAAATGCAAGTGTTCAAGAAGTGTTTTTTATTCCCAAGATCACTTAGAGTGCAAGGGAAGAGCATACACACCTTGTAAACACAAGCAAAGTCACCAAGCAAAGTAGACACTGATTCATTTTAAGCCCCCAAAAATATGTGTGAAAACAGCAAGATGATGTTCATTTTATTGCACAAAATCCAAATGTTCCTATGATAAGAAAGCACATGCACATGAAAATGAAAGGAACCCTGCATCAAATGTATTAGTAGTTTTAGATAAGAGTCTTCTCCCAACAAGTGCCACAAGCTGAAAATCAGATATCAGTAGCAAAAAATCTCCATGATAATGCTCAAAACATGAAACATGAAGTAGATACCCTATTTTGCAAGCCACTGAGTCAAAGAGGTCAAAAAGGCAAATCTACAAAATATCTAAAAATGAAGATTAGTCACAGCAAAACTGACAGCGGCATCAGAAAATTTAGGAAATTTTATGCACTTTTAAAAAAAATTCACAAAAAAAAGGATCAAATTTGCACAAGTTATAAGTGTTTGAAGTTTAGAATGAGTGTTGACTTTAAACAAAAAAAATTGATAAAATGACACTTATACTTGAAACTAACCTTGCTATAGTGTAGCTGGGAAAACCAGCTCCACAACGCCGCTCGTTTTGTGGAATTTTGATAAGTTATGCAAAAGTTATGATCGTTTGAAAAAAAAATGCCTATTTTAGCATGTGGAGGCAAACAAGGGAACCTGACAGTTTGAGTTGACCGCTAACAGTTAAGAAAAACTGATCACATGGCGTGGTTAAGGAAGACTCTAGCAGTTACTGTTTAAATTGGCCCCTGGTCACCCATGTGACTAGGGGATAAATCAATTTAAAAAAAGATAGAAAAAGGCGCTCGATGGCCACCCCTTCCCTTGTTGGTCACTGATATGACTATGCACTAAGCGCACATCATAAGTTAGCAGTCATCAACTAAATGCTAACAATAAACCCCATAGATTTTGGTTGTATATGGCAATTTAGTCCTACATCTAGGGTTTTTTTATGACTATAGAGTTCTGACCGAGCGACGACTATAAGTAGCTAACTGTGGTGAATGGATAGCTGACAATGGCAGTTAACTATAAGTTGCAACCAAGTAGCTAGCGAAGGGCAAATGAAGAGAAGACAATGGCAGTTTGTGAGTGGCAACGGGAGTTTTTTTGTAGGGGAGGAGATAGTTGGTGGCAGAAATGTTGGCAGAGTCGCCCCAATCAAGAGAGGCGACCGTAGAAATGGTGGCGATGGAGTTTGTTTAAAGTGGCGGCGACCACAGGAGTTTAGCAGAGTTAAGGGCGGAGGAGGTTTCAGAAAATGGCGACGGGAAGCGGGTCAGAGGTTGTAAGGTAGGCGGAGGATGTTAGTCAATGGCGGCGAAAGATACAGGTGGCGCTAGGGTAAGTTTAGGGTTTGGGTTTAGACTGTCATGGATGATGCTAAGAGGTTGCGACAGTGTTCGTAAAGGGTAGAGGACCAATTAAAGGGGGTGGTAGAGATTTAAATGAGTGGCCGAAGAGTGATGGTCAACAGTTGTAGAGCGGAGGCAGTCGGGAAATTTAAAAGGTGGTCGGCAGTCGGAGGAACGACGATGGTAATATGAAAATGATGAAATGGTGATGACCTAGGGTTCGCTAGGTGTCAACGGGATTATATAAGGATATAAAAGTGTTTGCAGAGCAACGACCAGGTGGACGAATGGCAGACAAAGGCAACTTAAAGTTTGGCGTTGATTTTCAGGGCAGAGGCGGAGTAGGTCACCACCAATAGAGGTGACTTAAGGTTTCACCGAGGTCGACACAGGGATGGAAAATGTGCAACGAGTTTAATACAGTCGGCAAAGGAATAGATGAAGGGTGTAATACCAAGACACAAGCTTGTGATACAAAAATTTGGACTGAGGACATTGAAACCTACAATATAGCATGTAATACAAAGACAAATAACCTGCAACAAACGCAAATCACATACAGACTGTAATCCCAGAAATCAGACAAAGACCCTAAATTTTGACTAGAAGCCCCTGCGCAGGAGCCATACGACTCCGTACGCTACATCCCTACGGAGGAGCCAAAACTAAAAAAATTCAATTTTTTTCCTGTAACCAAATTTGACGAATTTACAATCATTTTTCGCCGAAAGGGCCTCCCGGACTGAACGGTGAGGTCCATTTGAGACTAGGAAGCCACCTGTGAAAGTTGAGTTGCTAAAATCAACAAAAAATGTTAGATTTTGTTCGATTCACGTCAGGTTCACCATTTGTTGCTAGGGAAAAATTAGGTTTAATGTGAAAAATAGCAAACTAACTAAACCCTAACTACAATGAAGTGCAATCCAGCCTAGAAAACAATCAAACAAGCATGAAAAACAACTAAAAATCTAAGCTAGTATTGACCTATCTTCATTTTTCTCCTCCATCTTGCATTATTGTTCTCAGATTTGCAAGTTCATGCAACCATCTTGAGAAGCTCGTGTGGACAATAAGATATTAGAGATGATAGAGGATTATAAGCCAAGAAAATGTCTTCTAAGAGGTGAAAATGAAGCTGAATGAGTGATTTTATAGAAGAGCCTGTTCGAACGGAGGGCTAGGATTGAGTGTTGACTTTGGAGGCAAATGGAGGGTTGAGATCATTTAGGGTTTCCATCCATTAGAGGACAAAAATGAATTTAAAATTGGAAGAAATTGTGAAGTGGAGAATGATTTTCAAATTAAATAAATTTGGTTAATTTATTTAAATCATTTGAAGAGTGGAATAATGTGAGATGATTAAATTAAATAGGTGAAACCTATTCAATTAGGATGAGGCATTTTAATTTAAATAAATGTTTATTTATTTAAAATAAAGGAGGCAAGGGGTAATGAATAATTAAATAATTAATCAATTAAAATTAATTATTTAATCATAGAGGGAAAATTAGGGAAAAATAGCAGAATATGGAAGTGATTAGGGTTTCGCAATCTGAGGACACTTTTAGGTGTCTACAATAGGCATTTATAAGTAAAACATAACTTGATGATCATAGAATAATTAATGAGGTAAACATCATAATCATGAAACGTAAGGAATCATGGTAACATAAAGAGGTATGTAACGTAGGTACATATCAAGGAACATGTACAAACCATAAGTGACAAATATGGAACATAAGGACATATCAAGACTAAACAAGGAATATTGAAAGAGCATATGACCTAGACATAGAAAAAATAGGAAAGTATAGGAACCAAACCTTAAAAAAATATAACACAAATAACATAAGAAGTAAATGGCATAAGCATATAATATAGGAGCTAAAGGGGCCACATAAAAACCATATGGAAGATGCCCCCATGTAAGGGAACAAATCATAAAGCATAATATAGAAGGTAAAATAAGAATGAGAGAAACACATCAAACATGACATAATAAAAAAGGTAAAAATGTAAGAACAAATAAGAAAAGACAAAGTAAAAATTTAATATATTTAAATAAATAACTAAATCATAAGAATACTAAAATATCCCAAACAACAAAAGTAGATTGGTCCTCATCCCAACTAGTAACATCAAGATCATAATCCTCAATTACACAACTTTCTATTTCAATTATATGACTTCCATCTTGGTAGAAATACTATCAATAGGTGTAACTAAAGCATCCTTCTTTACCCATTTTCTTAATGCCTTGTAGGTGGCTTCATAGAAATATTTTGCATTCATTGAATCATAAGATTTTCTTTCGAACCCATGAAGAAGTATTTCTCTTAGCAGGAAATGTGGGTTTTTGAAATATATGAATCTTACAATTCTCTTTTTACTTCCTTGGTACATGAGTAATTTGTTCTTCAGATCATTGGAAGGCATGCATATATCAAGAACTTTATTTCTTAGATACAATAGGATATGCAATTTGAGGCTCTCTAGGTATTTTTTCTTAATGAGTCTTGCTTATATACTCCCATTGTTGTTCTTCTAAGTGAAAATTGCATAAATCATGTGTATCATCTTTTTGTTCATATGGAACTTCTCTACATGTCGCAAAAAAAGTTTCTAATTTAAATTGACTCATGTTAGATAATGGATTATAATGAGATCTATCAACTTTGACTATATTTCTTTCATGCATAAATTTGACACATTGGTTTAAAAATGAAGGCGCTTCTTTGTATTACACAATCCCTAGTATACCAAGTAATGCAATGGTCAGATCTATCTAAAGATGGAATTAAATGACACAAAACTAGTAGTTCTTTACACTATGTTCATATCAAATGTAAAATAATACAACCCAAAGTTTTAATTAAAATTATATTAGTCATCTTCAATTATACTCCCACATGTGCATAGTGTCGATGCTTAATATGTCTATTAAATAAGTACTCTTTAGTTCATATGCTATATTGACATGCAAGATCAATGATAAACTTAGTAGATGAAGTGTCTCTAATATTGTCAAGGATATATAATGGACCACAATAATTATTTTTCAAGATCTCATTATCAAAAAAATGTGATCAATGGAGTAGCATGAGAGGAGGAAGATATATCTCTAGAATGTATAGTACTGACAAAAGTATTTACATGAGATGGGGCATTAAAATCAATATAACAATCATCCATGTTACCTCTATCAACAGACGTATGATCCATAGTAATAGAATCATGTTCATGAGATTTATTAATGTTATTAGAATGATTAGGAAATGGATTATCATAAACCTTTATATTTTGATTCTAGGAGGAGAAACCAAATGACTACCCCAATCATTGACACCCTCAATATGAAGCATATTATTATCTGTAATGTGGAAAAAGAAGGGGGCTATGATAGTGTATATAAACCAAATCAAGTCTCTCCTTCACCTACATTACATTAGGAACTAGGAACCGAGCTTGCTCACTATAAAGGATCAAGCTATTGATTCATAATGTCTTATATGCAATTGTAGATGATTGGATGCCTCAAGTAGGTTTTTGCAAGCTTCAAGCACCTAAATAGCATGAAACCCTAATCACAAGATATATAGTAACAGACTGATTTATGGCACAGAAAGTGACAAACAAACCATAAAAATGTAGAGCAGAGGTTAGAGAGAGTGTGTACGTAGAAATTGGGGGCTTATTGGACTAGGGCACCCGCCCTAGTGTCCCAAAAGTTTCTGGATGTCAAAATATTTAGTATCCGCTATCAAAGTGCCTCCAGAGGGTTCCAGATCTTGGAAATAATGCCTAGTTGGACTAGGGTGCCTGCCCCAATGTCCCGAAAGTTTCGCAATGCTGAAACTCAAAGTTTCATTATGACTGTACTTGTAATAAATGTTCTCCTTCCACTCCTTTTCACCAGATCTTTTCAAATATGACCTCACATACAAAAGGAGGAGAAAGATGGTTGTGGCTATATAGGAGTTTGCCTCAGTCAAACCTCATCTTTGGTATTTCTACCTCAACAATAGCCAATGATAAAGATATGTAGATGTGTGTACTCATAGATCATATGTGTATGCAGAAATATAAAACCCTAGATGACTCAAGCATCAAGGATAGATCAACACATTGCTTCACTCAAGTAAACAATAACAACATCACCTCAAGGAGATGATAACAATGAAGACTTGTAGAACAAGAAGGTGAGACAGCCGTATCCATGGAGGATTCCCAAGCTCAAGTTTGGAGGCTCCAACCCTTCTCCCGATCATACAAAGGCCTTGACAAAACCCTAGGAAGAGCAAGATAGACTCAAGATCTTGATTCCTAATCTCCACCGAATATCTCCATGATAGCAAACATCAATAACTTCTAAGAGCTTCAACAAAGTGTTGATCTACAATAGCAAAAGTGATAAAATTTTGGCATAGTAAGTTTGCATATAGATTGTGTGTGATAAAATGATTTTCAATTCTCTTTAAATACCTAACCTTAGAAATTCAAATATTTGAAATAACATGCCGACATCGCACGAAAACTAAAATTTGAAATCGGAACACTGAGGTGCACAGAACAAGTCGACACCACCCTGAAATTTAAGATGTAGAAAAATAGGGCAGGACTAGGGCATGGGTGCCCTAGTCCATACCCTAATTTTCACTTAAGATCTGGCTTTAGGAGGTCCACAATGTCAAAAATCCAAACTTTATTTTTAGGTGCAGTCACTTGTTGCTTTAGAATATGATATTTCTTCGGTTGGGTATAGGTCAATCAGGGTTTAGGTAGGCCAGAAACAAAAAGGGCAAGAGGACACCAAAGGAGAGGAGCTAAACCATGTGAAATTGTACTGCTCCATATAGGAGGACAATTTATGACATAACATTTAGCCCCCACTTTAGTGGTCGTATGACACTACGTGCATATGCAACTAAAGGAAAGTAAATACATCAGTCATGAAAAAGATACCCAAAAGGATACTGTAGAGGAATCCAAAGTGTTGTCATGCGAGAGGAAGAATCCCCCAGTCTGTAATCCTGTAAGACCACAAAGTTAGGAACTGCATCCTGTAAAGGAACTCTTGTTAGATAATCAAAATCAAATCAACTTGCAACCAACACACAAATAGGTCAATCGTAAACACTAATGGGTTGAGAAATCGAGGGAGATATATGCCCCCCTCATTTTTGCTTGCTTAGTTCGAAGAGGAGAAACAAGGTGGTTATCTACGCGCATATATTTCAGGGAAAGGTGATGACAAATGAGGGTCAGTTTGTAAACAGCACCGAAGCACAAGGCATTGGGTTAGATGGAGGATAGAACCAGGATTTCAACACAACAAATGGCGTAAAAATTTGAGTCTGACAACTCGACCTACAGTTTCATGAGTAAAGTTGTATAATTTTGCACCTAGATAGTGATAGGAATTCTCAACCATTTACTATATGTAAAGGGAGTTTTCACTTTGTCACCATTCATTCTTGTTTTCATTGTGTAGAGGAGAGAAGGAGAAGGATAAAGAGACTAGCCATACCGATGTGACGTCCACACCAACTTCTGAGATTAGAGTTGCTCTGATCTCGAGTCACAAATAAATGAATCAAGCCAGAGGTAGGGTCTTAAACTTCAGTTATGTCAATATTCTTTATTTTTTTCATTGTTTTCATCATTTTACATGCCATTCAAAATGGTTTGGACAAGGGTACCTTGCCAGGGCGCCCAAGTCCTCTCTGGGCGCCCAGGTCCTTCTAGGGCGCCCAAGTCCTCCTAGGGCACCCAAGTCCAGAAAGGACAAGGGCCCTAGGGACAAGGCACTAAATGATAAGTTAGAGTTTTCTTGATGTTTTTATGATGAGAACTGATTCAAATCTTGAATGTGTGATGCGCAAGATGTCCCCGAGACATGTGAGCACATAGGTGGTCTCCTTATGACACTGCTACGGGACCACATTAGTACTATCACTAATGAGGAGCAGAGTTTCCTGCAGGCAATAGGCCTATGGTGGGTGTTTAGGATGCCCACTATGAGGTTCCACTATAGTATGTTAATGGCACTCATGGAGAGGTGGGATAGAGATATGTCTACATTCCATCTACCCACAGCAAAGATGATTGTTACTCCAGAGGATGTGTATCGCATCCTGTGACTGCCTATTCGAGGAGAGGTAGTGAGGATTGTAGAGAATCGCTCAAAGGATTACACCCAAGAGAGCCATTTATATTATTTGGGTCACATTGTCGCTCAGGTGGAATGAGGACATGTTATACTTCGGTGGCTAGAGTAGGGATGTGCTGACATTCCCTTGGTACGATATATCATGATCGCTACCATCGCCCTAGCGGTCGCACAGGATGGACAAGGCACTCACCTTCATAGGGGTCTTGTTCACACTATTAGATCAATGGAGTAGCATAGGATGATGTACGCGTGGGGGCGCAGCATGCTTGCACACCTCTACCGCAATCTGGGACGATACGTCCATTATGAGGCATAGAGCTTGATGGTGTGCACCTTATTACAGGTATGGATGTTTGAGCATATCAGGTGCACACAACCCACAAGTTTTCCCATAGAGCCGGTGTGGACATATCCATGTGCACATGCATATCCACTCATCAAGTGTTGGAGACATGTTGACTTGTTATATTGGAGAGTGGTATTTGATAGGCTACATCCCAATGACATTGTTTGGAGACCATATTGCTGCCAGAGACCATGGATGGAGTAGCACAGATAGCTAACGAGGATGCTGAGGGATCGGCTAATGGCCGGTCACCTTGATCACATAGTTGTCTGGTTTTATTTTGACAGAGTAGCATGGTAGTTCAAATGCAGGCAGGATGTTGCTAGGATGCATCTGAGCTATGCTTGCTCAGTACGCAACGCAGTCAAGGTGAATGCCACTACAACTGATGATGGATGAGGTAGTTGTGAGTGATGATGATGGTGTGGAGGATGCAGAAGCGTTGTCAGATGCAGACGACATCAGTGTTACGTGAGCGTATTAGACCTGGTGGGAGACAACATGACCTACTCCCATCTTCCCTATCAGTCATCTCACTAACAATCCACGACCATGGATGGGTCACAAGAGTGACACAGGGATAGAGGATGATGTCAGTGATTTTGCTAGATACTATGATCTTGATGAGGATGAGGATGAGGATGACGATGATGATGAGGAGATCCCAGCACAGTATGTCTTCAAAGTGAGACCACAGTGGGACCCTGAGGAGAGACCTAAGTGAAGAGCTCGTGATCCAGAACCTACTAGTGTTAGGAGATTGAGTCAGCTTGGGCGAGGGGAGTCAAGTAGCTCTATGCCCCCAGTCGTAGAGCCAGCTACAGAGTTCATTATACCAGCAATAGTTTGGGATCCATCCTAGTGGGATGGCGATCTAGGTGAGATATTATTATGTTGATATATTGCTTTGATGATTACTAATGGTTTTATATGTATATATGATGAGATATTAATATCGACTTTGTTTTTCTTTTTGCAGTTGGTACTGATTCATGGCATGATTTTGTGAGTCATGTTATAGCACAAATAGTTCCTACTGATGCGGCTGAGCAGTGAGTGCGGATGGGATAGTTGCCATAGCATTCTACAGGGTGACATGCAGAGTTATTTATGCCATTTGTGAGATACAGAGTGGCTATGGAGACCACTTTAGATCATACGGTCTAGAGAACCGAGCATGCAGAGGTTGAGCTCCAGGTGCTACAAGATTAGATGTAGTAGTACCTTCATCTGATATAGATCCTATCGTGACTCGAGTCTTATTCCTAAGTTACATTAGGTGAGAGCTGACAGAGATGGGGCTCAATCAGAGAGAGACCGATATTACTAGATGTACACAAAGTTACAAGGCGAGGTGTTGGGTTTGAGAGGTGATCTCAGGGGTCTACGGTCGCGAATTAGTGTCTCTAGGAGTCATTCACAGTCCGTGGCCACACATGGGCAACCCTCCGTCACACGCACACCACTAGGTCCTGAGGGAACCAGTGACTGAGGTTCAACTATGTAATGTATCTTATGTACTACAACATCCCATTTTGATGTACGGGATAATCAATTATGATGTATATTCAAACTGATGCTTATATATGATGTTTTCTATTAATGCTTATGATGTTATTGATTTATCACATTTGATTTATAAAAATGGAACAAGTGATAAATGTTCATGATTATGCAAAAATGTAATTAATGCTAATGTGATATATATACTAAACAACTTCTTTGTAGAATATATAGTAAAAATCCACAATGATTAATGACTTTCACAGATAAGTAGAATATTATGCTATATTTAATTAATACAAGGTGATCTTAATAAAACATGTTTAAGCCAAATACAACAATATTTAAATGAACACGATTGTATTGTAAATGAACTAAGACAAAATAATCTATCTTGTCAAAATTGAAGCTAATTTTACTATACTAACAATTTTGCTTTATTACAATAACATCTAACATACAATCTCAAGCATAGAATTTTCAAAGATGTGCGGCATTAATAAGTTCTTTAAGTGGCGTACCTTGTTCATCAGCTAGTTTATATGCTCCTGATCCAAAGGCTTCAGTAATACCATACGGTCTGAGCCAATTGGGGCTGAACTTTCCTTTTTTGCCAGGAGGTGCATTCACATTACATTGATTTTCATATAGTACCAAATCTCCAACATTAAATGAATGATATTTAACATGCTCATTGTACGATTGTTGGATGCTTTTCTAATGGGCTTTAAGGTGCTCGAGAGCATTTATACGTTGTTCATCAAGCATCTCAAGTTCTTGTAATCTATTTTCTTGTTTTGTCTCATCGTCCAAAATGTCGTTTAGGGAAACTCTTAATGAAGGAATTTCTATCTCTAAAGGCATTATCATGTCGGCACCATAGACAAGATTATACGGTGTAGTTCCAGTAGCTGTACGAACACTTGTTCTATAAGCCCATAATGCATAGGAGAGTTGAGTATGCCAGTCTTCTTTATGTTTGTTAATAGTTTTCCGTAAGATTTGTCTAATGATCTTGTTTGAAGTTTCTGCTTACCCGTTCGATTGAGGATAGTAAGGCGTAGAGAAGTGATATTGGATATGATATTTTTCAAGGAATTTCTTCACATCCTTGTTCTTAAATGGTGTACCATTGTCAGAAACTAAGGTGGAAGGTATACCAAATTGAGAGATGATATTATCCTGTATAAAACAACAGATTACCTCAGCGGTCGTGGATCATAGTGGAACAACTTCAACCCACTTCGTAAAGAAATCAGTAGTAGTGATGATGAAAGTATGTCCTTGAGAAGAAGGGGGAGAAATTTTACCAATTAGATCCAAGCCTGAAACAGAAAATGGCCAAGGTGAAACTTGGGCTTGAAGTTCCTGGGTAGGTGCTCAGATTAGATGTTTGTGTTGTTGACATGGCGAGCATTTTCTGACATATGCAAAGGAATCTTGTTCCATATGTTGCCAATAATACCCCATACGTAATAATTTTTGTACCAATGATTTTCCTCCAAAATTCCCTCCACAAGCATCAGAGTGAGCTTCTTCCAAAGCTATCAAGATTTCTAAATTACTAAGACATCGAAGAAGAACACCATTATAGCTTCGTCTATATAGGACATTAGATAGAATGATGTAACATGTCACGAGTTTGCGCAAGCGAAGTCATTCATTCTTAGATTTTGAGTTAAGAATAGTGCCATCATGTAAATAGTAGAATATATGAGAGAACCGTTCATCAGAATTTGTGTTACAATAGAGGTCAGCATTTGAAGGTGTAGCCTCATCTAATGCAGGAGTTTTGAAATTATGGATGATAAAGAGATATTTGTCAGGAGAATCGACAGGGGATATAAAGGAAGCTATGTTTGTCATTGCATCCGCATGCCGAATGTCTTTCCTTGGAATAGTATCAATTAAAAATGATGTAAATTGTTTTAATAAAGATAATGCAAGATCACGACATTGAGATAACTTATCTTGTTTAGCTTGATATGATCCTGTTATTTGTCATACAATTAATTATGATCGCCATATATAGTGATATTTTTGAGGTTGAGAGATAAAGGAGCATAAAGTCTAGCAATGAGAGCTTCGTATTCAGAAATATTGTTTGTACATGAGAAGTTTAGATGGTAAGACATAGGAATTGGCTTACCAGAGGGAGGTGTAGTGCCCCTCCATTCTCACCGTGGATGTGCAGGTATTTGGCTTTGGAACTTGGGGATGAAGGTAAAATAATAGGGATGCTTAAAGGTATGTGCTAATGATGTTAAGCAATTGATGTTGTATATTATGAATTTATGGACTATGTGTGAAGGCTAGGATAGGACTTATTATATATGTTTTAAGGATAGGTTTATCATGATGTGTTTGATTCATGCCTCACATGTATTTAGGCATATACTTCATGTCTTACATATCACATATGCATCATGCATTATGTATATCTATGTGTGTGCTTCAAGTCTAATAACAAGTTTAATCGAGAGAAACTTGTCTCGAACATCACTAGTTACCAATTTTTGTTATTGAAAGATCTCATTGGCATCTTAAGCAGTGCATACCTTTTTAATCATTCCATGAAATCTCAAACAAATTGATTTTATGCTTTATTAAATCTAATACTTTATTCTCTTCTAGGGAATGAAAGAAACCTAACCAGCTAACCTTTCGCTTGATATTTTCTTTTAAGATTTGTGTTAAAATGGCTTAATAACACTTGCACTCTTTTATATTTTGAATTAGGTAGGTTTTATTCTAATTGGCCAAGTTTTTTGTGTCTTAGAAAAATATTGCATCCAATTAATTTCTATGGAGCCTTCGTTCTGTAAGTAAGCCATGACCCTAGATTATGTTCTATTTTTTATAAAACCAAGATTTATAGGAAGTGATTTAAGCTCAATTTGTTGTGGACAATATTGTCACCGATGTCAAAAGGCCAATGAGAGTTTAGTTGTTCTAGGTTGAGTGGCATTGATATCAAAGGAGTGAGAGACAAGGTTGGAAGTGATAAATCCAGAAGTGATGAAGAAGATGATTCAGAAGTCGATGGAGAGGATAAAGTAAATAATGATGCTTCTATGATTGTAGTTGAAAGAGAATTAGAAGTGGTCGACTACGTGAAGAGGCTGAGTACACAAATTAATTTAAGAAGTCTATAATAAAAACGATGCCGACTCCATATGATAGCCGACTTCACTTCTGATGCCAAGTAGAATACATACATAAAAAAGATATAGGGATCAAACTATATCTGAAAAGTAGCGAATATAATTATATAAGGCATCAAATATAATTAAGGGAAGCAACGACTATAATTAGATGGAACAACAATTGATTATTAGAAATAAGAGATCATCATATGAAGCAGCGATTATTATTGTGAAGCTATCAAGCATTAGTGATCAAACATATATTAATTATAAATTTAGTTTAAAGAGGACGACTAAAAGGCAAAAGCAACGATTTAAAAGAGTAGATGCATTCTATTACAAGCAAGAATGCTTCCCGATTTCTAGCAGAGAAGATTTAAAAGTAAATATTATGTTGGCCGACCTCCTTAATGGGTATTGAATTTAAACTTATTTGTTTTGGTCGACTTACCTTTAGAGACTAAATTGGAGTTTAAATTTAAACGAAATGTGGTTGTTTAAGGGCCAACCCCTTATGGCAGCGCTCCCATATGAGGACAAATAAAATCAAAAGGTATGTGATTGAAGAGGCGTGTGTTTTACAAAGATTGTCTCCCTTTTGCAATAGACGCCTCCATTCGTGGAATAGTTGAAGATATAAAAGATATTTGAGAAGTGATGAAATGGGGAAGGGAGACTGGTGGGGAAAGTTATAGGGATTTTGTTTAAAAAAAAATGTAGTCTGTGTTTCAGCAGAAAGTGTGCATGTCTGCCAGGGTGCATTCATCTTTCTTCCTTGGCAAAGAATGTTGCACGTCCTATGATCTTTTCTCAGCAAAAGGAGGCAGGTAAGATCACAGTTTATACCTACCATTGTATTTTCTTGAAGTTCCTTATGTCTTTTTTGGCAAAACCATTAGGTACATGTCAGATAATTGTTGCAGTTCTAGAGATAATATCTCCTTGAGACATTCTGTTAAATAGATCATGGGTATGGTCTATGCTTCGACGGTTTCATTTCATTGCTAGAAATTTTCTAATGCATGTTCAACTGATCCATTATGTGCATATTCTGTAATCATCACGTTTTATCCAGTGACATCTCTTCGAGGCATTCTATTATCCAGTTTGCATGTCTTGTTCATGCACACTCTATTTCAATGGTCAAACAACTAATAGCAATTTTACACCTCATTCACAATAAAAAGTGGTAAATATTTGTCTTATTTTTATTGGACAAAATTGACTTTTAACTGATGAAGTGGATGATATTTAAAAACAGTCATACATGCATCTACCTAATGAGGTCAATCCATATTTTTTTTCAGCTATAACATCAGACAGAAGTCGTCCTTTCATTTATTTGATGTATTTCAACAAATCCATTTTGTGCTTATCCTGCAATCATAACATTCCACAAGAATCGATTTTGTACCAGGAAGATTAGTGATGAGATCTAGGAGTTGGCTTTACTTGCTCATGGCTGAGGACTATTGGGTTCCCACTGCAGAATTGTATTTTGTTTTAAAGGGGTTGAAATTCTCCTTCTCAATTGTACTAAAATTCTCTGTTTTGCTTTAGTTTAAATTTACACTTAGATTGGTGTTCTTACTTTGATTGTTTTGTGTTCTGTATTAAATTAAGTGTCGTAACAAGAGTAATAAGGTCATAGGGTGTGCGGATTGTTCCTACCTTTGTATCAATTGATATGTATACTGACAGAAGCGCTATTAGTCTTAAATCCAAACAAGCTAATTTTAGAATGAATCTCCATTCCCAAGTTTTGTGACTCTAGGTTTGGACATTCTCTTAACAGTCCTATTATTCTTTTCATTTTATATCTTCTTCGGGTTTTTCCATTATCGAGGGGTATGACTTATTAAAATTATTTTAGACTTGCACTTAGTGAAATTCATCTTGGATCTACTCTTAGCTTTGTCTATGAGGATATGCTACATTGAAAATTGCTCAAGAGATTTTACTTCTTTTAAAATCTAACATTCATACATTTAAGCACGTTATACGTCTCCAAGAAACATTAGCAAATATGTAGATTTATTAAGAAAATGAAGAAATAAGAAAACATTAGCAAATAGGAGGAAGAGGTATTTTTCTTCATTTATTAGATGTGAGAAAACATTGTATTTTACATCAATGGCAAAGCCTGAGATCCGCATATCAAAATTCATGCAAAAATTTTATGTACATGGGTCAAAACTCTAAGTATATACTTCTACATATGAACACACAGTCCTTAAGCCTTGTTCATCAGCAAAAAGATATCCCCAAAAATATTTTTCAACCGTGATAATTCATTATCCCAGTTCTCCTTTGTGCTGCTCAAAATGGATATATGTGCACTGAACAAAAATGCTTGTGATTCTGCCTTTTGAAGGTCAGTAGGATTACTAGTAGCAACAGCAGCTTGGGATTCTGCCAATAGATCATACATAGTTTCTAATTTGGGGGAAATCAATCCCTGGAGCTCATCCAATCTGCCCAAAACTTTAACCTTTTCTTTCTCTAGGTCACTCAATTCATTCCGCAAACTCACTACTTGGCATTCTTTGGTAGATACAGACTCAGTTAAAGGACTATATGACTGAGAAATGTTAGACAATATGAGCTCTTAGTCCTTAATCTTCTTCTCAATATCTTCAATAACTTTAGATCGGTTTAAGCAAAACTTATAAATCTCTGCTCCTTTAGATAGGGCATTTTGAATACTCTTTACACTAGTATCAAGCCCTGATCTATCATAGCTAATTATTTTCTTTATTTCAGCAAACCTCTTCTCACTGAATTCATTTTTGACTTTAACTTCTACTGACTTCTCTAAGGTTTCAAAATGAGAACTTACAGAGTTTATCAAACTTTTTAACTGACCAGAGGGAGATGCTGATGAGTCCTTTGAAATGTGGGCATGATTTTCTCCAAAATCCCAGATGTAAGGCCAAGCAACTCGCTATCTTCTATATCTGACTTTAGGATTTCTTCTCTGGCCTTAGCTTGTGTAATAGAGGCCAACTTTATCTTCTAAACGGGTGATAAAGTATCAAAATTGATTGGTCCTTGTATTATATCCTGATCTTCTTCAATTTGTGTATCTGTTTCCAAAATTTCTTTCACTGCTTCTGCAGTGTCTCTTGCCCAAAATGATGTTTCAGACTTATGCTCTTCAGGGCCTCCAACTTCTCCCTTTTCGGAGTCAACTACATTGTCCTGCTCATCATTTTCATTCTTTTTCTCTGCTTCTGCCTTCTCTGCATCATCATCAGAGGCATCTTTGCTTTTATCTATATCAGAAATTTCTTCTACATTCTCTTCCAGAGGATTTGGTGTATCAAATTCCTCAACATCCAGAGTGGAGGAATAAATTCCATCATCAGTTTCCTTTTCTTGATCTTCCTTCATCATTTCTTCATCTTCTTTCATTCTTTTTCTCTACTTCTGCCTTCTCTGCATCATCATCAGAGGCATCTTTGCTTTTATCTATATCAGAAATTTCTTCTACATTCTCTTCCAGAGGATTTGGTGTATCAAATTCCTCAACATCCAAAGTGGAGGAATCAATTCCATCATCAGTTTCCTTTTCTTGATCTTCCTTCATCGTTTCTTCTTCTAGAATGGAGGCATCATCTGTTTCAGTTTGTTGCTCATTTTTCTGCAGCTTTTTATCATCCAGAATTGATGTGTCATCAATATCAATAGGTTCTTCTGTAACCACATACAACTTGTTCTTGTCCAATGCTTTCCTTAGAATTTGTTTTGTTTCTTTAACAATTTCATCAATGTCTCCAATCATCAACTTATTCATCATTTTCTTGCTTATGAATTCATTCTTGGCTTCTTTAAGAATCTTATCTGCTTCTTTTCTAGAGATCACTAGACACAGACTGGACATTACATGTTCCCTCAGCTCCATATCCTTTGTTTTGGTAGCTTCTTTTCTTATTTCCAAAATGTCTCTTAAACTCTTAGGAACTTCTTACAAAATCTCCACTAGTGCTATGTTGAATACATTCAAATATTTTACAGTAGCATCCTCCAAAATTCTTTTGTCAGCATCACTATAATGATCATAGAATTTAGTCATTGGTTTTAGGTTTCCATCTACAGTGATTGACTTAACGATGTCCTCCACAGAAGGAGTTGGCTTCTCAACATCAGCCTCTGACTTATGCCTCTTACTTGGCTTTTTGCTTCCGGAGGGCTTCTCCTTAGATACTTTAACAGCTTTAGTGCCTGAGGCCTTCAACTCTTTAACCTCATCATTTTGAATCAGTCTTTTCTTCATCCTCCTTCTCCACACTGCCATATGACCTCTTGGCCATTTCTTTTGTTCTTTTTCTTTCCTTACCGGTAGGTTTTTCTTTGGATTTCTCTGCAACAGGAGAAGATGATGCACCGAATGTTGAACTAGAACTCCTAGTAGTTCTTGACTTGGAAGGAGGTTCTTTCAGAACACTTTTCTATTCCCTATCCTACTTCTCCTTCTCAGCTTTCTCTATCCTTTCCCTAAATTGTCTCACAGCTTCCTTGGTAAGGCCTAGATTCTCAGCCAATTGCTCAACTTGTTTCCTCACAGTCCTATTGATTTCAGGAGCCTTGATTTCAAGATGCAATTTTAATGAAATCTCTTCATATGTTCCAAATCTCTCCTTAATTGGATCCCTAGGCTGGCTCAACTGATGTTGTGCATATAGCTCCAATACACATCCATCCACTTCATACCCCATGGGCATGATCCATACAACTCTAGGTTCCACTGCTTCCATTTTGCACTGATCAACAGTAACCATAAAACAAATGGTGTCCTTGTATTTTTCAACCACAGCCTTAGGTATTCTATCCCTAGCCTGCATTATACTCTGGAAGTTTTTGAAGAATCCCCAAAGTGCAGTCTTTTGTGCATCATAATTACCTAGACAACTCAAATGATTTCTAATCTAGACTGCTACCGGTTGGTTGTTGGACCAATATTTATTCTTATTCCCAGGGAGCTCTCTCAAGAAATAAAAGAAAAGACACATGATTAGTGTACCATATTTGAATGAGTACTTCTTGTCCTTCTTTATCTTTCTTAGGTTCTCCATAAGCTGGTTCAGCAACAGTTCACAGAGATCATAATCTGCATTCTCTTTTACCATCTGATATGCAGTATAGATAGTTGTTTTGAACACTAAATTTTCTCTGCTAGAGAAATATATCTTGTACCCTATTACCATCGATGCGAATCTGACCCCATGATCCTCTATATCATTTATAGTCATAGCTCTCTTATCAAATTTTGATCCAATTGCCTCTGTGACTTCCTAATTCTTCACAGCCTTCAACTGAGGCAGAGTATCAATTGAATTCAATCCTGTAACTGCCCTTATTGAATCTTTTGTGATCTTGAATGGATGATTCAGCCATAAGAATTCATCATGGATATGGCTCAAGACATACTGAACCCATTCCCCTTCTACAAAACTTAGAAACTCAACAAATTGTATGAACTTCTTGTCTTTCAGGACTTTGTACTCTAGTTTGAGCTCAAAATCTTCATCTTTTAAGTGATTCATGAAAATATCAGCAAATCTTGAGTTGCCATTCTCCTCTAGAGGCACGTGAATGTAAGCCCTAATGTCTTCTGTGTGAAGAACTCCATATGGAACCCTAGAAAACACTCCCATCGGATCAACTTGAGTGGACTTGAAGGGTTACTTTTTAAACTTCAGCCTAGGTCGCTCAGCGATGTTCACAACCAAAGGTGTATCCATTTCAAAAGGTTACAAATTCAAAGCTTCACAGAGAATTACCTTTTTCTTCATGGAATTAGGGTTAGCTATCAAAATCGTTCTTTGCACTTCAAACCTCTGAAATTTCAGCTCAGGTGCTCTTCTCCTTGTTCTCTTCAAATGCAAAGTGATTCAAGTGTTTAAATGAATGACCTTTTATCCTCTACAAAACCTAATTCTTCATTGTAATAAATGCTCAGCCCTAATACATCTGATTGTACTGTTTCTACATACAGTCAATCTTTAATTGCTCCGCAATCAATCGCATTAGCTTCTTTTCTTCCAAAATTTGCTTCAACAGATCTGCAATAGGCTTCTCTTTCTTCATCCATCATGCCAAATTCAGGCACCCACTTGCTGGCAGGGGGAATTAGATTTTCAATGCAGCTCCCCCTAAGCTAGAGCTCTTGTTTCAATTCTTGGAGGAATTAACAGCACCAGATTCTGGTGTGGACCCATCACCATCATTCACTTCACCTTTCTTTTCCCATGTTGTGTTCATTTCATTCTGGATCTCATTCAGATTTACTTTACCCTTGCCTTTATCTTGTCCCTACAATTTTTGGTTTCTGTTTACCAGACCTTTTCTATCATCATTCCTGCTTCTACAGAATCTTGCAACATGACCGGATCTGTTGCAATTGAAGCACACAACATTTCTTTACTCATTTACTTGATTTCCTCTTGATTTGCACTGATTAGCCATGTGTCCAAATCTATTGCATGCAAAATAGTAGCCATTGAAAGAATTGACATTTCTTCTATTGTTAGAGTAGTTCATCATCATACTTCTACATTCATTGGATCTATGACCATACCTTTTACAATTGAAGCATTGACCAGAAAAGGATGAACCATTTTGATTCACTCTACTTCTGCACTGAGTAGCTCTATGACCAAATTTATTGCAATTGAAACAATTTCCATTGAAAGATGGATACCTTTGACCATTAGGTTGTCTTACCAGAGGTCTTCTAGGTCTATTTCTTTGATTCCTTGATTTAGGATTTCTTTGATTGGATCCAGAGCTTTCACCTTTCTCATATCCCAGACCATGCTTATCATCTGCCATCTTCTAACTATCAAGCAGCACTTCAAGTTTAGCTGAGCTTATCTTAAACTTCTCTTTGTATTCATTTGCAACTTCTAGGTCATGCTTGAGAATAACAATTTGCCTTTCAAGTTGTTCCTCATTATCCCTGGTTTCTTGAAGATTAGATTCTAGATGACCAATTATTCTATCTAATCTGCAACACTCTTCTGTTTTTTCTTTCAAAGATTGATTCAATTTTTCCTCAGTCTTCTTCTTTTCTTCAATTTCCTTGGTTAGTCTCATCGCCCCAGATTCCATCTCATGTTTTAGGACAACTTCTTTTGCTAGCTTCTCACATTCTTTTATCTTCTCCTTCAAGGCCTCATCCATGTCATTGTCTTCGTTCTGATTTGCTAGCTGATGAAGTAGCTCCCTTCTCTTTTCATTAGATTTGCTCAGTTGTCATTTTAAGGTCTCAATGAAATCATCAGCATCTTTAAGATTTTCTTTCAGTTCTTTGACTTCTGGTCTGGACTGATCAAGTTCTTCTAAGGAAACTTGAAGTTGTTCATTGATGTCATCAGAATACCTGGATGAACCCATTGAAACACCGTCCTAGATATTCCTCAAGTTGTTAAACTTCTTCCAAGGAACCTTGCTCTGATACCAATTGTTGAAATTAAGGAACACTGAGAGGGGAGGGTGAATCAGTGATCTGCAAAACTTTATGTTCCTTTAACAATTTACCATATACATTCAAAAGAAAGAAGCATAAACAAAAACAACAAGATCATGACACATGAACACCAAGATTTTTACATGGAAACCCGGTTAAGGGAAAAACCACGGTGGGGGTTAACCCACAAGAATTTATACTCTATTAAAAGTATTACAAATCTGGAAGGCACATGCCTTCGAGCACACTGCCCAAAGCTCACTGCTCAAAGGAGTCTCACTGCCTACATAATTGATTACAAAAGTTCACAAGAAATTTGGACTGAAGAAGAGCATCTAACAATGCAAAATTACAGTTTCGGTTGAGCTCAATACAGTGACTTTGCACACTTCATCTCTCTCTGCCCTGCTTCACTATTCTACCATGATCTGGAGCTTAGATCTACTTACTTCACACCTAAATCTACTATACTTCGCACCTATCCCTTCATATTCGCACCTCCATTCATATAAATTCTCAAACTCATCAATTATATATATCCGCTACATGAAATTGCATCAACTACAGTCGACCTTAAGAAAAACTTTGAGACTTTTTAAGAACACTATTCTGTTGGATAAATCCATGCACAAACACCAATGTGGACCAAAACTTCTATATCTAAGTCACCTTACATGTCAGCCAATACCACTAAATCTCACAAATTACTCAACCAACAACTTTTCCTAATCCGTACAATGATCAAACACAAAGTCAGCCTGTTCTTCACTAGACTGAACTGCTTAACCAGAACCTGATACTTAGATGCATGTAACTTTCAATCCCTTCATCACTGGAGGCTAAAATATTGGATTTAGGTAGCCTTGACATCCCTAAACATTCCCTTAGATCCGTAGCACAATATGATTCCCTATGGAGAAATACGGACTAGGATGCTGAACCCTGTTAGATGCCCTGTTCCTGTCTATCCGGACTTAGACAAATCTGCAATTTGACTTCTGGTATGATCCACTGATGAAATACTGATGTATAAGTTAGATTTAGTTGCCATCAATGACAACACTTGATATGCCTAGTAGTGTCTCTTGCCAACAAATACAATGTTATGTGTTAGAATTTGAGGATCAATGCCAAGCATATCTAAATAACTCCAAGCAAATAGTTCTTTAAACTCATGTAAAAGCTTGGTCATATCTTCTTTTTCTTTACTACTTAAACAATTACCTATAGGAATAACCTTTTCAGTGTCATCTTTGTCCATAACAACTTCCACGGTCTTTCCATTAAGTAAAGTACTTGGATCTATAAGATTAGGTGATTGTGATGATTCTTCAAACTCTTCCTTGGTAATATTTATCAATTTGGATGATTTTCTAAAGTATGCATCAGTATTTAAACTATAAGGCAATCCCCGCTTGTGGTGATAATGAGGAACATTGTCATAGGCTGCCAAGAATTCAAGTATTGCTTCATCTTTTGAAAAGGTATCTAAAGGAATATCTCCTGGAGGAAAATCTATATCTATCATCTCAGTAAATATCAAATTAAGTGTTGATATTGTGTTCACACTAAGATTAGGACGTCTTTGGGACTTGGTTTCCTTAAAAGGATTATATCCAATGCCACTCAAGTAGTGTCGCAAAGCAGATTCTATAGGTACTTGAATTCCTTGTTGATTAATATCGCAACCATTACCTACATAGTCACATTTTTTATAAAGAATTTCAAATCCTCGACCATAAAGAGAGGCCATCTCTTTAGAAGAAGGTGGATCCTCGTAGGTCTCATAATTTGTAGTATAAGTAAGAGTGTTATCTATGTTTGTTACGATGGAAACTTTATGTTTCTGAATAGAGTTCTTAGATGAAATTGATGCAACATTTGAAGTTTTAGGATTAGGGTTATTAAGCATATATTCCCCCATAGAGGCAGGAATGAAATCTAATGAACCCCAATCATCACTAAAGAATGCATTTGATTGTTGAGAGTCTTGCATGACATTATTTGCAGCAAGAGAAGCTGATGGATCAACTCTCAAGTTATTTAGAATCTTATGGTGAACAACTTGTTTTTGCATTTCAATATGTAAACAACTATCTAGTTCAAGATCAGCTTCAACAGTATGAATTTTATTTTTATAAATAAACTTGATTGAATAATGAAGGGTAGATGGAACTGCCCCCAATGTATAAATCCAAGGTCTACCAAGAATCATGTTGTATGATAAGCAACCAGGCATGACATGAATCAAGGTAGATAAAGTCACAGGCCCAACTTGTACAGGTAATGTTATAATGCCTATAGTCTATCTTCCAACATTATCAAAGCCACGAATACTAATTCTATTTGGTTTAATCAAAGAAGTATCAACCTTAATCTTATGTAACAAATTAATACCACAGACAATAAGACCCAATCCATTATCAATCATAACTCACTTGATCAATTTCTTATTTATTGTGATGAAGATAATTAAAAGATCATATTGATAATGTACTTCAATAGAAGGCAACTCATGTTGTTGAAACAAAATGTTTATTTTTGTCACATGCATACAATCTAGAAGAGTTGCTACATCATTCGGCTTAATAGCAAGTTGTACAATCACCTTTTGTAAAGCTTCTTGGAGCATTCCATGGTATGTAGGCAAAGTTTGTATCAATTCCCAAAGAGAAATCTTAGTAGAAGTAGCACAGAGCTATTCAACAAGATCATAATCTTGACCAACTTTATGTGTTAAACAAGGTGCTTGAGGAAGCATAGGTTGAGAAGTTGGTAAAGATATAGGAATACTCGATTTTTGTTTACTTTGTTTTTTATTCCATGTATTGTTTGTATGAGCAACCATAGTATGGCAAGGTTGTTGTGATTCGTCTTGTTGATTTCGATGTGTTATTTATTTAGCATAGTTATAGACGTGATCAGAAGGTCAAGAAGGATGCGGAAGACCTCTAACAGTGAGTACCAGTTTAGATTGTGGCTGGACCACATCTAAACACAGGTTAACCACTATTTTTAGCTTCATAGGATCTTCTTGAGGTTTAGGAACATAGATTGCATAAATACTATTCTTTGAAACACGACAATTTAGGAGTCGTAGTGGAATATTCAATCGAGATAAAGTCCTCAAGGGCCTCATCTAACATATTGAAGTCATCACAACTAAATGATTCATCATACACATTAAAGTCTTCTAAAAATTAATCTGACATTATAACATGTTCTAATTAACCCAAGACTTAAATGTAAAACAAGATAGCATAAACTTTACAAAAATGAAACAAGATATCACTATGCAAGTCACAAAGTTGTAATTTCAAACTCTTTTAATGAAAAACCTAAAGGTATCAATCAAGATTCAACACATGAGCTCTTCATAAATGAGGGTTTGCAATCTAAATATAATTTAGGACAGAAAAATGTTTCAGATCTGATGTAAAAAGGATACAAATTCTTTTAAACACGGGTTCACCAAAATGTAATGTGGAAAAAGAGGGGAGCTATTATAGTTTATATAAACCAAATCAAGTCTCTCCTTCACCTACATTACATTAGGAACTAGGAACCGAGCTTGCTCACTATAAAGGATCAAGCTACTGATTCCTAATGCCTTATATGCAATTGTAGATGATTAGATGCCTCAAGTAGGTTTTTGCAAGTTTCAAGCACCCAACTAGCATGAAACCCTAATCACAAGATATATAGTAACAAACTGATTTTTGGCACAAAAAGTGACAAACATACCATAGAAATGCAAAGCAGAGGTTACAGAGAGTGTGTACCCAGAAATTAGGGGCATGTTGGACTAGGGCACCCACCCTGGTGTCCTGAAAGTTTTCAGATGTCAAAATATTTAGTATCTGCTATCCAAGTGCCTCCAGAGGGTTCCAGATCCTGAAAATAATGCCCATTTGGACTAGGGCGTCTACCCCAATGTCTCAAAAGTTTCGTGATAATAATTGTACCTATAATACCTATTCTCCTTCCACTCCTTTTCATCAAATCTTTTCAAATACGACCTACACATACAAAAGGAGAAGTATGGTTGTGGCTATATCAGAGTTTGCCTCAATCAAAACCTGTCTTTGGTATTTCTACCTCAACAATAGCCAATGATAAAGATCTGTAGATGTGTGTGCTCATAGATCATATGTGTATGTAGAAATATAAAACCCTAGATGACTCAAGCATCAAGGATAGATCAACACATTGCTTCACTCAAGGAAACAATAACAACATCACCCAAGGAGATGATAATAATGAAGACTTGTAGAACAAGACAGCGAGGTAGCCGTATCCATGGAGGATTCCCAGGCTCAAGTTTGGAGGCTTCAACCCTTCTCCCGATCATACAAAGGGCTTGATAAAACCCTAGGAAGAGAAAGATAGACTCAAGATCTTGATTCCTAATCTCCATCGAATATCTCCATGATAACAAATAACAATAACTTCTAAGAGCTTCAACAAAGTGTTGATCTTCAATAGCAAAAGCGACAGAATTTTGGCATGGTAAGCTTGCATATAGATTGTGTGTGAAAATGATTTTCAATTCTCTTTAAATACCTAACCTTAGAAATTCAAATATTCAAAATAACAAGCTAACATCATGCGAAAACCAAAATTTGAAATCAAAATCTTGAGGTGTACGAAACAAGTTGACACCACCCTGAAATTCAAGATCTAGAAAATTAGGGCAGGACTAGGGCGTGGGTACCCTAGTCCAGACCCTAATTTTCACTTAAGATCTGGCTTTAGGAGGTCTAGAATGTCCAAAATCCAAACTTTGTTTTCAAGTTCAGTCACTTGTTGCTTCAGAATATGATATTTCTTCGGTTGGGTATAGGTCAATCAAGATTTAAGTAGGCCAGAAACAAAAAGGGCATGAGGAAACCAAAGGAGAGGAACTAAACCATGCAAAATTGTATTGTTCCATGCAGGAGGACAATTTCCAACATAACATTATCAATAAAATCTTGTACTTAAATTTCATGCAACCCTAAGTATGATGTCCATTAACTTTATGAAAAATACAAAATGCATTCTCATTATAGTTCTTAGGAAACTCTCTACTTGGATCTAATGGATGAATAGGTGTAAGAGTAATCAATTCAAGATTAACAAACTCTGAAGCATAAGGTCCAAGGGCTCTTGTAGCTAAGTAAACCTCCTCAAGTATGAGGCCTCAAAGAGGGAACCTTAGAAATATTAGCCATATGACACACATTATACTTTTTCACTTTAGACTTGTTACCATTCAAAAAAGTATTAGACTTTTAGAATTTGGAAGGGTAATATGTGGAGGAACCATGAGAAGATGAACCATATTGAAGCACATTAGATGTGACCAATTTCAATTCAAGATTTTTTGTATGATTACACATGTCAATGAAAGAAGGAAAGCATCATCATCAACATCTAAATGATGCTTTATTTTACCACATGAAGACTGGAAGTGAATGACATAATCATTGATAGGATCATAATGTCTTGGGAAACATTTAATCAAATTCATTACAATTATTTTTTCACACTTATTAACATGTAAATGTTGGTAGAAGGCTCTGGCTAGCTCATTGAAATAATTGATAGAACCAAGAGATAGAACCATTGAATAACATATTCCCTCAAGGTTCATGAAAACAAATTAGATAAGATTTCATCCTCACATGTGATATCTAAACATGCAAAATTAAAATCTTGTAATGGAATGTGAGGGTCTCCTTTTCAATGATATAATTCAAATCTAGGTGCCACATAACCAACATGTAATGAGTATGTCATAATTTCAAATGAAAGAGATATGCAATGTGGATGATTATATGTAAAAAAGTCATGCTTTGTAGGAATGTATATCATTTTATTCTTATGTTGATCAAATTCTTTGAATATTGTATCAAAGGTAAAGGTGGAAATAGTGGTGGTATGAGAAGTCTAGGAAACAATTAATGAAGTATAGAGAAGATGTAAGGAAAAGTAGTGAAAAGGTAAACACATGCCCATGGTAGGAGGAATGGAGTGGGCTATGGAATAAGATACCAAAGAAGGTATGGAACTAGATATGGAACTAGGAGCAGAACAAGCAATTGAAGTAGGAGTGACCACGGTGGATGTAGGGATTGCACTAGAAGAGGCAACACTAGTGGTGGAGATGTAAATGGTAGAAACTACACTAAGATTTTGTGTAGTCATATCAATAGTAGGAATAGCATGGAAGCTAGGTGAAGTAGTATTAGAATAGGAGAGAGGTATGGATGTAAAAATCACTATACGGGAAGTAGGTATGCTAGGAGGAATGAAATTGAGAGGTGTGCCATATTTGGGAACAAAACAAAGGGGAAAATATGAAGAGGATACTCCATTAAAATAGCTAGGGATAAATTTAGCACCAGTTCCTTGAAGTAATTTCCACCCAAATGGTTTAGTAAGTAATAAATCATGAAAATATTAAACCATTTTTTAGATATATCCACCTCATCTAAACTAGCAAGTTCATGTACAATTTTTTGTTGTTCCAAATGTGCTTCATGATAATAATACTTAATTTCATGCTCAAGAATAGGAGAAAGAATAATGGTGCTTATAGGAACATCATTAGGAACACCATTTTCGGTGGACTAAACCATTTGTAGATTCAAATGAAGACTTATACTTAAGGTAATGTGAGGATGAGAATGATATCTTGGTATGCAACAACTTACTAATTTGTAAAGAAAAAATGATAGAAAAGGAAGGTAAAGGTCTGATATAAAGTTAGAAAAATCAGAAAGCAATCATAACTAAAAAATAAGTCAACAAATGAAACCTTAGAGGCAAAAACAAGAGTGGGTAGGGTGGGTGAAAACAAGATCACACAAGAAATCTCTAAACCCTACAGAAAGGTATAACTATCAAGAACAAATCAAAGGACTCCAAACCATAATAATATCTATAAGATGGATAACACAATAAAAAATTAGATCTAAAAATCCTAATGAAAGAAGGATGAATCCTAGGGAAAAACCCTAGGTTGTGTTTAAGAAATTCAAGTTCACTAAAATGTAAGGGGTAAAAACACACCTTAAATAAAATAATATACACTAATTAAATAAAGAAAGCAATTAAGTAATAATTAATTTAGATAAATTAGATGGGATTAGAAAATAATAAATGAATTAAATGACTTTCAAAAAAGATATTATTGATTTCCACAAGAAATATGAAGATTCAAATAACATCTTAATGATGTGGAGGACTCATCTAAATATGACCACCATACCTAATGTGAAAACCATCGTCCCTATGTTGAATAGATTCAAGGGTTTCAAGGCCAAGATGGATGCTTCACAATTGCCTGTAGATCAGTCAATGAAAGGTGATCAAGATGAATGTGCAGACAATGATGAGCAAGAGGATCGAGATGCTAATGGAGAAGATTAAGGAAAAGATGTTCCATCTTAGTATTTTATTGGTTTCTTTTCAAATGAACTTTGGCATGTATTGATTTATGTTGGACTTTATCAAGCCTTCCTTCTTTATTGTATTACAAGAAGGAATATTTATTTTTAATTTGGCAGTAGCAAGAAACAGTTATAAGTTAGTTTGGTTATTTTGGCTATGTAAGGGATCAGTGAGGAAATGTTAGGATCTTTTGGCAAAATTGCTTCATGACTAGATCATTTAGAGAGTTATTGTCATGTTTTAAAATATTGTGTTTTAAAACATCAAGGTTTTTTACATACGAATACATCATCTGTGTAATATTTTATAGGGGATAAAGTATTATGTTGTGCCTCTATTCATTAATACAGAGAAAACTTGGCATTGAGTTGATTTTATTTATGTTATGTTATTGATTCTTCTTATGTTGAGTTCATAACAAATTGGGTAAAAGGAAAGCTTACATGGTATATGTATGTGAAGTGTTGATAGCCTATTTTATTTTATATTTGTGCTATCAGAATATCTTCATTCTTGTGTATGTTGATGTTGTGATGGTATTATAGAAAAACAAGTGGTTCAACATCTAGGTTTCTATCCATTCTTATGTATGGATGAAGCTGTGATAATTGTATGCATTATGGAAGTATTTTCTTGTAAGTGTGTTGGGCATTTACAGTTGTCACTTAGCTTTTCATATTAGTAGAAAATCTCATTTCCCACTTTCAGGTCAAAAGCGTACCCATAAGAGTAAATTTTAATCTCATGAAGGGAGATGCCCCTTCTCCAAACGTATAGGGTGATTGTAAAACTCATTTACAATTCATTCTGTTGGTGTTTATTTCTGAATCAATAGTGGGTTTGCCAGTTCCAATGCATAGGCAGATTCAGCCAACGAATACAAGAGGTTGCGTGAGCTACCTCCCCTTCACTTCTAGTTCTTCCGCACCAAGGGGGGTGTCCCTATTTGATAAAGATGTAACATTTACTCTCCAAATGAAAGAAAGATTTAACTTTGTAATAATAGGCAGAATACTCTCATGTGTGGACCAAGATTTGTGTGATAAATCACAAGGTTGGCAACGTTCTTGGACATATTTGTCTAGTCAGGTATGAGAGTATGCAGGGGTTCCTAGTCCTACTCCTACAACTAACGGGTTCAAATTATGGAATGGTTGGTTTGATGGTTTGGATGCAAGACAGGGGTTTTGGATCATAACTACTTCACAAGGGTAGACCGGTGCCTATCTCAGGGTAAGAAGTCAACTAGACATATACACAAGAACAGATTGCATTTTGGATTCAAGTTTCAAGGGGTTAGATTAATGCTTGCCTTACAAACATCACCCAAGAATGGGTATTTAACTGTCTCTGCTTATGAATATCCCAGCTGACATACAATCTTCTCCACACTTTAACCTAAAACAATTTAATCCACTCCTTGAATGGAAGTTACAAATTAAGCATGTGGTACAGCAAGACTATACCCTAGAATCTGAGAAACCCTTAGCAACCATATTCAAAAGAAGAAAAAGCATGCAACACATGGAGACAAGCAACTAAACACATGCATAAGAGCATTTTTCATATAGAATCGACAATGAAACTGAAGATATCTGCAATGTACATTCATAATGCAACTCATAAACTCTAAAAATGAGATAAAACAGCAAGGAAATGCCTTGTTTTTCACTATTCACACAAAAATGCCCAAGTCTTCAACCACAACAAATGAGTAACACAATTTACTATATACAGCAAAGAGGCACTCAACATTAATTACTGGGTGATTCAAAATTTGCCAGATACAGTTCCATGAGAGAATGGCGCTCAACATTGAATGCAGCAGGTAGAGGAAGAGACAGGGGAGGTCTCGAACCCTGCGCCGCCGCCTGGGGATTCACATCTTCAATGGGGTACTTGATTCGTCCACGCCTTCGCCCATACCCTGTAACATCCACCATTAATGGCATACCAACCCACGGCCTTGGGAATGCAGTGAACTATGTATTTTGCAACTTTCCCCGCCAAGAAATATGACCCTGATTATTTCAAATCATGTGGGAACTAATTATCCCACATGCACCCCACAGCGACCTCCTCAACACTTTATATACTAGGCCATGAGCATATATGATGTCGGTGATTTTGCTCCCGACGGCACCAACCCTGAACCTCATCATCATGACCCACGCCAACGGTGAGCCAACACTCCTTACCTGATATTGAACATCACCCTGATATTACTTGCCGCATTGATGATCCTCATGTTCAATATCCCGTCGGCCAGACCCTTGATATCGGTGAGCCACCTGCATGTTCGCCCGTTATGAAATATCATCCTGACCGCATCACCTGATAACCAATATCACCCCACCGATCCTGATGACATCATAAAAAAGTCCTCCCGCATGATATCCAATTAGCTCCTGATGACGTCACCGTCATATTGCAATATCAGGGGGGGTCTTCGTAAGATGATCGATGTTGGAAATGTGACCCCCTGGGACCTTGATGACGTCACCACCATACTAACAAGATAGGGTGATACTCAGAAGATCACCCGATATTTGGAATATCACCCCCTCCGCAAAATGTCCGCCTACACTGTAGCTTCGTTCTAATATCGGGGTGATCTTCGAATATGACTGATATTTGGGATATCACCCCCTCCTTCAGAATATGATGCTGTAGAACAAGAAGACATATTAACAAACTTGAGAAATTTGGCTTGGAGACAAAGGCAAAATAACCAATAGTTTAACCAAGTTAATCAATTCCTTGATATCGAAGAAGATCTAGGTGAAGAACTTAGGCAACAAGCAAGATGATTTGGTGTGGTGCATGAGAACTATCTTGTTGAGGGAGTAGTTTTTGTGCCCAGAAGGGATAGACCATTCCAAATCCACACTGTACCAAATAATCTCCAACGTGATAATCATAATCGTAGACAAAACAACCAGAACCTTAACCAACAAAATAACCAGCATAATAATTGGCAATAAGTGATTAAGCTAGCTGGAAAAAGGTATATTCGAGGTGACCGAAAGAAGGAAATTATTGATTAGGATTTTGAGAAATTGAAAGAAACCTTCTATGTTGCAGGTTTTTCTTCCTTGAAGAGATTATCTAAATAACTACAGTTCTTCCTCTCACGGTTAATTTTCAAAATACTATGGGTCATAATCAACCACCACAAGCACTAGTTCCCTGGGGGGCTGCAATTGGTCTATTAGCCCTAGGTAATCAACTTCATGATTTAACTCATGGATCCTGAAATATTATACCCAAGTTCAGAGGAGATGGTAAAGTTTCAACCATTGAGCACATACATACTTTCTTTGTTGCTTGTTTTGTTTTGGGAATACAACAAGAAAATGTTTTAGTAAGGTTTTTCGTTGAATCTCTTGCTGACGCTGCAGCAAATTGATTTTACCATCTACCTCCATTGATTCATGGGCAATTTTAATTCAGAAGTTTAAGGACATGTTTAAAGGTCTTAAAAATTAACACTCGTTGATTGCAAAGTTGACACAAATAAAAAAGGAGGTTCATGAGCCCATGAGGGAGTTTGTAGCTAGATTTAATAAGTTGGTCAATAGAATCTTAGAGACCAAAATACCTACTCCAAAGATATCTTCATTTGTTCTATTAGAATATCTTCATTCTTGTGTATGTTGATGTTGTGATGGTATTATAGCAAAACAAGTGGTTCAACATCTAGGTTTCTATCCATTCTTATGTATGGGTGAAGATGTGATAATTGTATACATTATGGAAGTATTTTCTTGTAAGTGTGTTGGGCATTTGCAGTTGTCAGTTAGTTCTTCATATTAGTAGAAAATCTCATTTCCCACTTTCAGGTCAAAAGCGTACCCATACGAGTAAATTTTTATCTCATGAAGGGAGTTGCCCCTTCTCCAAACATATAGGGTGATTATAAAACTTATTTACAATTTGTTCAACTGTTAGTACAATTGTCACCATTTTTGTTGGCAGAATATATAAAGAGTTTGGTGGAAAAATATGTTCACTAACAGATTTTTGGCGACTCTATTGGAGAAAGAAATAGACATTATTATTGTAGTTTCCTTATTTCATTCATAGGGTGTTTTGCATTCATAGTCTAATCAAATCCCTATTTGTAAATTAATGAAAATTAATGGTATTTTAGAGACGATTTGGTCCTGTCTTGCAACCGAATCTCAACTGGGTAGACATAGAACAAGAAGACATATTAACAAACTTGAGAAATTTGGCTTGGAGACAGAGGCAAAATAACCAATAGTTTAAACAAGTTAATCAATTCTTTGATATTGAAGAAGATCTAGGTGAAGAACTTAGACAACAAGCAAGACGATTTGGTGTGGTGCATGAGAATTATCTTTGATAGGTTGAATTGTTGACTTCTTTTTATGCTATTTTTATATGTTTTTAAGACCTTTCCATATGATCCTGTAGATACTTTACAAACATCACCATTACTATATGTTGTTTCTCATATACTTTTCAAAGACTTTAAACCTATGTTGATAATATGGAATATGGTGGTTATATTATCAAGTGAATGATTTAAATTATAAGTATGCATGTAATATAAATAGAATCCTATGGTTTAAATATAAGAGTTATTTTGTGTGCATATATTTGGAGAATTAACCCTGTGCAACAAGGACGTGGCATCAAGGAAAGAGCAATTGCAGCGAGTTGCAGGATAGGGGAATTAAGTGAAGTGTAGTTTGAACGCCCAAAGTGAAGACAGATGGAGGATGAATCTATACCATCATGGATTGGAATAAATGCAGAAAGGAAGACTTGTTCTAAATGCAGTCTATGAGTGGTTTTTCATACAAACTGTTTTATGAGAGTTCTTGTTTGAACAGGATTTTTCTTCTTTTGATCAGTTAGATTAATAAATCAATTATGCAACTTGTATCCTAGTATCTAGGGTTGAATTGATTGAGGATTAGTTAGTGGTTGCATAGACCTCTACCGATTTTGTATAAGTTAGAGGGAGGAGTTCATTGCTAAGTTAGTTGCTTTCACTTTCCAGTTACTTAGCCGTTACTCTGTTTTTCAAATATCAATTATCCAGACATGTTTTGATTTGAATAAAATTTGAGAAGATTTTGTTTCTGATATGAATTGAATACAATTCGGTGTTATGAGAATGCATGAAAATCTGAAGTAGATTTGGTTTCCAGATTAGGTGAGATAGTTCCCTGAGTTGGCCACTCAAGGTACTAACCCTCACTTTGTATATTTCATTATTTATTCATGCATTCATAGTTAAAATTGTTTTTTCTATTATTTCATCAATTGCATTGTGAGACAAGTAAAATATCTTGATTGTTATTACCAGTAGTTGTGATTCATGAACAAGTGCATATTTTAAGTCCTCCAGAGGTTAGTGTTAGTTCTTTTATCATTTTGAATATTTTAAGTTAATTCTATAATTCCCTATTGAATATAGTTATCTTCAGCTTATGCTAAAGGTACCTGTAGCAACTAGATTTTAAATTATTTTTGTTGTTCTTACATTTTTGTGAACTTCAGTAAATTAGGTTAATGAGAATAAGTTTGTATGAGTTGGTTTAGGATAGAAATGAGTCTTGAAGGCATATATAGTGCAGGCATCATCATAAGCTTACGCTCCTTGGTCGATAATTCAATGTAGGAATGCAATGATAGAGTGAACTGTTCAGATAGGTTTACCCCTGAATTTTGTTTAAGTCTACAACGCATTAGTTTTGCCCTACATTTTTGGCGTCGTTACTGGGGATGGTACTACCTTCATAGTCTCATTAGTTTTATATGCTTTCATAGTTTAAATTTTGATTCCAGCATTAGAATTAATAAATTCATTTTTTAGGAAACATTAGACATTATACTAACATTGTGTAGGACCGCTGAAATATCAAGCTAAAACCACTGTATGTAGAGGTAGAGAGATCACCAAGGTAGATTCCTCCCTTAACTTCTCAGGATAATGAGGACTTAGTTGACTTTATCAATTATACAGTAGAAAGTGTTGAAAAATAGTTTCCTCTTACATCTTCATCAACACCTCCTACATCTCCATCAACTTCCTCCACAGCTACAGAAGGGACTTTTAGAACCATGGCAGATGCTGCAATAGAGGATCCTCTAGGACAAGCAATGTTTGAATTCCCTATCCCAAACCAAGCACGGGCTGCTACTCTAAAAAATATACCACCTTCTGCATTGCCTGTTTTCTATGGCTTGGTGACCGAAGATCCTGACACTTTCCTATTCAAGTTTGATGTCTTGTGTAGGAGTCATGACTACACCACTAATCCTTATAGACTCAAGTTGTTCCCTACCACACTAAAAGATGTTGCTTTAAGACAGTTTATGGGGTTGGAGAAAGATGTCATTCCAGACTGGGATACCATGAAGACAAAGTTCCTGGAAAAATATAAAGACTACTGTAGTGGACATGATAGGAGGAGAGATGACATCTTCAGGATGTCATAGAAAGAGGATGAGCCACTGGAAGATTATGTTGAAAGATTCCAGTTTGACTTGAAGAAAAACCCTCAAAATAGATTATCTGAAGAATCACTGAAGCTGGTCTTTTTGAAGGGAGTTAATGATGACTGCATGGATGCCCTCAATCTCATTGGAATAGGGGATATATCTCAACTTCCCTTTAAGGATGTATGCAGAGATTGCAAAAATAATTCTAGAACCTTTTCTAGAAAACCAAGGGGAAGAAGAGCAGCCATCACAGGCAAGACAACCAATGGGGTTTCAAGAGTGGAAATTAGTAACCTGTTGACCAACATGAAAGAGGACATTATTAGCCATATAGCTACACAGCTGGACAGTCTTCACATCAAGAAGAAACAGGAAGAGGCAAATGCAATGCTTACTGAATGTTGCCCCAGTTGTAGATAGAGGAAGGCCAATTGTAAATGCAAGAGGGTGGCCAATATCCAGCAAGAGAAGATTGAAAGGCTAGAATTATAGCCATTTGAAGGAGAAGATGGGCAATTGTTCTTTATAGCTCAAAGGAGACCTTGGCAGCAAAGACAATGTATGCCCACTGATCCACTTAATTTTAATTCCCCCTTTCCTGCTGCAAACCAGAATTTCTCTGCTTGGAATACTCAACAGTGGCCTAGTAATCCAAATGCATGGCAAAACCCACAATGGCCTACTCCACAAGCTGGTTGGAACTAACAATAGCCAAACCCATGGCCTCAGCAAAATTTCCAAGGTCCCAACTATAACCCCCAGTGGCCTACTCAGCAACAACAATGGCAGCCTCAATGGAACAAGGACCAACCATGGCAGCAAAATGTACCTTTTCAGCAACCAATGATTCCATCTTAAACACAGTAGCCAACCATAATGCCACCCTCAACACCTCAAAATCCACCTCCTAGACCTACCCAAATCCCTGCCCAACCTGTACCTAACCCTAACAACAAGCCTGTCCAGCAGGCTTATACTAACGAGGTAATGCAATATCCCACCTATGGGTTGGAAGTGAGTAATGTTCATCTTAGATCAGGGAAGCAACTTGCAGGGCCTTCATCTCCCCAAATCACAAAACTTGAAGATGAAGAACCCACCAAAGAATCCTCAGATAAACCACCTTTGGAACTCGAATCAACCCAAGATGCCCAAACTACCTTACATCAGAAGCCTCCTCATTTCCCTGAGCGCTTGGCCATGCCAAAACAAATAGCCCAAACTGATAATGTCCTTCTCAGCCAACTAAAAGATATAAGCATCAAGATTCCTTTAATCCAAGCCATCAAGGATATTCCTATCTACACTAAGACTATTAGGGATCTTTGCATAAAGAAGCCAGGAAGGAATAGAATAGACGCTCAGACAATACATGTTTTAGGCAATCTTGTTGATATCATGTTGGATAATATAACTATTCCCAAATATACAAATCCAAGTAGTCCAGTGGTGGATGTCAAGATCAATGGGACTTTGATTAAGAATACTCTGATAGATTTAGGTGTTGCAATTAATGTCATGACCAAGTAGACAATGTAGATACTCCAATTAAACAACCTTAGACCTACTCAAACAGTCTTGCAATTAGCTAATAGGTCTACAGTCAAACCTAAAGGAGTCATAGAAGATTTGGTTATTGCATTAGATTCTTGGGAATACCCTGTTGATTTTATAATGTTGTAGCCAAAGGTTAATCTTGCTGGTTATCCTCTTATACTAGGTAGACCATGGTTTGCCACTGTTGATGCATTTATAGGTTGTTGGTCTAGTAACATGATCATATCCAATGGGACTGTGACCAAGAAATTGGTTTTATATCCACCAACTCAGCCATACCATGAGCTTGAGCAAACCATTTGGCCTAGTCTAGAAGATGAGGACACCTATTCCCTGCAAACTCTGATGACTATTGAATGCAACTCCTTATTGGATATTCCAGATGAAGATGAATTAATTTCTCACATTGTACAAAATGACGGTGGGAGGCACCCACAGTAGCAAGACTGCCTATCCTACTTACAAGACCCTTTGAGCAACATAATACCTAGCAGTTCCTCAGAAGAGGTATCCCAAATATTTCATGTTTTATTACCCCAGCAATGCTTACCCGTATTACCTAGCCTTGATTTGTCCTCTATGCAAGAACTATCCAAACAATTAGAAATCAAGCCGGGTAAGATGTTGCATATTAACAATGCATTGACTGATGAACAACAACAATCCCTACATGAAATATTGCATATACACTCAGCAACATTTGCCTGGGATTACAGTGACATGAAAGGCATTGATCCTACCTTATGCATGCACAAAATATATATTGATGATGGCTATAGACCCATCAGGTAGTAGCAGAGGCGCATGAACCCCGCCCTCAAAGAGATTGTGAAAGCTGAGCTTCAAAAGCTTCTAGACATAGGATTTATATACCCCATTTTAGACAGTGAATAGGTTTCACCATTGGTCATAATACCCAAGAAAGGTGGCAAATGGAGAGTTTGTGTTGATTACAGAGAACTCAATACTGCTACCAGGAAGGATCACTTTCCATTGCCATTTATTGACCAAGTTCTTGACTCTTTGGCAGGCAAGAAATATTTTTCCTTTGTTGATGGATTTAGTGGCTATAACCAGATTAAGATTGCTCCAGAGGATTAGGATAAGACAATGTTTACTTGCCTTTGGGGGACATATGCATATTCTATCTTACCCTTTGGTTTGTGCAATGCTCCAGCTACATTTCAAAGAGCAGTCCTCAGTATTTTCTCTGATTTTGCCCATGATAGCATGGAGATTTATATGGATGACTTCACCACATATGGTGACACATATGATGAAGCCTTACACAATTTTGAGTAAGTGTTGAAGAGATGCATAGAGCACAACCTCTCTTTGAGTAATGAAAAGTGTTTTCTGATGATAACATAGGGAATAGTCTTGGGACATTTCATCTCAAGTGCAAGAATCCAAGTTGACCCAAAGAAGATTGAGATCATATCTACCCTGCCTATTCCACAAAGATAGAAGGATGTAAGGAGCTTCCTGGGACATGCAAGATATTACACGAGGTTCATTCAGGATTTTAGCAAGATTGTTGCACCTTTGTTTACTCTACTGACCAAAGACAATGAATTTAAATGGACACTAGATTGCCAGACTTCTTTTAAAAAGCTAAAAACATCATTGACACAAGCCCCTATTCTCAGAGGTCCAAATTGGACACTACCTTTTCACATCCATATAGATGCATTATATTTTGCCATTGGGGCAGTCCTAGGCCAACAAGAAGGAAACAAAGAGTATGCCATATACTATGTAAGTAAAAATCTGCACGGAGCTGAGTTAAACTACACTGTGACAGAGAAAGAGATGTTGGCAGTTGCTTATGCAATTAACAAATTTAGGCACTACATAACTGGTTACAAAGTATTCATACATACAGATCATGCAGCCATCAGATATTTGATGAATAACCCAATAGTGGGTGGAAGACTTGTAAGATGGTTGTTGTTACAGGAGTTTGATATTACAATTGTTGATAAACCAAGCAAGGCTAATGTAGTTGTTGATTTTATGTCTAGACTACCTACACAGTCCTCAGAAGGAGTGATTGATGATTCTTTTTCTGATGAGCATCTATTTTCTCTAACTATACACACTCCATGGTATGTAGATATAGCCAATTATTTGGTTACAGGGCATATTCTAGGATACTTCTCTCCAAGGGGGAAGAGGCAGCTAGTTCACAAATGTTTCTCTTACTGTTGAATTTTTGGATTCCTATTTTACACTGGCCCAGACAATATTATGAGAAGATGTATCAGAGAGGATGAAGTGTTTGATATAATGAAGGCCTCCCTTGATGAACCTTGTGGGGGACATTTTGCAGCCAAGAGGACAGCCTTCAAAATATTGACAACAAGATATTACTGGCCAACACTTCATAAAGATGTTGTCAATTACATTAGGAGTTGTGATAGATGTCAAAGAATGGGGAGGCCTACAAGAAGTGATGAGATGCCCTTGCAGCCACAAATCGCATTGGCCCCTTTTGATAAGTGGGGACTGGATTTTGTGGGACCTATATCTCCTACATCCAACAACAAGGAATATATCCTGGTATGTACTGATTACTTAACTGAATGGGTTGAAGTTAAAGCCTTACAATTTGCTAGAGATGGCAATGTGGCCAAATTCTTGTATGAGGACATCTTCACTAGATATGGTGTGCCAAGGGAGATAGTAACTGATCAAGGACCACAATTTACATATGATTTAATCACCAAACTAGTAGAAGAATATCATATTAGACATAAGAAATCCACTCCCTACCATCCTTGGGCTAATGGTCAGGTGGAAGTCACAAACAGAGAAATTGAGAACATCTTGACAAACACCGTGCAGCTTCATAGACGAGATTGGGTTTCTAGGCTCCCAGAAGCTGTTTGGGCATACAGGACTACTTGGAAGACAACTATAGGGTTTACACCTTATGAACTGGTCTATGGAAAGACAGTAGTCCTACCTATAGAATTTGAACATAAAACCCTAAGGACAGTAGTGGAACTAGGGATGGATTTGACAACAACTCAACAGGACAAGCTACAACATTTGAATTCCCTAGATGAAATCCGATTAGAGGCCATCCATCACACAGAGGTCATACAGAAACAAAGAGCCAAATGGCATGATAAGTACATCAAGACTAAAGAATTCACTGCTGGTGACTGTGCACTCCTCTTTGATTCAAGATACAAGGACTTTAAGGGCAAGCTTTAGTCCTGGTGGTTAGGCCCATTTGAGATTAAACAAGTCTTTCCTAATGGTGCAGTTTAATTGCAGACCATTGATGACGTTCAATTTTCACTGCTAGTAAATGGGCATAGGCTAAAACTGTATAAAAAGCCACTTCAGAAGGATGACTTTCTTGTTTCTTTAGCTACTCGGTATGGTACTCTTGACACTCCTGATGAAGATGATGTAACACCAAATGATACACCTTCTGATGTTGATCCACCAACATTGTCTAGTGATGTGGAGGTTGAGTTGCAATACTCAACCCCTGTCGCTGAAATATAATTTTCTTTGTTTTAAAATCACATGCACACATAGCACAATATCCATGGTTACTATAGTTACTCCAACCGGGACCTGTTTACCACTCACACAATAGGGACTTGACTCAGTTGGGACCTGATATAAATTGCATCTGTAATTACACAATGGGACCTGTGCTAGCAGCACCCGTAGCCACTCCTGTATGCAGCCTTCTTCCATAGTTTGGTGAACAGTACCCAATTTTTCCTTCCCATTCCACATGCCGCATTCATTCCAAATTCACTCCACTCTATTGCTGTAAGTGTCAGCTCACATTTATGAGTTGTTCATTTTTCTTCACCTTTATGCGCCATCGCATTATATTTCTACTACCATACTAGCCACCTTACCATTCGCCACATGCATATCAACTCGACTCATCAGTATATGTTCACAAATTCCAAGGTGTGTTAATTATTTCTTTCCATTCCATATGTGCATTACGTAACTTTCAATCATTAAAACTAGCTTTCTTTTTATATTCATAATTACTTGTAGTTTATTTCGTGTATACGAGAATATTATCCACCATTCCATTTAATCAATACTCCTCATTCCATATTAATTGACATGTGAAGTGAGGTCACTTCAAAATTAAGTTGGGGGAGGGGTTTATTTTTCAATTTTCGTCATTCACCATCTTTTGCCTTTCAAAAAAAACCAGATAAAACCTCCTACGCCATGAACTTACCTTGTTTTGCCAATGAGTGAACCTATTACTCAAAGGAAGTTATAGTGGAGAAGAAAGGAGAGGCAAAAATTGTAAGTGGTTCTTTTTGGGTGGTGAATTGAAGCAGCAGAAATTGTCTTTTTGGGGTGGTGAGTTGAAGCAACAAATATTGACATTGTTTAGCAGAAATTGACATCGAAGAGATTGTAATTGCAATTTACGGAAATCATGGGAGGGAATGCAATCAGAAGAGAACCCTTTGTGCATAAAGAAATACTGGAAGATGTAATGGTTCTTCCACTCTTTACAAGAGTGGGTTGGTTAGATTACTTTCTGAAACTAACAGAATATGATGATGAGATGGCAAAGGAAATTGCATTTAAATTACAGTATGATAAAGCAATGGTGAAAGGATTGGCAATAGATGCTTCTGAAACAGCTATTGCTCAGGTCACAGGGTTTCCACAAACAGGGTCCGAATACCCAGCTAGAGCTGATGCAGCCGCGGCGAGGGAGGAATTCTGTGAGAGGGGTGAACACGTGGACTTCACCACACAAGGTACGAAGCAATTATCTCTTCCCTTCTTTTGGGGCAAATGTGCTTCATACATTATCAGATATATTACCTATGATGGTTGATATAACATGTTATATACTGTACATTTCAAATTGCTCAATCATCTACAGCATGAAAAATTGGTCAATGTCCCAAATTTTCTGTATAGTATGTTGAAAAGAATGTCTTCAGAATACCAGAAACAATAGTTAGACACCACTCTATCCTATCATTGTTTAATAGCTCTACTAATAAAGAGAAGTTTGAGAATTTAGTACCCACAGGTTGAGTGGGAAGCTTGTATGCAATGTGTGGATATTTCAACACTATTAGAGGCACCTGAACAAGAAGATGAACCTCCATATGAAACTAAGCATGAAGAGCCACAAGATGAAAATCCTCCAGAATTTAGGCCTATAGCAGCAGAAGAACCCTCATCATCCACCCCTAAAGCTAAAAGAAGCACTCCTTCGGCATCTGGTAAAGAAAAGAAGAATAGGAAGGGTGTGAAGAAGCACAAGAGCACAATGAAAGAAGAAAATACAGAGGAAAGAAGGAAGAAGAGGGACAAGAAGAGGAGGAAAAAGGAAGATAAGTAGGAGATTGTCACTCCTAGACGCTCATGTAGGCTAAAGAGGCAAATTGCCAAGGAAAAAGTTGTTGAGGAACATAAATTAGAGGGAAAAGATAAAGGCCAACAGAACAGTTATCCAATTCCACTAAATATAGATTCAGACAGGGGAGAAATTCCTCCGGAGGATGTCTCTGTTGACGCCTATGATAATGTCAACATGTCTACCAGGAAAAGAAGGTATGTTTCTTCTTCTGATTTTGAGTCAGAGGATTTGTTTACTCTAAAGAAAATAGGGAAGTTTGTACCTGATAATTCTACTCAAGAAGTTTTTGATATTCCTAAAAAAGGTGATGATGAAAATCTAAATTTTGAAAAAGAAAAAGAATTACTAAAGGATAGAAATATTAGAAAAGAACTTCAAGAGACTTTGGATAGAATAAGACAGCTAGAAAAATAGGTAAAGGGGTATGAGGAGAAAGATAAAGAAAAAGAGAAAAGGATTCAAGAGTTGGAAGAGAAAATTCAAACTTATGGCCATGGTTCCAATTTGGATTTATTAGCACAACTAGCTGAAAGTAAAACAAAAATTGAAGAGGATGAAGTACTCACTCTCCAACCTCTTGTGACAAAAACCTTAGGTACCATACCACTCTGTCTCTAGGCTTTGAATTAATGAAGTTGACTCATAAAACCAAGCAGGAAAAGGAGAACTGGGAAAAAGAGAAACAAAGTCTTAATGCATCAGTTGAGGAAAAGGATTTGGTAATCAAAAGGTTGGGAGGGAAACTGACAAAGGTAATTAATAGAGCAATTCAAATCATTGAATGTAAACCTCCACTAAGAGTTTATGCATTATTTCTCAAGGAAAAGTTTCTTAGTTTTCAATTTAATAGATTCATCAATGATCAGTCTATTTCTATCTATTCAAGGCATGATTTTTTCCAGTTATTTCAAGAAGTCAGTTTGGAAGAACAAGATCAGTTGTGTGAATATTGCTTGCACAATTATTTGATGGAAGAAGATACAGAGTGGAACCCCTTGATCTATGCTGGTGATTTTCAAGTTAGAGCACTGATGTCTTACCTCAGGAATGAGCAGCTTAGAGGGGAGCTAATGGATAAATACGAGGAACAAGAAAAGAAGGTGCCACTGCAGATTAGGCAAGAAGCCTTAAATCCCGATGTGATCCTAACCCAATGGTTAGCACTCTTCTCTCATAAGGGTCTAGGTAAGGTAATTATGGATTTAAGACTCGGGGATTATAGAAGGATACAGTGGTTAGCAGTGTCTATCATTCAGAACTGCAAGAGGTATGTACAGAACAGGTGGGATAGTCTGACTCTGGAATTACAGAAGAAAGAGCCCCACTCCTTCCACAATTTCATGAACATGTTTGAGAGGCTACATAGGTATATCAAGATTTCAGAGCGAACAGGAGTAGCATGGCTGACACTCACATTTCACCCTCCTATTCTCCTTTACCCAGTACCATACTAGACAGGAGAAAAGAGTGATAAATGTAAGAATACAGAATTGGTCAGGATGAATAGGCTTGCCTGCTACAATGGTTTTTATCTCAAATAAGGACAAGGAGTCAGAGAAGTCATGGACCTCAGATGAATCACTCTGCATTATAATCTTCTCCCGAAGATGTTTAGTTCCTTGATTTTGCTTGAGGGCAAGCAAAAGAGTAGTTGGAGGGAGATGATGGGTTGAATTATTGACTTCTTTTTATGTTGTTTTTATATGTTTTTAAGACCTTTCCATATGATCCTGCAAATACTTTACAAACATCACCATTACTATATGATGTTTCTCATATACTTTTCAAAGACTTTAAACCTATGTTGATAATATGGAATATGGTGGTTATATTATCAAGTGAATGATTTAAATTATAAGTATGCATGTTATATAAATAGAATCCTATGGTTTAAATATGAGAGTTATTTTGTGTACATATGTTTGGAGAATTAACCCTGTGTAGCAAGGATGTGGCATCAAGGAAAGAGCAATTGTAGCGAGTTGCAGGATAGGGGAATTAAGTGGAGTGTAGATTGAATGCCAAGAGTGAAGATAAATGGAGGATAAATCTGTACCATCATGGATTGGAATAAATGTAGAAAGGAAGACTTGTTCTAAACGCAGTCTATGAGTGGTTTTTCATACAAACCATTTCATGAGAGTTCTTGTTTGAACAAGACTTTTCTTCTTTTGATTAGTAAGATTAATACATCAATCATGCAACTTGTATCCTAATATCTAGGGTTGAATTGATTGAGGATTAGTTAGTGGTTGCATAGAACTCTCCCGATTTTGTATAGGGAGGAGTTCGTTGCTAAGTTAGTTGCTTTCACTTTCCAGTTACTTAGCCATTACTCTATTTTTCAAATATCAAATATCCAGACATGTTTTGATTTGAATAAAATCTGAGAAGATTCTATTTCTGATATGAATTGAATACAATTCGGTATTATGAGAATGCATGAGAATCTGAAGTAGATTTGGTTTCTAGATTAAGTGAGATAGTTCCCTGAGTTGGCCACTCAAGGTACTAACCCTCACTTTGTATATTTCCTTATTTATTCATGCATTCATAGTTAAAATTATTTTTCTGTTATTTCATCAATTGCACTATGAGACAAGTAAAATATCTTGATTGCTATTACCAGTAGTTGTGATTCATGAACAAGTGCATATTTTAAGTCCTCTAAAGGTTAGTGTTAGTTCTTTTATCATCCTGAATATTTTAAGTTAATTCTGTAATTCCTTGTTGAATATAGTTATCTTTAGCTTATGTTGAAGGTACCCGTAGCAACTGGATTTTAAATTGTTTTTGCTATTCTTACATTTCTGTGAACTTCAGTAAATTAGGTTAATCAAAATAAGTCTGTATGAGTTAGTTTAGGATAGAAACAAGCCTTGAAGGCATATATAGTGCAGGCATCATCATAAGCTTACACTCCTTGGTCGATTATTCAATGTAGGAATGCAATGATAGAGTGGACTGTTCAGATAGGTTTACCCCTGAATTTTGTTTAATTCTACAACGTATTAGTTTTCCTCTACAATCTTGTTGAGGGAGTAGTTTTTGTACCTAGAAGGGATAGACCATTCCAAATCCACATTGTACCAAATAATCTCCAACGTGATAATCATAATCGTAGACAAAACAACCAGAATCTTAACCAGCATAATAATTGGCAATAAGTGGTTAAGCTGGCTAGAAAAAGGTATATTCCAGGTGACCGAAAGAAGGGAATTATTGATTAGGATTTTGAGAAATTGAAAGAAACCTTCTCTATTGTGGGTTTTTCTTCCTTGAAGAGATTATCTAAATCACTTAGTAGGCCTTCATCACCTACGAGATCCACTGAAGATTCCTCTATTTCTCAGGCTCTCATTTTGCACAGTACAATTCTTCCTCTCATGGTTAATTTTCAAAATACTATGAGTCATAATAAACCACCACAAGCACTAGTTCCTTGGGGGGCTGCAATTGGTCTATTAGCCCTAGGTAATCAACTTCATGATTTACCTCATGGATCCCGAAATATTATACCCCAGTTTAGAGGAGATGGTAAAGTTTCAACCATTGAGCACATACATACTTTCTTTGTTCGTTGTTTTGTTTTGGGAATACAACAAGAAAATGTTTTAGTAAGGTTTTTCATTGAATCTCTTGCTGACGTTGCAGCAAATTGGTTTTACCATTTACCATCTACCTCCATTGATTCATGGGCAATTTTAATTCAAAAGTTTAAGGACATGTTTAAAGGTCCTAAAAATTAGCACTCGTTGATTACAGAGTTGACACAAATAAAAAGGAGGTTCATGAGCCCAAGAGGGAGTTTGTGGCTAGATTTTATAAGCTGGTCAATAGAATCTTAGAGACCAAAATACCTACTCTAGAGATGAACAAATGCTTCTTTATCAATGCACAACCTCCAGATGTAAGTTATTAGTTAAAAAGAGACAAAGTGGCAACATTAGAACATGCCCAAACTTCTGCCATGCAAATCAAAGATGACTTGCTTACTGTAGGTAAGTGGAAGAAGGAACTCCAAAATCAGAAAGCTCCCGCTATTACTTCCATTGATCCCATGGTACAAAAGTTGGCCAACGAGATCATTGCTCTCAAGAGGCAATTGCCAAAAGTACAACAACCCCAACAACATTTTTATTAGGATATACCATGGAAAGGGTATGTGCCACAAAACAATAATAGAGGTAAAACTTTGGAACTCCCACTAGCAATGCAACGCTTATCCATAGAAGGGCCTTCTTTGAGCAACAAAGGAAATATGAATGTAATTTTCATTTGAATTCAGACCATGATGGTGCATCCTGCCCGGAGATGAATAAATTTATGCAAATGGTAACTATGAAGGAGGTTACAATTGAAGAAACCTCTGATGATGAGGGAGTAATACCCCTGGGGACTCTACTTATTATTTGGAGTATGAATATGATTTAGAAAAAGGTGAAGTTGTCCTCGCCAAATTGGACAGTCAAGTATTCTATGTCCACACAAGGAGTTAACAAGATCAGTCCCCGAAGGGGAAGTCACACAATAAATCTCAACAGATGGATGATTCCATGGTTGTGCCCAAGTATATTTTGTCAAGAAATGAAACCTCAACTCAAGCCTCTTCAACTAGTACAAAAATGGTTGTTTCTAACCTTGTAATCTCATCTTCTTCTAATAAAGTTTGTGATCATTTTGATATTGTAGAGCATTGTAAAAATACAAAGATACATATATCACAAGCTAAGTATTTAAAGTTAAACCTCGGTGAATTGGAACATCTTGTAAAGTATGTTAAGTCAAACATTGTCTCATCTCATGTAAATACCCAGTCTTCAGAACCTCTTGTTAAAAATTCCTCTTGTGGTACTTCTTCCAAAACTAAAAATTATTTCCTTTTACTCGCTCATGAGAAACCAAACCCATTCGACATGTCTTTATATATTGTTGGTAATTGACTTAGGTGCCTCAGATAATGTAATACTAGCCAAAGTGGCTCATGCCCTAGGTCTTACCTTAACAAAAACTCATGGAAAATATTTCTCTATGGAGTCAAAACAAGTGCCCCTGATCAGGCAGATCAAGGATGCTCAAGTAGCCCTAATCGCTTACCCTAACAAGAGGTTGAAATTAACCATACAAGTGGTTGATATTCTTGCGATCTATGGTATGCTTCTAAGCCAAAGTTTTTGTAGAGACCTAGGCAATGAAATACAATTAGATTGGTCCCATGCCCTAATTTTAGTTGTAGGAAAGCAAGTTCATCTAGAGCCAAAACCCAAGGTAAAATTCATCGTGTTAAAATCAGATGATCCAAAATCTCAAATTCTATATGAGGAGACTAATTTTGGAACTTGCGTGCTCTTCTCTATGCCTAAAAGTAAACCTCTAACCTAGCTGAATAAAGTGTTACATCAGGATTATGGTGTTGTGCCTCGTACACGCGCCCCATTCAAAAATGGGGACCCCCTCTTTTGATTTGGCTTAGGTGTCATTAGATCTTTTCATCTCCTAAGTGGTTAAGTGGTCAAAGTGCATTTTGACCTTGATTGAATGATAGTATCAAAAAATCAGTTCAAGAATCTGCTAGGTTGGATCTTTATTCTCCTTTTGAAGGCCTTGAAATGCCCTTTTCTACTAGATTACCCTTCAACTAACCTTTGCGCTAAATTCTCACTTGTCTAACTTTGCGTTGGATTGTCTTCCAACCAACCTGGCGCTAAAATCCGTTGTCTCTGACTTTAGTGTTGATTTCCTCTTTGACGGACTTCTGCGCTAGAATCAACGTTCTTTGACTTGCGCTAAATCAAGTGATCACCAACTAAGTCAGACAAGGCCGAAATGCGCGCAAGTTGGATGAACCTGAAATGCCCGCAAGCTGTGTAAATTGAGTTTATAAGTCTTAGCACTAAAAATGGTCTTGTCCGATCAGGTCCGACACACCCGATTACCTCACCAGGTCTAAGCTAAGGAAAAACTGTGCAAACCCTAAACTGATAGACGTATGCCTGTGCATTAATGGTGATTTTGCCAGAGGTTAAAAGGGGTAAATCATATGTTCTTACCATTTGTTTTACACTCAATCGGATTTCCAGAGCTCCGTTTACACTTCTACCGACTCGCCAAGGCTCGAACCTGCAACCACCCTTGTTTGTACAATCCAAGAGCACCTTCGTATTTACCAGGTAGGGTTTCAAACTCCCTCCTTTGAACTTTCATTTGCAAACAGTTAGGGTTCAAATTAAACGCTAAATCTTTTAAGAAAAATGAACATTCTTTGGGTTTTTTGGCTAGGGTTTCCGTACATAGACTGTTGTTTTTTTCACTCAAATCCCCGTTAGGATTCCCTATTAAGAATGGATTGCCACAAGCTGCTAAGGACCAAAACTTAGGCAAAAGTTCCCGTAGATACTTTCAGTTTTGGCGGTAAAATAGGGTATGACCGACCTGCAAACTTGTTGATCATTTAGTCGGTCAAAGACCTCCAAAAACTGCGCCACACACTTAGACCCGTTTGGCGCTAAAATCTTTGATGTCCAAACTACGCACCCAAATCACCTATCTCCAACTTGGTTGGAAGGTCCTGAAAGCCCCGCGAACCATGAAACTGTTGTTTACGCTGAAAAGCCCTTTTGCCGACTTTGCGCTAAAAGACCTTATCTCCAACTTGGTCAGATGCCCCAAATTCTCCTGCAAAGTTGGTAGTGTCCCAAAATCCCGCCGGAAACAATATATCGGCCTTGCATTAAAAAAAGATCATGTCCAACTTTACGCTACAATACTCTCCCACTGACTTGGTCAGTAGCAACCAAAACTCGCGCAGATCGGACCACGCCGAATCCCGCGCAAATGTAATACAAAGGATATCAATAGGCTTTGCGCTAAAATCTCAACCGACCGACTTGACAACCAATGGAGGTCAGTGACCTCTGAAATCTGTGCAAGTCGGCTACCATCCAAACCTATGCAAAGCGTTTACAAGAACAAAGGTAGTAAAGCCTAGGTCGGACCAACCCGCTTTTCCCACTGAGGTCGGCCAACCCTCAAATTAGCGCAAAACCATGCAAATGACTGAATTTTCTAAAATTTTCAAAGGGAAAGTGTTTAAAATGATAGAATTAATGTTGTAATGCATTGTTAATGATGATTTTCATAGAATTTATTGCAACATTTGATGTTTCTTTACATGCATTAATGATGGTTGTTATAATTGCCATAAGTGTTAGATTTGAGTTTCCTTCAAAAGGTATGTTAGTAGCAATAGCAGATTTGTCAAAGTTCATCTTGAACTTAGGAGTATGTTATAAGATTCCTCAAGGTATCAAACTTATAAGGTCCGGTAGTGCAGACTAAATGACTGCTCGAGCCCAAGCTATGAAGTATGAGTTTAAAGGAATCCCTCCAGAGACCAAGATTCACTCCGGGTGGAGTGATGTAGGAGATACAAACCTAGGTCACATAGACCTAGATGATTTTAGATTGAGGGTCTTCAGTCCAAACCCAACCCCTAGGGCCAGAATACTCAGAGATAGTGGTATTTCACAAGTTGTTGCCTTCCCTACTTTAGTACAATGTGCAGAACTAATGGTAACCTATGCAGATAGATATGACATAATGACAAGAATAATTCAAGTAGCCAGTGGGGATATCTTGGCTGATTTAACCCCACCTTCTCTAGCTGAAACCTTTGATATTCCCTGGCACAAGGTTATGACTATTCCAGATAAAAAAGGATCACAAGGTACTTTTAACAAGGATGTAGAAGGCTACAGAAAGTACATCAATCATAATTGGGCAAAAAGTAGAAGGTCTACTCTCATCAAGCTTCCTAGAATATTATACAGGAGTGACTTCCATGATGAAATTGGAGACTTAGTGACCTTCTTAAGCAAGATATATGGACTACCTGCAGCCTCCACTTTCAAGGACTGGATGTTTGTCATTATCACTGAGATATTGAAAGGGACTAAGTTCCACTGGGCCCAGATCCTCAGCGACAACATCCATGAGGCTTTCAGTATTTTCAAGGACAAAAGATACTTCAGGTGGACATCCTATATTGTTTATTCATTAGCAAGGAGAAATCATTATGTTGGGTTGTCCAAAGTTGGAGAAGTCGGGAATGATGAGCAAACTCAGATAAAGGTGTATGAATGTTACCCGTAATTGACTTCTTCTCAATCCTTAATCCATTCTAAAAGAGTGAATGATGCTTTCACAATGTATATAGCCAGAATGCTGCAAGGTAGCATAGCCTTGAGGATTTCCACTGAGGCCATGAATGAAATAACCAAATATGGCAGACGGTACATCCAGTTTGAGAAATTTACATATCTGAGGGTACAAGGCTTCACTGGGATTGCCTATAGACTTCCTAGATATCCTGATGATAAGACAGTACTTCTGGAGCTATCTAGACAATTAATACCCTGTGTTGAGAAGGTTAAACACTTACATAGAACTAATGTACAGTTTCCCATCAAGCTTGGTAAGGGAATGTATGCATGCCCTTCTTTGGCATCTGCAGAGCACTCTGATAAAGAGCTTCAGCTCCTAAATTTGCACTATTACAATGCAAGGGGTCATTTTGATCCAAATAGAGTGATGGAAAGGTTCGTGAGCAAGAAGTTGTTCCACAAAATGCATATTGAAGATTTTTGGGCCAATTGCCCAGATGATTATGAAATTATGAAAAAGGCACATGCAAGGCTGCCTCTAGCTTTTATTAAGAAATTCCACATCATGGCAGTACCAGACCAGGTGCAAGATGACAAAAATGTTATGGTCAGAGGACCATGGGAGGCTCGGCACCATCAGCCTATCCCATTGCCAAATTGGCCAAATGCAGAAGAGAGCTCCCTGGATATTGTTATGAGGGAACCTATCAGACTAAGCAAGGCTTGGGTAAGAGGTTAGGTGGTTGCTCTAGAAGGACAAGGAGTCCAACTCACTTATACAGCATTGGATTCAAATAAGGACTCTGGGGGAGAAGAGGACGAGCCAATCCATATTACAGATGAGGCAGAGCTAGCTGAGAAACAAAAGTTAAATAGTGAAGAACATGCATCTATAGTAGAAAAAGCAAAGAAGATGAAAAAGCCATCTACAAAATCCCCTCAGAAGAAAGATCAGCCTCCCTCCACCGGGACATGGGCCTCCAAGAAAAGAGATATGCCAAGTGGTTCTGGAGAAAGTTCTAAGGCTAAGAAGGCAAAAGTGAAAGAAGTTAAGAAGGAGGATGTTGCAACCAAGAAAGATTCTAATCCTCCAACAGCCCAACCTCCTACTATCTAAAATGTGGGAACTGCTGTCACAACCCCTATTGTTTCTACTGCCACTTCTCCCTCCATTACTCCTTCCTCTGTTGCATCCACTTCACCCATAATCTCAGCCTCAATAACTCAAGAAACATCTCTTGCCACCTCTCTTACCTCTGCCATTGCTACTATTTCCTGCTCACTATCAATTTCTTCCAGCACCCTTAGCAGCCCTATCTCTTCCACTATCGCCATTTTATGTCCTTCCACTATCACTACACTTACATCTTCTACTTCTTCCACCCAAATACCGTTACCTCCCATTTCTACTATCCTTTCACCCCCTCTTCCTCTACCTTCACTACCCTTTCCTTCACCTCTTGTCATTTCTTCCTCCTTATCCTCGGTCTTGGCCAACCTAACACAAGCCAATGCGCCTTCCTTAGCCATCTCTTCTATTGTCCCTATTTCACAAATGCCTGCAGATTCATTGGCAGTACCACTGCTACCCGGGATTGAGAAAGTACGTGCCGAGTTGGGGTTACAGGAGCATCAAATAGGATTTGGGGAGGAGAAAGATACATTAGCTGAAGTAAATGATGAAGATTTCCACAAACCTTTGGCCAATGTGGAAGTATCTGATAGCCCTCTAGATAAAGATCTAACAGAGGAAGTTTTTAAGTCTGCACAAGAAATTACAATGACAAATCTAGAGAACTTGGCCCAAGAAGAAGAAAAGGAAGAAGAGATAAGTCCAGAGAAGAATGAAGAGCCAGAGCAAGAACAGGAACAACCAAAGGAGCTGGCAGTAATTGATAAGGATGGAGCTACTGAAGTGAACAAATCTTCTGCACCTGAATGGCTGCAAGGTAGAATAACATATCCTGAGCCACAAGTAGAAGTAATGCAGCTTGATTTGAGTACGATCCTGTCACAAGCTCAGAAGCCTAAGAAGCAGAAGAAGGCCAAGGTACAATCAAGAATTTATAAGAATGAATCCGGGTCAAGAATAGCAGAAATAGCAGTCCCACCGGCTGATGTAGCAAAAGAACAAGTCATGGCAGAAGATTACATCATATCTACAGTTGATCTAGGACCAGCGACTCATGCTCAAAGAGTGGATGATTTTAAAGATTCAGTCACGTTATTTTTGAAATAATTGGACAAAGATGAAACATCCAAGAAAGACTTAAAGCAGAAAAATGAAGAACTTCGCACATGCCTCCAGTTTTTGGTGAAACCAGTAGATGCAGGAGGAGATATAAGGACAATACCCACTTTCTTGTCTACTAATGAAATGGCTAGATTGGGTGAGGTAAGATCAAAATCCCAAGGTACAGAGAATTGGTTACTGAAATTTTTTGAGATGGGATGTGAAACTATTAGTGCCTCTGCTCAAGCACACAAGAAACTGGTAGAATTGCATAAGAAATGGAAAGACTTGCGCGAAGAGTGACTCCTTCGACGAATACTATTCACATATGTATTATGGGATAAAGAGCATCAGAGAATTACCTACCCAGACTCTAATTGTAGAGAATATTTTGACTGGGGATCAGCTGCCCAAGGCCGTTGAATGGTATCAACAGCTATTCTTGAGGAAAGAAACTTTTGAGAATATAAAAGAAGCATATAAGCCAGCCGATGAGGAGCTGAGGTTGATTATATATGATATTAATGACTCTTTGAAGGATTGCAGGGAATCATCCTATGATGATTATGCCCCATTCGATATCAAAAAATATAAAGATAAGTTACATAAGGTAATTTTTGAAGATGCCATGCTTAGTATGGAAGACAGGTTGGTCAAGGCAAGTGACCTCAAAGCTGAATTTAAGGCAGTTCACAAGGCGGGTGCAGAAATAGAAAGGATACACAGCAAATTCAGTCGAGAGCTGGAGATGTTTGACTACAGGATAAATCATCTAAAGGACCCAGATCCATTTGAGATTAATCCCACACTTGACGTGTAGCTGACTTATCGTAATAGGCTGGTTAGTGAAGACAAAATTGACTTAGACAAGGAATCATGATATTATTTTTATTCTAAGGATGTAATCCCGTCATAATTATAAATTGTTGTATTCGAGGCAGCATGTGACTCTATTTTGTCTTTTTCCTGCTTCTAAAATGTTCTTTTCTACTAATATATTGAGTTGGCTAGTCAAATTGACTAGATTCAATGTATCTGGGTGTTATTTTTTATCTTTTTCATAGAGGACAAAATGTAATCCGAGAATTGATGTGAGTTGTTATAATTGTATTTATTGATGTAATTTGGGCTGTCGATGTTGAGTGAATCTCCACCGTTCATTTGAAAACTTGGTATGCTACTATTCTATATAAAGGGATGACATTTCCTTTGTTTGTAAGAGAGATTTTGATATCGAATTGTTGACTCTATGCCATTTGAAGTAATACAAAGCAAGTTTCTACAGTACTTCTAAGAATTTGTGTCTTGTGTTGGCTCATTTTGGTTTTCATGGTTCGCTTATTGCTCTCCCATAGTTAGTTAGTTGTGCTTTTATAATGTTCATGGTTTACTGAAGTATCTGATGAATACTCTAAGTACATACTTTTAGTTATTTGTTGATGGTAGATAGTTGTGTAAAGTTAGCCTGGACTGATTATTTGTGCTGAAGTTCAATTGTATTTCATAAGTTAAGTTGCGCCGTTTATTGGGTATTTAGAAAATGAATGTGATCTAAAAATCTATTGACCTCCATTGAAGATAGCACCGTTTTCTGCAGCACTGTAACAACCATTTCAGTTTGGTAACTCAGGAAGCTGGTTAAAGGTTTAAGAGTATTTGTCTACTAAAAATAACCTTCACATTGTGAATGTCACTTAGGATTCTTCTAAAACCCTAACCTTTTGCATTTTCTTTAAAAACCATTGTTGGCTATTAGAATAGGAATTTCAGCAGCACTTTATCCTGTTTATCAACTGAAAATCATAAAAGGGTTTATGTGTATTTGCTGCCCCAAACCTAAAGATTTGCAGATTGCATGTAAGACCCCTTGTAGGCACAGCTAGAACATACCAATTAAGAGATTCCAAGCAAGCTAAAACCTAGTTGTATTATCCTTGGAGTAGTCTTACCTAGGGTAAGATACTTTTCAAGAGAAGTGTGAAACTAGCAATCACACCTGTGTTCTCGTGTGCTAAAACCACCATCAACAAAATTGGCGCTAGAAGGAGGGCTATTTTCCCTATACTAAAAATCAGCAAGTTTGGGGACTAGACAGAGTTACACTAGGTCTAGCTCAGCTGGAGAAGCACTGTTGTCCCTGGTAGAATTCAGACGAACAAGAAGGGATCAAGGAATATCTAGAGCCCTAAGAGCTCAATCATCCCCAAGGAACATAACTGCAACTCCCATCAACCCTCCCAACATGGCCGTCTTTGCAGGAAATAACCAGTCTCCTTTTCTATTCAATGATTACCATGATATGCCAAAGAACCCAGATAAGTTCTGTTCAAAATTTAGAGTGCATGATCCAGATAGGACTGCAGATGAGCACATTAAAATCTTTGAAGCTAACATGTTCATGTTGCAAGTACAGTATGAGGATGTGATATGCAGGTTGTTCCCTTATTCCCTGCAGGATGAAGCCTATTACTGGTTTGCTAACCTCCCTGCAGCATCCATAAATTCATGGCAGAATCTGAAGATTGCTTTTCTGGATAGGTTTCGTATGCCTACCACCCCAGTTGATCTTTATCGATCTTTTGTGGAGATCCATCGAGATGAAGGTGAGATGATAAGTTCCTTTAACAACATATTCTAGAAAGCTTACAGTCGTTTGCAAGCTCCCTACGATGTAGATCAGGCTGATGCCTTACCTATTTACTATGCTTCCCTAGATAAACTTACCTCCATGTTTGCAAGGAGAGCTAACCCAATACCCGCTACTTTAGCTCAAGCATATTCTGTTGCTATCACTGTGAGTACCCAGCTGGGGCAGACAGCCTCTGGTCCATTGAACCATATGGGACCTGTTGCCATGCCAAATCAAATACCTATGATAAATCATGCATTGGCTAATCATACTCCTGTGATGAATCTAATTCCAAACCCCACTACAACACAAGCCTTAGTGATCCACCCAGGTAATCCAATAGCTGAAATGCCTCCAGCACAAATGCCTTTTCTACAGTCTTCAGAAACAACCAAAGCCAAAGAAGACAAAGATGATATCAAAGAATTGGTTGAGCAAATGAAGAAGCTTACTACTGAAGTTACCCACCTCAAAAACTAGAATGCTTATCTGCAACAAAGGGGACAGAATCAACAACGTTTTCAAAATCAAAACCAATTCCTAAATCAGAATCAGTACCAAAATCAGAACTTTTAGCAATGGTCAAACCGATCCTGGAACACCAAACCAAACAATGGAGGAGTACCTTTGCCCTTAGAAAATCATAACAATGATACCAGGCCCCCAGGTCGTGTGATGTTAGTTGAAGCAACTTTATCCAGTTGCTGCAGACTGCACAACACGAATGCTCACTCTGAACTAGACTGTCCAGAATTCCAGATTGCGTCTAGTATCTTCCAGATGGAGATTCAAAATGCTAAAAATCAGGAGACTCCACTGACAGGGTATGAAATTGTTCCTTCACAGAGGTATGACACCGCTCTAGTCCTTGATAGTTATACATTTCCATTCCAAGATGATAATCAACCTAAGGAAGAAGAGTCTGAAGAAGTTAATGCGTATCAACAATACAATAAGACTTCTTACAACCTAAGAAGTAGCAAGCTTAAAGGCCCTTTCACCACCTCCATCCTGCCAAATAGCTATCAGATTCCACCTGACCCGAAAGCTACCAATAATCCTAAACCACCGAAAGTTCCCCATTAATCAATATATGAGGGTGCTATTGCTGCTGAAGGTTCTCAATGATCTGACATAGTGAAGATGGGGCAATATGTAGCTGAGGAACTTAAGAAAATGAAGGTCAATCTTTCTGTGTATGAGTTACTCAAAATACCTGAGGTCAGGACATCTTTCTTCCAAGATATAGGTGCTAGAACTAAAATTGATTATGTCCCAAAGGAAAACATCACCAAGGATAGTATTGATAAAGGGAAAGAAAGAATATATGTGACTGATGTGGAACAAAAGATGACATTGTATAAAGACAAGAGGGAAAGTCCCCCTTTCCTCTTAACACTCAAGATATTCAATAGGAACCTTCATAACTATTTAGTAGATTCTGGTGCTTCCACGAATGTAATGCCACTATCAGTCTGCAAAGCACTTGGGCTCACTACAGCCAAATCCTCCAAGAAGGTGACATAATTAGATAAGATTGAGGTAAATGTAGTAGGTGAATTGAATAGGATACACATGCAACTGGCCTCTAATCCTAGGGTACAGCAGTATATAGATATTCAAGTAGTAGATATTCTAGATCAATATGGCATGCTTCTGAGTAGAGACTGGTCTACAACTTTGAACGGTTATATGGCAACTGACTTTTCCCATATGTGGCTACCATGGAAAGGGTTGGCCAATCAGATACATATCGAAAGAGAACCCAAGATGAAGCATATGATCATAAAATACAATCAACCCAACGAGATTCTATTCTTAGAAGTTGATTTGGGGGTTTATCTTCCACACATTAGTCAATCAGAAGAAGTCCTCATGCTGAGTTGCTTAAGGCCCTCTAAACCACTTATAGAAAGATCAGAAAGTACAGAAGCATACATTCAGTCAGACGCAGAAGACTCTTCAGAAGAGGATGAACTCGGGATATTCGAAGGATTTCAGGATTTTGTAGCCAGATTTGCGCAAGATCAAACTGTTGTTGGAAAGTAGGTTCAAATGGAGGAGTTGTTATTACCTAACTGGTGCTGTATACATGATACATCTCATTCTAAATTTACTTGCCAGTTGTGTCAAGAGGCAGTCAAACAAGTGCAAAGACAACTGAAGATTCCCATAATTTCAAAGAAGGCATCAATTGTTGAAAAGAAGGAAGAACTCGAGCCCCCGCTTGCACCCACCTGATGAGAAGAAGTCTGTAAAACAAAATGATAACAGCAGAGATTTTTGTTTATGGACCTTAAGATTTGATGGATCAAGATGCAGACAAGGGTCTGGTGCAGGGGTCGAATTAATTAGCCCCACTGGGAGTTTGTATTTGGCATCACAAAGACTGCAGTTTCCATGCACAAACAATGTCACTAAATACGAGGCATTAGTGCAAGGGTTGCTGCTAGCACTGCAGAAAAAGGTCAGAATTATCCAAGTGTTTGGTGATTCTGAGTTAGTGGTAAAACAAGTAAGAAAACATTACTCATGCAATGATAAGAGGTTGAATAGGTACAGGAATAGAGTCTGGGATTCGATAGAGTGCTTTGACGGTTTTAACATCCAAGTGATCGCAAGGAGACAAAATCACATTGCAAATGCCCTAGCTCAAACATCAAGTACTTTAGAGCCAACATCCATGGAAGGATTAAAGAAGTTTTCTATTGAATTTGTTGCTACCCCGTCTGTACCTGATAATGTTACCAATTTCTAAGTTTTTGAAGATGATCAACACATAATTAATTTTCTTACTTTATCTGATGCTTTCACTGCTCAGATAATAGATGAAGAAGAAATGGAGCCTATCGAAATGGATTTAGAAGGAGTATTAAACCTGAAAACCAATAGGATTCCACGAGGAATGGTAGAATTGGAAAGATTGTTTGATGCAGATAATTTAGGGACCCAAAGAAAAGGAGAGTCTCCAGGAGGAAAGTGTGACTTATTCAACTTGGGAACAGAAGAAAATGTTAAGAATGTGTTCATTGGGAAAGCCAGTACCGAAGAAGAAAGGACCGGAATCATACATGCATTGAGAGATTACCATGAGGTTATAGCATGGAGCTATGAAGATCTAAAGACATACGATACCTCGATCATCACGCACACCATCCCATTGAAGACTGGAGCAAAGCCATCCAAACAAAAGTAGCGTCCAGTGAATGCTTTGCTGGAATCATTGATTTTCAAAGAAGTTCATAAACTGCTATCAGCAAGGATAATATTTCTAGTCAGACATTTCGCATGGGTAGCCAATTTAGTTCTAGTCCAAAAGAAAAATGGAGAAATTCGGCTTTGTGTTGACTTCCGTAACTTAAATAGAGCATCTGAAAATGATAATTACCCACTGCCTTCTTTGGATGAAGTATTACAGATTGTTAATGGGTCCCAAATGATGTCATTCTTGGACAGATATTCTGGTTATAATCAAGTGATGGTAGAATATGAAGACAGATTGAAGACGTCCTTCACTTGTAAATGGGGCATCTATGCATACTGCCGCATGCCATTTGGTTTAATAAATGCTGGTGCAATGTTTCAGCGTGCAATGGATATTGCTTTTAAAGGATTAGTTGGAAAATACATTATCATCTACATGGACGACCTCACAATATTATCAAAAAGGCGAGAGGATCATGTAACAGATCTGAGAAAGGTGTTGTAGTGATGTAAGGATTATGGTATATCACTCAACCCCAAGAAGTGCATTTTTTGAGTAACTAAGGGGAAGTTGCTGGGACATGTAATATCTAAGCAAGAAATATCTATCGACCCAGATTGGATCCAAGCAATACTCAAAATACCTTCCCCAGCCAGCAAGAAGGAACTTAAGTCATACTTTGGTAAGAATTGTTTTGTACGTAAATTCATTATGGGATTTGCTGAGATTGTTTGACCTCTCAATGCCATGTTGAAGAAGGACGCCAAAATGGATTGGACTCCAGAAGCTAAGGTTGCCTTCGTAGAAATTAAACAAGCTATAGCCAATGCACCTATCTTGGTGAGTCCCGATTGCATTTTGCCATTTCATACATACTCCTTTGCTTCTGAGCATACTTATGCTGCAATGTTGACACAGAAGAGGTCAATTGATGATGAAAGGCCCATTGCTTTCTTGAGTACCCCACTGAAAGATGCAGAGCTAAGGTATCCAAAAGTAGAAAAACAAGCATACGCTATGGTAAAGGCAGTTAAGAAATTCTGTCATTACATCTTGAGAAGTCAAGTAACTGCCATAGTCCCAGATGCAACAATCAAAGCATTACTGATGCAAAGTGAATTAGGAGAAAGAAGAGGGAAGTGGGTCACCATACTGCAAGAGTTTAACATAGATATTCAACCTATGAAATTGGTAAGAGGTCAGGCCCTGACTAGAACAATGGCTAAAGTAGGACCAGACCTAGTCTCCCAGCAATACATGTTAGAAGACGTTTCAAAAGATGAGTGGTACGGAGATATCATATTTTATCTACTCAATCAATGCTGTCCACCACAGCTGAATTCAGAGCAAAGGAGAGCTCTCAAACTAAAAAGCAATAGTTACATGATAAAAGGATCAATCCTTTATAAGAAGAATCATGAAGGCATCTATCTAAGGTGTTTGGATAAGTCAGAGGTCAATCAAGTGTTAATCAATTTTCACGAGAGATTCAGAATAGGTCATGGGTCAGCACACTTAATAGCTAATCAGGTTCTTCATGCTAGATATTACTGGCCAACTTTATTCAAAGACGCATATTCACATGTAAGAACCTGTCATATATGTCAGACCGCTGCACATAGAGAACGACACACAGCCATGCCTTTGCAACCAGTGGTGGAGGTACAACCATTTTCTTAGTGGGGCCTCAACTTTATCGGTATGATCAATCTGCCTTCCTCTGCAGGCCACAGGTATATTATGACTGCTACTGATTACTACACTCGATGGTCTAAAGCAATAGCTTGTAAGCAATGCACCACAGAGGTAGTTATTGAATTTGTTGAAAAGCATATTATCACTAGATTTGGTTGCCCATTTGCTTTAGTTTGTGATAATGGCTTTGCCTTTTCATCATTATGTTTTTCTAACTGGGCATTTGATTATGCGATTACTCTCAAGTTCTCATCTAATTACTATCCACAAGGGAATGGAGTAGCTGAATCAACGAACAAAAATCTGCTTGAGGTTATTAAGAAACTATTGGACAAAAACCCCAGAGACTGGCATATTCATCTTAGGTTTGCTTTATGGGCTGATAGAATCCGACATAAAGCAGCCCTGAACACATCGCCTTATCACCTAGTCTATGGGATTGAACCCATCTTTCCCATCCATTTGAGGATCCCGGTACTTCAATTCATGCAAGACTACCTTGAAACTGATGATCAATTGTCCTCTAGGTTGGCCCAATTCCTGCATCTTGAAGAGAAATGTGACGCTGCTATAGAAAACTTTGCTAACCATCAAGGAGTCGTAAAATGATGGTTTGACAAAAGAGCCAAGGTCAAAGCCTTCCGCATTTCTAATTTGGTCCTATATTGGGATAAATTGCATGAGAAGAAAGGAGAACATGGTAAGTTTGATAAACTTTGGTTGGGCCCCTATCAGATCTATGGGATCCTTGGAGACAATACCTACCGACTCAAGAGCCTTACTGGTGAGGAGCTGCCATTGTCTGTCAATGGCCAATTCCTAAAGCACTACTTCCAGGCCTGAGAGGCAGTTATGCCTTGTTTTAATGTACATAGTTAGGGGTTTGTTTTCTTTGGTTAGTTTAGCTTGCCTTTAGTTTAGTTCTGCATTTTTTGCCTTTGCTTTCCTTAGTTGTTGGGTGCTTTGCTTAGATTAGTTGTCCCTTTAGTTTTTGCTTGCTGTGCTTGCTTTCCTATGGGGTCTTTGTTTTTGATGTGGCGGTAGTTGTGCAGACCTGCGAGTGCTTCTTTTAATGGGTGAATAATCGTGAGTTTTCCTTCAAGAAACCAAGGTTTTGACTTAGTTTTGCTGTGGGTTTTGCTATTATGCCAAGGACTACGGTGTCTGTTCATTGGAAATGAGTTATTAGTTGGTGCACCTGAAGTATTTTCTAACCATATATATTTTACACTCTAAATGATCCTAAAGTAGCTAGGCAAGTCTAAGTGATCCTATGTCAAGTAAAAGGGTTGACTTCCTCTTCTACCACATGCACTATCAATCAAGAAAGAAGCCAGGTGACACTAAGAATTGCTAGCCTGTATTGGGTAAAAATAAAAGGTGTTTTTTTTAACACCAGACCCATTACAGTGCAAATAAAAGAGACTACCCAATTGCAAATACTTACAAAAGGTACTATCCAAAACTGATTAACATCAAATGCCATCATACCAAAAAACATTACTGGTCATTAATCCATTTCAAATCTCAGCATATTTTGAAATTTGAGCATTTCCTAGTGGTAGAATGATCTCAGCTTTCTAGCTTGTCTCGGGGGATCTTGGATGAAGTTGTCAAAGGATGGGAATGAATACAATTGCACACACTTAAGTTTTTAGGATGTGGATGGTTGCACTGGTTAGTGATCTTAGATTCTTTGATAAGGTACCTTGCTTTTTCATTTAATATGTGGGGAACACAAAGATTTTGGGTTCAAACTGAACATTTATCGTTGGAATGCTCGGGAGCATTCCCCAGCAGAGTCGCCATTTGTTGTACCTCACACACATGCCCCATTCAAAAATGGGGACCCCCTCTTTTGATTTGGCTTAGGTGTCATTAGATCTTTTCATCTCCTAAGTCATTAAGTGGTCAAAGTGCATTTTGACCTTGATTGAATGATAGTATCGAAAAATCACTTCAAGAATCTGCTAGGTTGGATCTTTATTCTCCTTTTGAAGGCCTTGAAATGCCCTTTTGTACTAGATTACCCTTCAACCGCCCTTTGCGCTAAATTCTCACCTGTCCGCCTTTGCGCTGGATTGTCTTCCAACCGACCTGGCGCAAAAATCTATTGTCTCTGACTTCATCGTTGATTTCCTCTTTGACGGACTTCTGCACCAGAAACGACGTTCTCTGACTTGCGTTAAATCAAGTGATCACTGACTAAGTCAGACGAGGCCGAAATGCCCACAAGTCGGATGAAGCTAAAATGCCCGCAAGCTATGCAAATTGAGTTTATAAGTCTTAGCGTTGAAAATGGCCTTGTCTGATCAGGTTTGACACACCCGATTTCCCCGCCAGGGCTGAGCTAAGGAAAAACTGCGCAGACCCTAAACTAACAAATGTACGCTTGCACATTAATGGCAATTTCACTAGAGGTTAAAAGTGGTAAATCATATGTTCTTACCATTTGTTTTACACTCAATCAGATTTCTGGAGCTCCGTTTACACTTCTGCCGATTCGCCAAGGCTTGAACCCGCGACCACCTTTGTTTGTGCAATCTGAGAGCGCCTTCATATTTACCAAGTAGGGTTTCAAACTCCCTCCTTCAAACTATCATTTGAAAACAGTTAAGGTTCAAATTAAATGCTAAATCTTTTGAGAAAAACAAACATTCTTTGGGTTTTTTGGCTAGGGTACATAGACTATTGTTTTTTCACTCAAATCCCCATTAGGATTCCCTGTTAAGAATGGATTGCCACAAGTTGCTAAGGACCAAAACTTAGGCCAAATTTCCCGTAGATACTCTCTGTTTTGGCGCTAAAATGGGGTCTGACCGACCTGCAAACTCATCGATCATTTAGTCGATCGAAGACCTCCAAAAAATGCACCACACACTTAGACCCATTTGGTGCTAAAATCTTTGATGTCCGACCTACGTGCCCAAATCACATATCTCTGACTTGGTCAGAAGGTCCTGAAAGCCCCCGCAAACCATGAAACTGTTATTTGTGCCGAAAAACCCTTTTGCCGACTTTGCGCTAAAAGACCTTGTCTCCGACTTGGTCGGATGCCCCAAATTCTCCTGCAAAGTCGGTAGTGTCCCAAAATCCCGCCAGAAACAATATATCGGCCTTGCATTCAAAAATGATCCTGTTTGACTTTGCGCTACAATACTCTCCCACCAACTTGGTCAATAGCAACCAAAACTCGCGCAGATCAGACCGCACCGAATCCCGCACAAATGTAATACAAAGGATATCAATAGGCTTTGTGCTAAAAGCTCAACCGACTGACTTAACAACCAATGGAGGTCAGTGACCTCTAAAATCTGCGCAAGTCAGCTACCATCCAAACCCACACAAAGCATTTACAAGCACAAAGGTAGTAAAGCCTAGGTCGGACCAGCCTGCTTTAACCGCTGAGGTCGGATGACCCTCAAATTAGCGCAAAACCATGCAAATGACTGAATTTTCTAAAATTTTCAAAGGGAAAGTGTTTAAAATGATAGAATTAATGTTGTAATGCATTGTTAATGATGATTTTCATAGAATTTATTGCAACATTTGATGTTTCTTTAAATGCATTAATGATGGTTGTTATAATTGCCATAAGTGTTAGATTTGAGTTTTCTTCAAAAGGTATGTTAGTAGCAATAGCAGATTTGTCAAAGTTCATCTTGAACTTAGGAGTATGTTATAAGATTCCTCAAGGTATCAAACTTATAAGGTCCGGTCGTGCAGACTAAATGACTGCTCAAGCCCAAGCTATGAAGTACGAGTTTAAAGGAATCCCTCCAGAGACCAAGATTCACTCCGGGTGGAGTGATGTAGGAGATACAGACCTAGGTCACATAGACCTAAATGATTTCAGATTGAGGGTCTTCGGTCCAAACCCAACCCCTAGGGCTAGAATACTCAGAGATAGTGGTATTTCACAAGCTGTTGTCTTTCCTACTTCATCACAATGTGCAGAACTAATGGTAACATGTGCAGACAGATATGACATAATGACAAGAACAATTCAAACAGCCAATGGGGATATCTTGGCTGATTTAACCCCACCTTCTCTAGCTGAAACCTTTGATATTCCCTGGCACAAGGTTATGACTATGCCAGACAAAAAGGGATCACAAGGTATTTTTAACAAGGATGTAGAAGGCTACAGAAAGTACATCAATCATAATTGGGCCAAAAGGAGAAGGTCTGCTCTCATCAAGCTTCCTAGAATATTATACAGGAGTGACTTCCATGATGAAATTGGAGACTTAGTGACCTTCTTAATCAGGATATATGGACTACCCATAGCCTCCACTTTCGAGGACTGGATGTTTGTCATTATCACTAAGATATTGAAAGAGACTAAGTTCCACTGGGCCCAAATCCTTAGCAACAACATCCATGAGGCTTTCAGTAATTTCAAGGATAAAAGATACTTTAGGTGGACATCCTATGTTGTCTATGCAGTAGCAAGGAGAAATCATTATGTTGGGCTGTCCAAAGTTGGAGAAGTCAGGAATGATGAGCAAACTCAGATAAAGGTGTATGAATGTTACCCACAATTGGCTTCTTCTCAATCCTTAATCCATTTTAAAAGAGTGAATGATGCTTTCATGATGTATATAGCCAGAATACTGCAAGGTAGCACAGCCTTGAGGATTTCCACTGAGGCCATGAATGAAATAACCAAATATGGCAGATAGTACATCCAATTTGAGAAATTTGCATATTCGAGGGTACAAGGCTTCACTGGGATGGCCTACAGACTTCCTAGGTATCCTGATGATAAGACAGTACTTATGGAGCTATCTAGACAATTAATACCCTGTGCTGAGAAGCTTAAACACTTGCACATAACTAATGTGCAGTTTCCCATCATGTTTGGTAAGGGAATGTATGCATGCCCTTCTTTGGCATCTACAGAGCACTCTGATAAAGAGCTGCAACTCCTAAATTTGCACTATTATAATGCAAGGGGTCATTTTGATCCAAATAGAGTGATGGAAAGGTTTGTGAGCAAGAAGTTGTTCCACAAAATGCATATTGAAGATTTTGGGTCAATTGCCCAGATGATTATGAAATTTTGAAAAAGGCACATGCAAGGCTGCCTCTAGCCTTTATTAAGAAATTGCACATCATGGCAGTACCAGACCAGGTGCAAGATGACAAAAATGTTATGGTCAGAGGACTATGGGAGGCTCAGTACCATCAGCCTATCCCATTGCCAAATTGGGCAAATGTAGAAGAGAGCTCCCTAGATATTGTTATAAGGGAACCTATCAGACTAAGCAAGGCTTGGGTAAGAGGTCAGGTGGCTGCTCTAGAAGGACAAGGAGTCCAACTCACTTATACCACATTGGATTCAGATAAGGACTCCGGGGGAGAAGAGGACGAGCCAATCCATATTACAGATGAGGTAGAGCCAGCTGAGAAACAGAAGTCAAATAGTGAAGAACATACATCTCTAGCAAAAAAAGCAAAGAAGATGAAAAAGCCATCTACAAAATTCCCTCAGAAGAAAGATCGACCTCCCTCCACCAGGACAAGGGCCTCCAAGAAAAGAGATATGCCAAGTGGTTCTGGAGAAAGTTCTAAAACCAAGAAGGAAAAAGTGAAAGCTGTTAATAAGGAGGATGTTGCAACCAAGAAAGATTTTAATCCTCCAACTGCCCAACCTCCTACTATCCAAAATGTGGGCACTGCTGTCACAACCCATGTTGTTTCTACTGCCACTTCTCCCTCCATTACTCCTTCCTCTGTTGCATCCACTTCACCCATAATCTCGGCCTCCATAACTCAAGAAACATCTCTTGCCACCTCTTTTACCTCTGCCATTGCTGCAACTTCTTGCTCACTATCAATTTCTTCCAGCACCCTTAGCAGCCCTATCGCTTCCACTATCACCATTTCATGTCCTTCCACTATCACTACACTTACATCTTCTACTTCTTCCACCCAAATACCGTTACCTCCCATTTCTACTATCCTTTCACCCCCTCTTCCTCTACCTTCACTACCCTTTCCTTCACCTCTTGTCATTTCTTCCTCCTTATCCTCGGTCTTGGCCAACCTAACACAAGCCAATGCGCCTTCCTTAGCCATCTCTTCTGCTATCCCTATTTCACAAATGCCTGCAGATTCATTGGCAGTACCACTGCTGCCCGGGATTGAGAAAGTATGTGCAGAGTTGGGGTTACAGGAGCCTCAAACAGGATTTGGGGAGGAGAAAGATACATTAGCTGAAGTAAATGATGAAGATTTCCACGAACCTTCGGCCAATGTGGAAGTATCTGATAGCCCTCTAGATAAAGATCTAACAGAGGAAGTTTTTAAGTCTGCACAAGAAATTACAATGACAAATCTAGAGAAATTAGCCCAAGAAGAAGAAAAGGAAGAAGAGATAAGTCCAGAGAAGAATGAAGAGCCAGAGCAAGAACAGGAACAACCCAAGGAGTTGGCAGTAATTGATAAGGATGGAGCTACTGAAGTGAACAAATCTTCTGCACCTGAATGGCTGCAAGGAAGAATAACATATCCTGAGCCACAAGTAGAAGTAACGCAGCTTTATCTGAGTACGATCCTGTCACAAGCTCAGAAGCCTAAGAAGCAGAAGAAGGCCAAGGTACAATCAAGAATTTATAAGAATGAATCCGGGTCAAGAATAGTAGAAATAGCAGTCCCGCCGGCTGATGTAGCAAAAGAACAAGTCAGGGTGGAAGATTACATCATATCTACAGTTGATTTAGGACCAGCCACTCGTGCTCAAAGAGTGGATGATTTTAAAGATTCAGTCACGTCAATTTTGGAATAATTGGACAAAGATGAAACGTCCAAGAAAGACTTAAAGCAACAAAATGAAGAACTTCGTGCATGCCTCTAGTTTTTAGTGAAACCAGTAGATGCAGGAGGAGATATAAGGACAATACCCACTTTCCTGTCTACTGATGAAATGGCTAGATTGGGTGAGGTAAGATCAAAATCCCAAGGTACAAAGAATTGGTTCCTGAAAGTTTTTGACATGGGATGTGAAACCATTATTGCCTCTGCTCAAGCACACAAGAAACTGGTAGAATTGCATAAGAAATGGAAATACTTGCATGAAGAGTGTGACTCCTTCGACGAATACTATTCACATATGTATTATCGAATAAAGAGCATCAGAGAATTGCCTTCCTAGACTCTAATTGTAGAGAATATTTTGACTGGGGATCAGCTACCCAAGGCCGTTGAATGGTATCAACAGCTACTCTTGAGGAAAGAAACTTTTGAGAATATAAAAGAAGCATATAAGCCAGCCGATGTGGAGTTGAGGTCGATTATATATGATATTAATGGCTCTTTGAAGGATTGCCGGGAATCATCTTACGATGATTATGCCCCATTCGATATCGAAAAATATAAAGATAAGTTACATAAGGTAATTTTTGAAGATGCCATGCTTAGTATGGAAGACAGGTTGGACAAGGCAAGTGACCTCAGAGCCGAATTTAAGGCAGTTCACAAGGCAAGTGCAGAAATAGAAAGGATACATAGCAAATTCAATTGGGAGCTGGAGATGTTTGACTATAGGATAAATCATCTAAAGGACCCAGATCCGTCTGAGATTAATCCTGCACTTGATGCATGGCTGACTTATCGTAACAGGCTGGCTAGTGAAGACAAAATCAACTTAGACAAGGAATCCTGATATTATTTTTATTCTAAGGATGTAATCCCATCATAATTCTAAATTGATGTATTCGAGGTAGCATGTGACTCTATGTTGTCTTTTTCCTGCTTCTAAAATGTTCTTTTCTACTAATATATTGAGTTGGCTAGTCAAATTGACTAGATTCAATGTATCTGGGGGCTATTTTTTGCCTTTTTCATAGAGAACAAAATGGAATCCGAGAATTGATGCGAGCTGTTATAATTGTATTTATTGATGTAATATGGGCCGTCGGTGTTGAGTGAATCTCCACCGTTCATTTGAAAACTTGGTATGCTACTTTTCTATATAAAGGGCTACCATTTCCTTTGTTTGTAAGAGAGATTTTGATACCGAATTGTTGACTCTATGCCATTTGAAGTAATACAAAGCAAGTTTCTGCAATACTTCTGAGAATTTGTGTCTTGTGTTGGCTCATTTTGGTTTTCATGGTTCACTTCTTGCTCTCCCATAGTTAGTTAGTTGTGCTTTTATAATGTTCATGGTTTGTTGAAGTATCTGATGAATACTCTAAGTCCATACTTTTAGTTATTTGCTGATGGTAGATAGCTGTGTAAAGTTATCCTGGACTTATTATTTGTGTTGAAGTTCAATTGCATTTGATAAGTTAAGTTGCATTGTTTATTGGGTATTTAGCAAATGAATGTGATCTGAAAATCTATTGACCTTCATTAAAGATAGCACCGTTTTCTACAGCACTGTAACACCTATTTCAATTTGGTAACTCAGGAAGCTGGTTAAAAGTTTAAGAGTATTTGTCTACTAAAGATAACCTTCGCATTGTGAATGTCACTTAGGATTCTTCTAAAACCCTATCCTTTTGCATTTTCTTTCAAAACCATTATTGGCTATTAGAATAGGAATTTCAGCAGCACTTTATCCTTTTTATCAACTGAAAATCATAAAAGGGTTTATGTGTATTTGCTGCCCCAAACCTGAAGATTTGTAGATTGCATATAAGACCCCTTATAGGCACAGCTAGAACATACCAATTGAGAGATTCCAAGCAAGCTAAGACCTAGCTGTATTATCCTTGGAGTAGTCTTACCTAGGGTAAGATACTTTTAAAGAGAGGTGCGAAACTAGTAATCACACCTGCGTTGTCGTGTGCTAAAACCACTATCAACATATGGGTTCTGGAGTTTGATGGGAATTGTTCTAATTCTAGCTCAGGGGCGGGGGTTGTTTTGATTTCCCCAACTAGAGAGAAGTTTCCTTTTTCTTACAAGCCGGAGTTTGAAAATACAAATAATACTATTGAATATGAAGATTTTCTTTTGGGTCTTGTTACAATAAAAGAGAGGGGGATTAAAGAACTGAAAGTAGTAGGAGATGTTGAGTTAATTGTCAAGCGAGGAAAGTCTTTGCTGTAAACAATGATAGATTGAGGCATTACAAAAATAGATTATGGGACAGTGTTGAGTGTTTCAATGCTTTTAATATTGAATTTTTTCCATGTGAACAAAATACCAGGGTTAATTGATTGGCAGTGCCAGCTTCCTTACTGTTGCCTCATCTAAAGTTCAAAGAAATGTCATATAAGATTGAATTCATATATCACCCCAGTGTACCAAATAATGCAAATCATTGGCAAGTATTTGAGAATGATAAGTAGATTATTAATTTTCTTGAAAAAGCAGAGAGATTTGCAGATCTTTATTTAGAAGACAACTTTTCTGACTGCAATGAAAAATGCCTAAATTCTGACAAAATCACAAAGGATGGTGTTATTTAGCTTAAAGGTAATATCATTTCCAAGGGCCTTGTTTCTTTGGAAGTTCTTTTTGACAAGCATAATAGGTATGTGAAAGATAAAACCCAAGCTGCTAAAAATAGTTCTGCTAAGTATGATAAGGTTAAAATAGGAACTGTAGAGAGCCCAAAAATAGTATGTATTGGAAAATGTTGCACTCCTAAAGAAAGAGAAAGGTTAATCAAGTTGTTGACCAAATATAGGGATGCATTCACCTGGTGTTACAATGATTTAAATTTTTTATGAATGGTAAATTTCAACATCACATCCCATTGAAACTTGGGGTATCTCCAATCACACAAAAGCAGAGGCCTTATAACCCCAAAATTGCAGAGACTATCTTTCAAAAAATTGATAAGATGCTAAATGCTAGAATCATTTACACTATACATCATTCCACTTGGGTAGCCAACATAATACCTATGCGGAAAAAGAGTGGAGAAATTACAATTTGTCTAGATTTTAGAAATCTCAATCAGTCTTCCCTGAAAGACAACTACCCACTCCCGGTGATGGATCATATACTACAGGTTGTTTCAAGGTTAGAAATGATGTCGATGTTGGATGGTTTTGCTGGTTACAACTAGATTAGTGTGGATAAAGAAGACTAACGTAAGATGGCGTTTACCACACCTATAAGGACCTTTGCCTACAATCGCATGCCTTTTAGTTTGATTAATGTTGGGGCCACATTCCAACAAGCCATGGATTTATCTTTCAGTGATTTAAAAAATAAGATCATTCTCATGTACCTGGATGACCTCACTGTTTTCTCCAAGAAAATGGAGAATCACTTTAAAGATTTAGAGACTATTTTGGAACATTGTCGCTTACATGGTATTTCCTTAAATCCCAAGAAGTTTATTTTTGGGGTTGTAGAGGGTAAACTCTCGAGCCATATAGTTTCAAAAGAAGGGATAAGGATTAACCCTGAAAAGGTAGAAGCTATTCTAAAACTTACCCCACTAGTTAATGTGAAGGGAGTGAGATCCTTCTTTGGGCAAGTGAATTTCTTGAGAAGATTTGTCCCTAAATTTTCTGAATTGACTAGGCATATCTCGAACATGATGAAAGGGAAACAAGCCTTCAAATGGATAGAATCTAGGAAACAAGCGTTTTTAGATATCAAGATAGCCATTGCAAATGCTCTTGTTCTTGTGCACCTTGAGTTTGACAAAGATTTTATTGTTTACATCTATGCTTCTGAGTATACTTGATGTCCGCCATCCTAGAACAGAAGAACGAGCAAGGGGTAGAGTCCCCAATTTCTTTTATGAGCATTCCACTAAAGAAGCATGAACTTAACTATTCTCAAGTTGAGAAGCATGCTTATGCAGTAGTCAAGGCTATGAAACAATTTTGATTTTATGTATTACATTCTCACACTATAGTGTTTGTCCCTGATTAGTGCAATCACGGTCGAAGGGTTCACAAAATGAACTGTCCAAACCATGCATCTAGAATAAACACAACGGAAACAACACAAATGTAGAATGCAATGGAAAATTTAAATGCTCAATATATCATATATTTAGAATGCTTATATGCTGACAACATGCAGGCTACAATCAAAGGGCTCACAAGGCTACCTTCTGGGTTACAACAGATATGCAAGATATGGCATTGAAGTGCCCTCCAGAAAGGAAATCAAATTCTAAATCACATCCAAGACTACTAATCAAGAACTGACTTCCTAATACATCTAAGAGGACTATATATATCATCTCCTATCTCATGAAATCCTCTGCGTCAGCTAAGAAAGGTTACAAACTCCAATGAAGGAATGTAACGTGTATAAACAAGTAAGTCGGCCTTAAACATCTAGTAATGCTTCGCAAATGCATAAACTTGGCGCAGACCTCAAGGAAGGTCTATCTGATCCATATGTGCCTTGTGATATGTTTCATTTAGCTCTGCAAGTCATGGAAGTGCTCTACACACCTTCTCCTTCAACTGACTGCCTGAATGCTCTACTCTGTGAAAACAAGTGATCTTCTGACAGCAATAACTTTAGCAAACAAGTCCAAATGACTTGAAATTTGGATATGAAGTAGATGATGATATGTAGATTCTAAGTCCTGCTCTATGAGCTCTGATATGAAAATGTAGCAAAATGCAGTACAAAATGCTGAAACTACAACGGACTGAACTAAACTAGAAATTAATGAAAACAAAAGAATGCAAATGTTTTTGGATGATGAAAGATTGCTCTGCAACCTGGGATGCTCCTGCATCAGACACCTGAGGTTGTTGAAAAAAGTGAGTCCCTCACTTTTATGGGGCTAGAGGAAAACCAAGGCAGTCCACCTCAGCCTAAGAAATCCATGTTGAATCTTCTTCCGGTCTACCTTTCCACTTGACTAGATATTCTTTGTATTGCTTGCCTCTGGTACTACGTCCAACTCTATTGTCCAAGATGCTCTCTATCTGCTCTAGTTATTGTTGTGGTAACTAATTCTTCAATCCATCTTCAATGTTGTTACTTGATTCTCCTTCATGATATTGATATAAGTCTGCAATGTTAAATATAGGTGATATCCCAAATGTCTCTGGTAGCTCCACTTCATATGCATTTCCTAAATCAAATTTCCTGAGAATCCTACATGGTCCAAACTTCTTCATCTTCAGCTTGTTATATGTCCCTACTGGAAATCTCTCCTTTCTTAGATATACCATTACTTCATCTCCAACTAAAAATTCCTTATGTCTCATCTTCTCATCTGTTTTCTCCTTATACTTACTGTTCATCTCCTCCAAATGCTTCTTGACTTGATTATGTAGTGTCTCCATGTATCCTGGAAATTCTTCTACCTCTGCACTTCTCTTATTTTCTATACTGATGTCTCTCAACTCTGCAACTCCTCTAGATTTCATTCCGGTCACAATCTCAAATGGTGTCTTCCCTGTACTCCTATTTACTAAATTATTTTATGCAAACTCTGCTTGCAGTAGGATTATATCCCAATTTCCTGTCTTATCTTCTACCAAACATCTCAACAAGTTTCCCAAACTCCAATTTACCACTTCTGTTTGTCCATTTGTCTGTGGATGAAATGTTGAACTAAAATTTAGGTTTGTTTTCATCTTCCATAATGTCCTCCAAAAGTATCCAATAAATCTTGTATCCCTGTCTGAAATTATGCTCTTAGGTAATCCATGCAATCTCACAATCTCCTTGAAAAATTGGTCAGCAACATGCACTGCATGGTTTGTCTTCCTACAAGGTATGAAATGTGCCATCTTTGAAAATCTATCCACCACTACAAATATAGAATCATGTCCTCTCTGTGATCTTGGCAATCCTAATATGAAATCCATGTTTATGTCTTTCCAAGGTCTCTCTGGTACTGTCAAAGATTTGTACAAACCAGTATTCTGATAACTTCCTTTTGTAACTTGACATACTTTACAACTCTGCACAAATTTCCTTATATATCTGAGGCCAAAAGTAATGTTCATTTACCAAAGCTACTATCTTGTCAATTCTAAAATGTCCTACCAATCTACCACTATGCTTCTCCTTGATCAAATTATCTCTCATTGAACTCCTACCTGTATACACAACAGATTTCCTTTGAACAACATATCCTCCTGAATGAAATAGTCTAACCACTTACTTCTATCTATCACAATAGGTTCCTTACATGCTTTCCATGGTTCTGCAAAATCAAGATTTGCTTCATACATGTGCTTTAATTCTTCAAAACCTAATACGTCTACTCTCATCTCTATCAACAAATTCCTTCTTCTGCTCAATGTATTTGTAACTTTGTTTGACTTCCCACTCTTATGCTTCAATACAAATGTGTAACTCTGCATGAACTCTACCCATCTCATATGTCTCTGATTTAACTTCCCTTGACTGTTCAGTTATTGTAAAGCTTGATGATCTGTATACAACACAAATTCCTTAGGCAACAAGTAATGTCTCCACTTCTTCAAAGCTTGGATTATGGTATAGAATTTTTTTATCATAAACTGAATATCTTCTCCTTGCATCATTCAACTTCTCACTAAAATATGCTACTGGTCTACTTTCTTGACTTAACACTGCTCCAATTGCATTTCCACTTGCATCACAATCTACTTGAAATACTTTATTGAAATCTGGTAATGCTAACACTCGTTGTTCTGTCACTTTCTGCTTCAGCAATTCAAAACTTTTATATGCTCCTGATGTCCACTTAAAATCCTTTCTGTCACCTCTCATTGTCTCTATCATTGGTGTGCATACTGAACTGAAATTTCTTATGAACTTCCGGTAAAATCTTGCTAATCCATGGAATGATCTGACTTCTCCAATTCTCTCAAGTGTTGGCCATTCAACAATTGCTCTAACTTTCTCAGGGTCCATCTTCAATCCTTCTGTAGAAATCACAAATCCCAAATATACCAATTCTTCCTTCATGAAACTACATTTCTTGATGTTTATTAGTAATTTCTCTTCTCTCAACCTCTGCAATACTTGTCTAAGGTGCCATAAATGTTCTTTTATCTTACTAAAAATCAGAATATCATCCAAGTATACAATAACAAACTTACTTAAGAATTTCTTCAAAACCTCATTCATCAACCTCATGAAAGTACTCAGTGCATTTGTCAATCCAAAGGCATCACTAACCATTCATACAATCCCTCATTTGTCTTAAATGCAGTCTTCCATTCATCTCCTTCTCTGATCCTGATCTGATGATATCCACTCTTCAAGTCTATCTTTGTGAAATACTTGCTCCACTCAAATAGTCCATAATGTCATCCATCCTAGGCAATGGAAATCTATACTTAACTATGATCTTATTGATTGCTCTAGAGTCTATACACATCCTCCATTCTCCATCTTTCTTAGGTGCTAATACTGCAGGTACTGCACATGAGCTCAAACTTTCTCTGATCAAACCTTTCCTCAACAATTCTTGAATCTGTCTATTCAACTCTGCATTCTCTGTTGGTGTCATCCAGTGTGCTGCTTTGTTAGGCAAACTAGCTCCAAATATAAGGTCCATATGATGACTGATACTCTAGATTGGTGGCGATCCTTCAGGTACATTATCTGATATGATGTCTTCAAACTCTGTCAACAATTCAGTTATCTCCTCTAGCTGTGATTCTTCAGTCTCTGTACTTAGGGTTCAATGCTTCTTAGGAATCAAAGCAAAACACATATTCTCATGTCTCAAACCATACAAAAAAATTCTTCCATTAACCAAATAGATTCTGGCATTCCCACATACTTCACTTTTCTCTTCTTCTTCTTCCAAAGGAATCAAGGTAATTTTCTTTCCATCTGACACTATAGTATAAGTATTCCTTCTCCCATCATGTATAGCTTTTCTATCACACTGCCTTGGTCTACCCAACAATATATGACATACATCTATTGGCATAATATCATACAATACTTCATTATGATAAGATCCCATATGAAATTTTACAAAACATTGTTCACTCACCAGTACCTTGTGTTCATCCTAAATCCATACTATCTTGTAGGGCTTAGGGTGTTTCAGTCTCTCCAAATTTAGCTTAGTCACCATCTCCTCTGAAACCAAATTATCTGTACTACCACTATCAATGATAACCTTACAACATTTACCTCCTGATTTGCATCAGGTCTAGAACAAACTTTTCCTCTGTGGTGGTTCCTCAGTTGTCTTTGCTTGAAATAGTGCTCTCCTCATGACTAATGATTCTCCTTTCTCTAGTTTCACAATTGAATTAGGTGATCCAATAGGTTCTTCTTCTACATAAGTTGTTATTGCATTGTTCTCTATCTTCTTACTTGTACTTCCTTGACGACATTCAAATACTCTGTCCTTCACCTCCACACTTAAAATAGATTCCTCTTAATGTTCTCTTATCAGACCCTCTTTCATCTTTCTTGTACCCTTCATGATGGTAAGAATTATGATTCCCTTTGTGGTAGTGGTGGCACCCTCAAATTTTTCAAATTTGATGTGCCAATATTCTTTCGAGGTGTCGACGAAGGCTTGGGCGACAGGATGCACAATCTGCCCCAGAGGCCAACTTCGGCGATTAAAATTCTTCAACTCAGGCATTATCTTGCAAATCTAGTTGGTGGGAAGTTTCTTGGTATACTTGGTAAGATGTCTGCTCAGTTTCATGCTCCTGGGACGAGTTTTGATGGGGTAATTAATTGTTCTTTGACTGCAACAGGCTAATTTTGGCATTCCAAAAAAATTTAAATCTTGCAATTCTAAGGGTGACCCAGTTGTCGATTTGACCTCAAACATCTCCAGTTCCAGTTTCATCAAAATCAGAGACCATTTGATGCATTATTTTAATACATCTTGGTTGCAGCAAACTCACCCAGCGGCCAGTTTACAAAGCAAGTGCCAAAATTTGGTCAACGAAGTGAATTCTGAGCAAATGGGTTTGCTTCAAATAATTGATTATGCCTCTACGCAATTTTTCGCAGTCGTTTAACCTCCCATTTGCCCGTAGTGGAATTGTGCCTTTCGCCAGTCAAGGGAAATTAAAAAATGCATAAATTTCAATGTTTTAAAAATGCATATATTAAAAAATTCAATATTAAAAAGGCATTTTGAAGAGGTTGACGTGAGCATGAAAAGTCGAAAGGTATTAAGGAAAGGCTTTTATAAAGTTTTGTTTAAACTTTATTAAGGCTTATAAAGGTAAAATAGAGGATGTGATGGTGCTTATCGCACCATCGCAGCCCTCTCAGCTGCTATTCCTCTGGCCCATGCGATGGTGCGATATGCCCATCGCACGGCCTCTTGTGCTTCCCTCTCCCTTCTGCAGCATCCAACGGTGTTATTCCTTCGTTTTTGTGATGATTTCGATAGGTTTTCATGTTGCTCTAGACGGATTTGGTTGTTGTTTGAAACTGCAATCACGTTTTTCTTCTTCAGGCTGATTTTTGGGGGCAATTTTTGGTTCAAATATGCAATTTCATGCTCAGAAATCTTCCTTGGTCCATTCCTAATCCATTGGCGGGGATGTTTTGACTGTTTGCAACAAATTTTTAGTGCCAGAATGATGAAAAATGCCTCTGTTTTAGCAAAAACGACCCAGAGATGTTTGGTTTAGGCAAAAATCAAACTTGGATATTGTTATGATGATGTTTCTGATGCATATTGCTAAGAGGGAGATGGATAGGAGTCAGAGAAGTCACACATTGCAGAGAAATGGAGGTCTCCAAATGCTATCGTTCAAATTAGGGAATAAGTAAAAAATGTGTATTTTTTAAAAGGGAAAATTAAGATATATTTTATTCATTTTAATCTTCTCCTATTTTTAAATATTGTTATTTTATTCCCAATGTATTTTGGAGGGAATATGTATTAAAAAATATCTTACCTACCTCCAGAATGCAGTTAATTTCTAGGGCAACATACTTTAGGCAAAAAGAAAAACATCTGGGCTCTCATTTTGGTTGTTGAAAATTTTGGGAGTTTTTTTAAGAGCAAATAAAATACAGTGTCTTCTAGTCTGCTTCATCTCTTGTGCTATAAGTTTATGAGTTGTATGTTGAATGAATTTCTGCATAAACTTTTTTCAGTTTCATGTTGATTTCAAATGAGAAATGTTAAATGCATGTGTTCTGTTAGCTGTCTCCATGGTTGTGTATGTTTTTCTTTTGAATCTAATAAAAAAGGGTTATTTCAGATTCTAAGATATAGGTTTACTGTATTGCACACTTAATCTCTTCTATTCAAAGAATAGATTAAATGTTTTAGGTTGAATGTGGGGAAGAACATATGGCAGCAAGGATATTTGTAAGCAGGGTTTACTGAATACTCTTCCCTGGGTAGTATTTGTAAAGCAAATGCTAACAAAGCCCCTTGAAACTTGATTATTATTCTTAAATTTATGAAGATCATTCACGTACATACGTCTATTTGACTCCATGCCCTAAGATAAGCACCGATCTGTTCTGTTATTGAGTTTGTGATTCAAAGCCCACGTTTTATAGCTAAACATAAAATCAAAAATCACAATATCATTTGAAAACTTTTAGATTTTAGAAGTAGGATTGTAGCTGCATGCTCTCATCCTCAACCAGTGATAGTCCAAGAACATTGTTAATCTAGGATTTATCCAACAAGTCTTGGTGCATACATGAGAGCATTTTGCCTGATATTGAAAAGTTAAATCTTTTTTTGTTTTGAGTAGGTCAAAGACAAATCTTGTAAATGAGGGATACCCCCTAGGTGCGGTAGAACCTGAAGTGCAGGGGAGGCACGTGCAAACAACCTCCCGTCTTTGTTAGCCGAATCATATAGTAAAGTTGATGATAAGAAGTGGCAAATCTTTAGGGTTTCCTTCTTGCTGATTTGGGAACCAATAGGTAGAAAATTCTATCATCTCTCCGGTATGAATTGTTATCTCTATCCAGCTTCTTGAATGGACTATCTTGTTTTATTATGCTCCGCATGTGATCTTTCTCCTTCAGAATATGTTTTACCTCTTTGAAATTGACCTCCTCTTCCTCTCTAACTTTGCTCATGCTTCTTATTCAACTTGTCTTCAACTTTAAAGGCAAACTGATATGCTTCTTCGATTGTTGTCATCCTTACCAGACTTAGATTTTCTTGAATGTTCAACCTTGGTCCATTGATGTATCTTGTCACTTTCTCCTTGCTTGCTTCACTATGCCCAGTCCTTATGATCATCTTATGAAATTCCTCAATATACTCCTTCACAGATTTCTCTTTTTGTCTCAGGTTCTGCAATCTCTTCAACAATTCCAACTCATAGTCAACAGGTATAAACTGATTTTTCAACATTGTCACCATCCTATCCCATTTTATGATATTTTATTTTCCTCTTATGTTTCTATCTAATTGAACTTCTTTCCACCAAATAGCAGCACGTCCTTTCAACTTAGTCTTTGCAAATCTCACCTTCTCCGGATCTTCAATTTCTTCATATTCAAAGTATTCCTCCAAGTCATTTATCCAGTCAATCAATTCCTCTGGATTCAAATTTCCGGTGTAATTCGGTACTTCCACTCTAGGTCTCTTTCCAATCTTTGAAATAGCTTTCAACATCTTCACTTGATCTGATTCTTCTTCTTCTTCTAAGGTTTCTTCATTTTGATCAATAGATTGAAATTCTTCCTCATCACTTTCAACATCATGTCTAGGGGTTAGTCCTTTTCTTCTATCTTCTTCTACAGCATCCAATCTAACTTTCATTGTTTTCATCATCTCCATCATTTCATCCATTCTTCCAGCCATAGTGCCCACAGCAGGCATCCTCCTCAGCGACATCTCTTCCTAAGATTTGGTGCAACTGCCTCAATTCGATGATCTGAATACAGGGTGGTAACTGCCTCACACTCGGTGATCTGTTGACAAACACAAGTAGAATGCCTCAGGTCGGTGATCGGTTCACCACAAGATCTTCTGGAATGCCTTCACTTCAAAACTTCACTACCAAAGGATTCAAAGCTTTGCTCTGATACCACTTGGTCCAGTCACGGTCGGAGGGTTCACAGAATGAACTGTCCAAACCATGCAGCTAGAGTAAACACAACGAAAACAACACAAATGTAGAATGCAATGAAAAATTCAAATGCTCAATATATCATTTATTCAGAATGTTTATATGTCGGCAACATGCGGGCTACAATCAAAGGGCTCACAGGCCTACCTTCTGGGTTACAATAGATATGCAAGATATGGCATTGAAGTGCCCTCCGGAAAGAAAATCGAATTCTAAATCACATCCAAGACTACTAATAAAGAACTGACTTCCTAATACATCTAAGATATATATATATATCATCTCCTAGCTCATGAAATCCTCCGCGTCAGCCAAGAAAGGTTACAAACTCCAATGAAGGAATGTAACGTGTAGAGACAAATTGATCGGCCTTAAACATCTTGTAATGCTCTGCAAATGCATGAAACTTGGAGTGGATCTCAAGGAAGGTCTATCTAATCCATATGTGCCTTGTGATATGTTTCATTTAGCTCCACAAGTCACGGAAGTGCTCCGCACACCTTCTCCTTTAACTGACTGCCTAAATGATCTGCTCTATGAAAACAGGTGATTTTCTGATAGCGATAACTTTTAGCAGACAAGTCCAAATGACCTGAAATTTGGATATGAAGTAGATGATGATATGTAGATTCTAAGTCCTACTCTGTGAGCTCTAATATGAAGACGCAGCAAAATACGGTATAAAATGCTGAAATTGCAACTGATTGAACTAAACTGGAAATGAAAGAAAACAAAAGAATGCAAATTAACCTTGTAAATGTTGGGATAAGGTGCCATTAACCTTATAAATCCCAATATTGTATTATCCCATGTATTATTTGTAATTTGTCATTACACATAAGGGATGTATAAGTTTCATCGGCAGTGGTAAAAATTAATTATCGGGGCAGTAATTACGGAGTTACTACATTGGTAAGTTCCGGAGTTACCGAGGGTAATTATGGAGCAACATTTATGGTCGGTAATTGTAAAACTCATGAGTAAATGAGTGTAGGCACCACCCTTGAGGAATCTACTATTCTTGGCATGTATGACAACTTGTCATAATGTGGTGTAAATGGATTTATGGCAACTGCAAGTTGTCATAAGATTCCATGCATGTATGATGCATATGACACTCATTATTAGTTGTGGTTGCTATTATTAGTCCCAGGCACCCATATTGGGAAGATTTATTGTTGGTGGTATCTATGATGGTTATGACGTGTCATAAGATGCTTTTACATGTTATTCTTGGACCTAGGCACCCCACCTTGCATGGGTAAGTATTTGCCACTTGGTGGTTGCATGTATGATGACATTTAATGTTTGCATGTGTGGTAATTGAAGGAGAGAGAAAGTGGACGCCTAGAATGGATGTCATGTATAAGTTGCATATCTCAGTTTACAGGTATAGAGGTGCTGTTGGATTGAAGAGTGAAGAGGAGATTGGAAGTGGATGTATTCTAATCTCGTTTTGAGGATAATACAACTTGGGCCTCTCTTCTTGGTGGAGTTTTTTTCCTGCAAGGGTTTCTCCATGTAAACACTATGTTATGTGTTTGATCTTTTGTTCCTTTTGCTACCTTGTGTTGTGAGATCTTGCATTCTTATGTTGTTGATTTGTGCCTCTTGTTGTTGCTATCTTATGGTGATGTTATTGTTGTTATAAGTTCATCTAAGGTGGTTTTATCAAGCATGTTAGAGTGGTTGATTTTAGCATCAGAAAGAAGTTGAATCTTTTCATGGTATTTCAAGGATTAAGCAAAGTTATTTTCAGATTTGCATACAATTTTCAGATTTCTATATTGTAGTAGTCAAAGCCTTGAATCTCACCAATTCGTATCATATCTTGGTGATTTGATAATTAAAAATTGGATTAGAGATTGTTCGTTTATTCCAACAATTGGTATCAGAGCTTAAGGTTATTCCATGGCTTGCATGTGCTCGTATGTGCTTGCATGTTCTTGCATGTGAGTTGCATGTACTTGCATGTTGTTTGCTTGTGCTTGCATGTGAGTTGCATGTACTTGCATGGGCTTGCATGTGATGGATTCATGGTATTTTGGTTTTGGGTATTCCTCCATTTTTTAATTTAGCTTGTAAAGCTTGTGAATTTGTTGGAAGGAATTGTAGAATGTTGGAGGTTTTTGGGCTGCAATGGATGTTCTGTATGTTGGCATTATTTTGCAGATTTGTGAGATTGGAAGCCATGGTATCTAACTCTCAGATGGATATTGTCAATGAGATCTATGGTGGGCTCTTGAGGCTCAGGGTTATGGATCTTCATGGAGTTTGTTGGTTTTTTCCTGGACTGGATGCTTATTCCCAGATTTCCCTACAAGGTAGCCATCAATGATCAACAGGATCTCTGGGCCAGGGGCCAACAGTGTAGGAGATAGACTCTATATTTTATCTCCTCTTCTTCTTCAGGCTCTGCAAAACCTAGGGGGGTATTCCCTACTCAACATCCATGAGGATATGCATACAAGGCTGGAATGCTGACAGAAAGCAGATAAGTCCTCCTGTAAGTAGACCAAAACTGTAAGATAAGAGCAAAGGGGCTAGCTTTGGGCCTATTTGCAGTTGTAGACAGAGGACTGAGGATCCTAAAACTAATTCTAATGTCCTAATTGTTGTTTTAGAGTTTGGTTTTGATTTTATATTTGGATGCAAAGCTGGACATGGTATATAACACAAAGACAAAGCTAGATCGGTGCCTATCCAGGGCCTGGAGTCAGTAGACATACACCTGTGAATGATATGCATGAACAACTAAAACTGGATTTCAGGGGGACACATATGATACCTGCCTTACAGATATCTCCCAATACAGAGTGTTAAGCTATCTATACTTATGGCATCCCTACTGCAGTATACCCTTCCCAATGTTCAATCTGAGAACAATTTAATCTACCCCTTGAGCAGAAGTTAAAAGATTAAACATTCAACACAGGAATTCTATGTTCTAGAATCTCAGACATTCCTTGAATGCCTGGACTCAGAAGAAAGATACATGCAAAACTGGAGACAGAATCAGCATAACACATGCAAACATAGCATTATTCATATAAAATTGACCATGAAATCAGTGGATTCATGCACAAACGTACAACAGGAGATACATAAACTCGCAAGTTTTGCTGCACAGAGCAACCAAAACCAGTTGTATCTTATTACAGAGCCAAAATGTCCAGTTTTCAACAACCTCAAATGATGGTAACACAGTCTGCTTATATCAGCCAGAAAATGTACCACAGCAATTAATTACAAGGCTTTTACAAAAATCCGCCAGATACAGATCCTTCAAAGGAATGGCGCTCAGAATTTATTGCTGCAGAGACAGAAAGTAGACAATGGTGGCCTCGAGCCCTGTGCCACCATCTGGAAGTCCTCATGCCAAAAATCAGGTACATGACTGTTCAACAACTCGCCCATGCCCCTGCTACAGTCGCCATTAAAGGTCTCAACCACCCGCGTTTCACTTGGAAACCGTCACTGCGTTTCAAACAGAAGTTCCCGCCAAAACGCACCTCTTCGCAGGTTTCAAATAATGTAGGGAGATTAATCCCACATGCATAGTGCGGAGACTCCCTTAGCACTTTAAAAACATGGTCGCACACATAATAGGTGTCGAGCGTTTTGCCACGCTCGACACACGACCCTTCGCCAAAGCCCATCGGCTCACTCTCAAATCCTCCTGTCGATCTCAACAGTCACACCGATCGCTACCTTCGCATTCCCCTTCATCGGCTAGAGATGAACCATCGGGCTAGCAAGAAACCCCTCTGCCGATATAACAACTCCCGTCGATGGCCTTACTGTCGCCAAGACAAAGACCATTGGCCAACATGAAATTCCTCTGGCCGATAGTATAAGTTACCCCGATGGCCAACCTCAAGCCATCCACCATCGGCCAGACCCACGACAGTCGGCCTAACATCTGCCCGCTCACCCGATAGCCAAAGTCATGCCGATGAACACTTCATCGGCGAGACCAAACATACAGTCCAGCTGATGAACAAAGTCACTATGCTCTCGTCGGCCAGACCATCCATATCGGCCAAAAACAAACGAAGCTTGCCGATAACAACAATCACCCCGAAATTCCTCTGGCCGATCATACTAGTCTCGCCGATAGACATCAGCCTCCCACCTCCGTCGGTATGACCGAAGCCATCGGCCAAACCCAAAATGCCTATGCCGATCTTCAATGTTATGCCGATGAACATCCATCGGCCAAACTAAACCTATCGGAGGGACCAAGAAATAGTTCACCGATGATGCCGATCACTCCGATGAACCAAAAACATAAAGCTCCAAACCTTTGAACCATGAACCGGTTCAAACGGATGGTTCAACCGAGAAATTCAACGCCGAACGGAGCACTTCAAAAAGAACACTTGCCGAACACAAACACAAAGCCCTGAACCGTTGAACCATGAACCAAAAGGGTTCAAAACGATGGTTCAATCATAATCTGAGCACTCAAAAAAGAGTTTCGCCGATAGAGAAAGTCACAGCGATGAACAAGGAAACTTAGGGCCCAAAAAGAAAAAACCCTCCAACATTTGCGCTCAAATCCAGACCAAAATTAGTGCTAACAGAGTTGATCTTGTGGTAGTGATCTGGAGCTCTGGTTTGGCAATATGTGAGTATCCTCTTGCATGGTGGTTATGTTCCTTTACCTTGTGGTCATGTGAAGTGAATGGGTTTTCATGTTGGGTGATTGAATTTAGTGCCCTGGTCGCATGGAAGAACATTTATTTTTTGGACTACGGTATGGAGTGCTTATGTTGGATTCATAGTTTTAGCCCTTGGTTACATGAAAGCACTGGATGATTTTCCACCGGTTGCATGTGGGTTATGGAGTTGGTATTTTAGTGATATGGAAACTCTTGGACAACCTGGTTCCTCCTTTTTCATATTCATGTTATTTTGGATGTGTAGGTTTTATAGTTTTTCCTGTTACAAAAAGTTGTGGATTCATAGATCTGTGATATTTCATTATTTCAGATGACATGTATGGTGTGAATATCTAGATGTTTAAGTGTTTTCAAATTTACAGAGAGATGGTTTTGCAGGTTTGACATGTTAACAAAAATTTGTGGAAAGATTGTATTCAGACTCTTAGAGCATTCTGGATGGAAACAATTACAGATTTGCAAGGCTGCTTGTTGGGTTCTTATGATATATGGTTACTCTTATCTGGATTTGTTTGGCAAATCAGGTCTAGCGTTGATCCTAGTGTTTGAGTCTTGGAAATCTTCATGTTATTCCTAATTATCTTTATTTTGCATGTTACTAATGTGGGGTTGAATCTATTTTTCAGTTATTTGAGATTGGAGCACTGACCATGTTTTTTTTCCTTTGAGATGTTGCATGAGTGTAGATCTTGTAAATTATCTGATGAGGATTCTGTTTGATTGGCCTCTTCTTGGTCACCTTATTTACATTGCTATGTTTATTGCAGTGAGATAGAAGGATGGTTTAGAGTACTTGATATAGTTGTTCATTAGAATCTATAGCAGTAAGTTACGGTGCATGAGAAGCTCTGTTCACTTTTAGTGGAGTTTTTGGTAATGATGTTGGTCATGATACCATGCATAGCTCAGTATCACTTTTAGTGGGAGTTTTGTGCAGTTACATAGTATGTTATGTCTTATTTGTTTTCAGGATTTTGGTTCTAAGTTGATGTTGTTGTAGTGTGTAGTGAGCCATGGATAATCTTTGGTTAGAAGATGGATGATCTTTTGCAATAGTTGTTGGTGTCATAAGGAGCTCTTGGATTCTGCCCTTAGGTTACAATGAGGGTTTATTGACATCTTTTGTTCTATTGACAGAGGATGTTTAATCTTCTTGGTTTGGAGATTATGGTTTACTCGACCTTTTGGGAGCTGTGTCGTTTACAACAAATTCTTTGATTGTGTTGAGGCCATGGATGATCTTCATTTAGGAGATGGTTATCACGATGTCATGGATAGCTTGGTTACATGTTTCAATGGGAGATTTTGACAGTGATGGTTTGATATCTTGTTGCCATGTATAGCTTGTTATCACAGTTCAGTGGGAGCTTTGGCAAGATATGATTATCTTCATGTAATTTTGAAGAGGTTTTAACATATTGTTTCATGGAGGACTCTTAGAGTCTTTGGTAAAGGTGTTATTGTTCTTCGTTTGGAGAGGATGTAGTTCTTTTTGGTTTTGAGTATTAATCATTTGCTTGGAGCTTCATGATTTTGCAAGTTGCATTTGAAGTTAGCATTGATTTATTGGTGAGTGCTCATGGATACTAGAGAGACTTGGGTTAGGTTGGAAATCTCTTGTACTTAAGAGATATGTGTTGGAATGGTTATGAAAGTTTTTCAACAGTAAACACCGAGGAGCCTACACCTAGAAATGGATATGAGTCTATCATAGACTTGATGAGAAGGTTGTCTTTATTAAAATCTTATATTGCTTGGTGTTGTATGCATAGGACAATCTTGTATCCCACTCTTGGTCTACTCGGCAAGTGAATGATCTAAGAGGTATTGTTTGCCTGATTATTAGATGCATTCTTTATATGTATCTTGTCTTCTCTTGTGCATTAGTCTTGAAAGTTGAGTTCTGAGGGCTTGTTGAGAAGTAGATGCATGATTTTACATATTTCCGTTGTTATCCTTGTAATCTTGAACTTGGGCCAGTTCTAAGGATTTGATAGGAGAGGTGCAGGAGATGGTTAGTGGCTTTGGGCATATTCCCCTATGTTGTGGGAATGTTTGGCTAGTTTGATCTACTTTCTGTGAGAAGTTTACATTTATTGCTGCCATGTTTTCATTTGAGTTGAATGGTTAGATGTTGATATCCTTTCAATTTGGAGTGTTGAAGGAGATCTTCCTTTACACAGTTTGGCACATGTTAGTGTGGTATAAGGACTTGGTTTGATTTGCAAGTTCTCTTTTTTCTTGGTATATTGTCTTCTTCCTGAAGTTTCTTATGTTTATGGAGTTGAGGTTCTGAACGGAGTCATGTGTTGTTGTTTGTACTTCATTATTTTTGGCAACAGTTTGGTAGCTCCTTGGTCTCTTTCTTCATTGGTTTGGAGGACTTGGGAGAGTTATTTGGATTGGTGATGAGAGATGTATTTTGCATATCATTGTATGCTTCTTTGAAACTATGATAGAGGAGTTAGCCACATCCTCTATGTGAAGTTCTATAGGAGGAATTGTTAATGCTATGATCTTGATTTCAGATTTGACATTACCTGTGCAGTGGGAGTTCCAGAAGATATATGTGTTATGTATGAGAGGTGCACCTCTCTTGGACTAGTTACACTTTACTGCAGTGAGTTATTTCAGAGGTTTTTTATTGCATGTCTATGTGTGTTGTTACCTTGGAGCCTTCTTTTGCAGGATGGTGGATATACAGGGACTTGTTTGCAAATTTTGGGTTGTTATGTTGATAGCATGAAGTTCCACCTATGATAGTTTGCTTACCCTGGTTTGAGGTATGGATAGTTTGGATGAGCTAGCAACTTGTTGTGGTTGTTATTCCAATTTGGTATGAGTGTGGCAGTCACTCAGAGTCATTTGTTATCATTTGAATTGATGCTTGTGCTCAAGTATAGATTGGTGCAGGTTTCAGTGATAGTTGATATGTTTCACCTTGGCATGTTCCTTGTCCTATCATGGGTGACATGATGTGAGGATTTCTTGCTTGAGATGGTGGTTATCATGGTTGCTTTGCAGGTATCTTGTTGGAGCACAAAAGCATGTTGAAGAATCAATGATACATGGTTGACTAAGGGATGTTTATTCCCTTGTTGATTTCCTATGGGTTGATTTACAATGTATAATGTCAAGTGGGAGAATGTTGGGATAACGTCCCATTAACCTTGTAAATCCCAATATTGTATTATCCCATGTATTATTTGTAATTTGTAATTACCCATAAGGGATGTATAAGTTTCATCAACAATGGTAAAAATTAATTACTGGGGTAGTAATTACGGAGTTACTACATTGGTAAGTTCTAGAGTTACCGGCGGTAATTATGGAGCAACATTTACGGTTGGTAATTGTAAAACTCTTGAGTAAATGAGTGTAGGCACCACCCTTGAGGAATCTGTTAGGTCTCAAAAATGCAGGTTGTTAACCTTAAGAGGTTGCCAATCTCTTTTAACACTTTTGGCTAACGAAATAGGGTTAATATAAATTGAAAACCCCCTTCTCGTTAGGCTATGCCAGACCTAGGCAGGTGTACCTTGATAGCTAATGCAGATTTGAGTGACCTTAGTGATCTACTCACAATGGCGTATGGATGTGAAATAGATGTAAGGCTGTGAATTATTCCTACTCCTAATGTTTGAATCTTGAATATGTGAATAAGGTTTTGAAATGTTACTTTGTAATGACCAATGCTTTATCTATTATGGGCAACGGAGTCAGGATGTATATGATAGATGTGTCCTCCCTCTTGGCTTAACTCAAATTATTTGGCACTTTTCAATTGTTTATACCTTGTATAAGCGTGCAAGAATATTGGTTATGAGGCTCTTCTTATCGATCCCAATGACATTTTCCCATGTTACTGTGATCAATTGAAAGGATTTTAATTCTAGTATGAAGGGAACCAACCAAAATGAATTATTTAAACGGTTTTAGCTCCTGGCAGAGACCAATAAACATAAATCACTTAGAAGGACTTAAATCAACTTCTCATAGAAACCAGTCAAATAGATCACACAAAAGCAGCAAATGTGCCCTGATAAATTAAGCATATCTTTGATATATCTAATTTAAATAACAAAGGAAAACCATTATGGAGATAACACATATGAATTAACATTAACAAATAATTGAACACCAGAAAGGTTGGACACCAGATAAAAATATTTCTCTCCGTTAAATTGCTTCAAAGGTTTTATAATTCATGCTTGGAAGTCTTCATTTTTTGGTAAATTTCATCTAATACCTAACCCTAATGATTGCTCCTACTGCTGCTTCTTACCGCTGATGATTTCCAACTTACCTTTATCTTCCATTTATACTTTACATTTTTAGGGTTATGACCCTTCAAATATCCATCAGAGGCAACCTTTCATTACATTTGATGTAATTTTTGTTTTCCCGCTTTCACAAATATTCAATTTAATCTCCCTTTTGTTTTCACATCCTGAGAAAACAAATTTTCCAATGTATTTTGTAACAATAACTATTATCATCCCCTCTTGTACACTTTTCCACTTAATCTGGAAAACATATTTCGCTCAATAACCTTCAGGTAAGAAATAATTACTCGCCCACAAAATAATATTAGATTCTTATTTTCAATTAACGTCTTGGTGAAAACATTTCTCATTTGTGTGAATTCACTTTCCTTCATAAAACTTACCGTTGAAATATTATTCATGAATGTTTAATATTTCTATTTGGCCTTCTCATGAAATCATTTTGTGAAGAATAACTTCCACATCCATTTGGTTTGCAAATACTTGCTTGGTATTTTACCCATGAAATATTTCCTCTTTGCATTTTGATTTTCCTTAATATCTATTTCATCGTTACAAATCTTGCTCACCTCCATTTCACCTCTGTGTGAAATCCATTTACCCAAGTGTTTTACTGGCAATTACCTCCCGATGTCATCCCTTTTATGAAAGTGTGAAATTTACATTTTATTTCACTATAATCACACTTTATTTTAAATTTTAATTTGCACTTTGGCAATGTGCATTTGAAATTTCACCCTTGCCAAAATTTACTTTTCCTTTAATGATGTTTCAACTGTATGTTCCTAGCTATTCTCGGGATTTTGAATAGACCTTCAACACACTCTCTCTGATATCCCGAAGCCTCTCCGATATGCTACAAACCAATAATTTTACCTTTTTTGGGACTTCGGAGGGACTCATATTTTAGTCCTGCCGATACTTGTATCTCTCCCCGATATGCTGAATATATTTCATATCTTTGGCAATGTAATTTGATTCTAGATTCCGGGCCCACCCATCGATATATTAGAGAGACTCATAAAATAGTCATTCTGAATTGCCGATATTAGAGTTCCATATGCATATTGCTCTAATTCCAGCCTTGTTCCAAAGCTCTGGTTTCAGAACGGGCATAAGGTTGTGAGATCTAGCTTTATATAGAAGCTTCTGGATTTGCAGACATGGCTACGAGGGTACTTATAGTTCAACAATGTTTGATAGAAATATCCTCTCCATTTTATTTTAATGGATGCTTCAAATTTATTGGAAAGCTCTCGTTAGGGCATAGACCAAGAGGATACTGGAAATAATGGTGTTCGTTAAAACATATTTCATTTGAGGCATTGTGTAGATGATAAGTTCAAGAGTATTATTGCTTTTCTCCTTACAAACCCGCACCAGATATCTTACAACACTATTAACATTGCGATTTAACTCTGTGGCAAGTGGTGCTGACATTTGAGGATTCATAAGCACCCCATATTGTTTACACAACTTAGGTAGTTTTTGGCAAAATGTTTGGACTACCTCCAAGGGAACACCTTGGGCAAAGTTTACCGATGACCAATTTTGTGCCCTTCCACATCACCTTGCCTCTCATATTCCACGCACCATCCCTTGGATTTTCCTCTCGGTAATTGTGCCTTTATCTCAGGATCCTCAACAACCTTGGTTGGTTGCAGTTCCTGCAAAGGATAATTTCCTGTGATTTTATCTGATCCGTTGGGCATCAACAAAAATTGTAAATTTTATATGGGCAACAAGATCACCTGACTTCTCATGAAGAACCTGGGGTACGGTTGTAAGAGTTCATGGTTGACACATTCCACCAGACCTAGACGTGCAACTTATCTTCCAAAGCCCTTGCAGTAAAGGGCATAATAGGGAACTTCTAATTTATTTCACTAAAAATAAGCCTCCAAGATTTCATCTTCAAATGATAATTTTTATCGACGGTCCTCTTATATATAGTTGTTTCCTTTTCATCAAGCAGCTTCAGCTTGCCATCCCCTGTGGTTGTGACAATATCAATGGCATAGACTTCATTTTCCTCAAACTCGGCATCATCAATTTGAGTATCTAGATTGCTTACACTCAGTATAACTTTGGTCCCATCAATAACAAATTGCTTCATTTGATGACTCAATACACCCTCAGCAATTTTATAATCATATGCAGTTGCAACTCTCTGTATAGCTTTCGTGACATCTTTATTCTTCTTTCTAGGCCTGACAAGTCTCAAAGCAACATCAATTGCATTTTTTTGTAGCAGCAATAACATCTGTTGCCCTTCCAATAATAGGGCCTTCTTGGACTACATGTGTGTGTCCCACCACTGCAATAAAGCCATCAATATGGCAACCCATATCAATTTTGACAATATCATTTTCCTTCAATATGGTTTCATCCCCCACATTCAAAGAAAAAAGGTATACAGTGCTATTGACTGAGATACAAGTAGGAAATGCTACACCTTTTTCTATCTTCTTTTTAGCATTTTTGTACATATTTCTTGTTAATTCTCTAATATACGAATCTCCTCTTTCACAAAGGTTAGCCACCTTTGCTTTTGGCTTGCATTCAAATGCAACTCTCTGCAATGCTTGGTTTGTGTTCCAAAAGCTTGGAAAATATAAATCCCCTTAACTTCTTGGCCGAGTTCTCCCAAGATTACTCCTTTCTTTACTTCACTATCATCGATGGCTTTGTATTATATGTTCTTAGAGCAAGTTCCACACCATAGCCACCCAGATTCAATATATTCTTTGTTCCCTTTCTTGATGCATCGACTAAGATCTGATGGAGATTTAAGGAGCAACTCAATCCAAGAGCTCCATTCAAGATTGCTATAGGAATTCCCTCGTTTGATTCTTAGACATACAAGTCGGTGGCTGAATTCAGTGTATAACCTTTTCTAAGAACCTCACAAAATGGACTACTCAAGTCTTTCTTGGAGGTATAGATGTTATGAAGCTAGGTTATGTGTTTAGGATTCACCCTCGGGATCACTTCAACCATGTTATATTAAGTATTCAGGTGTATAGGCTTATGCAAATCAATCTGGGCACTTCTAACATGTGGGGTATTGATAAATCAATTGTTGATCTCTGCCTAAAACTGGATGAAGGAAAGTATGTTTTTGTCAGAGATCCTTCACAGGAAGTTATTCAGACTTCATCATCTTTATACTGCAACGATCAGTGCTTCAAGTATCTTATAACTCCATAACTATGTCAAGCATGCCAAGTCTCATTGTGGGCCCGGCTAATTTTTTTTTGTTTTGAAACAACTTTTCTGTCTTGAGTTGTCCTGACATCACATCAATATGCTTCTGAGATGAAAAAATGAACTGGGTAATCATCGAAATCCACTTTCAGGCATTTCATATTGTGAGCAAAACAGGCCAAGTAGCCTTCGGAATCGTCCTGGAAAACTAGTCAAACCATCTCCTGAAGCCATGAAAATGCACAGGTATGTAGACTTTAGAACCAAGAATTCAGTGCAACAAACAGCTTGGCCAAATACATTCTGATGTGTAAGATATTATCATTTAAAGTAGTTCTTTCATCCTTATATGCAACTGCAACTGCAACTATCAAAAACCTAATTAGGGCTCACCAAGTCACCACACCGAAAAAATACCAAATCACTTCCTGGGAGGTTGCCACTTGGGGGATCAGTTCATTTAAGTCAAATGAGTATGCATGCAAGAGGGTTCTTCACCAATCCACTCCTATCATGAAATATTAAAGTCCACAGTTGACCTCTCTGCAACTTTCCAGAAATGCAGATGTAAAAACGGAACAAATCCCATTTGCTTTTGACCTTGAAAAAATATCAAATGAGATGCTGAGGTTTTGAAAACTAGCATGGAAGTAGATTATCATAAGGTAAATCTAGAACACCAATTGGTTCGTCATGAACATCATCAAACTACTAGATATTTTCCTTCAAAATTGACCTCCCAGACAGATTTCACAATGTGCAGACAACAAACCTTACTAGAACCCTCAAGCTTGATGCTTGAAACACTTGTCAAATCAGATCATAGGGAGCTGAAATTGGATATGCATACTCACATATAATAAATAAACATGTTTGCAAAGTGGTTTGACATGAAACTGAATAGGCTCCGAATTATGACACTCCAAAGTAGGTCACTGGTGTAGTTTTTTTAGGTACATTTTTGAGTGTGGTACTCAAATTTTTCATCATGGGAACCTAAAATTTTGTAAAAAATTGAAGGAAATTTTAGGTTCCAACAGAATCTACTATTCTTGGCATGTATGACAACTTGTCATAATGTGGTGTAAGTGGATTTATGGTAGCTACAAGTTGCCATAAGATTTCATGCATGTATGATGCATATGACACCCATTATTAGTTGTGGTTGCTATTATTAGTCCTAGGCGCACATATTGGGAAGATTTATTGTTGGTGATTTCTATGATGGTTATGATGCGTCATAAGATGCTTTTACATGCTATTCTTGGACCTAGGCGCCCCACCTTGCATGGGTAAGAATTTGCCACTTGGTGGTTGCATGTATGATGGCATTTAATGTTTGCATGTGGGGTAATTGAAGGAGGACGCCTAGAATGGAGGGAAAATACTTCTATAAGTACAAGGCCATGTATGAGTTGCATATCTCAGTTTACAGGTATAGAGGTGCTGCTGGATTGAAGAGTGGAGAGGAGATTGGAAGTGGATGTATTGTAATCTTGTTTTGAAGATAATACAACTTGGGCCTCTCTTCTTGGTGGAGTTTTTTCCTGCAAGGGTTTCTCCATGTAAACATTGTGTTATGTGTTTGATCTTTTGTTCCTTTTGCTACCTTGTGCTGTGAGATCTTGCATTCTTATGTTGCCGATTTGTGCCTCTTTGTTTTTGCTATCTTATGGTGATATTATTGTTGTTATAAGTTCATCTAAGGTGGTTTTATCAAGAATGTTAGAGTGGCTGATTTTAGCATCATAAAGAAGTTGAATCTCTTCGTGGTATTTCAAGGATTAAGCAAAGTTATTTTTAGATTTGCATACAATTTTCAAATTTCTATAGTGTAGTAGTCAAAGCATTGTATCTCACCAATTGGTATCATATCTTGGTGATTTGATAATTAACAATTGGATTAGAGATTGTTCATTTATTCCAACACAAATGACCTAAAATTTGGATATGAAGTAGATGATGATATGTAGATTCTAAGTCCTACTCTGCGAGCTCTGATATGAAGATGCGGCAAAATGCGGTACAAAATGTTGAAACTGCAACTGACTGAACTAAACTATAAATGAAAGAAAACAAAAGAATGCAAATGTTTTTGGTTAATGCAAGATTGCTCTGCAACCTGGGATGCTTTTGCATCTCTAATCCTACTGTAAAGAGTATTTTAACTCAACAAGATATTAATTGCAATAGAAGGGGAGTGTGGATAGCTAAGGTACAAGAATATGATGTAGAGGTAAAACCAACTAAGCTAGTTAGGGGCAGAGGTCTGTGTCAATTGATAGCTAAAAATAAAATTGAATCAGAAGAGTTACCTCTTGTTCTTCTTGTTAGAGTTAAAGATGATTACTTCTCCCAGATTGCTTACTACTTGACCTATGGTGAGTTCCCTCCTCACTTATCTGCAAAGGAGAAAAGGAATATTAAACTTAAAGCAGCAAGGTATGTGCTCTGGAACAATTCTCTATATAAGAAGAGTTTGGATGGTACATTTCTAAAGTGTGTAGATAAGGATCAATAAGCTAGGCTCCTCGGGCTTTTCCAAATTGAGGCTTGTGGTGGCCATTTTTCTATTTCCGCAACTTCTTTCAAAATTTTAAGGCATGGATATTACTAGTCGGGGATGTTCAAAGATGCATATACTTGGGTGTCAAAATGTGAGAAGTGCATGCAATTCACTGGTAAACTACAATTGACATCCTTACCTTTAAGGCCAGTTGTTGTGGAAGAACCCTTTCTATAGTGGGGTTTAGATTTCATTGGGCTTATCAATCCCCATTCGAGCACTAGTCATACTCACATCTTAACTGCGACTGATTATTTTACCAAGTGGGTAGAAGTAGTTCCTGTTAAGAAAACTACATCAGAGGTAATATGTGACTTCATTAAGTAGAATATCTTGGTTAGATTTGGGGTTCCATTAAAGATAGCTATAGACAAAGCCTCTAATTTTTCATCTTATGAGGTGTCTTCTTTTTGTTATGATCATGGTATTTCTCTAGCCCATTCATCAGATTATTACCCATAGGGAAATGGACAAGTTGAGTCTAGTAATAAAAACTTGACTTGAATTATACAAAAACTGGTGGATGAAAACCAGAGAAACTGGCATAAGAAACTTTTTTATGCTCTCTGGGTGGATAGGATCACACATAAGAGGGCTATAGGTATGTCACCTTTTGAGGTAGTCTATGGGATGAATAGTGTTTTGCCTATTCCACTGGAGTTATCAGATTCAAATTTGCAAAGGGCGATCGAAGATGAGCAGTTTCAAAATGCTTTAGAGAAGAGGATTATGTTCTTGCACAAAGTTGAAGAACAAAGGGAAGAAGTTGTGGACAAAATCACTCAACATCAGTTACAAGTAAAGAAGATTTTTGATAAAAGAGCTAGAAAGAGGGACTTTGTAGTTGGGGATTCATTGTTTCTATGGGAAAAAATGAGAGAACCAAGAGGATCTCATGGTAAGTTCAACTCATTATGGAAGGGACCATTTCTCATAACACAAGTATGTGGAAAAAATGCATTTATGTTGTCTTATCATGATGGAACTCCTATATCTCTCCCCTATAATGGATAGAACTTGAAATTATACAATATGTAAAACAAGTTTTTTCCCGTCTTGTACTATAGTTTTCCCTGCTTTCGGTTTTGTTCTTGGTTTCCATGTTTTTGTGAGACTCTTTGCCCAAACGGTTAAGTCCTCTGGCCAACTAAACACTTTGCGCTCTCTTCATCCTCCTTAGTTCTCATCCCCAGTTAGAGCCAGTTGTTTCCCAAGTTTTTGTCTTTCTACTTTTTGCCTTATTCATTTGTTAATATAAAACTTGGGCTACCTTTTTCCATGTTTCCGCCTTGTTTATCCTCTTAAAAGCTTCTAAGTGAAAACATTCAGATTCATTTATCACCAATTTTATGTGTTCATGAACTTTATCACTAAGTTAGCTTGTTCACGAACTCCCCAACTTAGTGATGGTAGTCTAGGGATCCTTTGTTGGTTTGTTTTCTCATCGGCGTGCAATACCCTCATGAGCTTGACTTGTGTTCCCCTCCTTATCGCTTAATCCTTAAGTTTGTGAATTTCCTGATTGAGCGATGGCTCCCTTTGTTTATGATTTACTTTGTGAAGTCATCTTTTTGCCAATAAAAGAAGAAGTCAACACTTACTTATATCACTCATTTTGGTAGTTCACAAACTTTTAAGTTCGTTGATGGGTGAAATTGCTGACATGCATGCACACTATAGAGATCACATAGAGGTATATCAAAAAAACATTTGGTTCACAAACTTGTAAGTTCATTGGTATGATGATTAGTCGGTGTTTGTTTTGGCCAATAATAAAGCTAGTTAAGTATGATATCATTGAATTTGGTGGTTCACGAACTAATAAGTTTTTTGATCGAAGAGTTCCATGACAATTTCTGGACTGATAAAGAGCCCCCTTTTGAGTTATGTTCGTAAAGTAATTAAGTGACCGGTAAAGTGACTGAAGGCTTTGGGGTTTAGCTGATATCCTGATGGGTAATATCATTTATTGCAAAGGTCATTAAATAGGTGTTCTTACACACTAATTTACCTATATTATATATTGTTGAGATTCTATTAAGCACATTATTGGAGCCACAGTTTATGCAGCGATCGGGGTTATTCTTCATGGTCAATTAGCCTTCAGTTTTCAACTGTTGTGGTAATAGGAGGTGAGTCTATTGCCATACTACTCTTCTTATTTGAATATTGCATTGTTGGCACTTGTTGGAAGAAGTGTCAATGTTGTTGTTTTACATTTTCATGACTATTGAAAGTGTCATACATCAAGGTGATATACACATCCTTTTTCTTCCCACTGTAAACCAGTTACTCCTAAGGACAGTTAACTATGTAGTTAGGTGGTTGATACAATTTGTAATCGTGAAGTACAAGTACTAGGGTTTGGACATTTCCTTCATAATAGACAATCAACTCATAGGAATAAAAGATACAGACTTAGGTCATGTAGATTTGAGGGATAGAATGAATGTCAACCCTAGGGAAACCATAGCAGAAATTACATTTTCAAGTGGCCTCGCACATGCGGGAGGTTTCCCTCCAGTTGTGCAGTGTCATGACTTGGTATTAGCATACATTGAGAATTAGCATGTAGAGTCTAGACCGTGAGAATAGTAGATGGTAAAATGATAATCCAATTAGATGTTGAATCCATCAACAATACCTTCAAACTGCCGGTATGAGAAGAATATGCTAATATATCCATGGAAACTGGTTGGAACTATTATGTAGATGTGAAGAAATGTTGCAAAGCATCCATCGCCACGTCCTGGCTTAGGAAAGAGAAAAAGGGAGGGTCACAACATCCCAAGAACCTGATCAAGGCTTTGTTCAAGGATGATATTTCTGACATGATTACATTCTTACACAGAGTAGTGGGAAGTGCTGAATCAAATGAGTTTATGGAATGGATGTGCTAGTTTATTTAAGTCATTTGTTGGGCCAAAATTATTAGTGATCATCTGCATGATCAACTAATCAACTTTCGAAGGAGGAAAAATTAATTTCATATGTGCTCTTATCTCTTTTACATCCTGGCTAGTACACAAAGGGTATGGCCTTGCTTCAAAACCTCAAGTACCTTTGACAAGGATACACTAGTATATGACTACTATCCCCATCCGTGGGAAGAAATTAGTAACAAGGATTATAGAAGGGTTAATGGTGCCTTCCTCATGTTTAATGTGAAGAAGATATATGGGAATCCTGACGTGAGAATGTCAGTTGAAGCAACAAATTTGATTATTCAATTTGATAGGTTCACTTATATAAGGATTGGTGGTTTTGAACAATCCCTTTTCAAACTTTCCAGATATGCTACATATTATATTGTGTTCTTGGAGGTTTGTAGACAAATGTCTTTGGCAAGTAAGAGGTACCATGACTACAAGAAGAAAGGGTACTCTTTCCCTTTGAAGTTAACTCATTACACTTGTAACAAGCCATCCATATGATACAAGAGCATTCATTGATAGTAAAAGCTTTGTTAAGGATAACCTATATACCCCTCTGTTGCATGAGCATTGTCCTCATCTTGAAGACTTTTGGGAAGACTGCACATATGAGCATGAGGTTAGAAGAAGAGATTCGATGATATTGACCATCGATCAGATGAGGGCCATTAATCTTGGATGGGACCTCCCAAACATTGTGGATGAATATTCTGACATGGTTGATGAAGGTTACTATGTTCTCCTGAGGAAAAAGAGTAAAGAATGGCTTGACAACAAACTGTTGAAGGATCTTCTACCTAGAATATATCTGTCAAAGTCTACTCAATAGATCTCAGTCTATTACAAAATATGGAAATGATGGAGATGATAACCCAAAAAGGGATGGTAAACTGAAAGGACAATGTGAAGGTGATAATCAGCCACCAAAGAAGAAGATGGAAGTCAAGAGGCCTATGAAACCTTACTCTGAGGGGGTATTGGGTCAAGAGTAGGGACAATAGGACCATGGTCATAGAGTGGCTTCTTCTCCACCTCATCAAGGTAATGTACCCCCATCTTCTGTGCATACTCCTCCACCAGGTTCACAAAATTTAATATCTCACCCACCCTCTCCATCACAACAACAAAGAGATGTCCCTAGTACTCCACCAGATTTTGTGTCTAAGACAATGGCTGATGGTCAACCTGTCTTGCCATCTCCCACTTGGTTAAGAGATGTTGTTAGAAAGAAAAGGAAGTATATACAGATATCTGATACAGAGTTTGATGCAGTTGCTAAGTTGTTACAATTGGACAGTCAACCCAAGAAGGCCAAAAGGATGTCTAGGTTAATGGTTGATCCAATCACTAAACATCAATATGTGGAAGTGGTTGAACCTATGGTAGAGAAAAATAAAGATGGGATTTCTGTAGATGAATTCAATGTTAGCAAGGTTGATTTGGGCCCCCCTACTATATAAGGGGATATCCACAATGCTAAGTTATCTTTAGAGATATTGGCTACTAGGTTACAAGAGAAAGAGAAAGAAAATGAATTGTTGGGAGAAAAGATGGATATTCTTACTTTGTACATCAAATCTATTGTAGATACTACTGTCGAGCCCTTGGATGCATCGATAGAAATCGCCATGAAAGTTACCCATAAAGGGGTGAGCCCTAAAATGGTTGATCAAATAAGCAAATATCAATTTCTGGGAAAAGTTACTAAGGGATTGGTTGAAAAGCTAACAGTTAAAGGTATGTTTTATTTTGATGAAGTAATTCTCTTATCTAAAAGAATATCTGGCAAACAAGCTAAAGTACTGACTGAATTAAAAGTCGTTAAGAAGCAAGAAGCTATGTTGAATATTTCTAAGAATCATTTGCAAGAAATGGTTAAGGTGGATTCTAGTGACCTGGTTTATGAGAATGTTATTGGTAAGCTAGAAGAGAATGAGTTAGTGAAGTGGTTAAACGGCATTTATTGGAAGTTGTTGATGGTTAAGCAATGCCTGACAAATTTGAAGAATATTGCTAAGAATTATAAGTCATATTTGATGGATCTCTAGAGTTCTTGTGTATCTCTAAGGATTGATATCCTTGATGAGACTGAGATGGATTTACTTGATACTTGTGTTGTTAAATAGGATTTCAGAAATCTATTAGCAGAAGAACTGAAGAACTAAAGAACAAGGATACTACTGATGGCAATCCAATTGACAAACTATGCAATGTGTTTGTTTACCTAATGACTTTCAAAAAAGATATTGTCAATTTCCATAGGAAGTACAAATATTCAAATAATGTCTTAATGATGTGGAGGACTCATTTGAATATGACCACCATACCTAATGTGAAAGTCATCATCCCTATGTTGAATAGATTCAAGGTTTTCAAGGCCAAGATGGATGCTTCACAGGTGCCTATAGATCAGTCAATGAAAGGTGATCAAGATGACTATGTAGACAAGGATGAGAAAGAGGATCGAGATGTTGATGCAGAAGATGAAGGAAAAGATGTTCCGGCTTAGTATTTAATTGGTTTCTTTTCGAAAGGATTTTGGCATGTATTGATTTAAGTTGGACTTTATCGAGCCTTCCTTCTTTATTGTATTATTACAAGAAGGAATGTATTATTTTTAATTGGCAGTTGCAAGAAACAGTTATAAGTCGGTTTGGTTATTTTATCTATATAAGGGATGAGCAAGGAAATGTTAGGACCTTTTGGCGAAATTGCTTCATGACTAGATCATTTCGTGAGTTATTGCCATGTTTTAAAATATTTGGGTTTTTGACATACGAATACATTAGTTGTGTAATATTTTCTAGGGGATAAAGTATTGTGATGTGCCTCTATTCATTAATACAAATAAAACTTGGCATTGAGTCAATTTTCTTTCTATTATGTTATTGATTCTTCTTTTGTTGAGTTCATAACAAATTGGGTAAAAGGAAATCTTGCATGGTACATGTATGTGAAGTGTTGATAGCCCATTTTATTTTATATTTGTGATGTCATAATATCTTCATTCTTGTGTGTGTTGATGTTGTGATCATATTGTAGCAAAACAAGTGGTTCAACATCCAAGTTTCTATCCATTCTTGTGTCTAGGTGAAGCTGTGATAATCTTATACATTCTGGAAGTATTTTCCTGTAAGTGTGTTGGGCATTTGCAGTTGTCAGTTAGTTTCATATTAGCAGAAAATCTCCTTTCCCGGTTTCAGGTCAAAAGCATACCCATAAGAGTAATTTTTTATCTCACAAAGGGAGCTACCTCTTCTTCAAATGTAGAGGGAGATTGTAAAACTCATTTGCAATTCATTCAATTGTTAGTACAATTGTCACCATTTTTGTTGGGTAGAGTATATAAAGAGTTTGGTGGCAGAATTTGTTCACTAACACTTACTAATATAACTCATCTCCTCACCTTGGTTAATGAATCTAGGAAATAAATTGTTTGGTGTCTCCTTATTCTAGTCTTTAATTATTTTATATGCTATATATGTTTGTACTACATTGTGTTGTGTATCTTTGTGGGTAGATTGAATTGGAGACAACTCTCTACCTATGTGAGTGGCAAACATCTCAATACATCACACTCTAAAAAATAAAAACACCAACATAAGAGATTCATGTGGGTAGATAGAATTGGAGACAACTCTCTACCTATGTGAATATCTTATGTTGGTGTTTTTATTTTTTAGAGTGTGATGTATTGAGATGGTTGCGACTCCTTTGTTGAGATTGATGTTGTGTCTCTTTGTGTGTGTAACCTACATTTCTCTTATGCACATGTTTTGGGTGTTTGTATTAGTATTACCATGGAGACAATATGTGTGTGTGTGTGTGTTTGTATGTGTGTGTGTGTGTGTGTGTGTGTGTGTGTGTGTGTGTGTGTGTGTGTGTGTGTGTGTGTGTGTGTGTGTGAGAGAGAGAGAGAGAGAGAGAGAATTGCATTTTTGAATGCATAAAAATAGTTTAGCCTATTTCATCTTGCTAATGTCCTTAGTAAAATTTAGGCATTACCGAAAGCATAATATTACCAAAAACATATAAAACAAAAAAACTCCAAAAATATTTACATTCAAGCACCAGTCCAAACTTTAGCAAGCAAGCAACACATTGCACTCAAATATCAAACATTCAACTTGAAACTATTTGATCCAATTAAAATACGAAAGTAATTAACAATTGACTTCAAACTTCAACAATCAAAACAAATTGAAATGTTGAATTAATAAAGAGGATTTTGAATTTTCTACTTCATTTTTATAGGTCACATTTAGCTTTTCATGCTTATGTGTCTTACATTGAGGTCAAATTTAGTAGAGGAAATCTTTGGAGAATTGGGGGAAACCTGACTTACTCTTGCCACTATTGTTTAGGAATAGGTTACCATTCTTGAGGATATCTAGTGAGAGAATGCTTGTTGGAAGCAATCCAAATAAATAACCTTATTCAAGTCTTAAATCATGCAATTGCATGTTTAGAGGCTCTCACGAATGCAAACCAACAAGACATAAATCCCATCATCCACATAGTCCTTCCACGTGAAGAGGGTAGTCCACCTCACTCATTGCCATTCATCAACTCTTGCCACGTGAGCAATAGTGAATTCCCTAATCATCTAATCAATAAAAACAATCCTATGTGAGCCAATTTTGGATTATGTAGGACTTGAACTACAATTCACATATCTAATTTGGTAGAGTGTGGACTGCTAGAATTTTCTCCCCTTGATTTTTGATGTTTGAATACATGTAACTATATGTGGTGTTTACAAACACCTTTGAAGAATATGTTGAATCACAAAGGTCAAGTTCTCATCTATTAGACCCTTAACAAATTGGTTGTACGACTCTTAGTGAAAGGTTTGAAAACAACAAGCAAGCGTGCAATGGACCTAGAATGGTGTTACAAATAGACAATATGGAATAGATTCTCCTTTAAGCTCTTTGACCAAGATGTTCTCTTCACATTCTAGTCATCCTAGATGATTTCAAATAAATGACTAAATGTCTCTAAATACAACAACCAAGCACACAAATCAACACAAACATCTGCTAGGTTGGCTCATAATGGTTAGGAGAAGGGAGTTGACATGATAAAAATTTGAATTTGAATTTTAAAAGTTTAGAATTCATATCCGTGATTATGGAAGTGACCTGGATCAAGTCCCTATTTGTAAATCTAATCCATGCTGATGAAAAATAAATTTAGGGGACAAGAAATGAAATTTTGGAGATGTGATAATAGGATCGAGATACAAAAATAATTCGAAATCAAATTTACACTTAAAAAATGATATTTATATAGTTACGCCGAAGGCGTTCCCTTTGTGAACAAGAGGGCTAACTTTTAGAATCTATGGTTGAAAATTGTCCACATTAGTGCCAAGACGATTGAAAAAGATCCGACCGTTTGTTTTCCGTTTTACCGTCAATTTTTCTTTGCCAGATTTTCGTTGCCGCTTTTTCTCTTTTCATGGTGTTTTTTTCCGTTTCCGTTCACGCATCAACGGTGGGCATTTCTCATTTATCTCACGTGTTTTCGAGAGGCCGGGGGCATTTATTCGTCATTAAACTCTGCAGCCAAAACAGTACTGCAAACCAAATCATCTGTCTGATTGGCGATGGACAAGATTTTATTTAAACCAATTCACTTTTTTCAAGGGACAAGTTACGTCAGATTCCAAGGCAATCTGGAAAATACCTCCGGTCAATCTCCTCAAAAAACTGATTTAACGCTGTTCAACGGCGGATTTCAAAACATTTAAAATTTTTAAAAGGGTTTTTAAGAGCCACACCCAAAAAGCATACTACTAGACACACTACAAAATCTCGAAGTAAAAATGGTGTAAAACGCACATACCGCAAACAAAATTAGTGGCAGAGGGCATTTAAACGACATGAGACTTATTCTGACAAGATTTTTTTCCGGCGTGAGAACAACCGACGAGTTTAGAAAATTCCCCGGCGTGATTTTTGTCAAGCGAAGGCAGCGAAAAATGAAGAGTGGGAAAAAATGCCCGCGGAAAATAAGCGTTTCAGATTCAGACCATCAATCTGCATTGGCCAGGGCATTAACAGAAATTGAAAAACATTAAACCTATTCACCTTCCCCACATACGTGATACAAACTCAAAAAAATTACAGATTGATGCCGTAAAAATTCTTGAGCGACCGGAATATCGAAGACCGGACAGCCGGAAAAAATGCGCTGGCAGCAGTTCTTGAAAACCTCGGCGAGATTTCCCATCATGGAGTGGATTAACAATGCAGGTAAAAGAGCATATTTCGAGGACAAAAGGGGCTGCCATAAACACAAAAGGAAATGAACGCTCTGAACGAAAATGGAAACAAGTGCTTGCGTTCATCAGTATAACATTGCCCATCGGCAATGTTAGGAATTGTCTCCCCGAAAGGTATGTATGATCTCCCCGATGGCCATTGGCCATCAGTATAACTTGAATGATCGGCCGAGTTCAAAGTTTTCTTGCCGAAGGTTGTTCTTTCGCCGATGAAACATTTGGTTATCGGCATAACAAGGTCTATCGGAGTTTGATGGATTTGTCTCAACGAAAGGTGTGGTCTTTCTGATCCCTGATTTTCGTGGTTCCATTTTTTTTCCCACTATGCACCCGCTTGTCATGAATCTTTATCTTGCAAAGTCGTTCAGCAAATTTAGGTATTAGAATTTTTGTTTTTACCGAATCCCACAAACTATTTTATCAACGGTGAAAGGCTCTAGCGGGATGGCTGCATTTGGATGGTTATAATTTAGAAAGTGCGTTTACTCTTAACGAATGAAGACATTGAAAGAATTTAATTATTAGCTTGAGCTTTTGTAATTAAAAACAAAGATTTAATGTATATGTTTTACAGTTTATTTTTAATACGTTCATTCATCTAAATTTGTATGTATAAAATATAATTTAGATTAAGTTAGGTTGAATTCAATTTTTTTAAATATATATTAATTTTTAAATTTTATAAATGAATAGTTTAATTAAATCAATATATATAGTTATTAATATTTTAATTTTACATAACATGAAATTTTAGTTATACATTATTTATTTAAAATATTTAATACAATTATATATATATTTTAATTGTTATGAAGGTCATGCCAACAATAAAATATTTTGAATTTCACTAAAAAAATTATATTATTATTATGTATAATAACATATATAATTAAAGTATAAATTCCATAACAATATATTTATAATTTGATAATATCTACCAACAAAGAAAATATTTGTGATAAAGATATGCAATTAATTCTATGACCCAACGATCCATTCAAAATTTACTATCTTAGATATTTTATTCTATGCATTAAATAACTTTTTGCCAACCTGTTTAGCCACATATGTACCATCTACGGTATAATCAATGCTCTTTAGGCAGTGACAAAACTGGAAAAAAAGCTTATATATACGCTTAGTTTTACAGTTTTTATTAGATTTGCATTCATCACTACGCTCTTTTACTGTAAAGCTTATGATAGAGGTATGTTTTATTTCTAAGTTTCAACTATTAGTAGTTTTGGATAGAAATATTTTCCCATATCTTATATTTTGAATTTATTGAATGAGGAAGGCCTCTCAAAACAAACTTTTCATTTTGAATATTTTTGTTCTGTAGTTGTAACTTTTGATCTTTGTATCATGTCTTAAGGGCACTGTATGTTTGGTTTAGCTTTTACAAATTAGATGAAGTTGGCTTTAGTTGTTTATAACATAACATTATTGATGTATACAACTTGCAATTGTTCATCTTTTCTTATTGCTGTAGATAGCTTGCAATTGTTCATCCAATATGTGAATTGTTTTAAGCTTTTCGGTAAACTTTGATGGATTATATTTGACTCACATTCCAGTCCTGAACAGACAATGAAATGGAGTGAGACCTAGAATTTTAAATTTATTGTGCTTATCAACTAAAAATTTATTGGCCCTTCTTACTTATGATTAATTATAATAATAAGTTTTTCCTATACAAATTTTTATAATATAATTTATATGATTTAAGCCTTAACAAACATGGTCTCAACCCTGTATGGAATGGCCGTTTGAATTGTATATAGGTTTTGGGTCATTCTAATGCAAGATGGCTATGACCTATCATGTTCCCTACAACTGTGCCCCAATGTAAGTTTGTGCCTGTTGAAATTAGTTGAATATATTATTAGTAGAAAATATTATAATATTTTATTAGAAATGATATAGAGTTGATATTTTAATAAATATCTATTTATTGGTATAGAATATATATATATATATATATATATATATTAAAATTTATGCTAAAATTAAAACTATATTAATTTCAAGAACAGAGATTTCACATTGAACAAAGTACTATTATTATCCCAATAACTATTATTTAGAATTTCACATTGAACAAAGTACTATTATTATCCCAATAACTACATGCCAAACTATAGATGTTAAAAATTAAAATTAAAATTAAAACTAAATTAATATTTAAAACTATGTTAAAAGATTTTAAACTACAATTAAAAAAAAACTATATTAAACTATCTAAATATTAGAAACTAAATTAGAAACTATACGTAATTAGGTTAAAAAACTTTCTGCGGCAATAATTAGTTTTCTGTATATTTAGAATTTCACACTGAACAAAGTACCAAACTATAGATGTTCAAAATTAAAATTAAAATTAAACCTAAGTTAATATTTAAAACTATGTTAAAAGATTTTAAACTAAAATTTAAAAAATATATATTAAACTATCTAAATATTAGAAACTAAATTAGAAACTATAAGTAATTAGGTTAAAAAACTTTATGAGGCAATAATTAGTTTGGCATGTAGTTATTGGGATAACAATAGTACTTTGTTCAGTGTGAAATTCTATTGCATTAGATATGAATGTTAGATCTGACGTATAAGCTACATTCAAATTAACAAAGCAAAAACTGGAAACCTAGAATCAAATGGTTGTAGCTAAAGAAATTCATGAACTACTAAACCACCTACGGTGCATCTTCAAATGTACTCTTAACAGCATGACAAACAAAGATGGTATAACAAAGAAAGCCTAGATGCTTACTAAAAATGTTAAATAAACTAAGCATTTGTGGTTGGCCTACTGTGGATTCAACTATTGAGGAATTTGTGGTCTGTCTACTGTGGTCTGCCTTTTCTGTTATAATTCTCTTTTCTACTCTAAGTCTTCCTAAAGGCTTTAGCCAACTCTAGCATTTTTCCTTCCATGTAATTTTTTTGGAAACTTTTAGGTTTTGATTCTAGGATATAAATTAGGACATAGGTAATAACCATGCATTGAGGGCCAGTGTACGACCCCAGAGGTTGAAGACTTTAAGCTATTCAATCCATACCTGGCAAAAAACGATCCTTTCTAGTGTAGAGGAGAAGAAGCAATGGGTGCCGAAATGCTTCTATTTGACAGAGATTTGAATTTCTTAATCCCTGCCTCTCTAAATAAGTCTGCATCTGCCAAACTTTCAAGTCTTGTAATTTCCTTCAAAACATCAGTACTGACAAGAACAATAGAGCCCCATTAATTATCTGTGGCATTTAGGTCTTACAGAAATTTATATAGAATTTGCATTAAAAATTTATATAGATAAAATCTAAATCGAGATTACCTTTCTCCTTGGTGACCTTCAGCTTCATCGAGTCCAACCAAATGTTTGTTCATCTCTATTGGAACATTTCTCATCACCTTTAATATAGAATTCACTAATACTCTTAAAACAGTCTCCATGATCACTAAACATTTGCAATAAAATTAAAAACAAAATGAAAAACTGCACAAAATAGAACGTATAGAGAATAAATGAGATGTACGCTATGATAAGTTGGTAAGGCAGACTATACTTGTCTATATTGCCTCTGCTCCTGACGCCCTTGTTCATGTTCAGAAACCACAGCATGCACTGAGTTTGCAAAGAGAATATCTCTTAATTTTGATAGACATTGTCATAAGAAAATGTCTACTCCATATGCATACCGACTGTGAAACCACCAAAAACTTGACACATCAAGACATTGAATCCCTTAATGAGTGTGCCCTCACCATTTTTTACACAGCATGCTTCCCAGTAATGGTTTCGTTGCATGCATGCAAGCTAAGACAAGGCGCATGGGTGGGCACGTGGAGTGCCGAACAAGGTGCCTCAAAGACGTGGAGTGCCGAACAAGGTGCCTCAAAGACATGACATCCCCAAACCCCGATCGGTATAACATGTTATTATCGGCGAACACTTTACAAGCCCTCCCGACGGTATAAGTCATGCCGATGATAGAATTCGTAAAATAAAAATAAAATTTTGATAGGCTTTGAATTGTTTTTCCTTCTAACTATATTTTTTTTCTTGCAACGGAGAGCTAGAGCCAAAATAGAAAATAGATTTCATGCTAGGGTTTGAATTATTTTTTGTTTTTATATTTTTTTCTTTTCTGTTGAATTGGAAGATAATAAAAAGGCTAAAATTGCGTGTAGGCAGGGTTTGAATTATTTTTTCTTATGTTTATTTTCTCTTGTTGAATTGGAAGCGAAATGCTTTAATTATTTTCAAGGTGAAATTACTCATATCTTGAAATATCTGTGTAGCGTGAATTGATTTCATTTAAAGTTTAAATTCCATTAAATTGGTAAAATGGAAACCAAAAGAGGATAACTATCCTTTACCTAAACAAATCTTGTTTGGGTTTGATTATTATTTTCTTTATATATATTTTGTCAAATTGGTAACTTGGACAGCAGAATGGAGGGTAAGTTTTATTATTGGTAATTTCTTTTTCAGCTGTGTCATAGGGCTTGCACCTGTTTGCAATGCCATGATTGAAGGGTATCTATTACATAACATTTACTAGGGCTTGTACCTGTTTCTGTCTGTTGGACTGAATATTTGGATATGTAGATTAGTAATTTACCCAATTAAACACTTAACATTTGTACATATATGCATTTAACATGTCTCTTGAAGAATTAAGTATGGGTTTCCCCTACGAAAGCTTCGGTGATTTACAACTTGAGTGCATCCCATTTTACATGTTGTGAAATTGCCATTAGTTGAGAAGATCATTTTAGGGTTTGATTTCATTTTTCCTATACATTTTCTTTCCATTTAATTGTAGAATTTAAATGTCTTTTTAGGGTTTGAATTATTATTTTTTCTCAAACTAGTAATTTGGGTAAAATTACTTAGTTAGAAAATTTGTTAGGGCCTTTTAATTGGGATTAGGTTTTAATGTTTTTGTTTTCAAGAAAAGATAAGAGTAGTTTCCATTTGAAGAAGATCATAATAAATATAATATAGATTGTTATGTAATATAAGAATTATTATCATACTTATAGCCATTGAATCTTTTTGTCCTCAGATACATTCCTGATTTCCCAAAAAAATATTTTGTCCAAAGTTTTTTCATCAAAGCATTCATAATCTTTTGCACTATTTTTTCAGGAGATTGATTTTCTCATGCTATTTTGATTTTTGTTATACTTGTTTTATTGACATGGGGTTTCTTCCATTAGTTATTAACTGTTTACAAAGTTTAGACTAATTGTAATTTTAGTATCACTGATATAGCCTTATCAGCTCATTTTTCCTTCCTTCCCATCGGGATGACACTCTTTATCGGCGTGAGCCCATCGTTTTACTCCGATAGTTATCCGTTTCGTCGATTGCCTTCATTGGCATGAGCTGGCTCCATCGGGGTGGGTGTAATGCTTTGTTCCGATCGTTAAAGTTATACCGATCGGCTCTCACTCTTCTATGTTATTTGATTTGACCTAGAGATGAGCCTTTCACTAAGTAGAATATCACCTTAAAATTGAAGGGACTACAGCCCACACAAGAGCCCTAAATTTTCCTGGACTTCCTACTTGTCTTCTTATGAACTGATCTCAACTTTGTTTTCTTGGGCTTCCCTGGACTTCCTACTTGTGAACTTCCAAAAGAGGGAGGAGGGTTGAGAGGCAGAACATCAAAACTGTCTTCCATGTTATTATTCTTGGGCTTCCCTAGCTGTGTTTCCCATTGGAATGGAACTCCTTCATCCACATTCACATTTGATCTGTAGTATACTCTAGATGAGTAGCCATTGGGATCTTCTTTCACAAGATTATTGCGGAAGGAAGACTTGTTGTCCAAGTCCAAGGCTCTTGTAGTGTCCATAGCAATCCCAGATGAAGATGAAATCGAGTTTGAGCTTCAAACTGAGGTTCCCCACCTTCCTGCAGAGCTCTCTATTGATTCTTATCTATCCAAGAAACCCCTACAGAAATGCTTTGACCAGTCTGCAGAAAATACAGTGAGAAACTTTCATAATGTGCAAAAGGTGTTGTAGGGATCATATAATGTGGAAGAGGGCCCAGTGAGTAGACAAGAATTGTCATTCGGTGAAGGGACATCAGTCTTTTTACTCATTGAGATTTTAATGGGGAGCTAATGGTAAAAGCTTAAATAGCTGTTATTTGAGTATTTAAAGTTTTAAATTTATCATTTTGTTTGGAGGATAAAATATTTTGATATGTTTTTGAGATTACGTACTTGATAAGATTTGGTTTTTGAAAGCTTTTGTGCAAATTTACAAGTAATATGACATTTGGCAATTGCCAGAAATGAACTGCTGTACTTGCTAAATAAGATTTATGTTCTTAATCCCTGTAGTTTAGTAACCTTCTATATCACCAAAAACAACAACAGATTAGAACATGAAAGAAGGGAAGTGTTTGATCATCAACAAATATACCTAATAATAATTTGCTCATATGTTGATTATCTTGCGCTGTGTACACCTAATTTTGCGAATGCTTTTGGAAGTAAAAAATCAGTTCTTTTGGTTCTTTTGACTTACTGGGACAAGGGTTGGTTGGATTTGTGAATCCCGGTGTTTTCCTTAGTCCCAAGCTCTTAACTCTCCTCCATTTCCATTTTTCTGGCTGACCTTCCAAGGTAATCTTGCCTCCTAATTTGGAGGGATTGCTCAATCTTAATTCATAGGTCTCTTCCTTAGCTCTGATTAAACTTCTCGTCTTTGTCTGTTTTCTCCTAGATCCTGCCTGGCAATCTTGCCTTTAGATAGGGATGATCATCCAGATTTCATGCCAATCCTTCCTTTCCTAAGATCTCATGTCTGCTATTGTCCCATCTGGTCATCCTTAGCAATCCTTACTCTAGTCGCTTCAATTGATTGGATAATCATCAAGTTTCTTATCTAAATGTAGTGTAGATTCATCTATGCACGAGTTTCATCTCCATGCATTTTCAAAAAAATGGTACACAGATCCCTTAATTTCTGTATATACATTTTTTTCATCTCTTTCCTCTTTACTATTTTGGGACAAAGCAAATGCAGAGTATGGATTTTGGTCATTTGTTCTGCTAAGGACTTTGAATGTTGAAAGCACAATACTTTTTCACATTTCAAAAAGAAGAGTTTGGAAGTCAAAGTCAAATTCCCTTGGATTATTTTCTAAATTTGGTGTTTGATTGCTCTCTTAAGTGCCATCACAAACCACACAGACCCTCAATTTCATGGTCGCTGTCCAATGTGAAGATCATATTTATCAAATGAGTCAAAATATTTTCTAAATTTAGTACATAATCTTGTATAGATTTCTTATTTGCATCATATTTATCGTGTTTGATATTGCCCATATCATTATTGGACTAGGTCAGGGTCACTTGTGTCTGTGGTGGTTATTTTTTTAATATTGGAACACAGTTTAAAAATATAGGTCAACGAGCAGCAACCCGCACAAATATAACAAAAAATAAGCACCCTCAGAGCCAGATATAACCAATGAAAAACGTATCAAAATTAACTCCCAATCTGGATCAGAGTATATCAGCACTACTAACAGCGTCAACAAGAGATATTACATCAAAATTCTGTTACAGGAGACTACCACCAACCAATTTCAATATAAAAAAATGCATCTTGTCAGCAGTCTAAACATTGTTCTCCTTGGATTTCTCCATTAGTTGGTATAGGCTCTATTTTTAGTCATATATATTTGGTGAATTCATGCACCCTCTTTTTGGAGCGATCGGCTCCATCCTTTATCCATCTCATCTCTAGCCCCCATTGGAACAACCGACGAGTTTAGAAAATTTTTTGGCGTTCTTTTTACAGCGTGAGACAATTCCGAGCACTATGATGCTCACATATAAAACCTATATGCCGATCTCTATTTTCTGGCTGATAGACTTTCTACTTTCCATCGCTGAAACACTACCTATCTCTCGCCGATAACCTCAACTTCATCCATCGCCTTATATCGGCGTGATCCATCCCATCGGCGAAGGCTTTAAACCTTGCTCTGATCGCTGTTTGTTTCGCCGATGAACGTTGTGTCGGCGTGAGTCTTCCCAACGCCTTTCCTCTTCCTTCCATTGGCGAAACACCCCCCTTCGGCCAGACAATTCCAAAGCACACCGACGTTGAGAGTTATGCCAATCGCCTTTGTTCTTTCACCGAGAAACCTCCCTTCGGGGAGACAATTTGAAACTCCACCGACTTTGAATGTTATACTGATGAGCACAGCCCATCGGGGAAACTCATCCAAACTCCACCGATGGCTAAAGCTACACCGATGGCAAAAGGCCATCGGTGAGAGACTCTACTTCGGGGAGACAATCCATAAGATTGCCGATGTTAATTGTTATGCCGATGGCTACACCATCTTGTACCCGCATAATGTACTTTGTTGTAATGCCATAAGGTATTCATGAAATATACAGCATGCCGAATATCAAATGAATTAACTTTGTATAATAACTTAAAATTTTATAATATTCATAATTATATATTTTTAGTTCTATAAAATATAACTAAATTATAAAAAAATATAAATATTTAATATTTAAGATATTTAATCTAAATATACAATTTAAAAATATTCAATTTGATATGGTATATAATATTATTTTATAATATTGTAGTTGAAGTTGTAAGGTTGCATTTTTAAATATACAATATATATATATATATAAATTAAATACAATTGAAATATAAATAAATATAAATATTAAATATATAATATGTTTACTTTAAATATACAATTTTATAATATTAATTTGATATGGTATATAATATTAATTTATAATATTATATTTGAAGTTTTAGGGTTTCATTTTTAATATAGAATGTCAATAAGAAATTTAAATCCATAGTTGTTTAAATTAAATCTTTGCCTAATTCAAATATTGTTTAATTATCACATGTGTTTGCAGTATTTATGAAAGTACATGGTTTTTAGGTTGAAAATTTAAGATTTATATACATATTATATAAGTTTTGCTATATATATATTATATAAGTTTTGCTATATTGCAAATAGATTACATGTTTTGTGTTACATAACTTTTATGAAATGTTTTTTTTAATATTCCTGTTTTATGGATTAATAATTAGGAAATGGTTTTCTACTAATGTATGGAGTATCATTCAAATTAATGAGAGAATATAAATATTAGAATTTGATTTGATGGTGATTTTCTTTGTTAAGTTTTTTAATTTGTTTTCAAATATTAATAACAAGATAATTTAATTGTAAAATAGGGAAGTAAAAATAGAATTAACTCAGAACACCCAAACTTGCTCCTTGCCAAAGAAGCTTGTTCAACTAATTGGACCAAATAACAAAAGTAGGCTTTTGTCAAACAAAACACTCAGTGCACTCACTCCCTAGATAATTCGAACTTTGTTTGGTTCTCTTAAAAGAAATCTTGTTCTTTGATGAAGAATGATTCCAACAACTTTGGTTCCATGCCTTCAAAATTTGGAAAGAGCTACGGCACATGAGAGCAGTAAATAAAACTTAAATAAGTGTAGATTATTTTTACAGGAAAATCTTATGGCATGAAAGAGCAAAATAAAATTACTAGTGTTTTGACTTGTACTCATGAAAAACAATAAAATATTTTGAATTTCTCTAAAAGAATTATATTATAAAAATAAATATTATTATTATTGTTATTTTTTTATTTAAAATAAATATTTTGTTTTAATTGACAAATGAAATAATGTTAGTGTTACAAATAAAATTATTTTCTTTACTACTTATATGTTCTTATTTATGCACTCTTCTCAGGAAATGGCTGAACCCATACATGCCAATGACACCATTGAGATATCTAGCATAGATAAAAGCAACAGCATAGTGAACCCCTTCAAACCACTTGATGCCCTAAACATGCAAGCAGAGTCATGTTCATCAGTGAACAAGCCAGAAGACTTTCAAAGTGACGTCCAACGTCTTGCTGCGCATGTAACATCAAGCTGCCAAGAAATTGTATGCAAATCAAAAAATGTGTGTGAGACAACACCTTTTGTAGAAACATTGGATATTGAAACATTATATGACACCATGTCAACATTCCATGATACCTTGACTAAGCTAGAAGGCCTCTGCACTTTCCTTAGGGAACTATATTATGATAAATACTATGGAGGAGATGACACCCCCCATATCATTCGCTCATTTGAGATGTACTTGAAAGACATGTGACGAGTCTTATATCTTTTTGAAATATAGCTTTTTAATATGTATATATGTAAATCTATAATAAGAGCATTACTATGGAGACAATGCAACCCCTGATAACATTTGCTCATATTAGCTTGACTTGCCAAATGTTTGCACAAGTATTATACGATTTTTGCAATGATGCTTTTTAACAAGGATATATGTAAGTGATCTCTGAACTAGAAAAGAATGTCTTTTGAATCCTATGATCCAACATTTGTATACCTGTCAATGTAACTGCACCATGAAATTAAAAAAAAAAATATTCAAGTTTGAAAGGACATATTATATCTTTGCCTACCAACATGCAGTTGAGTACATTTGAACTTTTCGCGCAATAAGAACATGATGCCTATTTTTTGTTAAAATTGGGCACATTCTTACACATTTTTTCAAACTAATTTAATATCACTGAATCCGATACAAGACGGGTATGTTTCTAATGTTATCTTGCATTTAAATACCTTAGTTTTACATTTTTAAAAATATATACCATAAATATGTAGTAATAATTTACAATTTGAATTTGTCTATCGACTTGCTTCTAAATCGATTGTCATAGATGTAATTGAAGTATAGACCTTTTATTAAATAACAAGATATTATTTATATTTCTATTAAGTATAGACCTTCTATTTGAAATGTACCTTTAATACATATATATGTACATCTAAATGAGTGTTACTATGGAAATAATGCAACCCCTGATAACATTTGCTCGCTTGAACTTTTCTTGCCAAATGCACGCACAAGTATTATACCTTTTTTTACAATGTTGCCCTCTTTACACGAATATATGTAAGTGGTCTCCAAAGTAGGAAATAATGCGTTTGAATCCTATGATTAGACATTCAAATACCTGTCAATCTAAATGCACCATGAAATAAATAAAGAAGGTTCAAGTTTTAATTGGCATATTATATGTTTGCCTACCAACATGCAATTAGGTAAATTTGAACTCTTCACCTAATAATATGTGGATTAATCTTTGTCCCTAACTTTCCTACTCTATTTTACTCGCAGGCCAATTGCTTTCTGTCAATTTTAACTTCATGGCAACAATGTTAACTACAAATGCCATAGCCAACATACTTGTAGGCATGGATAGTCTAAACCCTTGTTTACAAGTTACATCTGTAGACTCCATCCATCAAGAACGCTCTGCAATTGTCAAATACCACTTGCAACTCTCTGATGGAATGCACACACACCATGCTATACTTCCAGAGCAGTTCAACTATCTTGTTATAGAAGAGGCCCTAGCCAAAGGCTCAATTATTTGTCTTTGAGATTACACTTGCAAGATGTTCCACAAATTCACGTACGCTCAAACATTCAAGATTCATTTATATTGCTCTATCTGTTTGACTTATAGCTTCTTATTAAATTATTGATTTTCCTTTGGTTGCAGGGTTATCATAATTACTAAGTTTGATATAATCTCAAATAGTGAAACAATAGTTGGAACTCCAGTACCTCTCCTCCAAGCTCAGGAGTACCTCCCACAAAATGCCTTCAAACAAAAATTGGCCCCTTATGGATCTGAAGGTTGTTCACTCCAAGAAGGCAACAGATTTGAATCCCAACAAAACATTGGCCCTTTTCAAATAATGCCAATTCTAAAGTTGACTACATACCATAGGGAATGGTCCATCGAAGGTAGGGCCTTGGAAAAAACTCCAATCCATGAATTCCAAAATGTTGGTCGTGACGGTAAAGTTTTTGGCTTCGATTTCATAGACAAAGCAGGAACTGAAATACATATAACTTGCTTCAATGAACTTGTTGATGAGTTCTATGATGTTGTTCAAAGTGATGCCCTCTACCTCATATCAAATGGTCATGTAAAAGTGGCTAACACAAAATACAGGAGCTCCACAAACCCTTTCGAGATATTCTTACACAACTCATCAACAATAACTCCTTCCACATGCATTGACTCTAACATACCCACTCATAGTTACCATATAAAGAGCATAGATACACTGGAGTCAATGCCTATTAGTTCCCTTGTTGATGTCATAGGTTTGCTTTTGTCTATCTCACCTACATCAACCATATGTAAAAGAGATGCAACCGAAACAATTAAATTAACTGCTACAATCATAGACATGTCAAGTAGTAGCATAGATGTTACACTATGGGGTCGCCATTGTCAAATTGAGGGGAAACAAATCTCAGGAATGTGCCTTAAACCAGACCCCCCCATTCTTCTTGTGAAATCTGGCCGTATTACCTCATGGCATGGAAAATCAATCGACACTATCTTCCCAACTGCAATTCTAATCAATCCAGACTTGTTAGAGGCCTCAACATTGAAGACATGGTATTCCACTTTAGAGCTTCTCCAGCCTCTAATTACCTTGTCGAATAACCCGCTCAACCCCCACAAATTCGCAAATCCTATTGATATTTCAGAGATTGTTACTACAAGGTTTGCCGAGAAAAAAAATGCTTGTGTAAAGGCCATTATCTCCAAGCTCCACTTGGACAACTTCTACTACCTTTCTTGCCCCTTGTTGGTTGAGAATAAGAAATGTAAGAAAAAAGTAATTCAAGTTTCTACCAATCATTTTCATTGCCCAAAGTGTTCTACTAATCTCTTAGCATGTGATTTTAGCTACATGCTTAAAATGGACTTGCAGGATGACACTGGTGAACTTCTTAAAGTTACTGCATTTGAAGGACTAGCGAATGCTTTGTTGGGTGTCGGTGCAGAAAATTTTCAGCTTCTCCTAGCAAACCCTGACGGAGCCAAACAAATTTTAGATTGTGTTATTGGTTGACAATTCTTGCTTGATCTTTCTATCAAGATGAATTCATTTTCTGGACAAGAAACACATAGCATTGTTGTTACAACCATTCAACTCAATTAAAACATGCACTGCACTCTTTTTTTGTACAATAACATACCTATTTGAATGGCTCCTCTGATGTTATGTACCTCAAACAATGTAAAGCTCACTTCTAACTATTGTACGTTTCCCTTTTTTCAAAGATGGATAGCTTCATATAAACATATATAGGGATATGTTCCCCTATTTTTCCTATTTGCATTATTAGCTTTTAACAATATATTTGCTTCTTAAATTGTCTATAATGATTGTAAAATTCTCTTCGAACAAAAAACAATTTCCATTATGTTTATTACCTTGTTATTGGTTTCTTATATTTTGTACACATTAATGTCGATTGCCATGTTATAATATTGCTTTTGCATACTTTTATATCTTCAATTCCCATGCTTCAAAATGTGATATATATTTGAATTTGCATGATGTACAGATAGTTCAAAACCCTCAAATATTCAAGATTCCCTACAATGGAAGTAGAAGATGCAAGGATGCTAGCAAAGCGAACCCGTACAAATGAAATGCAACGTATACAATATCATGCAAGGAAAACTAATATTAACAAAAGAAGACGACAAAACGAACATATCCTCCAGAGTGAGGACTTAGCACCAACACTATCTCCTTCCTCCGACGTCCCGCACCTTCAAACACTTGCCCCTCAATCACACTATGGCATACAACCCACCCCATCAACCCAGCTTTGTCCTCCTCTATGTTTCCCTGAAAATTATTACACTGCTAGAGACAAATTTAGGTCAAGATTGGATAGCCTCTCAAAAATGTCAACATGCTTAGTTTGCATGGAAAAATATCCAAGCATTAAAACTAGGAAATCAAATGGAGTCCCTACTTGTTATAGATGCATATCAGAAAAAAAATGGCCATCGCTTCTCTAAGTGGAACAACATGGACCCTAGTGATCAACCTACTTGTTTACAAAAACTAAGTCAAATCGAGGAGATGTTGATAGCAAAGATTAGCCCGGTTCTTCAAGTAACATATGCACGGGGGGGGCAACTAAAGTATAGTGGTCACACTATCTGCTTTCCACAAGATATTTCTAGCATAGCAACCTCCTTGCCTAGGTGTATAGATGAACTAGACATCATTATAATAAACAAACAAAATGTTGAACAACAAAAGTATAGCTTCTATGTTAGTAGGTCACGTGTTCATGAGGCATTGACATATAAGCTCCAAAATGATCCATACTACAAAGATGTGCAGTTGAATGAGCATGCGTTGTCATCTTTGCCTCATGAATCCACTGATATTTCAGAACTTATATATGCAACAACTTCCAATCCTATTCCCACAAATCTAGAGCCCCTACAAACAAATTTTGATGAAGCTGAAACCATTGAAAGTACAACCTCGTTTGTAGCAAACCTACCACCATCACGTAGAGAAATGGAAGAAGTGCGAGCCTACTTACAACTAGGAAATGGATGACAAGCTCCTGCTATAGAATGGCCTCCCATTTCTACCTCCCCAATAAATGAATACACCACTGAAGGCTTGTTTGCAATGGCATTCCCCGCTCTGTTTCCAACTGGCACAGCCACCTTCAAGCAACACTGCATGAAGGAAATTAAGCTACATGAATATGCTCTTCATCTACTAAGATATCATGATAATAGATTTGGCCAACACCCACGCTTCACATATTTCCTTCTCAACATAATCATGCGCCATCGTAGCCAAGCCACAACATCAGTGTTTGTTAACAAACAGGTAAACGATACACTTCCGACAACAATTGCTGACCTCTGCCAAAGATTGAAGGACCTACCTGATGAAAGGCTCGCCGATCAACTCATGCACTTTAGCTCAGCAATTAGTGGCACACGGTCGTTTTGGAATAAATGTAGAGGGGAGCTTTCTGACATGGTCATTCAAATTGGTTGCCCAACACTTTTCTTCACCTTAAGTGCAGCAAATACAAAATGGCCTGACTTACATTGCATTATGCCAACTACCATTCCTACGGATCCTTCAAAGGCTTCCAGATGGAGGGTACAAAATATAATTCGCAATCCACACCTTGCTGCACTCTACATGCACCATAGATTTACAACATTCTGTGAAGAGGTCTTGGAGAAACTACTTGGTGCAAGTGACTACTGGTACAGGTATATGCCTTCCACTTACCAAAATCACTTATTTTTTCTTTACTTCTTCCTAACAAACTCTCAAATCTAGGTATGAATGGCAACATAGAGGATCTGCACATATTCACGGTTTCCTTTGGCTCCAAGAAGCACCTGACATTGCAAAATTACAATGGAACAACCTTCAATATGTACAAAGAACAATTGACTACATTGATAGATGTCTCTGCCTAGAACCCACGCAGTCTTCAACTCAAGAACCAAAATTTCCATCGAACTATCTTGGCTGACCCTTGCTTGATGGACACAAGAATGATAAAAGCAACGAGCCCTTCCACTGATTACAATGAACTGGTCAATCATGTGCAATGCCATACAAAATGTACCCAGCTAACATGCTTGCGGAGGAAGGGGACATCTCTTGCGTGTCATTATAAAGCCCCTTGGAACTTACAAGAGAGATCAAGTCTTACAATTGCTGAGAATGGGCAACCTAAACACACCCCTGCCCGCAATGATGACCACTTGAATCTTCACAACCCATATATCCTTTCTATATGGAGAGCCAATGTGGATTGCCAACCTATTCTTTCAACCAATGCAGTGCTCAAATATATTGCAAAATATGCAACAAAAGCTGAGCACCAATCTGAAACATACCACAATATGATGACTCGCATTTCAACCAATTCAGACTCTGATAAGCCAGCACCAATAGCTTTTCGCAAAATGCTATCTGAAAGCCTTGTAGATCGTGACATTGGTGCCCAAGAGACTTGCCACCTTCTGCAAAAACTACCCCTGTCCATATCTAGCAGACCATTTGTATGTTTGAATGTTAGCCAAAAACACTACCAACGTGTTACAATCTCAAACACTTCCACTACCCCCTCCCCTACTTTCATTGACTCATACATGGTGCGACCTATGGAGCTGGATGCTCTGTCACTCATTTAAATGACACAAAAATGGACCTTCAAATCATCACGCAAAAACTTACAATGGAGACAGCGCTCCACATCAGCCATTGTCCGTGTAATCCCACAGTTCACAACTGTCCCAGCAAAAGATGACAAGTGTTTTGAAGCGTTCTACAGGAGTGAACTACTGCTCTACCACCCATTTCGTAGCATTCATGATGATATTGGCATATCAACACCACAGATTATTGCAAATTGGGAAAGATTCTCATACAACTTCCATCAATGGCATGTGCATCGCACACCGACTGATCCACTATCAGATACCAATGATACCGATGATGGCAGTACTTCAACTAATGAATATGTCATGGAAGATAACAATCTTGATGAATGGCAAGTGTTATCAAGCTTGCATCGAGGCATATCATTACAGTTAGATAGCCTTGACATGCTTGGTCGTCGTGGCATTGACCTGAACAATGATTGGACAACTCCGAGCTTTAATCCAATACTAAAAGCTATAGCTACTGATTTCATTGACTCTTATCGGCCAACCTTTCAAGTCCAACATGTTTTTGCTCAAGCCTCACAGAGCAACCTCTCTATTCAACAGCAGAAAGCATATGATATTATTGTTTCGCACTTCTTTGCTAGTTGTTTCCAGCCACCACTAAAAATAATTGTTCAAGGAACTACAGGTACTGGAAAGTCACATTTGATCTCAAGCATCAAATCCACACTCATGGGAGCAGCTCCACATGGCCAATCACCTTTGCTACTCCTCGCACCAACTGGTGTTGCAACTTTCAATATTCGGGTGTCTACAATTCATTCTGCACTCCACATACCGATCAGAGAAATGAATCCCCTACAAGGACAAACACTTGCAACATTCCAGGAGAGCATGTACTTCATTCGTTACATTCTGATAGACGAGATGAGTTTTATTGGCCCAAAGTTGATACAAAGAATTGACATACGATTGCATGAGGCATTCCCTAGCCACAATCATATCCCATTTGGGGGACGCTCAATCATTCTCTTTGGTGACCTTGGCCAACTCCCACCAGTCAAAGATATCCCCATGTATGCTTCAAACTCCTATGGAGGAACACTATGGCGAAGCTTCACCACAGTTATTACATTGACCAAGATATTTCGGCAAATCGGTGATGATCCTATACAAATGGCCTTCCGTTCAATTCTCTCAAATATAAGAAATGCAGAGCCTACAGTTGAAGATTGGCATGTTCTCATGGCACGTTCAAATTCCTCATTGACCTTTGCAGAGCAAGCACCGTTCCTATCCTCCATACATTTATTTCCAACAAATGAATTGGTTTCACTACACAATAAACATATGTTGCAATCATTAGCAATGCCAATTGCCTTGTCTAATGCAGAACAACTAAAAGGGGCAACATGCCCAAATCCAGATGATGAACAACTTGAGGCTAAAATTCTCTTGAGTGTTGGCCAAGAAGTTATGCTATGTTCTAATTTGTGGGTGCAAGCAGGGCTTGTGAATGGTGCACTAGGCCAGGTGAAAGCTATTGTATACAAGGATGGCGATAAACCACCGCAACTTCCTTTGTTTGTTGTTGTTCGATTCAAAAAATACATAGGCCCAGTTTGGGATCTCAATAATGCAAGAAATGTGCCCATTGCACCATTGAGTCATGGTGGTCGTCGCCAAATCCCATTGAAAATGGCATGGGCCTTAACAATACACAAATCACAAGGCCTTACACTTCCACGAGCAACAATCGACATTGGCAACATAGATCGTCAGGGACTGACATTCACAGCTATTTCTAGAGTCTGCAGCCTTGCATGTCTTCGAATATGCCCGACTTTCACGTTCCAAAGATATGCACATATATATGTTGCTCTTCGCAAACAAAAGGAGGAACGCTTGTCAGTGCTGTCGCACGCACAATCTTGACTGCACAATCATGAAAAAAAAAGGCACAAAATGTTAGTTCACCCACTCCCATTACTTTCTTGCATTCACTTATAGAAACATTGATTTACAATTTATATATATCTTTCATTTTACGACAATGCTATGCAATACCGTCAAAACATTCATTTTTTTTAATTGTAATTCATAAAACTTCACTTGTATTGGACATAATATTCAGATTATTATCAAAGCTAGAGTAATATAAAACATTATGTGACCAAAACTGGTTTTGGTGGATTGGTAGCATTATCCTGTGATTGCCCACTTCTCTGAATATCTTCAACACAGACAAACTGATTACAATTGTAGCCAAGCAATTCTAAGACTTTACTGAACCTGTTAACAATTTCTGCAGATGAATGACCAATGAGACCATTTAGATCTAGGTGAAACTAAATTTTATTTTGTGCTATTAATTAATGGGGCTCTGTTGTTCTTGTCAGTACTGATGTTTATCTCAATATGGCATATAATTTACATTGCAATTTAGTATTCGGTAAATGTACATCTACTCTGCATTATGATGTTTAAAGTTCGAACATATCAGGTTGCATGAAAATTTGAACATCCATACCCATAAAGAGGGAACTTTACAGATTTTATTTTTTTTCAGGTATTGCGATTTTACTGTTTTATTTTGTATTATTTTCAAGAATTTAAATGTTATTACTATACAAGGACGCTGGTGGTTGAAGGAGATGATCGTATGTACCAAAAAGAGAATTTATGGATGGTCTCTTTCCTGATGAGCTCCTTTTTAAATCCGCTGTTAGGAAACAATGAATTTCACTTACAGCTTGTGACCACCAAAACAGATGATGTTCATAAACGTAGTTGAATGAATAGAAAATCATCTCACGCTGGTCTTTCTGACTTCAGTAGTTCATCCATGCCAATTTGAAAGAGCTTGCTTCAGTAGTTCATCCATGTAGAGACTCTTATCTTTACGCCATCCCTATCATTACAGTAGCTTTATAAACTTACCTTTACACTTAGCCAATTTGAACTGAATTCCAATGTACCTTCATAGTAATAAAAATATTAGGTCCAAGCACTTACTATATTCCAAGCATTATTCTATATAAAGATATAATTTGTTGCTTTTTATGTCATAGTTCTGGAATTGATTTCATTTAAAGTTTAAATTCCATTAAATTGGTAAAATGGAAACCAAAAGAGGATAACTACCCTTTACTTGTTTGCAATGCCATGATTGAGGGGTATCTATTACATAACATTTACCAGCGCTTGTACCTATTTTTGTCAGTTGGACTAAATACTTGGATATGTAAATTAGTAGTTTACCCAATTAAACACTTAACATTTGTATATATATGCATTTAACATGTCTCTTGAAGAATTAAGTATGGGTTTTCCCTACGAAAGCTTCGGTGATTTACAACTTGAGTGCATCCCATTTTCCATGTTGTGAAATTACCATTAATTGAGATTAGTAGTTTATCCAATTAAACACTTAACATTTGTACATATATGCATTTAACATGTCTCTTGAAGAATTAAGTATGGGTTTCCCTTACGAAAGCTTCGGTGATTTACAACTTGAGTGCATCCCATTTTACATGTGAAATTGCCATTTTAGAAATGCATTTGTGCATTTTTATTTATTTTATATTTTCACTTTATATTTTGCATTCTGATATTAAAAATAAAAAATAACAAACTACAATCTACCTTTCAATTAATTTTTTGCATGCATAAATTTTAGTTTCCTTATTGTTTCTTATATCATCCTTAAAAATTAGGTATTGCTTATATATTCTTAGGATTCAGGGATGTGATGGAAATTATTGATTCAAATCTACCTTAAAATTACATACTACTTTTAAACCTTCCTTATCAATATATTGAAACTCGCATTTCACTTTGCATTGTCCCCACCGGTCATAATATAATTTATTTCAGCATGTTCGAATAGTTTAATGGCTCTGAACAAATTTAGGTCACTTCAACTTTCCACGGCGTACCCATTGCACACTACAGTGCAATTGCTAGTTATGATTACATTTAAGACACTCTATTCAAAGCGGACCCAAACCTTGAAAAAAATGACATGTGTATGCAGTTTTCACCATCACACGTATAAACCTCCTTGGATCACACTTATTGCGAATATAAAATAATTCCATTCCCAATGCCGTACGTAGAAGAAATTCTAACACAATCACCTACGAGATATTTACATATCTTATTTATAATCATTACATCTTACTACTAATTCAACATCTACTCGCTCAATTCAACTCTAACTACCTACTAATGTTTGAAACTTAAGTAGAAATAAAATTTACGTGTACTGCTAAAGGCAGACCAAAGGACAAAGTTAAATCACTTTTATTTATTCTAGACGACCTTTAAATAAGCTCAACGAGTATTCCGAGGCTCGGCCATTCACGGTCTCTTTACAACCATTTAAGAATCCAATATACTATAATGTCGGCATCGATGGACTAAGTGAACCCCTTACCAACTCTTCATAAATACGAACAGTTGGCACATTAAACCACAATCTTTAACATATTTTTTACAGTTAATTTTTTTAAGAGTTAAAATTAGCTTGTAAGTGGTATATTCTTGTCTAAAATGGACTCATGACATCTTCGAATATCGGGGATCAGATTTGTGAGTGCGGAGGTGACCCAAGTCACTTTTGTGCTCATGGATCTGACCTGACCTTTTTGAAATTCAAAATTTAAATTTTTAATAGTCATTGTTAGCCGACTTAGTGCACATTAGGTTGATTTGTGCGTTTGATTGTTTTATTTAAGGACATTCAGTCATTCATTTGAAAATCATCCAGGGTAGCCTTGGGCATTCTCACTGAGTATATCTAGAGTTTGGTTCATAAGGATAATAAAAAGAATCTAGAGCATTACAGTATAATTTATTAGAGCACATCATCCTAGGTCTATTACATACTTGCTTGTTGTCTTTAAACCATTTTCTCCAAGCCATAAAGTCAGTCTATGAGAGCTTTGACCAAGGAGAAATGACCCTCACAATCCAACAGATTCCTCAAAGGTGTTTATAAACATCACATATCCTTAAACAAATCTAGACAATAAAAATTGAAGTGAGTAGGTTCCAGTCTACAGGATTGTCTCAAATTAGATTCACAACTTTGAAGTTTAGATCCACACATGCGGAGATCACTTCCGCATTCACAAAAGTGACCCCAAATAATGGCCAATCATATTTATAGGTCAATGACAGATTGGAAAATTTCATAACCTTGGCAAATGGCTTTCTAACACCTAAATAGAGATATCTATGTATCAAAATCTAAGCTAACTATTCACATATTTAATTTATTCAATTCTTGCATTTATTTCAATTATTAGTCCTAGCTCATTTATCTAGGTTAATTATTGTTTGATTGCTTTCTTTATTTAATTAGCTTAGATGATTTTATGTAAGATGTGATTTTGCCTTACATTTTGGTAAATTTGACATTGGAATCCCTCTAACATTTTCCTTGGGGTTTTGACCTTCTTTCTATCTCTATTTTTTAAAATCTAGTTATTACACCTTTATTTCATATTTGATTAGGGTTTGGATCTACCATAATTTGTATCTCATTACTTTAGCTTGATTAGGGTTTGGGCCTTCATTGATAATTACTTTACCCACCAACCTCTTTTGTGGCCTATGATTAGCCAAATAATATAACTATAGAGAATATGCACTCCAAATAAAATAAAGAGCAATATTGTATTCAAATTACAAAATATTATGGACCTCTTCAAGGGGGCAACCTCCTTTGAGCAATGCTCAATGAAAGAGATTCAATGGGTGATCTTTCATCTTGCCTAATACCCCTATTTAAACAAATTTTATTCAAGAGAACCACCGCTTCCCATACATGTGGGACAATTACAATTAGCTAAAGGAATGAATTACAAAGCATATACATCCAAGATTTTATTAATAAGACTGAATACTTGGAATTAAAGAGTTAGAACAAGGGGTCCCAACATATCCTCCCCCTTAAAAATCTTTATCCTCAAAGCTTCAGATGAGAAAATTATTGCTACAATTGGAGAAATGGTTCCTAGGTTGCATCTTTTGGTTGCATATTGCACCATTGTGCTAGAATCTCAATGATGGTGTGAGTGTAGAGTCATTGTTTCACTTGCCTAGGATAGACTAAATTTTACGAGGATAAGTTCTTCATTATCAAGCTCCAGTAGGGTAGTCTAAACATGAACATGTTGATGGAGGACCCACTTTAAACAAGAGACATGATAAATAAGATAGATGTTGGAAGAAGAGGATGGCACCAACTTGCATGCCATGAAACCAATTTTTGACATAATTTTATAGGGGCCATAAAACTTAGGCGCTAGTTTTTTATGATCCTTCATCTCCAAGGAGGCTTGTTCATAGGGTTGAAATCAAATAAATATTATGTCCCCAATAAAAGTACATTATGAATGGTGTTGATCAATTTACTAGTTCATTTAGTTTTGTGTGGTGCGCAAAGAATAGTATCATGTGTGTTGAGTGTGGAATCAACTACCCACTCCTTGGAACTTCCTAGGATGAATGTTTGGAGAAACAATGTTGGCTAACCATAAACAACTTCATATGGTGTCATCTTGGTCATAGTGTGACTGCAAAAGGTAACTATTTGACCCAATGAGTCTGTTGACCTGAACTAAAGTAGCACATATAGGGCTCCTCTATATTTTGGCCCCACTTTAGTATGCATGTGACCAACATAAATCGTGCATGCTAAAGTAAATAATATAGTAAATTAAGTATCAAGTGAATTCCAAAACAGATGCAATATGGATGATGCCCCTCACTTTCTTCATGTTCTTGGTAAGGTTGCATCTTCAAACCTGCACACATGAACATAATAAAGTGTTAGTAGCACTTGCACTAAACATAAACATAAAAAATATAATCAATTTTCATCACATTTACTTTGTATTCACTTTTATTTTAAGTGAGAAGTAGCAAAAGGGGGAGTGAAGATGGAGTCATGGGGATGTAATTGAGTTGGCACCCCACACAAACCATTTAAAACGTTGTGAAAAAGAAAAAGGAGTCATGTTGTATATGGTTGGCAAGGAGTTGGAGCTAGTGTGCCCCCTCAATCTATATAAACATGAGCCAAAAAAGAGATAGAATGATGTATAGGATTGTGAAGGAGTTTGAACTAGTGTGGCCCCCTTAATCTACACAACATGAAGCCAAGCAAAAGTTGAAAATGAAGTCCTGATGCATAGTATTGTCAATGAAGTACAACCAATGTGGACCTCTCAATCTATGTATGGATTAACTTGTGATAGTGTAGTAAGATATGATATGTCCCCCTTAAATTGGGTGCATACATCATTATGGATCCAATTTGAGGAGAGGAAAGTATAAAATGGTCACATATGACAATTTGTTGTCCCTTGTGTGCGAAAAAGAGAGATCATGAAAGCACGTGAGACATATAAAAGGGGGAAGAAATTATTTTTGCCACCAACTTTTATCCCCAAGTACGAGGATGTCTCATATGGAAGAGAAATCATCTAAGTGTAAGAGTGTATAATAATGTAAGCATGTCATGTATGATATAATCATGGAAGAATGGCATATATAATAGTGCAATGTGTCGTTGTGTAAGTGCCATAATAGAAATTTCATGAAGGATATTAGCATAGGAAAGCATGGGAAAAATACCATGTAAGGTGTGATCATGAAAAGCATGGTAGAATGTGTAATAATATGTCTTCTCCAAAAGGTCAAATAAATATGTTATGAATTAGTGCCCCCAAGTGGGGGAGAAATGCCAAGTGCTATGAGTGTATAAGTAAAAGTATAAAAGTGGAATGTGAATGTGCCAATAGGTAAAGAACAACAAACAAGGCATAATCAAAGGCCCAAAGGATATCATGTAACAAGAGAAAATCTATAAGAAGAAGCACAACAAAAAAGGTTAAGCAAAAGGCTAAGTAAGCAATGCAGAGATAAAAAAGATAAGTGATAAAGAAGGAGAAGCATAAAAAAATCAAGTCTCCATCAAAAAGGTGAAGCATTAATCTAAAAAAGAAAATAACTATGTTTTTGGTGAACATGATAGGAAGTGTTTTTGAAGACATCCATGACTTTGCATCATCTTAAATTCACAAGGAAGAAACACAAAAGGAGAACATAGAAAATAAAGAAGGGGACATGAAACAAAAGGAAATTCATGCCCACTTGTGTCAACATGCACCACTAAAGGTGTTTTTGAGTCATCCATATACTAACTAAGAACATGAGAAAAGATCATAAAGTGCATAATAATATTTTCACAATCCATGAGGATGAGTTGTAATACTTCTAGAAGAAAATTGTGTTGAGTTTTTTGCATCAATGTTTCATATCATAAAGTGAGTTTTCTTCTAGAAGCATTAAAATTCATCATAAAGTATAATCAAAGTAAATACAAAGTAAAATATGAAATATAAATAAAGTATGATCAAATATAAAATGGGTGATTATAACCAGTACGATCATCATAGTCATTATCCACTAGGATATCGTGTCCTTATCCCACTCATCAAGTATGAAATCTCCAAAAGTGATCACATGGGATATATTTTTCTTCTCTCGTTTATCAAGCCAAGTAAGAACTATGAAAAATGAAAACTAGAATGGAAATGCAAACCCAAAATTGCATTATTGAAATGAGAAGTAGTGAACATATATATCAACAGGAGTGACCATTCAATTCATCTCTAGATGACTTTTTAGTTCATCTTCAGGATGATTATTCAAATTCTACAAGAAATGAAGGATTTACAGAATATTTAAATAATCTTACATCCCCCTTAATTTTTAGGGGTTATAGTGAGACCAAGCATGCCTCTAATTTTGTAATTTTTAATCTTCCAAGCACTTTTATTTGTAGTTGGACAATAGATCAATTTGACACTTCCATCTTTCACATGATGCCAAATCAAATAGAATTTGTTGTTGATGTGCTTGGTTTGATCATGAAATACTATGTTTTCTTACCATTTTGATTGCATAAGTGTTGTCAACCACTAGTGGTGTTGATGAAACATGTTTTTCCTATAAATCCTCAAGAACCCTTCTAAGCCATAATATTTCCCTAGTTGTTGATGAAGCTACCATATATTTTTCTTCTATTGAAGAAAGAGCTAACACTAACTACTTCTTTGACTTCCAAGTGATGATTGTTGATTCTAAATTCATCAAGAAACCTAAAGTAGATTTCTCATCTTCAAAATCACCTACATAGCCTAAATCTGAATATCCATCTAAGTTGAAATTAGATTCAAGCCCAAATTTTCAAGTTTCCTTCAAATATCAAAGAACCCCCTTTGTTGCTAACTGGTGACTTTCTCTCAGTTGTTGCATGAAACTAGATAGAACACCTACAAAAAATGTATGGTCTAGTCATGGTTACAAAGATCATCCTTCTAATGAGTTTCCTATACTTAGTTGCATCTTCAAATTTTACAGTTCATCTACTGTTAGTTTCAAATTTTGTTCCATGGGCATGTTGAGTGGTTTACAGCCCGTCATTCCAAATTTGCTTAAAATTTCACCAATATACTTTTGTTGCATGATGAAAATATACTTGGATTTTTGAATCATTGCAATATCCAAATAGTAATGAAGATGATCCAAATCTATCATTTCAAAACTTTTCATTAGTTCTTCTTTGACTTTTGTAGTGTACCTTTAATTATTTCCCATTATAAATATATCATCCACATATACTACTAGGTACACAACTATTTTGTCAATTGTCCTGACAAAAAGAGTTGTATCTTCAAATTCAAAATTCTTTAACTTCATGATCAAGAGGTGCTTGGTGAGCTTCTCATACCATGCTCATGGGGCTTATTTCAAACCATACAATGATTTTACCAACTTGCACACTTTATGTTCTTGACCTTCAACTACAAAAGCTTCAAGTTGAGCTCTGTAAGCCATTTCTTTGAGATCACCAATGATAAAAGTAGTTTTCACATCCATATGATGAATTTTCCATTTGCTTTGTGTTGCTAAAGACAACAAAACCCAAATGGCGGTCCATTTCACTATAGGTGCAAAGGTTTCGTCATTGTCTATCCCTTCTTTTTGAGTGTATTCATTTGTGACAAGCCTTGATTTGTGTTTTTAAGGTGAGCCATCTACTTTTTATTTATTTTGAAAGACCCACTTGCAACCTATGGGTTTAGAATTGAGTGGAGGATCAACCAACTCCTGAATTCCATTCTCAAGATCAAGACATCATATTCAACTTTCATTGCTTTGTCCATGCATCAAGATTTTCTACTTGTTTGAAGGAATTTGGTTCTAGATCAAAATCAATATTATTTTCTTCTTCTAAATGCCCTCCCAAGGTAAGTTTTGCTAGCTTATCTTGAATCTCTTATAGGGACTTTTCTTCTTATTGTCTAGCTTTGTATGCACATCTCGTACATGTTTTTCCAACTTCATTAGGTCTAAAATATTTTAATATTTGTGTGGCCCATTTTGACATCTTTTTTTGTGTTACTTGTGAAACAATTAGTGCCTTATTTTCTTAATCTAAAGCTCCTTCATCTTCTAGTTTGTTGCTATGAAAACAAGTTTTTAGCTTGTGACGAAGTTTCAATTTCTTCCTTAGGAGGAGTTTCTTGTTTAATTATTGGAGACAAAAAAGGTTTAATAGATTTCAAATTATATGTCCCCCCAATGTTTGGAATCTCCATATCATTCTCTTTGAAAATATCAAATTTTACAAATTTCTCAAGTTAACTCAATTATCGATTAATGTTGGTTATGTCCTTTGTGGTTTCACAGAACATCTCTTGTAATGAGAAATTTTTTATTTTTCTCATCAAATAGTCTATAGTCCTTTAAGGATTTTGAATATTCCAAAAGGATGCATCTTTTACTCTCGTGGTCCAATTTGTTCATTTTCTCCTTGGGAATCAATGCATAGTAGGTGGATCCAAAAACCTGAAGATGTTGCATTAACAAAAGATGACTGTATCAAATATGGTCTTCATCTGAAGAGTTATTAAAGGTGATCTGTTGTATAGAGAGGTTGTTGTTTGAGTTGCTTATGCATAGAAATGTATGTTTTCTCCTTTAAAATATATTACTCAAACCATATTCATCACAGTATTGTTCATCCTTTCAACTATGTCATTTTATCGAGGAGTGTGAGGAATTATGAGATGATGCTTGATCTCATTTTTCTTGAGATGGTCTTCAAACACCTTTGACATGAATTCACCACCATTATCAATCCTTAATGTACTAATATGAGATTGTGCATCATTATAAAACATTGTGTGAAACTTTTGATTTTTTATTCAAAAAATAGATCTAGGTCATTTTGTTGTACTCATCAATGAACATGAAGTGTTTATTATTACCAGCAGAAGGAACTGATAGTGGACCATACAAATTAGAGTGGATCAAGTGTAATTTTTTATCAACATCACCAAGGACAACAAGGTTCATTTTAGTTGAGGAAAGTATAGGACACTGTGGAGAAGGAGATTTGGAAGTCCTAGCGACTTGAGACTAAGTGTTCTTTTTCCTTCAAGTTGTAAACTTGTTTTGTCTACTGAATATACAAGACCACATCTTTCTTCATGAAACTCCTTAAAGAAGTCCCTTCAAAAATTCATGTGTTGCATGGCACCAATATCTGGAACCCAAGCATCATACCAAGTTTAATTCACATATACATAGCTAACATTAACTCATATGGAAAGCAAGCATTCACTTGCAAACTAAGCCAAATTTGATTATGATATTTTCTTCTTTCCCTTATTTTTTGTCTCTTGTTTTTTTATTGGACTCATTCTTATCCCGTGATGTTTTGCATTCATGGGCCTCATGACTCCCTTTCTACCACATCATTTGTAAAACAATTTTTCTCTATCATTTTGTTTATCATGGCGTTGATCATTTTTTCTGCCAGTTTTGCTTCCTCGTCTTCTATTTCTTCCTTTGCCTCTATCATTTCCTTTCTTTTTGGAATATGAAACCTTATTATAAGATTTTTCTTTTTGATGAGAATAGAAAATAATCTTTCATATGGTTTCAACCTTTCTTCCAAAAACCTTTTCTCTTTCTGCCATCTTTTCAACCATTTAATCAAAAGTGAGTGTACTAAGCCAAATCTAATTATGAGATTTTCTTATATTTCCTTTATTAACTTCCTCATTTTCTTTATAGGCCTCAATCTTTTCCCGTGATCATTTTCATTCATGGGCCTCATGACTCCCTTTTCTACCACATCATTTGCAAAACAAGTTTAGTTTGTCATTTTATTTCTCATGGCATTGACCATTGTTTCTACCCGTTCTACCTCCTCATCCTCTATTTCCTCCTTTGCATCTATCATTTCCTTTATTTTTTGAAGATGAAACCTTATTGGTATATTTTCCTTCTTGATGAGAATAGAAAATATTCTCTCCTATGGTCTCAACCTTCCTTCCAAAGGTATTTTCTCTTTCTGTGATCTTTTCAACCAATTGATCAAAAGTGAGTGTACTAAGACAAATATGATTATGAGATTTTCTTCTTTCCCTTATTTGATTCCTCTTGTTTTTTGATAAGCCTTGATCTTATCTCATGATGTTTTGCATTAGTGGGCCTCATGACTCCCTTTTCTACCGCATCATTTGCAAAACAAGTTTTCTTTGTCATTTTTTCTCATGGTGTTAACCATTGTTTTTGCCAGTTCTACCTCCACATCCTCTATTTATCCTTTGCCTCTATCATTTATTTTATTTTTGGAAGATTTTCCTTTTTTATGATCACATAGAAAATATTATCTCCTATGGTTTCAACCTTTCTTCCAAAGGCCTTTTCTGTTTTTACCATCTTTTCAACTAGTTGATCAAAAGTGAGTGTCTTCAATTAGTTGGTTAGTTGCAATGATTCCAAATAGGTTGAATATGTGGGAAGAAGGACTTTTATAAAGGCAGTCATATATATATATATATTATAAATTCTAGCACCAAAAAATTCAACGTCATACTTGATTGCTCAATTTCTAAACCTAGACTCATTACATCACCATTGTCAACTCAAGTTTAAACAACTTCAATTGAAATTGTATGAACTCCAATTCAAAATGATAACAATACAAATCCTTTAAATTATGTAGTGCTTCCCATGGTTTGTTGCAACCTTGAATTATCTGTCAACTGAGGCCCTTATCAAGGCCAATGCTAAAGAATTTGTATATTTCCATAATTATTTTTCTATATTTGAGTGCAATTCATCTAGTTGTTATCTTCATTACAAATGTCAAACCACAAATCATTGAAGATGAGAGTATTCTCAACATGCCATGACCATTCTAACTAGGTTTCCTTCTTGATTAGTGTTGTACCAATAATTGATGTGATTGAATGCATTTTGTTGTCAATGCAAGATGGATTGTTTCCTTATCACTCCAAAAGGTTTTCTTTTCTATACACTACTAGAATAATCTACCAAACCTCTTGATATACTTGCCCTTCGGATATACCCATTAGTATGTCGAAGAAGCTCATCTTTTTGATATACCCGTCAATACATGAAAGGGATGTTAAAGCACATGAGAGTAGATTGGTACATGGTACTTAAGCTTGACACGTGAAAAGGATTCATCCTATCAATGACACCTTCTTAGAAAGAAATCCTACTCAAAATTTCTTATTGTTCAAGATTTACATCTAGAATAACAATGAAGGGTAATGGAAATTTTTTCCCCCTTATTTCTCCTTAACAATTTATGGGATCTAAGCCTCAAATGTTGTTGTTTTAGCTAAGTTAGGCATTAGATGTAGTATTTAATCGCAACGAATTTACCCATAAAGATGAACTAGAGGCATTATGTTTATTGAATGTTGCAATTTGTTTTAGGTTTGTAATTTTTTTAATGTTTTGGACTTCAATTATACCAAAAAAAAATGACTTATTGTTGAAATATTCAATGCCCCAAAAAATACTCTAAAGTGGGTAAAATGACCACCAAAAAGACCACCCATTTTTAATAGAAAATTAAACTTTTCCAAATAATAACCCCATATATACTCATATGAGTTATAAAACACCCCTTCCAACCAACTATATAGGATAACTCACACATCATTTTGTAACAATATTTTCCCCCTAAAAATTCCCAACTCATAATTTGAGATTCATACAAATTTATGTGGATGACATGGAAAAATAGCAAAAAATGACATGCCAACAATTTGAACCATGTTCTTTGATGCCACAAACATTAATATTTTTGCTATGAATTAGGGATTCTAACAAGGACTCACCAGTGTTGAACAAAAGGCATGAAAGAGTAGGAGTGTGGGAAAGCAAACACATATAGTTTGGCCACCGTCACTGCAAAAGAACACCAAGACTCTCAAGCTTGAAACCTTCACACAACACCTGATATCTACCAATCTAGCTACAAATAATCCTAATATGAATAAAACCCTTCCCTTTGTTAAAATAAAATTGCTCCCTTAAAACACAATCAGATATTGAGTTGCTTGATATTCCGTTTTAGGAGTTGGAACTCAAAGGCGAGGGTGGATGTATATGCAAGGGTGAATGTAAATGATATAATTTTTATAGAAATAGAAAACAATGAACAATGAACATGAATTTCTAGAAATGTGAGTAGACAAAAAAGAATTAAAACTATAGCTAGGAATGAGAAACAAGAATTTGGAGGGGGAGATAAATTTGAGATGGAGGAAAAAATTGCTTGTGCTCTAATACCAATGTTAGGCTAGGTAAGGATTGTGAAAATAAAAACAAGAATGGAAAATGCAAACCCAAATTGTATTATTGAAATGAAAAGCAATGTACAAATATATCAAACAGAGTGATGATTTAGTTCATCTCCAGGAGAATTATTTAGATTCTACAAAAAACCAAGGATTATTCACAAATTATTTACATAATATTACATCATCATGATCTTGTGTGTTTGATATTGCATTTAAATACTATGCTTTGATGTTTTTTCTCTTGCCCTTTCACTCTTTTCTTCTTTCTTCTCTACATACTTTGCTTGATTTTTCATCTGAAATGTAATATTTTTTGGCATAGGAGGTGGTATGACTGATCCATAAGTTTTTTAGCTTACCACACATCCTTTTATAAGTGTAGGCATTATTGGTCACTCATTTAATGTGGTCTTTTCTTGATTGATACTCATTTGTTGCTCTTAAAAAAATTGTGTAAATCAAGAATGCATCAATACTAAATTTTTCCAATTCCAAAAGAGGTTGATAAGGATCATGTGGAATAATTACAACTTCTCCATCATGTACAAATTTAACACATTGGTGTAAAATAGATTGTGCCACTTCAAATTGCTCAATCTTCAATTAGACAAGAAAGAGACTAAATCTATTTGATATAGATATAACATAAGGAAGTACATGTACTTCTTTTGTACCAACTGTTATCTTCAATATAATGCATCCTAATGTATCTGCATAATACCATTTGAATATTTCAAAGCGAAACCCAAATATGAGTATTGGGCTTGTTGAAAGTGATGATTGAAAATAAATTCCTTGATACATATATTAAAAATTGGCATGTAGGATCAATTAGAAAACCATCCATAGATTTGGAAGCAACACATCCTTTATTGAACAAAGGTCCATGATTTCCTTTATATGGTTTTTCATCATTAGAAAATATAGTGGGTGGGGGATTAGATGAAGACACTTCTTTATATTGTTCATCAAGATTGCCCATAGAGTCCTCAAATTGTGGTAAAGGTGTATCTACTATTTATTTCTCAACTTTTGAAACTTCTATAGTAGTATCCACATTAATTAATTGTCCATGATGTGAAAAGGGATTGGTATAGATTTATAATTTTGATTAGGAGAAGCAATGAAATGGTTACCCCTGTTGTTTATTCCTTCCACGTGTACCATGTTATTAACAATTAAATCTTGGATTATGATTTTAATCCTACACTTTTTTGTATCATGCCCAATAACTCTATGATAGTCATGTAAAGATCTAGCATCATAACCCTTAGGAACATATATAGAGGTATCTATTGGGTGAATAGGTGGTAAAGTGATCATGTTATCCCCTAAAAGATGTTGCAATACCACATTGAGGTGATCATGAAGCCTTTTGAATTTTCATGGAATTTTTAGCTTTATGTAAATGACAATAGAGGCCATTAAGTTATTGTTGACATTATTATCTTGGGATTATTGTCATGATTTTTGGTGCATCATTACCCTTCTTAAAAGACTTTTTTGACTAAAATTTGTAAGGATAAGATGAAGACGAGGAAGTGTTAGAAGAGCCATACTTCAATGCATTTAGCTTTAATAAATTAAGCTCGATATTTTAAATATTTTCACACAAGAATGTGAATGTAGCATAACTATTGAGATGGACCATATCTTGGATTGTAGGGGGCAAAATATTAACAAACAACCTTTGTAACTCATCATTGGGTATTTGATAATTCATTTTAGTAAACAATGATTGAAAATGTTTAACATAATCATGAATGTGTTAATTATTTCCTTGTTTACATTCCACCAAATTAGACATGGTAACCTTAAGATTAATGTTGAAATGAAAATGTTGTACATAAGCATTTGCAAGTTTGACATGTGGGTGAATGGAACCATGCATGACAGTGGTTACAACCACACAAATTCATTAATCTTTTAATAATAACTAAAATAATTTAGAAAGAAAGTGATCGTCGTACATATAATCCAATCATGTAGTGTTGAAAGATCTAATATGGGTCATATGACCCCCCTAACTATTGTACATCTAAAAATGAGGGTCCAAAAAACCCATAGAAAATAGATATGTTAATATGCCATTAAAAAGAGGATTATACTAAATCTCACTAGTAATGTGCTTATTTTTATATAGGAAAAATACCCACTCTACTTTGAACAGATCATCAAGTCTCTTCATGATAGTATCAAGGGTGGATTGGTTGATGGTGGAGGTAGGGATAATATTGTGAATAGTGATAGGTTAAGTATAAATAGGTTGAGATGGTGTGTTGGAGGGGGGAATGATAGTATGAGAATGGGGAAGAGTATGAGAAGGTATGATGGGGTTATGGTGTATATGGGAAGTAGGAACAAGGATAAGAGAAGTGGTAGTGGAAGAAAAGAAAGATGGTTGGGGTTGATGGGATGTGAATGTGAAAGGAGTAAAAAGTGGAGAAGTGAAATGTGGAAGGGAAAAGGTGGGGGGTTGAGTTTGGGATGGAAGGATGAAACTCGAGGCTTGTGAATGGGGATGGAGGAAGATAGCTTGAGGAATTCATCTTTTGACCCGTGTATTTAAGGACTTTCATTCTAATATTTAGACACAAACATATTATGGATACCATTAGCTAGGTCCAAAGGGTTAGAAAATTATCATCAAGAGTGACAAGGTTCGCTTAAAGCATGTGAGTTGTATTAACAATATACCTTTAGTCCATTATAGCAAGAAGGGATTTATGGTCAAAGGAATCTTTTTTATTCAAGTAAGTTGATTCATATATATTTTCAATTATAGGATCCTTAGTTAGATTTATAGCCATTATTGTATCTAGTATAAGACTTCTCCTAAGGGATGATAAGAGTTTGGTTGATGTTGTGGCATACAAATAATGGTGGATTAAAAAAGAGAGAAATTTAAACACAAGTAAGTTTCAAAATATAAAATAAAGATGATAAAAAGATCATATCAAAAAAAAAAAAAAGGTTTAAACCCTAGGGTAAGTCTAGAGGGGTTTGAAATGTCACGATTGACCAAAATGTGGGGAATATTAGTAAACCCTACAAATATTGTGATTGATTTTAGGATTTAGTAAATGATAAACAATAATGTAGTAATTAGACCTAATAATCTTAATGAGCCAAGACTAGTAAAGGTAAATACAAGGGTTAGGTTGGCTTAGCTCTTTCATGATGTCAAATGTTGATGTGGTCAATTAGGTTGTGTAGAACTATTAGATAAATAATTATATAATCTATAGATCAAGTCTAGAGTGTGACCCATGTGGCTAATGATGAGGCCAATCATTTCCTCATGTAATACCCAACAAAGTAATCCCTTTCTCCCCTATTCCATTCCCTATCATGTGGAAATTAATGTTTGTTTAGAGATTATTACTTGTTTGAAGTAGAAATAAAATGCATATTATAGTATGATGTTAGTTGTTTAATGAAATTGAAATTATTGACAAAGTGTTGCACAAAAGTCATGTTTTGTAGAAGTAGGGCAATTTTGATGGATTTTGAAGAGGGTATATCTATACACCAAGACCCTAGGACCCCTTGTTCTGACGATGTCATGAGTATCTTTATAACTCCTTAAGCTCTAGGGACAACTCTTCCAACTCTGAAAGTGTTGGGATTCGAAGAAGGCGTGATTGTAAACTACAAAACCTTCATCTTTAGGGAGAAAGTAAAGCCAACATCAAAGTTCCAAAAGGTCATGTTTGTTTCCTACACAAATGTAGTAGTCACCCGATGCAACAACCAACTATCCTCCAACATATTAATTATCAACAATAACTCTTAGCATGACATTAAAAAACTCATAGTAGAAGTAATCATCATGGAAGTTATCTTCCACTTTTCATGACAACAACTCTTTGTAATTAATTAAGTAGTAACTGATGTATTTATTTTTTAGTTGGAAGTTTCAATATGTGTGCATGTTTTGACATGATATTGTTCTTTAGGAGTTTTTGCAGGAATTAAAGAAAGATAGATAGAGGAGTAGAAACATAGTAGAGGTTAATGTTCAGTATTTCTTCTAGTTATCTTTTAGACAGACTTTGATATAGAAGTTTAGGTAATCTTTTCTAAGTTTTTATGAGATGAGTATGAAACAATTTTGCATACACTTTCTTTTAGTTTTTAAGCTGTGAAGGGTGTGTGCAAGAAGTTGGGTCCACATATAAGGGAAGTGTCAGGCAAAAAAAATCCCAACAAGAATGGGATCCTGTTTAGGCTCAAGGTCTCAAGCCTAAACGAGACCCTGTTTAGAAACCGGGCCCTGTTATGTTTTGGAGTCTTGAGCCTAAACGGGACCCCTTTTCTCAAAAGTATTTTTTTTAAAGAATGGTGCCTTGCTCATTTTTAAAAAAAATGGTTACCCATTTTAAAGTAGGATCCCATTCCAAAAAAAATAAAATTCTGACCCACCTTTTAATTTTGCTTTTAGGCTCGAGAAAGACATGGTAACCTGACCCTTAGCCTTGGACCTACAAATACAAGGTCATGTCAATAGCAAGAGAAAAAACTGAGTTTGGCAATATGGCTGACGACTTTTTTTTTCAATTTTTTTATGAAATTAAAACCCATTATAGATGACGATGTATAGTTTTCACATATGTAATTTTTTAATGATTGGATTTGTTTTTCTATTTTTTAATTAATTTATGAGGAAACTGGTCCATAAACTTGAAATGTCAGGTGTTCGTATTTTTTAATAACTTTTAATTTTTTAAGTTTCTTTTAAAAAAATTATATATGATCAATCTACGCACAATTCTTTACACAATGAAAAAAAATCAAAAAATGATTAGTTTAGCTCAAATTATGCTTGCCAAACATGAAGGGTTTTCAGAATAGTAACTAGGGCCAATAAAAAATTAATTAAAAAATATATAAAAAAATATCCTCATCAATCTTCAGTATAATACACAACTTTTCCTAGAAGGAATTAGAAATTTACTTTTATTTAGGTCAAATTATGTTTGTCAGACACGTGCATGGTATGGTCCTCAAAAGTGACTTTTAAAAGTGGATTTTGTACAAGCCTATACAAAATTAATTTGTATCATCTGGGTATTAGAATAAATTACATATTTGAAAATTAGATTCAAAAACCTACATTTCATATTACTAGACTTTTTAAAGATTATATGTGTAAATGCTTCAAAGTTTTGGTCCAACTGTGACAAACTTTGATTTTCAAGAAAAACACTTCCACTTTTTGGCCAAAAAGTGGACCCAACTTCTTGCACACACCCTCAATGTGAGTATTTGAAAAGCATTCCACTCTCCGGAGGAGCCAACCACTCAACTAGAGATGAAGAACAAATGTTCTGTAGATAAGTGCTTTGTTGTTCATTACATGCATGTGTTAAATTCTTTCCCATTTGTTCTTCACACCTTGTGCACTTGTAGGTCCTTTCATCTTGTTAATCACCATGTGTGAAAGCATTCTTTACTTTGATTAGTTATAAAAATCCCAAGAAATCATAAAAAGAATAGTGAGAGTGTTACTTACTTTGGTTTGTTATTAAATTTCTAGAAAATGACTATAATAAATCATAAAGCTTTCCTTTTAATAGTTGTAGTTTTCATTCTAGCATAAGCATTGAGTTATTACGACAATTTATTTTCAAGCAACCTTCATTTCAAGCATAAGCATTTTTTCTAGTTTAATTGTAGTTGTTAGTTCTTTGGAATCAATTATAATTTAGTTCAATCATTCCTTTAAATTTAGTTGATTAGTTAGGGGTGTGTGTGTGTGTGTGTAATTTTATTTTCTAGAGATAGGAAAACTTATAGGTAAAGATTTCTCAACTACCCTATTGTAGATAGCCTTCCAACACCATGGTCTAAGTTGACACAAGATATTTATTTGTTAAAGTGCAAGATTCAATGGCATCTCATCGACTGATGTGTCTCTAATGTACTTTATTATTAGACATGATTGTGTGCAATTATATTAAGATTGCTCTAACATGATTTTGTCTTCCCTACTATGGTTATGCATTCCTTTGAAACTTGTGCTCTTGCATTAATACATTTTTTCTTACCAATGTGATGTTAATGAACACCTTTGGGGGTCTACTACACTAGGATTGAAATGTTGAACTTCCTTAAGCTTTAGTCAAACCCTTGTTTTTCATAAGAATTAAAACAATGGAAGACACAAATGTAAGATTCCTAGTGTAGTATCTGTTGATGCAAATGTAAAATGCTCTAGATATAATTTGACACATCAATTCAAAGATTCCAAGATGCTCTATTATAGTACCCTGATAAAAACATATTATTTAATAGTTAGGATTAATGGATTTTGATGTGATTTGAGACATTTATGTACATTAGGATAAAACTATATTAATGTAACATGCCATCTCATATTACTTGGAATTACACATACAATTTACTAAGAAAGTAAAAGAACATGATAAACATGAGTGTGTGTGTGTGTGTCTATATATATATATATATATATATATATATATATCATTTGCATAATTACAAATAAATAAAAGCATATCTTTTCTAAATATTTTTAACCTTGAAATACAAATATATTCAGAGATAAAAGCATAGTGAAAACATTTCACTTTACATTTACAATTATATTGCACTTGGCAATATGAATAAGTTTACATCAATTTTGAAAATCATAAGTCAATCATGAAGTACACTGCATCTGGAATCTTGATATCTATCTCACAAGTCTCAGCAAGTCTTCTGCTATAGAGGGAGAGCATCATCTGAGTGCTTTACCTCCAACCACAGACCGACGATCCCCCGCACACCTTCCTTCCTGGAAGTGACCCTACCCTTCACGAAGAGTATAGACATAAAGAATCAACAGGTTGTCATCTGAGTCCTAGTGTTGTGTCTTGTGTAACTCAATCAACCATACAATTCTAGACAATCTTATAGCTAAGTATGATCATTCTGACAGGTCACACTATCTAGACACTGTGAACTGACTAATGCATGCAGAGATAAATGCATCACTTTGGCCAAAGTTTCTATATAAATAAACATTTTCAATAAACATAGTTGTGTGCTCACATGCCTCTAACTCGACTTGGAAACTATCTCATCCTATAGTTTGACTTGCTTAACTAATAACTCTAGACATGAAATGTCTTGGCTAAACTCAATTCCTAGTCAATCTGACTTAGAATTTAATCCTTAATCTAGGATATTCATGCTGTATACAAGTTCAAGTAATTTTAACCCTTCAGAGAGTCCCTAGTTACATTCTTGCAGAATCAAGGTCTATGACTTCCTGTCATTCTACTCGATGACTCAAAGATTAAGCATTTCTTGTGCTATATGTCAAAATTTGACTCTATCAAGAAATCTCTTAAATTTATCAAAGTACTACTTAGACTCTTTCTAATTTATACTATTTTAAACTATGGTTTTCCTGACCATTTACTGTCAACCATAACACATAATAGACTAAAACAAAGTCTTAACCGACTTAAGAGTTCTAAGATTTCTAACCCATCTGGGTTGATTCTAGGGTTATGTCAATACAATAAAATATCAAATACCTTGTTTCCCAAAGTTTGTAATAAAATAACACAAATATAATGACCCCTAGTCTACTCTCGACCACTTGGGCATTGATCGAATACACAATTCTCATATTACATATAAACATAGAATATGAGGTTTTATCCTCACTCATATAAAATCATGATGAATACTATCATTAACATAAGTACTCTTGATTAAATTTGATCTTTTAAATTGAAAAGGTTTGAGTCAAATGAAATAATAAAATAAAGTTTTCGACCTAATGGTCTCCTTTCATCCACCAACTTTAAATATAGAAAGGATATGAATTCATGCACATCATCCTTGCATATAATGATTATACTTTTCATAATCCAAGAATACATACATCTTAATATGTAGGATCTTTAGGTGTTTTCAAATGATATCTATATCATTTCTATATACTTAGAATAAGTGAAACCTATCACTAAATCTTTGATAGTACATAGTATCACTCGTATATATAAATCTTGGAAAAGAAAACCTATCTCTATTTAAACTTCAACAAGCTTACTTCTAGGTTAAAACCAGAGTCTTCAACAAGTTTAGTCTCAACTCTTATATATACATTTGGTCTTATTATACCACTGAGATAGTATAAGAAACAAACTACTATACTAAGTGCTCAAAAACTCTTCATATCATTTTAGACCAATCAACATATGATACTAGGTCATTTGTCATACAATCTACTATCTAATAGACCTGGACTTAAGTCTAACAAAAGTTTAAACATGTATAATCTCTTAGGACCGATGATGCTATGATAACATGATAATGTTTCTGTGTTTAATAGAGTATCTGTGTTATGAGAATATCAAACAATAGTGAGAAAAATGTTCTACACAGTATCCTACTATTTACATTTATATTGTTTGACAGCTATAGCAATGCTATAACCCTATCATGATTCATGTTCTAAAATCTCCTGGACTCTGAGTGTGGTTTCAAATCACAAGCAAAGAATATTACTTTTATTCAAGATTGTCTAAGTTTACACACATTCTAATCTTACTAATTATATACCTCAAGAATCTATGTAATGATATCTATGCAAGGATACATATATCACAGTAAGAAAGAAACAATAGTTTTAAACACGAGATCTCCTACCTCTGCCTTGTTTCTCCCTCAACTGTTGGTGTAGTAAGCTCTGTATACTCGTTGATCGGAGTGCTCTATGAGTTTATTTCCTCTATCGAGCTTTCTAGAAACACAACATTCCTTGATCCCGCAGACTCTCTAATAAGAGCAAAACTCTTAGCATTAGCAAAGTTCACTCTTCTACCTCATTTACCACATATTATCTACTCTATCTGTAATCTCAAAAGCCTGTTGACACTTTGTATTATCACTGCCCTCAACGATATCAAATCACCATGATGATATAGCCTTTACAAGGCTTATCTTCTCCCTTACCATAGAAATTCCTGCCAAAATAGAGCCTATAATTGCTCTTCATGGTGCAAATAGTTTGGTGGTGGAGTGACTGGTAATAATGACCACTCCCCACTTTAATAAAGAACTCCCCCATACTCTCCAAGCCACCGTGGAGATAAAGGGGTCGAGTCTCCAAAACTCAACAAGAAGTGGTTGAAATTAAATTGCAATTATACCACCCTCTTTAAGAGACTCATTGTCAACAAAACTATAGGGTTAAACTCAAAAATTCATTACAAATAAATAAATACATAAATATAAATATATATCAACATAATGTAAATGCATACTAAGTATACTTACATTATTTTCAAGCACTCGACAAGATACGAGAATGGGGTCGAGGTATTCTCCCCCTCTCTGTCTTGCATAAACACCAAAACAGATGGGTTATCATAATGGAATTTCAATAAGAAATTACCAATAATGAATTTGTTTAACCCTAATAAATATTTTCTCTTGAATATAACTATATTCATATCACACAACAGTTAATGACTATCGATCATTCCCTGTCAATGGTCATGTTATCTTGATTTGGTTTTTCGATAAAACCTATGCTTAATGGATCTTGATGACAAATCAGCAATTATCGAGTCGAAATCAAACTTAGATCAAATGGATCGAACACAACTTACCAAATTTGACTAGGTTTCACTAAACCATACAAGCACGAGACTTAGATGACAACGCCCTATTCTTATCCATACGTCTATTCACTTCTCTCTAATGAAGCTCTCCCTCTCTCTCTTTCTTGAAGGGCAGAAAAACCTATTTTTCTGACTACACCTTACAAACACCAAACTGAGATTAGTGTATCGTTAGTGAATTCATATACTTATGAATAAATCATCATAACGTTATATAGTCACACGTCTAAATGCTAAACATATAAACATAAACTCATGATACCATCAATTTACCCTGACATTTCCACATAACATCAAATCATTAATCCATGCAAAAATTATCTACTAATTACTTAAAAATAAAAAATAAAACATAATCAAGATTTGGAGTGTGACAATTAAAATAATAAACTAGATTTTATAATTAAATAATCAAGTTTACTTTTGTTGAATTTTATATATTAGTTATTTATGTCTATCATTACAATAATTTATAACTATTTATGGATATTAATTATATGATGTGACTAATTTATTTGTTTGTTGTGCTATGATTGTGAAGTACTTTATCTCTAGTAAAATAATTAAACACTAAAAAAATAGTTAAGTATTATCAATTTATATAGAATAATACATTAAATCAAACACTATAATAATACATCTAAAAACAAAACCAATAAAAAAATAATATTTCATAATATTTTTTCCCCAACAATAGTATACTTCCAAAATGAAAATACACACCAACAAGATGCCTTCCAAATAAAAAAATGCCTTTGAGTAATACCTTTAAACGGAGCGAGCTTTCCAATGGTTTCCTATGTATGTGGTAGTTAATTTGTAAAAAATAATATATTTTACCTTGGTGGAATATTACTTCTTCATATTCCTCGTTAAAGAAAAGAAAGTGGGAAGGGTGAAAATACACGCATGGAAACAAAAGGAGGACTCTTTTCTAGTCCACACGTTTGGATAATAATTTTATATTCTTACATAGTGCTAAAGTTAAATTTCAATAAATAAAAATAGTTTTTCAAATAAAAATAAAGTAAACGATGTAAAAATAAAATAATTTTTAAATAGTTTTAAAATAAAATAACTCTTAAGTCAATATATGTATTTAAGATTTTTATATTAGTGAAATGTTAAAGTTGGAAATTTATGTTGTTTTATTAAACTTTAATTGTATACCTTTTGAGTCAAACTTATTGTCCTATCTTTCATGAGTAGTGGTTCACATGAACCCATCTATTATGAGTATGAAAGTCTACTTAGCAATCTAATTTACAATGATACAATATCAAATCTTATAGCACTATGAAATCCCAAGGAAAAGTACTCAATTAAAAGAAAAACTTTTAATTTTTAAAATTGTAAACTTCAAAATAAAAATGAAAACTTTTAAATTAAGGGCTAATACTAACCACTTCCATAACAAAAGCAATCCCTAAACTAAGCCAAAAACACTTTAAGACAATCATTTAAAATAAAAATGGTTTTGAACACTTCAAAGTGTACTTCCAAATTGCTTTTCCTCACATGTAATGGCTAGAGGGTTAAGATGGTCTCTTCATATGTATATCTAGGGTCCTTTTTTTGGGCCACAATTTTGTTTGTCACCAACTACTGAGTCTACATTGAGAAAAGTATATGCTCCTCTCACCACTCTTGGGAAACAATGCCTCAACTTCAATTTTAGTAATCCAAACTAAGATTGGCCTCTCACTCACTTGTTATGCCTACCCTTCTATATAGGGTTGAATCTTAGAGCCCTTGCCTTATGAAAGCTAACTGGAACTGAATAAAAATAGTGCCTACTTCCATGTTATGCAAGCATCTTCATGTTAAAAGATCAATTCCTCAAGACATCATTACTGTTGAATTTAATACTATCCACTCATGATTGTGGTGATCTTTCAAGTGGTAACTATGATACACATGCTTAGATAGATGGTCAATTCGTTTGTTGATTTCTTGAGATACCCATATCAAGCATTCAAACCCTCTTTGTAGCTAGCACAACATGGGGGCCACTCTAGTTGGTATGTCAAGGCTTCTACTTTCACCAGCCTTGTAGGCATCAACACAGACACACTTCCTTCATGTGATTTTCAATTGACACACTAGATCTTTCTACAAGATAGATAAATAGGGGTATATGAGATGAGATGTATAGAGCCTACCTATAATTCAAATAGTCAAAGCCCTAAGAACCTCCTTCCTCAAAGATTTATCACTACTACAATACATATCTTCAATTTGAGGATGAGATCATCCAATCTTCAAGTTACAGTGGGCTCCAATTGCATAGTAGTTTAGGGTGTCTTTATCATAGTCAAAGTTTGTTCACACCCCTTTTTGCATGGAGATCAATCACTGTATTCCTCATGTACATTGTATTTTTCAAATTTGTTTAGTAGGGCTTCAAATTGAGGATCATTTTATTTTTAGATGCTCTCCTTACTATGAGATTAAAGGGTGGTTCTTTTGCCTATTCATAAACTCATATAACTCTCTTCAAACCTTCACAACTTACAAAGATTAGAGATTCTTGGCTCTTTTCTTTCAAGAGATATTTGATCTTCACTAAAGACGTTACTTTCACAATACTCTACATGTAATGCCCTAATTCAACTATTAGCATGACATTTCCAAATCTTTACAATCAACACGAGACCAAGTTCTTTTTGATCACCAAGATCTTGATGTGGGCAAGTTGAGAGCATATGGAAATAGGGATGTAGACAAGAAAGCAAATAATTTGAACTTATTGGCAGCAAGTTGCACAGTTTACAATCAACATCAAATTGGTGGATAGTGTGTAAATGCTCAAGCCAAATTAGTTGATTACAAACTACAGACCCGATCAATGCCAAACTGACAAATAACAAGTAGGATTGGATCAACGTCAAATTGGCAAATAATGAAATGCTAACTCTTGGTGACTACGTCATCCAATCATTATTACAATGTAAGAGCAAAAGTAAATTAAATCTGGTGGAAGACCTTCTAGATTTTACAAATGTAAATGTTTTTCTTTGACAGATGACTGCTCAAAGCATCACCTAACATAGAGGGATAAATGTAACTAATATCTTATCAAATGCTCTTTCAATTTCAACTTAAATTACCAAGCTTAAGAGGTATACCCTAGCGAAAGTGGTAGCTTGATGACTATTGTCGCTAATTTTTATTATTTTAGTATGTTGTAGATGTTCAGATTGGAAACTCAGTTGCTCCCCAAACCCTATTTCCACCTTCAATGGCTACCACTAGGTAGGTTGAAGAAATAACATCTAAAATTAGACCTTAAAATCCTCAACTAGGGTAGTGATTTAACCTCCCAATGGTTATGACTGGGTTAGCAAACTCCATGCCCCATAGTAGATAGAAAATGCAATCAACACACAACTAATATCAACCTTAAACTTACATGGTTTCTTCTTGTTGTTGCACATAGTCTGAAAGAAGATAGTAACTTGTTCCCTTTTTAATCAATATAGCAAATATTAAACAGTATGACTTGCAAGCAACCTATAGTACGACTAACTTGGAGACTTAGAATGGTACGACCAATCTTGGGTGTTTTTCACACATAAAAAAAGATAAAATTTACAAAGCATATAATATTCAATATATTTCCAAATTTGAAAATCACACAACACCATTAAAGAGCACACAACACGATAATATGGAAACATTACACATATATTTTTTTTTTTCCAAATATATCACACCACACCAACAAACTGAAATCTTCACACCAACTAAAGTATGAAACTACAATCCAAATCAACTCAATGGAAATCCTTGGATAGCATTTCTCCTTGAGAATGGAGTTTTTCATCCTCAACTCCATTTGCCAATAGAGTTTGCATCCTAGGGCAAAGAAATGAACGCAAGGCTCGATTTCAAAAATAAGTTCTTAGATAGGTATAGAGTTGCAAATGAGCCCTCATTCCTTTCTTATAGACCCCTGATGAAACAAAATTAAAATATTTACTTTTCCCTCTCAAAAATTTAATTTCAAATTGACTTTAGTACCCTACCCTAAAATAATAAAATATAACTAAGAGTTACATAAGGCCTTATTGTGCCCCATTTAGGCGACCTATAAATAATAAATAAAGTTGTCTTTTACATTGTTAGCAAAAATAATAATAAGACCAATTTTAATTTCTATTAATTACGCCGAGAGGTGTTCTATAGTGGCAGGGAAGAGCTGAAATATTCAGATTCCCATAAACAAATAAGATTCAGATTCGCCAAGTAAACAAAATTCATAAAATTGAAAATCAATATTAAAAACAAAAAAATTATGTTAAAACCCTAAAAGAAATTAATATCCTCTGAAAAAATTCTAAAATAGATACTCCTCTTGACAAAAATAAAATAAAATAAAATAAAAATAGATCTAATTTTGAAACCCTTGCAAATAAATTTGGTTGGAATTCTTACTTCTACAAACTCATGCATGCAATTTTTTTTGATAGGTAAGAGAAAGTTTATTGTTTAAAAATAAAACTTACAAAAAAGACCAGCCATGGCCAGCACACAAATTCCATGGCCAACATGCAAAAAATGCACCAGAGAGGTACAAACACATCTCCTTATTCTAAGTTGTATTATGGGCACCAAAATTGGTGTGAGAACACAACTGCAATTTAATTTGATTCCATTCTGACTTGAGCATTTTCTTTTTCTCATTCTAAACTTCTTGCCACCCTCCCCATACACTTTCTGTTGTGTTTTAAAGGAGTCCACAAAATCAGCTTGTGGAGAACTCCCACCATCCATTATCGAAGAACACCCCACACCCAACTTAAGATCACCTGTTGATGGGTTTAAATTTTCCTTATCTGATTGGAGACACTGCTTCTAAGCTATACTCACTTCTAAAGAAGGTTTCAAAGTACGACATGTCTTAACTGTCTCTGCCCCAACATTTGGGGAGGGCCTAGGCTTCTGAAAGGGCTCTAATTTCTCCTCCTTCACCTTTGACGGGGCTGTGATTGAGTAATGATGAGGTAGAGCATTATCCCACCAAGACTGGCGAACTGAATTTTTGATGATTCTGGAGCAGGAATTGGCCACATGTCTAATTTCAAAACACTTTCTACAATGGAAGGGTAAACCTTCATAGTCTAGAAGTTGCGTCCAGCTGTGGTTAACAAATTTGAAAGTGATGTTTGCCGAAAGGTCTCTTGTGACATCCATATCTACCAAGATGCGGGCAAAGGTTGTGTGGGTAAAATTAGATGTATCTGAATCCAATGCTAGGAATTTTCCCAAAGCATCACCAATCACTTGAAAGCATTCAGTAAACTAGAATTGTAATGGAAGATTTGGAAGACAAATCCAAACAAGTTTTACAGAGAAAGTTGTAGTTGCAGGGTTAAAATCTGGAAACCACGGCATGAGGAGGAACAGGCTTTGTCCCCAACACCATTGCTCTTACAAAATTGCATCCCTGTTCTGTATATAATCAAACACCACAATAAAAAACCCCTGAGCACAAGGGTAAATTTATACATTACCTTTGAGCGAGGGTTGCCAAGCCCTTGAGATCTAGTCATATAGATCTGGTAATTTTGGCCATAGACGATTGAACTGGCCAATCAAACCATTGGAAGCAAAAAACTTTTCTCCAGCGTTGACCTCCTTTTTTAGCTTCTTTGAAAATACCAGAACAAGGGAGGAGGATGCCTTTTTGATGAGGGTTTTTGGACTGCTCATGGAAATCCTGAGCCCTTCGGAGACCGAGTTGTCCTTCAATGGTCGAGCATCCCGAGCTACAGATCTGAATTTTTTCTCGACTCGAGCCAACAAGCATGTCCCTAAATGACAAGCTATCCTCATGCTTGGAGCTTGCCGATTCTTGAGACCCGCCACCAGGAAGGAGAGGAATTGAATCACCTGCCATAGAAATTTCTGCGCATCGAACTTTCAGAACCCTAGCTAAGTTGGAGCACAAAATTGGTAGTTTAGAGAAGCCTCCTGCATCGTCAGAACATGGCATTAGGCCCCCCTCACGGACTTGAAGAGACATGGTGGAATCATTTTCCCCCACAACCGAGAGACAAGGCTGCTCTTTGAAGCCCTCATGAGTAGATAGAGGCGCAACAATGTGTGCATCCTTTTGCACCTGTTCACTCGCGCTCCTCACCGTACCAAAGCTCACACGCTTGAGCACAAAAGCGCCATGAGAAACCTTGTTTTCACCTGCAACACTCGTAGCAACCGAAACCCTAGCAGCGCTGGAATTCGGCATTGTCATTTTTTCCCTTGGTCAATTACTCGTGCATGCAAATTCAAAACCTTAGGATATATATATTTTATTTGAATTTATTTATCTTTTGTCCTATATTTTAATTCAAATCCAAACTTAAGTATTAAACTATTAAGCTTTATTTATTTAAATATATAAATAATAGATTTTGATTAATGTTTTTGATTTAAATTATTATTTAAATTGTTTTATAAAAATATGAGAATAAATTTTTATTTATTTATTTTAAGAGTCATTTAAAGTAACTTGAATTTAGATGTGATTTAATTATTAGACGTGGACATAATTGTTTTATTTAAAAATTTTAAATATAAGAATACAAAAATTAGCAAGTATTATTTAATTAAATAGGGAGCTTTATATTAAACTAGCATACCTATATTTAAAAAATATATTTAAAGTAGCCTTGAGAAGGATATCTCTCAGCATACTTTAGATATATTTTTTAAATATAGGTATGCTAGTTAAAATATTTCCCTAACCCAACCTATTAACCTACGAGAAATTATAAAATAGGCTAAGGGACCATGTCGTACACCTCCGAAAAGGGGACATGACAATATACTTGGAGGATCGATTCTTTTATTGAATTTGTTTCTTCTTCAAGAAATCAACCTAATGAGAAGCTTACAAATATGAGGATGCGCCTAGCCTATCAAAAGATTTGATTTGTTTTCATATTCTTTGTCTCTAGTACTTATTTTTGTTCTCTTTAAGACTTACTCAAATTACACTTACACTTCTAGTCTTTCACTATACTTTTACACTAACATTACTTCTAAATTTTAAGATAAACTTAAACCATTCCAAACCAAGGAGTAATCCAAAATAATAACCCCACATAATTAATGTGCAAATATGTTTTGGTTCCCTAGGAATAACTCTTGGTATTCCCAACCAAAATTATCTCCTCCCCCAAAGATTCCACCAAAAAGTGAGTCATGAGTGAGAAGAGAGGATACACCTCATTTAGGTCTTTTTCTAAAGAAAAAAGAAGGGAAATGTCTTCCTCACCCAACAAACTAGAAACCAAACCCCACCACCTGGTGGGACCATGCATACCCCACTAGCCCTAAATACATGGAAACCTCACATGGACCCAAAGCTCAGAACGCCACTACCATCATCATCACCACCACCACCCTTACACACCCATAGAGTTAAATACTAGACAGTTATGTTCCCTAAATTTCTAAAAATAAAAAACATTTAATACTAATCAGTTATCTGTACACCTCCAACCACTACGCACACAACTATATATATTTTTTCCACCAGACAAAATTTTTTCCTTCTTTTTTTCTCCGTTTTTTTACTCTTCCATAGCAATGCAGCAGCAACGGCAACGAGAAACAGTGGAAATGGAGGACTGGAGATCCACAACGACGGCCACAGAGGATGAAAGGAGAAAATGGTCAGATCATTTTAAAGAGCTTGCTGTCATTTTGGACGCAGGCGTGACAATCATTGAAGAAGGAGGAGGAGGAGGGGGAGGAGGAGAAGGAGAAGGAGAAGACAATAATGTGGTCAAAAAGATTAGTGGAAACAGTCATCTTCATCATGATAATAATGTTATTTACAGCGCTGAGACTGGACATGAAGTCGAGGGTTTGCAGGAGCAGATTAAGGGGTTCTTTAAATCTACAGGGGAGCTGCTGGAGAAATTTGGCGAAGGGGTGCGAGATGTGGCGGAACAGAGCCTCGGCGACGAGAATACCAGGCGATGCCGCGAAATGTGGGACAAAATTAACCCCAAGTTGGAGGTGGTTGGCCAATTTTTGCCGGAGGATCGAAGTCCTTTCCATGTCTGGAGCGTCTTGTTATTTGTGTCTTTCTTAACATTTACAGGTGCCCGATCGTTTTTGTCTTACTTTTGTTTTTCCTAAATTTGAAACAAGTTTTAATTTTTGTTTTGTTTTGGCGAGAATTTTTGAGTTCGGGTGTACAAAACATACATTTTTTTAAAGAATTTGTAAGAAGTCTGTATAAAAATCTTATTTTGGGAAGATTTTAGTGTTTAGATGGGTAAATTTTTAATTTTTCTGAGAAGAATTTGTTAGAAGTGTGTATAAATGTCTTATTTTGGCAATAGAGTGTAAAGATTCTGGATAAAGCTGCGTATAAATTTTTATAAAAACACAGTTTTTGAAGTTTAAAATTATAAATTGTAAAAAATTTCTGCACAGTTTTATCCAAAAATCTTTAGACGCAAGATCTTTAAGTGTGTTTAGGTGGGCAAAATTTAATTTTTAATAAATTTTTGTAGCAAGTGTTTATCAATGTCTTATTTTGACAAGATTTGTATACAGTTATAAAGTTTTAAATTATATATTTTAAAAATTTATACATAATTTTATCCAAACATCTTTACACACAAGATCTTTTAGAGCGTTTAGATGGGCAAATTTTATTTTTTGATAAAAAAATGTAAGAAGTGTTTATCAATGTCTCATTTTGGCGAGAAATTTAGTGTTGAGCTACAGAGCCGCTTTAGCCTTTTCGCTTTTACAAGAAGCGTACATTTATGCGAGAATATGCAAAAAGTGCGCGGCTATGCCTTATTTTAGCGGAGAATTTTAATGTTTGTGTAGTTAAATCGTTTTTGCTCTTTTAAAGTGTATTTGTGAGTTATTTTGGGGAATTTTTCTAGCTTTTAGGGAGGTAGGCAATCGTAATCTGCCTTTTTCCCTCTTTGATGCTTTGGAAGCGCCTTGTTTTTATGTATTGTTTCGGATAGAGTTTTTGTGTATTTAGATAGCTAATATTTTTTTGACATTTTTACTTTTATAAACATTTTCGTAAATGTTGTTCATGCTTTTTTCCAGGAAGCTTTTTTAGCGTTAATGTACAGATTTTGGGCTAGGAAAAATTTAGAAAACGGGATCTTTATATATTTTGATTCTCACAGTGTTGCAAAATTATCTTTTATTTTTGATATTTGATAGTGTCAATTTGCAAGCATTTTTACCATATGTATGTATTTATGGTTTCTACTGGCATTAAAAAATATTAAATTTATATTTTGAATCTGGGCTTGAAAGCATTTAAAGGGAGAAACTGGAGACATTTTTTTAATTGCAGTTTATTCTGATTTTTTTAAATCTATGTTCTTAGCTTGCAAGAGTGTCAACTGATTTGTCAATTGTAAGGGGTTCAAGAGGTAAACTTACGAAGTTCCCATAGTGAAGACAAATTCAAATTCCAGAACGAGAAAGACAAACAAACGTGTTATATTAACATCACTATATCAATTAAAAGAAGTATTGTTTCATAAATACCAATTTGAATTTTGCAAGCATTTTAGTTATATGCTTCTAACATACCAAACTGTGGCAAGTGAAAGATCAAAAAATGTTTTTGATGCTGTCATCGTTCAAGCATTTTCTACATATGCAATTGTGATATTTTTTTGTCTTGTCAACTTGCCAGCGTTTTCTGCATATACATTTGTGGTTTGTGCCTCTGCTGTTGTGATACACTCAGGTTGTATGAGTATTTAACCCAATTTTAATGTTTTAACATGTCTGATAAGGATTTGGACCTGGGCATCTGCTATAAAAGCCCTGATGATTTACCAATTTAGCTTTTTCCATTCAACAAGAGTATGTGCAAAATTCTTCTGAAAGAGTATTATAGTTATTTGATATTATAAATTTACAAGAGAATTGTATTTGCAGGTATGCATTTTTCAGTTATGCCTGCAAGTTTGTTGTAGTAAGATCTGCAGACATATTTACTTATGTTATTTACTTGCAGGTAGTTTTGTTTAATGTAATTATAAATGCTGAAACAGAGAATATATTGCAGTAAAAAGGATAAAATTTTCCAAAGAGAATTTGTAGGGCGACTTGTAGGAGCAGTACTACAGTGTAAAGAAGTTCCACGTTTTATATTTCATCACATTAAGTAAGCAATCAGGTTATGTACATGCCCATGTATAATCGATATTGCCTTCAATTTCTTTCCAATTTGCATTATGTGTGCATTAATGCTTTGTATTTGTGAGGGATACCAGAGGAGGGCTTTTAAGACTTAACTGGATGAATGGTAATACAGTATGAACAAGAGGAGGATTTGTGAGATTAATTGGATGAGTAGGATATATTTGCAAGTATTTGAAGGATTATTCCCAAGACTAATTGGATGAGATTTACTACAGTTTAAACAAAAACTAGGTTTATATTTCATTGAAATTGCAAGCATGAAGAGAACTCTGAGTCTGTGTATGTTTGCAGTTTTAAGAAGTGGTACGAGAGAGCCTATACCAGCTAAGGAGGTCTACACTCTTCCTATTACCACTCAACGTGTTCAACTTCCTGATGGAAGGCACATTGCATATAGAGAAGAAGGAGTTTCAGCGAACATAGCTAGACATTCAGTCTTAGTTGTTCACTCTTTTCTTTCCTCTCGTCTAGCAGGTGATAAGCATTTTAAAATAATACTAGACAAGTTTTCTACCTTTCCACAAGGCTGTAAACTGTTGTAAGAGCAGCTATGCCCATTTTGACTGTTTATATTGCTGCTGAAGGGTTGTGATGTTTTATCATTGTGTTTCTCTCATTATCAGGCAGCTTCTTTATATATGCTTAGGGTTGAATCCATCAAATGAAAAGAGAGTGCATAGATAGTATATTCTTGAATTTTAGGGGCGTATAGGTCTTTTTATGGCCCTCTGGTTGATGATAACTAATGTGTTCTTCTCTCTCTTTCCATTTTCTTGTAACTTGTATTTATTTGCGTATAGATATATGCACTGGTTTGATAATTTGGTGATCTGATCCTTGCTCAACAGTGGAAATTGTGGTTAAACTATTTAAGCTAATCTCATGGCAGGTATCCCTGGCATCAAACACTCATTGCTTGAAGAGTTTGGAGTTAGGCTTGTAACGTATGATCTGCCTGGATTTGGTCAAAGTGATGCTCATTCAGATCGTAATTTTACATCATCTGCCCTTGACATGAAATATGTTGCTGATGCGCTCGGCTTAGGCGAAAAGTTTTGGGTGCTTGGTCATGCAGGGGGAGGAATACACGTTTGGGCTGCCATAAGATATATACCAGAGAGACTGGCTGGTAAGGTGTTTGTATCTTGTCACCATACATCTTGCTTGTAAGTTGTTCAAATTGAGAACTTTAAGGTTCTGTTCATGAATGATTCATTAGAATTTTTACGTGATCTGTTAGAAGGTGCTATATATCTAGTTGACTGTCTTAATTCTTGAACTGATGTAATAGGAGATCATGGCAAGTAAGATGAAATGTTTTAGAGAATTGTTTATCTTATGCAATATTAATATCTCTATGCAACCCAAGTCAGTCAACCTATTTAAGATGTCAATGTTCAACAAAGTAGAAACTGTAGAGTTTCCAAGACAGTTTGAAAAGGGTGATGTTGAGATCTTGGACTGATGTGTACGATCTCTGCAATGATAGTTTAGAAAACACTAGATTGTATGTTTAATTATTAGACTTCAGCATTATGTATTTTAAGAAGATTTTTTCAGTTATTGTTGCCATTCTTCAATGTGCTTCTGAATACTTGTATGTAAAGGTGATGACTGGTGTAAAGACATTTTTCCATTCATGAGGTCCTCATTCAGAATCTCACTAGTTTCCTTAGAACTATTGCTTCCATTATAAATTCCTAAGACATATCTTAAAAAATGCTGGATGGACGATAACGAGTATTTAAATGCCATTTCTCACATTGAAGACTTTTTAGTGTGACGGCTATGCATTGGCTAAATCTGTAATCAAACTGAAAAAATCCAGGAAGACAATCCATAAACTGATGTTGTATAGTTTACCAATAAAACATGCAAGATCTTGGTTTTGTATTAGACTTTTATATTGACAGTGTCCTCAAGATTAGAAGTAAAATGGCCTATTGTTGAGTGTTCAATAATATTGCAATCGACATTATTTTAGAGGCTTTCACCCTTAGGTATCTTTTATCTGCATCAAAACAAACTTTACAGGCAAAAGTCTAATAATACCACTGTAAGTTAGTGGTATCAGCTAAAAGAAAAAGGCTACAGATTTCATGGAGCTCAAGTTTAATTGAATATGGATATGTAGGGCATAGGCCATCCCTCTAGCTCATTTTGTCACAGATCCAGAAAGGTGCCTTGCACTAGTTATACTCAATTAGAAACTTCATTGTAGATCATCCTATCATACTCCAATTCATGATCTTCTTCTTGAGATTATTTTCAGTTTTTTTTTTCTTTCTTCATAGATTCAAAGCCCTTGTTTATCAAGTATCAAGTTGAGAGAGACATCCGTATTTAGCTAATTGATCCTTAGATCAAGTTGCCTCTTCAGTCTCTTTGGCCACCGGTGTCCTTGGTATTCCAAGGTGGGTTTTCTTCTTTAGTCTATTGACATCTCCATAAATAGACTCCTTTCAGATGCTCCTTGGATGCATGCCTTACATTATTCTCATGAAGAAGGGGTGTGGAAGGAAAAGAGGAACATTAATACCAATGTTAAAGAGGATATATACTGGCAATATACTCAGGTCACATGGATTCCCCCTCATTGTAATCTCTCAGCACAGAGCTGGCTTGCTATGTTGAGCTTTTCTTATAGATTGTTGGTTGCAGCATTGTTTGGCCTGACTATCTTTGACTTCTTTTTTTAAATGAACTAAAGATTCTACTTGGGCAGTTGAGGCTATTTTCTCACCAGCTACAAATTGAGACAGAGCACCATATTCAAAGTGATGAAATGATCTGTCATCTTCGCTTTCAGAAGTTGGGAACAGAAGAAAACTTTGTCTAGGTTCTATGTCAATTATGAGATTTTGAGGCAGTTTTTACTTCTTGCATAGAGGCTCAATAATGTCTCTCGCTACCTTTTCTGTTAGCCAAATCAGAGCTGTCTGGCCCTTTATCTTTGGGAAGCTGTTACTTTTAGATGCTGGGCTCTTTAGGGGATTTCCCAGGCCACTAGATTGATCAATTCTTTCTTTTAGCTTACCCCAACTTCATGAGGTTTCAAGTGCTTGCCAGCCTCAGAATTTGCGATTGCAGATGATTAAGGGATTCCTAAGACAACCTCCCCTGGCCAATTGTCATGAGGGCGCCCCCAAAACTCATGCTCTCATTTGTGATATTGAGGATTGGCTACTTTGCACTCTTAACAATCTATACTAAAGTGGTTGATACATTGTGAATTTCCTTTTTGCATCTAGAGATTCCATTAGTCATGGATATTAGGAGAGGGGTGCTGAGGGGAGAAGCTCACATCCTCCCATAAAAGTTCTTTGAGTTTTCTTGGCCCAAGTCACTCTTTGAAGTACATCATCCATCTTTATATTGGCCCTTTTGCAGTGAGCCACAAGCATGTTAGCCCCTCCTCTACTCTTGGCTCTGATGTAGATTAGAGCCTTGTTTTCCTTCGGCTTTCTTTTACTAGCTCTTTTGACATTTCTCTTAAAATGGAACTTTTATTTTGCAGAATTGTTGTGTATTGCATGGCTGTGTATACACTGCTTTGTCTAATGTTGACTCGTTTAATTTTTGGTTGACCTCTTCTTAATTTTCTTTTGCTTCCTAGGTTTAATTCTTGTTTTATTTGTAGATTTTTTTTATTTGTGGTTATTGGAGCCATTTTAGCACTCCTAACTTGCTCTATATTTGAATCCTCTTGAACTGCTTTGTTTATTCACAAGCAGTAATATTCCTTTTCCCTTTTGTTTCTGTATAAGAGCATCAAGGCAATTGATGCCCTTCCTAGTTCAACCAACTCATCTGAAAATAACTTTCTTAATGAGTACATCCCTTCCCTCATTCAAGGAATTTTGGCTTTACTTTATTCAAGAGTCTACTGTCATCACAATTACAAAAGTGACCGAAGATCAAATGGTGAGAAGCAAGCTTTTCTTAAAATCTGAGTTGCATGAACACTTGATAATAGTAGTTATTAATATATTATTGCTCAGCATAGAACCAGCTCCATGTCTAGACTCCAAGAACTTTGAATAATTGCAAAATTACCTAGAGATTGCCCTTAAGAGTTTGTCATGTAGAAGTAGACAATCTTCAGCCATTGTGTTACTTTTAGGCTTCAAGCATGCCTGAAACCTCTATAATATTGGTTATTACTTGCTCAAACCTGACAATAATAATTAATAAATGGATCTAATAATTATATGACAAACACTCAAACTGTTATTACCACCCATTTCTTATGGGAAGACATCCACTAGAATCCTTTCCTATACATCATATAAAATACAAACAATGCAATCACAAAAATAGATCTCACATTTGTTCCACATTCAGGCTAAAGTGGGTTTTTTTTGGGGGGGGGTAAAGGTAAAAGAATTAGATAATTATTGTAAGGCTCAATTCCAACCTACTTTAAGTTATTCGTGGACATTGATATAATTTATGTTGTTCTTTTCTTCTTAAAATGAATGTTTCTGGTCTCTGAAAGTGTCTAGGAGAGGAGCGTTAACTGAAAAAGCATCCTCTTCCAGCTTCAAGCTGTCCAATATAGCAACAGCCAAAATAGAGGGGTGCCTCAGCAGGAGCCTCCTAACAGGGAGACGGAGGAATCCTTAATGTACTCTTTCATAGGACTATTCTAATTTCTTGTGAGTTTAAAATCCTGGATCCAGTCATCTCAAAGTGACGACAGAATTCATGTTTACAGATTTATGTCTTATAAAGACCCTAGACAACAAAAGCTAATGCAGGTTTGAATTCCTATGCTATATGAAAAGGTTATCCTGCTTTTGACACAAATTGTGGCAGCAATTAAGCATGCATTTGTTGAGAGTCTCAAATTGACAGCCTGATGCGTTGTGTGGTCTGCCAAAAGGTTCATTAGCTGGAATAACCTAGATAATTAGCTAACACACTACAATGTCTATTATATATATTATATATCATTGTACTTTTAGAGAAGAATATTTAGGGTATTCAGGGCTTCCCTAGTACAAGGCATCTGATCACACTTATCTGGTATGCTTTCTCGGAAGTTTCATCTCTTTCCTCAATTCAATAACTTTTTCCTTTTCCAATCTTCCTTGCATAAAGCTATTTTAGAATCTCTTCAGCAAAAGCATCGTCCCACTTGGAAGACATTTCTGCCACAGGGACTCCTTTAAGTCCTCATGCAAAGGACTTTGGCTTTTACCACCTTTTTAAGATGCCATTCTGCTCTTCTATTAATAGATATGATATAATATAACCTGATTTATTGAGAAATGGCTGAATATTATGAAGAACTAAATATTAGTTGACGTTTGTGAGTGTCATGTTCATAAGGAGAGTCACATAAGATGCCTTCTAGAGTCTGTCCCAGAATCTAAGAGTCTGTACCAGAATCTAAGCGTCTGTAAAGTTTTGATCGCAGAAGTTGTTGAAAACAAGTAAAAGCATCATCAAAATTGCGATGAGAAATGGATGCATGTATTGTCCAATACTTAATGATCCAATTCTAGAACAATCATTTCCAAGATGTAAATCATTGTTATGACATCTATGAATTGTCCAAAATATCCTAAGGACAAACAGTCTCAGCTGATATCTATGCCAGGTTAAGCCTGAACCTCTTTGGGTTTGAATAGTAGAACCAGTCAAAATTAAACCTGTCCAATTTCTGGAGAGCAATCACATTTAATGAAAGTGATTCTAGACTCCATACGGTTATTGCAGAGATTGCAGAAGCAGGCCATACTATATTAATTATTGCGGACTAGTAATATCAGGAGTGGGGTTGAAACTGTCCTCCTTCAAAATGATAAGATCTCCCCTTCAAAACGATAAGACACTCTGTAAAATGTAGCTTTTTTTTAAAAGGAACTAGGTTGATTAGGTGTTCTAGACCTGCTAGTCTTAAAAAATCTTGTACATATGATTCAAGTGAGATAAGCTTATAGCCTTATACAATAAATATGGTAGATTAAAAACCAAAGCAGTTTGTGAAAATCACCTCCAATAATAGATATTTATATTTGTTTCTCAATATAGGCTCCTTATCCAAAGCTTCACAGTCCATATCCAAAAGTATAGCTTCATCAAACCTACAAGCTACTTTAATTTGCTTAGTGAACTGTCCTGCCAGTTGGTGCTGTATGCGGTCCTTGGATGTTTCCTTGTAATGCATTTTTGAATTTGTTCCCAGATCAACGTGATCTGGCAACAGAGATCTCTTTCAGCACTTCTTCAATAATCATTTTAGAAATTGAGTTATTTCTACCTTTGCGGTAACATTTGAAATAATTATTATGCTTAAGTTTCTTCCATAGCTTTAAGATTGTTTTATCTATCAATTAGAGTTTTGATTGTCCTTCTCTAGCATTTTTTCATAGCACAGCCAGATTTCTGTTTTTAGAACTCTTAATGAGCTGTTAAGCTAAAATTCTTGGAATTGATCCTGTTGCTTTTGTTGCCTGTCACCAACTCTTTTCACCTACTACTACTACTACTATTATTATTATTATTATCAAGGCCTTCTTCCTGCACTGCCCTAGAACCTTTGGTTGGCAACTACAGAAATTAGACATTGTCTGGAACTCTTAGAATGGTCTTAGATGCCTCAGTGTTGCAGATTGTTTATGGATTATATTGCAGGATTGTATGTATTTGCAATAGGCATGTTAGAGATATGTTCCTGCAGTTCAAATTCTTATGCAGTTTAGAAGTCAATTATTTAAGTATAAGCTATTAAGAGTTATTCCTTTCCTGTGGCTCTATGCATATTCATTTGTGAGGATTGGTCTAGCACTTTGTTCAACATCAATGCATACTTGGTTTTATATTAAGGCCGTCTATCAGCTAGTGCTCAACCCTAGTAAGACTAAGAGCACCATCTTCAATACCCTCCAAAGATGTTCTTTACGGGTTTTACTTCTGTAAAGGACAGCTTATGGAGATTATGACAGCCTATACATATTTGGAGGCTCATTTTATAGGGGCATCTCAATATTTAAATCTCACTTCTCATTGTCCTCTTTGTGAGGGATATGCCTCTCTTTTTACTTGGAAAATTACGCTTTCATATGCATTTCCATGATATCCATTTGATGACGTGTCTCTTTAATGCAATCATTAAAATTATAGTTTTTGTTGGGAAAAAAGTGTGGGAAGTTTAGGGTTTGATGATTGGACACATGTTTAGATTCTTCATTCTATCATGCTTTAGTGTAACTGTATGATGTTTTGCTTCACAAACTATCATGGCCAACCTCTTCATTTCAAGAATGTCTTTAGAGTCATTTTTCGTCTTCAAATACTTAGGTCCCTAGGTGATTCAAAGAGAGGCTTCCCCTTTGGGTATCATTGGAGATGTTGACATTGTTGTTATTTTGAGAATGGTTTGCTTCTTATGCCCATTCATCTCTACTCATAGGCTTCCTCCATTGAGATATCCCTTGGATGCCTCTCCTCACCTTCTTTCCTTGCTTCTTATGTCCATTCATCTCTATTGATAGGCTTCCCCCATTGAGATATCTCTATCAGAGAAACAATATTGGTGCAACATGTTGATGACATTTGGGCCTCTTCCTTGCATTCTCTCAACCCCAATATGGATTTCAACACCAAGCTTTTCTTATAAATTGTTCATGGCACCATCATTTGGCCCAATTATCTCTAGTATCACAGGTTGCATGTCCTAAGGATTCCTCTTGTCTAGCTAAGCGCTTGTTCCCACCATTTACAAGTTGAGACAAACAACCATATTCCATGAGAGGGTAAGATATGTTCTCTTTGTTCTATTTGAGACTAGAGCTAAGAGAATGAGGAACTCTTTATTTACATGATTTTCTTCTAAGGCCTCAGAAGGTTATGAAATCACCTTTCATCATCTAGATAAGAGGTCCTTGGCCCTTGTCCTTCAAGAGGTTGTAACATTCAAAGTCAAACATAGGGTTGTATAGGGGACTTTTAGGGCCGCCAAATTGATTACTTTCTTCTGTTGGCCTATTACAAAACATGGAGGTGTAAGTGGCCTTTGCTTACTGCTTTCTGTGTGTTTACTAGTTATTTATCTATCTATGAAGGGTCTTTGGCTTTGGTTGTTTAGAGTTTCTAGCAGGAGTACCCTACTTCCTCCTAGGATTTACCATGCCACTCCCCTCTCACACTAGTCCTCAATATTCTCCAATGGACATAATCAGATCCTTTATTGGCCCTATGGTTGTGAATAGCAATGTTGTCTGTTATTCTGCAGTGAGCTTTGTTATAGACATGTGGCAGTGCTGATCTCCAGTCTTGGTCTCTAGCTTTGGTCTTCATTGGCTCCTTGTTTCCTTTAGGCTTCTTCCTCTCATATAGCTAGTTACTTGTCTTTGGATCATATGGCTAGGGTTTATCTGTTTTCCTCTAGTTGTGTTTACATTGTTTTAATGTTTAATTACCTCTTGATTCCCTGGGTTCTTTTTTACCTTTGTACTTTAATATTGTAATTTTACTTTAGACTCCCATTGACCTTCCTTGGTCATTCTTGGACATCAATATACTGTCTTTCTTTCTTTAGTAAAATTTTCACAGATGTTTTCTTGTTCCCTGCCTTCAGTGGTCATGACTTTTTAACTTTTAAGCTTGTGTCATACATTGCATCTATTGCTTACACATTTTTTTTTTAAATTTCAAATATTCTTCTCCTTGTATCTAAATTGCCAGTCCTAGTTTGGGTACAGTATGTGGACCAGGGATCGCGGTATTGCAATTTTTTACCAGTTTCAGTGTATCTTTACATTAGGTTTTACTTCAATTTAAAAAAAAAAAATTAATGATGAGTTTTCTTTTAAGGCATTTAGGGACCTAGGTTCATTTCAGTTGAACCTGGGACATTGAAGTGGGTTCGGATAGGAAGGGTATAGAAAGAGAACCTCTCAACACAGGTTTATATATTTGATTTTTTGTTTTTTTGTTTTGTACACATTTGATCATTTTCTTGCTCGTCTTTTATGATTTCATAACAGTGTTAATTCCTTCTTTTTCTGGCAATATTATTCAGTATCAAGTGCATTTTAGGAATGTTGGTGATGGTGAGATTTTCTTCCAAGCCTTCCTTTCCATTTTGCTTCTCTTTTCTACCTGGCTGAACTGCACGTTTTCCTGAATGTGCTATACTGTATACTGCAAACTCTTTCTTGCTTAGGGAGGTCTTTTCTTCACTTGACCTTTTTGTAAGGACTTTAAAGTCTTTCCTTTGTATGTCCTTTGGCTTTCCCTTTTCTTCTGAGGTTCATTTGCTAATAATGAGTGCCTTTTGTTTTAATTCTATCACCTTAATTTTATTGCTTTTGCCTAATTCTAGACTGTCATGGATTGCGTCTTGGCATTGTTCAGTTCTGTGCTATCTAATTTCAGGTTGTAAGTAGATAATATGATGTGACTTCAATAATCGTAAGTATAACTAATGGTTCTCTGGAGCATATTATCATGCTGTGTCAGGGATTTTGTATCGACATAAGCTTTATTTAGTATCAAGGATGATAGTCTTGTTTTGGGATCTGGAGAAGAGTAAATGAAATGTTCTCTATCACACCTATGAGATTGCAACATCTGGGAACCTCAAAGCTACCCAACTTAAAGTAATAAAGCTGATTTTAACTACCTTACTTATCTATTGTAGAAACTGAGAGAAGCACAAATGAGAAAAATAAAGTGGAATATTCATCTCCCATAACTTAAGGTAATGGACCGTAACAGTTCTCCAGTGCTATCTTTTCATGGAATTCTATGTGAACTTTTATATTTTCAATATTGTTTCTCCCTTAAATTTTGGATTCTGTCTCCTTGAAAGTTACTCCTCTTTTTCACTACATTGACATAAGTGTGTAGCCCACAACAAATACTGTTTTCTATCTATAACTACGATGAAGTGGCATATTACTCTCGCTTAAGGAAGCTTTTACGGTAGTGGGGTGGTAGACAGGTTGCTAACTGTTTCACAGCTGTATGCACAAGTCTACTGGTGTTCAGCTGTTGCAAATTTCAATTAATGGATGCAAAATTATGTTTTGAGTTGTCTTATGTTAACCTTGTTATTTACTCCACGGGTTTCTTAGGAACATTCTTTCTATATTGTACATGGATTCATAATTCTTTGTTTGTTTCACTGCCTGCTTCCCCTTACAGTTTGATGAACATCCTGGCACTAGTTCATTCTGGAGTGTGTCACATCTCTCTTTAATTTGATAGTTTCCTTTCAAGAACATTGTTATCAAGCTTTTTGATAAGCAGTTTGTAAGAATGCTGCTTTTTTTTCTTTTCATTTGATTGAAACTGTTAGAACTATTTCCAGTGAATCTGCTCCTGAATTAAATTTTGATTTATGCTTGACCAATTATTAGGTACATACACGCTTTTTCTTGGTAACTTATCTGTGTATGCTTTTTATATTTTTTAATTGAAGGTGCTGCATTAATTGCTCCTATGGGTAATCCATATGCGCCAGACATGATCAAGGATGAAATCCATAAAGTTTGGGAAAAATGGACATTGAGGAGGAGGCTGGGCTTCATTCTTGCTAAGCGGGCTTCTTATTTTCTTCCATCTTTCTACAGACGAAGTCTCTTGAAAAATATATATCATCCGGATAAAGCTCTATCTTTCACTCTTGGAAAGAAGGTACATTTCTTCAACACGGGACTGTAAAGTATCCTTACTTTTCTGTTAATTATTGCAATAAGCTGCATCAAAACTTTTAATGTGAATATAGACAATTTTTACCTGAAATTGTTGCAATCACTGGCATGGAGTCATTACACAAAGAAATAGCAAATAAGAGGTCTTGTATTATCTGACATCTATAATTTTTTTAATGAGTGCTCTATGTAATTCAACAACTTTTGTCAACCACTAACCTGCCCAAATCTTTAGGAATCATTGCTAAGTTTTGTCAGGATATTCATGGTCTGAAAATTCATAAAAGTCTTATGGTTGTATAAGTTTTCCTATTTAATTCCTAAGGCAAGGGTTGAAGTGTTATGGATTGCATTCCATTCATCAGCATACATGCATGATCGAGACAAGCAGCTCAAGCATATGGAATATAAATTTGTAATATGTCTGCCTTTATAATGCATGCGTATTGACTTTCATGGTATATAGCCAGTACCAAACCTATCAATCATATGGGTAGCCCTTGATGTTCATTGGCTTCTTCTTGCTAGGACTCGGGCTTACTAAATTGGGAGTACAACAAAATTCATCATATCTGAATTATCTTAGGAAAGAGTGTTAGAATTTTGCATAAGCACAATAATTCTACCTAACAACAAGAAGAAGGTGACAATAAATTCAAATGCAAACAATAAGAATAACAACATTCCAATATTTGTATTCAAGGTGTGTAAAACAAGGAAATGAACTATAATAGATAGGCTCTAGGATGCACAAGTCAAGTTGACAACTATCCCAGAGAAGAGCAGTTAACTAAAAGACTGACTCAACTGTAGGAGTAGAGGTGTCAAGTGAACTCACCTTGATGAGGGAGATGTGGCACCTAACCCCCTTCAATCAAGGAGTTGAATGAGGTAGAGGTGACATGCTCCCATCAATAATAAATAATTAATTACGCCAACACCTGTTAAGTGCAACTGAGGTAATAAAGAAATAGATCCCAGCAAGACAAGTCATATTAGGTGCTTATGTATGATCTAAAAGAACCCTCATGTACAAAGAGAGTGAACCCCCTAGAAGTAGAAAAAGGAAAACCCGTAGGACATCCCAACTGAGGTATGAAAAGGAGGACAAGATAGCCTCCTTAGAAGTGATACTATCTTGAAATCCCTACAAGATAAGGCTCATGTGTGTCTCCACAAAGAAGAGAAAAAGTCAATGTAGATGTCGCATGGCGAATGCTATAGTACGTCCCTTAGCAACAAATGATACATCTTCCTTTCAGAAGAAATAGATCCCGTGCTGTCAGATTGTTGAATTCCCACTTAGATGGTGGAATGTAGGAAGGAATCGAGATGTATGGTTTTGGAAGTTGCTCACATGTCTCGATGTTGATGCTGATGTTAAACTGTGATTGTGCCATACAAGATTTGAGAACAGTGACCACGAAAGTGTGAGACCTAAATTGATGTGAATTAGGATGTGTCAAGGTAGTAGCATGATGTGGTGGAGAGAGAACAAGAGGATCCAAAATAAGAGATATGACTCAGTGTGAGCTGTCATCAAAGAGAAGACATGTCCTCAATGTTGTCAAAATCTAGAATGTGAGTTTCTACAAACAACTGATGTATGTCTGATAAGTAAATATCCCAATGATCAAGAAGACATGTGTGAACCTTCTAAAGAGAATCTGTATAGCATGCGGAGAAGCTGAGATCCCTGTTAATGTAGTAGGTGGAGGTGGTAGAATAGCTACTAATGTTGGAGGTCTAGGAGGAGGAGAAGCAATAGGAGAGGTCTTTGTGTCATTAGAGTGTTTGAGACTTTCCCAATAAGCAAGTTCCTCTTCGGTATCATCATCATATAAAGGATTCTCAGAGTCATCAAGGGGGAGAAGTATGTCCCATAATGGATTTAGCTGGGAATGGAGGTTCATTGGGATTTCCATACATCTCCCAAGGTGCTGTCCAAAAAGTGCGAAGGCACTCAATGTTTGACAGAGCCCACGATGTGTGGTTGCCAACACTAAGACTGATTAATCCTAGGACAAGACCATTCTTATTTCCCCATACATATTTTTGCCAATGAATACTTGGTTGAGGAATAAGCAAATACAGATGGGACAAGAGATGAATCCATTGACAATGCTTCAAGATACCATCATGCCAGGACTTGTAGTTTCCTTCTTCCAAGGTGATGACAGAGGGATGATTGGTTATATCCATTAATGACTTAGATTGATTACCCCCTTAGCAGATTTGAAACTTTATTTGAGTTCGTGTTTACAAAATGCCCATGTGGTTAGCCCCCTAAGACTAGTACATGAATGACAATTTATAAGTTGAGTGCGCATGCATTAACAACCCCCCCAAATAGCTCAATTTAGATACCCTTAGCAAGTTACAACGTTTGACACTTTATAAATTAGTGCATTCACAAAGTGGAAGTTGATTTGTTCAAAGTTTTACAATGTTTGATGGGGACTAGAAAGCTGAAAGTACAATTAAATGACAACAAAAGAACAAATAGTTTGCACCAATGTGTAGTGCTCGGAAAAATATCCATTTTCAAAAAAAGAGACTCAAATCCGATTTTGTTTGTGAAAGTTAGGAGATCTTGAAGCTCAAAAAATTGCGATTGCAAAGTAAAATTTGAGAGAATTGATATTTTAGAAAATTTGGGAGTCATGAGCAGAAATGAATAATATCATTGTGAAGAGTGCAAAATTCTGCTCCATTTCCAAAAAAATTGCTCAAAAAAACCCCCCCTCTGAATGGCTAAGGAAAGGCCTTTTGAAAGTGACCAAGCAGATTGAAAATGCAATTGGAGAGGGGGTACTGTTGTTGGTGGTGGGCTAGTGGCTTGTGGGCGGCGAATTGGTGGCACTTGGGCGACATAATGGAAGCTGTCGGGCGGAGGTGGCAATAGAGAATAGGTGGCGTGTTGGTCAAGCACCGCTCGAACGACGGAATGGTGGTAATTGGGTGGTAGCGGTAGATTTATTGTTGGGGCAGCAAGAGGTGACTAGGCAACAGTGCACCAACAAATCCGCTCATGCAGAGGTGGTGTTGGCCTATGGTGGCCAGAACAATGCATTGCTAAAGTTGATTAAGCATTGTTGGAGTTTTAAATTACTTGTTGGCACTAGCTAGTCGACTGGGGGGGAGGGCTTGACAACCCCTACTCATGGCAGGGGTATGGGGGTAGTCCCCCCTCCCCCACGCCATGCATAGTAATTTTTTTTAGTTGTGTTTTTTTTTAATTTTGAATTTTTTATGAGTACTTTAAAAATAAAAAAAACTTCAATTTTTTTAAAAATATTTATTGTACATGTCTACATCAACGTAGGTGGCCGTACATCCTTGGGTTGTGTCCGTAAGGCCTAATGTTTTTTGCCCCGACTAGAATTGCACCAAATTTGATGATTTGATAGTTGATTTATAGGTTCTTGGCCGTTTCAGATGTAATATCAATGTTTGTTTTGCGCCAAAGTGCTCTGAAATGTGTGCAAACTGCAAAAGTTGTCTATTAAACCCTACAGGAAAAAAATCGGTTACTTAACTTCATAGTGTCTGATTTGGACAAAATGAAAGCCTAACCTAGCTAATGTGACCTGTCTGAATGTAATGGAATAGCCTATTTCTTCCTTGGAGGCCTTCTATAATGAGTGATCTAAAAACACCCAAGTTGCAAGAATATAAACTCTAGGTGAAAGAAGCTAAAATCAATATCCCAACTAAAATTACTTAACACATATACTGCCTTCTTTTGATACCATGTTAGAGTTTTGCATAAACACAATAATTCTACCGAAGAACAACAATAAGATGATAGTAAATTCAAATTCAAACAATAAAATTAATAACATCTCAATATTTGTATTCAAGTTTTGTAAAACAAGGAAATGGACTACAATATATAGGCTCTAGGATGCACAAGTCAAGGTGACAAGTGTGCTAGAGGAGAGCAATTAACTAAATAATTGACTCAATTGTAGGAGCAGAGGTGTCAAGTGAATTCACCTGATGACCAAGTGAACTTCACCTTGATGAGGGAGATGTGGCACCTAACTACCATCAATCAAGGAGTTGAATGAGGTAGAGGTGGTATGTGCTCCCATCAATCAAGGAGATGACGTGCTCTTATTTCCTAATTTACCTAAGTAAATAATATTAATTACCTAAGTAAACTTGATATAAGCTGCGATAAATAATTAATAACACCAACAAAGAGTGATGCCTTGGATCAACTTATAAGATGGCTTTGTGGTACATCATGGGCTGCCCACTAAGTGTAAAAGATGGGTTGGAGTTACGTCCCCAATTGCCAATTGAGTGTAAGGGATGTCACTCGAATATGCACAAAGCTGCCAACTAAGTATAATAGATGCCTAAGTGGTATGCTTTTGCCTACTCAGTCCAAGAGATGCCTCATTTTGGATTATGAAGTGATGAGATTTAAAGCTCATCCATGCATGCATGTTTCTCATAATTGTATTTAAGCTTAATGTGATTAAATAAATAATATGCATCGATAAATTCTAGATTTGTAATTGCTACAATATAATAGGTTGTATCATACATAACTTTGATAAGTTAATGATTAGCCTATGCAATAATTAATATAGATAATTTAATGCTACTTTTGGCCATTGGAGGCTTGCCAAAGTTGATTAAGTGCTGCGAGAGTTTTAAGTTGTTGGTAGAGGTGCAGGGATTGGCAACCCCTACTCATGATAAGGGTCATACCGTGCTATGGTAGGGGTATGAGGGTACCCTCCCCCCATGCATAGTAAACATTTTTCAATTGTGTTTTCTTTAATATTATAAAAATAAAAAAACTTTATTTAAAAATAATTGTTGTACCTACTTGTAACATCCTATGTAGGTGGTTGTATGGCATCGACTGTATGCTTGGGGCCTAATTGTTGTTGCCTTGATTGGAACTGCACCAAATTCAACGATTTGATAGTCGATTTATAGATTCTTAGTCGTTCCAGATGTAATGGCGATGTCTATTTTGTGCCTAGGTGCTTCGAAATGCGTGCAACCTAATTTTTTTAATCAAACCCTATAGGAAAAAACTGGTTACTTGATCATAGTGTTCGATTTGGACGAAATGAAAGCCTAACCTAGCTAACTTGACCGTTTTTAATGTAATGGAATCGTATGCTTCTTCCCTAGAGGACACCTACAATGAGTGATCTAAAAAACACCTATAATGAGTTATCTAAAAACATCCAATTTACAAGAACATAAACCCTAGGTGAAAGAAGCTAAAATCGATATCCTAGTTGAAATTACTTGACACCTATATTGCCCTGCTCTGATACCATGTTAGTGTTTTGCATAAACACAATAATTCTACCCAAGAACAACATAAGATGACAATAAATTTAAATGCAAACAATAAGAATAACAACATTTCAATAGTTGTATTCAAGGTGTGTAAAACAAGGAAATGGACTACAATATATAGGCTCTAAGATGCATAAGTCATGGTGACAACTATCATAGAGGAGAGCAGTTAAATAAAGCATAGATAAATAACTCGCAAAACTCATGAGAAAATGCGAGCCAAAATTGATTGAGTCACTCGTTGAAAAACTCACCCCCGATTTTTTCCTTAATTCACCATGATTTTTTTGCCTAAAACTTGTAAAAAATTTGGTTGAACTCGCACCAACATGGAAAACTCAGCCAAAATCCAATATTAAAACATCGTTTTGGCCCCTAAACTTTACACAATTTTGGATTTCGAAATTTTTTTTTTCGCGATTTTTGGCACGATTTGTGGATGATTTATTTTGTTCGATGAATTTCAACAATTATTTCTGGATGATTTTGAACAACTTGTGAAGGATTTTTAACCTACAAAATTATACTACACATGTTACATTATTAACCAATAAGGAATACTGATAATGAAAGGTACATATAGCCATAAAACTTATATTTATTCATACTCCAAAATTCTATATGATAAAACTCCTCTTCTACAATCATGATGATGACGTATATCATTTAACAATATCATATTTATTTAAAACAAAAGCATACTAAAATAAGTATTGCATTTTTGGAAGACAATATAATCTAGCATGTTGTATCAACCCCTAACCAAAATAATATTTATTTAACAATTAATTAAACATATAAATGTTATATTATCCTCAAGATATAATTCATCAATTATATATATAGCATTTAAAAAAATTATGTATAAAAATTATTATCAAATACCATAATATTAAATTATATTATCTTGAATAATATAACACTTTTTAGAGCCACTCATTAACAACAAGATAAACATGGACGGGAGTAAGAGTAGGAATGGGTGTGGCTTGCAAGGCGAGAGCAGCTTTACCTTGCAAGGAGAGGACGAAGACAGAGATGAGGATGATGATAGTGATCTTGATGAATGGAATCTTCTTGTGGACGAAGAAGAGGAGGAATCTCTCCTTGAGCCCTGGTTGGAGGCACAACGATTTGTGGCACGGAAGAGGTCTTCTATGGCTCTCCATCTTCTGACGCTTCTGGGTTTTGTAGGACGCTAAAGCAAGGCTTCCTTTACCCTTCAGCGGCTCCTGCAAAGGATTCTACGACTTCTGCTAAGGATAGCGTGTCTGGTGGGGTGATTTTGGAGCCCCCTACTTCCCCAGCAGCTCTACATTTTGTTGGGTCGGGGTCATGCCATTTGGATGTCATCTCCTCTATTTTGCGGCTTGCCTGCTACCAGTCCAGATAAAGAGATGGTTGTGCTTTGCCGTTGGATGTGGTGAGCCCTGCTAGAGTTGCTTTTCCGTTGGATGTGGTGAGCCCTGCTAGGGTTTTGCCGCCCTGTGTGCTGCTGGGTTGTCTTGGTGTTGGTACTCTTGGGACTTTGGGTACCCTTTCTACCCAAGTTTTGCAGGATTCCAATCTGAACCTGCAAATCAGTTCTTCTAAGGGCTTGAAGTCAACTAATGCAGAGCAGTCTGGGGATACCTCGGCTCAACCAGTGGTGGGGGGTTCCTTGTCCTCTTTGCATGCTTCTGACCTTTGTTGGGGTTCTACTCCAAATGATGGTTCTTGCATCATTCTCCAGGTCCCTAATGATGATGTTGATAGAGCTACTGCCTACATGGAGAATGCTCTTATCGGGAGATTCTCGGGTTTCGTCCGGATATTGATGTTCGAAAGTGAGTTCAAAAAACATGGTGTGAGTCTGATCAGATTTGTGTGGCTGCTATGACTAATGGATTTTCCTTCTCCTTCCATTCTCTTGAGGAAAGCATGACCGTCTTGCAGGGAGGCCCTTGGTTTCTTTGTAAGTCTAATCTTCTACTGAAAAGATGGTCTTCTGGTTTTGATGTTGCCAAGGAAAATTTCAATAGGGTTTCTAGTAGGGTTAGGCTCCCAGGGCTTCCTTTAGAGTACTGGAACAAAGTTATAATTCGAGGTATAGGTAATGTTCTTTGATATTGATAAGGTGATGCCAGGAGTCATTAAATTGTGCTCAAAATTTGGAATTTGGGAACAAAGAATTCTTTATGAGTCTTCTTCGCAGGTTTGTCTGCTTTGTCATAAAATTGGGCTTTTCTCCCATTCTTGCAAAGTCCATACAAAAACTCCTAAGCATGGGAAAGAGTGTCAGAATGATGTTAATGATTGTTATGCTACAAGGAATGAAGGAAAAGACAAGGACATTGTTATTGTTGTTCCTCGTGGGGATGAGCGGGGGCCTCCTTTGAAGGATAAGAATAGGTGTCCTTTGGATGAACCTAATTCATCATCTAAAAAAGGCAAGATAACTCAATTGGGTTAAGTTTTAACTCCTCAGAGTTCTTTGGTGAGGTTTGGTTTTAAACCTCCATGATAATGGTTATGGCTGCCCTTTGTTGTGGCCTTGCTGTGTTTAAGGCCTGCTTCCTTGTTGGTTTCTTGTCTCATGTTGCTGTTGGTTTGTTCTTGTCTATTGGGGTTGTAATTGGTTCTTGTTGTACAAGGTTTAGGGGCCCTTTCAAAACCCTATCCGTTTCATAGTTCTGGTTAAAAGCACTTATCTAATAAAAAAACAACGAGATAAACATAAATTGGATGAACCTAATTCATCATCTAAAAAAGGCAAGATAACTCAATTGGGTTAAGTTTTAACTCCTCAGAGTTCTTTGGTGAGGTTTGGTTTTAAACCTCCATGATAATGGTTATGGCTGCCCTTTGTTGTGGCGTTGCTGTGTTTAAGGCCTGCTTCCTTGTTGGTTTCTTGTCTCATGTTGCTGTTGGTTTGTTCTTGTCTATTGGGGTTGTAATTGGTTCTTGTTGTACAAGGTTTAGGGGCCCTTTCAAAACCCTATCCGTTTCATAGTTCTGGTTAAAAGCACTTATCTAATAAAAAAACAACGAGATAAACATAAATTGCATTCTACTATAAATATAATTTATTCTTTTTACAACTTATTTTCTATTAAAACTTAATATATGTTATATTAAATATAAAATGGGAAAATTGAAACCAAATTGATACTATATTTAAATTTCTTATAGTGTCTGCATTCCAAGCCAATTGGAAATTTAAATGATTTGAAGGCTAATTTTCAAAAAAACTAACACCCACACAGCGACAACAAACTTTTTTAAGCTTTAGTTATAGAAGAAATTTATGATTTATAATTTCTATTAATAATGAAACTTGAAGTTCATATGTATTTAGAGATTGAACTTTTTTTTGTCTATTATATGTATTAAACTTTCATTTTGATTTATATGAAGGAAATTAGTAATACATTCTACAAATTCAGAAATATGTGTGTTTCTGAAGAATATTTAAAAAAAAAATATATATTTTTAAATATTGGATAAATTTGCTTAGTTATTGCTGAGTTTTTGCCAAGTAAGAGATTTTCAACTATGAACTAAATAACTGACTCAACCATAGGAGCAGAGGTATCAAGTGAACTACAGGTATCAAGTGAACTCACCTTGATGACCAAGTGAATTCATCTTGGTGAGTGAGATGTGACACCTACCTACCGTTAATCAAGGAGTTGAATGAGGTAGGAGTGGCATGTGCTCCCATCAATCAAGGAGATGAAATGTTCTTCCATCAATTAAGGAGATAACATATGTTCTTATTTCCTAATTTACTTAGGTAAATAGTATTAATTACCTAAATAAAGAGATGCCTTGGATTGACTTTGTGGTACATGATATGCTGCCCACTAAGTGTAAAAGATGGGTTGAGTTATGTCGCCAATTGCACAAAGCTGCCAACTAAGTATAATAGATGCCTCAGTGGTGTGCTTCCAGCTGCCTACTGAGTCCAATAGATGCCTCGTTTTGGATTCTGAAGTGATGGGATTTAAAGCTCATCCACGCATGCACGTTTCTCATAATTGCAATTATTCATAATGTGATTAAATAAATAATATGGACTTGCTGGAGGACAAATGTCATCGATAAATTCTAGATTTGTAATTGCTAAAATATAAAGGGAGTACCATACATAACTATTATAAAGTAATGATTAGTTCATGCAAAAATTAATACTGATAATTTAATGCTAATTTTGGCCATTGGAGGCCTCAAAATAAGCCTTTAGTTGTCCTTAGCTACTTTGTTGGCATCATCTTCATCTTCTCTTATGCTTCAATCTTCTTTTCCAAATTGGTGCAGTTCACAACGCTGACGGTTGAGTCCGGTTATAGATCATTAGTTAGGCCCAAATTTCTAGGAAAGGAATGGCTGCAACACATCCTCAAGATAGGCATAGTTCCTTTGAAGAATTGTCCCCAAATAACGATAGTTAAAAGTAAAATGTATTCTATGGTACTTGTACTATTAATGCTTCAAATCATTAGTAATTTTAGAAAATTTCAAAAAAAAGAAATAATTGATTTAAAAATAAATAAATTTAAAGCCATCCTAATTGCATAGAGAATGTGAGAGAGCGTCTACACCATGAATTTTATAAATATGGATTTTCCTCAATTAATTTTGAGATTGCTAATTACAGTGCACTCTGGATAGTGTGTTACTATTTAGTTTGACTCAAAGTTCAAACCCTCAAAACCAATCACAGACTATAAAATACAAATATTTTAAACTAAAAAGTACAAAATAAAATTTATTGGCCATAACTTCATCCTTTGATATTATAAATTCTATTTATAATTTGTTATATTTTTAAATGTGTTTTAATTGTTGAATCCTTTTAATGCGATCACTTCTCCTTTGCAAATACTCGTTAATATTCTAATAGAAGTCAATAACTTGATTTCCATCCCTTCATCTAAAATCCAACACAATTAATTTTATTATTAATATAATTGTGATTAATATCATTAAATAGCAGGAAGTTAAAAAGAAATGGCTGTTTGTTAAAAATTTTCCCTTTCCAGGTTTCGCCACGAAGCTATTCCAAATTTATTCTTGACATTCAATTATAGTTTTGTTCTAACACTAGTTACTTGGTTAGATAAAATTTTAATTTTTTGTTAAGGGGGAATCTGGATGATATTTTTTCTTATATTGAAGAAAGCTAGTGAGAATTACGGAATTTCATTTCAAGCCTTATCAAATCAAAAGGCTTAGGTGGCTTTTTCCTCTCTAAAAATATTTTAAACAAAGTTGAAGTTTGGGTGCTTGGAACAAAAATATTAAAATTGGACGTGTACAATATTTTGAACAATAATATTGAAGCTTACAAAAATATAAATATCAATATTTTTAATTGATCATGTTGAAATTGCTCTAATGTTCGTTGTCCGTGCTAAAGAAGAGGGGAAATAAAACTAGTTACGTAATCAAAGGATGAAGATCTATGACGAAAACTGTGCACACGAAACTCTAAAATCCAATCTGTTTTGTTGCAGAAAAAATCAAGATCAGTTTGCAGTTGAAATGAGAAAACAATTGCAGTTTGCTGCCTTATAAGGTGAAAAAAATCACAGATAAAATCGGAATGTCTCGGAAAAATTGGAATATGCCGGGAAAAAGTCGGTCAACAAATTTTTTGGAAAATGTTAGCCATTTTTTTGATGAAAAAAGGGTCTCAGGTCCGAGATCCAATATCTTGGGAGATCTCACAATTTTTTGCAGAGACCTGCCTCTATGAATTTTAGACATGTTAACTGCTACATTAACTGTCTAGAAAGGTTGGACACGTCAGCCTGAATTTAGGATTTGAGGAGTATTCTTGTACCGCATACTGTTTGCTCATAGTTATCACCATAAAGCTCTCTACTTTCTAATGATGAGATTGTATCATATCTAATTTTTTTTCTTGAATTTCAATTTTGCTTAAGTTTCTTGAAACGACCCTTAAGCTGGCTCATTGGGTTTCACAAGACATTCTATTAATCTCATTGTTCTCTTACATCTTATTGTGTCAAGGATCTTGGGCCTTAAAGAATATGGCTATCACTAGATCCTATGTCACAAAGTCGCTGAATTTCTGTGTAAAAATTTGAATTTCGGTGAATTCGTAAAAAAGCAGGAAATCGATTTGTATCGCCTCAAAATTTGTATGGAACAATTTTCCATGCTAGGGAATTGACTTCTAATGGAAATTTTTGCGTCTGCTAGGGTTTTTCTCTGTTTCCCGTTGTTTGTGTTTGCTGCTGTTTCAAAGAGCATCATGTTGTTTATTTGTTTGTGCCGCGGGGTGAACGTGACAGCCAATAATGGTGTAGTAGTGCTTCTCCATTACTTCTCATGTGCTGCTGTGGGTATTATTCTTTTCTGCATCGCTAGTTACGTTGAGAGGTGTTCTACAATAGTAGTAGTAGGGTGAAGTGTGATGATGTGAGTATGTTAACAAACACTTTTTATGTCGAGAGGCCTACAATCACAGCAGGGGTAGAGTTGAAGAGCTGAAAAATTCCAAGATTTGTGTAATTTTATAAGATTCCAATATAAAAAACAAAAACAAAATATTTATATGCATGAGATTATTAAGATAGAGGATACGCCACTCTCAAAGATGCTTTTGCTATTTTAAACCAAAATACAAATATTCTACCTGCGAGTAATTTATAAATGTCGCTTGCATTCTAACTGCCAAGTAATTTATAAAAAATAAAAAAATAAAAACCAAAAACCAAAAACCAAAAAAGAAATTGGAAGATTTTCTCGTTTTTCATTTTAAATTTGAAAGCCATTTAAGGTCAATGTACCCAAAAAAATGTGAAGAGATATGAGTTATTTTATTTTATTTAGAACTATTTAAAAATTATTTTATTTGCATTGTTTATATTTTTATTTATTTAAGAGTTATTTTATTTTATTTTAGAATTATTTTATTTACTAACACATAAATTTTAATTTATTTAAGAGTAATTTTATTTTACTTTAAAGCTATTTTATTTACTAATTTATACATTTTAATTTACTTCAAAGTTATTTTATTTTACTTTAACTTTTTTTAAATATATGTTGGTTATGTTTTGGTTTTACTTATTATTTTATTTAATGCTATATCTTTAAATAAATAATATGTATTTTATTTTTCTAAATTTTGAAAAGACTAATTTTATACATATTTAATCATATAATTATTTTAAAAATATATGTACTAGAATAGATATAGTTCATCTATCTACTCGTCTATATTGAAATTGTTTTAGATAAAGATATATTTAAGATATTTGTGCTAGTATTATTAAAGGTTAGTTTAGGGTTTTATTTTAATTAAATTTATTAGTAGTTAGGTTTTGTTAGATTTTAATTTTTTATCTTTAATTATTATTAGTTTTATGGTCGGTTAAGGGCTTTGGGTTCTTCCCATATAGGTCCCGAGGTCGACTCATGCCGCCCCAAGCTGAATGGTTGTCCGCGGTTCGAGCCCGTTGTCAACCTCTAGAGGATTAGTCTCGCCTCCGCTTGCCTCCTCCTCCCCCAAAACTTGGCATTAAAGTAAGACCAGGGCAAGGGTGGTTGAGCTCGCGGGCCTAAGTTATCAAAAAAATAAAAATTATTAATTTTACATTTTTATGATATTTTATTTTAATATGCTATGTTAAGTTTTATGTTTAATTATCTTAAATTTTAATATTTTTTATTTTATTATTTATTACCAAAGAAGCATACTTATAGTGGGAGTAGGGAGGAGAATTATCTTATGTTATGATCATGAAAAAGTTGAAAGAAAAACTATTTAGAGCAATATTTATTTTTTAAATATAAAGACATCAAAATTTTAAAATATATATTAATACTTGCAAATGAAACTATTACAAGTATATATAAGATTTGCTCTCTTTTCAAAGTCAAAATAAAGCAAAAGATTACTGAAATAATGAATGGTGACTTTTCCAAAACTAAAAATTAGCTCTTAAAATAAAAAGTGAACAATGTACATAAAATAAAATAATTCTTAAATAAAACTAAAAATTTGTGTGTTTATGTATATATATGTATTAAGTATAATAGTTCTAAAGGGAAATAAAATAACTCTCAACTAAATAAAATAGTCTTTTGTCTTTTTTCATATATTTATTTATCTATTTGTGTATTTGTAAGAGTTAAATAAATATTAACATTTAATATTTATATAGAAAAATAAAATAAGTCATTAAAAATTTAAAATAATATTTTATTTTCATTAAATTACACATTTTGGTTCTAGCTAAAAATAGCTATGTACTTAAAATAAGTTGACATTTTTTTTCATTTAACTTTTTGAAAATTATAGAAAAAAAAAATTTCTTCAAGTAAAAATAAAAATTTGAAAAGTTATTTTAGGAAATAAAATAACATATAAAACTTTTCAAATAATTTATTTTTTATAAAATTTTGGCATTATTGATATAGTTATGAACTTAAGATATGGAGTAAATAATTTATTAAAATTTAGATAAACCAGTATAGATATACATCTATATAAAAACATGGAGAAGATGTCTAATTTATATCTGATATCTTTCGAGATCTTTTAAATAGATGTATTTAAGATATCTAAACTAGTATTTATACATTTATATTGAGTTTAAGAAAACTTTATTATTTTTAAATTTTTTTCTTTTAATAGTTTAAAATTAATTTTCAAATTAAATTTTTATAAATTTAAATGATTATAAATTTAGTTTTGTTAGTTTTTATGATAAAATTGATTATGAGTAATTTGAAATTATTAGTATTTACATTTTATAATGTTTTATGCTTCTAGATTTTTTAATTAAAATTTATTTTTATTTATTAGCTTAAATCTTATATTAAAGAATCAGAGATTTTATTTCAATTTTCCATTTTTCTATTCTAATTTTTTAAATTAAATAATAAAAACACATATTTATATACTGTGAAATTGATCATGATTTTTTTTCTTGAAATTTACTGACGAATTTGTTTGGAATTTTTCTTCACCGAAGTACATGAACACGAACTTTGTGATTTAGACTGATCTATCATAGACGGGCACTATTTAATTTTCATTGCCTGTCCACACATTAGGATGCAGGCTCCCTAATTAACGGCTTCAACTAACCTGCATTTCTATCGTTCTAAATACATATCACGGAGAGAGGGTAGTTTCTACTTCCCATGCATAATGCTCTGATGAAATTCCCACATTCCTAGAACGGCATTATTGGCAAAATTCCCAGAGTCTTAAGACAATCCTAGTTTACAAAATTCCTAGCGTCTTAGACAATCCTAGTTTACAAAATTCCTATTTTACTATAACAATCTTGGTGGAAGGAACTCTTGCACTTCTTGAACAAGTACCCTTTGTTATGGAGGTTTGGAACTATGTTGTACTTATATTTGTATGCAAAAGTCCAACTTATCATATATGAAGAGAAAAATACCAATAAACCTACACAAGAGGAGTGTTGACAGAGTATTAAATGCAGTAGAAAGAAGTAATGGCACACTCACAGTATAATAAAGAGAAATTTTTTTGAATTTTTTTTTAGTAAAAACAATCACTATAGTAGGTCAACAATTCACTATACAATAAAACATTTCACACTTCTACTTAACCGTAATCCATGCTCAAATTTTATTCTCCCCTTTTTCCGAGTGATCACCCAACGGAGTCGGCTAGCCTATTTTATTCTATTTTATTCTTGTAGGCTAAGTCGGAAGTGCAAGGGAATAATCTAATTAGTTCAATTCTACTAATCCTAATCATTTCGGATTATTTACATTTAACTAATTTTGTTGGGCCAAATTATGTTGTGGAATGACTTCTAATATTTTTGTGAGCCATGTAGTAAAATAAAATAAAATAAAGAAAATTGCCCAAGAGGTGGATGACCTAGAGAAGGAGAATAAAAAATAAAATAAAGTGGGTGCCTAGAGGGAGGTCGGCCACATGAGGATAGAAAAATAATAAAATTGCCAAGGGAAGTCAGCCATGATGAGGTCTTAATGGATGGCTATAAAAGAAGGCAATTTGGAAGTCATTTTCATCATTCACATTCATATCTTTTCATTGGAGATTTTTCTCTTTGGCTGCAACTTTGGTTCAGCATATTCCAAGGACGAAAACCCTTAGGAATATTGGTGGATTGGATGAAAACCCAATTCCATCTTGGAGATGAATTAATACGAAGTTCACATTTGCATTTCATTGGAGATTTGGAAGGAAAGAAGGAGCTTCAAAGACATATTTGTTTTTGCAAAAATCCTAGGGCCAAAATTGTGTGATTTGTGGCCAAATACAATTTTGAGGAGTGAAAGCTATATTCAGATTTTTAGATCAGATTTGGAGCACCAACTTTGAGGGTTTTGTTGAAGATATATTTAGATTTTCATATCAGATTTGAGCGCCTACTTTTGAGGATTTGTTGCTAGGGTTTCACCCTAGGTTGAGCGCCAAGGAGGTCGATTTCATAGTTGGAGTGTTGGAGCCAAACCCTAGTGGCCGCCGCCGCCCTCTTGTGCATGCCATTCTTCATCATTTTGGGAGCGCCACCTATCTTGAGGATTCGCCCATCTAGGGTTTGCTATTCGACATCATTCTTCCCCGATTTTGGTATGTATAAACCTATGTTTAGGTCTGATTTGTAAGAGCATAAATCTGGGCTATGTTTGGGCATGTTTGAGCCTATAAACTTGATGTAATTTCGCTTCAGAATAATCTGATTTGCACTTGATTGGTCATATCATGTGGTTGAGTTCATGGTTGATGATATCTTCATAAGAGTACATGATTGACATGTTTATTTGAGCATTTTGGCACATATATGTTCGCTGTCCACAATTATTTATAATTCAGAAATAAAAATCAGAATTCAGATCTAGGGTTTGAGAAGAAGAAAAATCAGAATTTTAGGGCATATTTGATTAGGGTATTAGGGCAAGTGATCCTGCCAGCCTAAAGGGTATATATGATAAGAATGTTGACTTATGAACCCTGAGGATAGAGAGTACATTACCTACAAGAGAATGCAGCAGTTATTGGTTCAGATTTCAAAGGAGAAGACACCATGGGTGATAGGAATCATGAGTCCCGGCACTAGAGATATCCTCAATGATATTGCTAGAGGAAAGCGTGACCTAATGCAACTCTTGTCCCAATTTGTGCGGCATAACATGGCGAACAGTGGAAACAATGGAGGCAATGGAAACAATGGTAATAATGGGGAAGCTAGCAATTCCAGAAAGAATGTCGACACTCACACTAGAACCACTCAAGCTTCCGTAAGTAGACCTCTCATGCCTACTTTTTTGGATCTGCAAGGAGCACAAGATGGTGGACAACAGGTTGCAGGTGAGAGCTTCAATGATTACATGAGGGAATGACAATCTCTAGGTGAGGAGTTTCAAGCTGCTATGTCTCTACATGATTTTTGTCAATTGAAGTATAGGAACAAGTCTAGAGCGGATAGGAATTGCAATCATGATTTGCAAAGGAAGTTGGGAAAGGTGAATATCACTCCTTTTGATGGTTTGGGAAGATGCACGACATGTGCATGGATTCAAAAGATGGACAACTATCTCACGTTGAACCCTATGTTCGAGAAGGAAGCAATTCAATTTGCTACTCTACACTTGGAGGGAGATGCACAGGATTGGTGGTACAATGGGATGGTTACACAAGGTCATAGCCTTATCACTACATATGTTGATTTCACTCAAAGGCTGATTGACAGGTTTGATAAGACTAACCTTGAACAATTCTTCAGAGAGTTAGCCCAACTCAAACAGAAGGATTCAGTAGATGCCTACATATCTGAATTTCAGAAGCTTGTAGTGTTGGTTTCAAATGTTTTTGAGAGTAGATTGACTTATCTTTTCATTGAAGGACTTGAGGAGCCTCTTTGTGGTTGGGTGAAAGCCTTAGATCCACCTTCACTGCAGGATGCTATTAAGAGGGCTAGAGGTATGCAATTTTCAACACCAACCAAGCCCAAGTTTCAAAGCAAACCCTTCTCTGCATCAAGACAGGATCCTAAGAGGAATTTTTAGAAGGAATTGTCTAGAAGGACAAATCTAGACATAGAAGCAAAGAATGAACTAAGGAGGAGGAAGTTGTGCTTCTGATGCAAGGAACCTTGGGAGCTCGGTCATAGATGCCTTGGGAAAGGCAAAGCTCATTACATAGAGGTCACTTCCGACATTGATGATGATGGAATCCAAGACACTAGTTCGGAAAGTGATAATGAGGAGCGACAGTTGGAGCTTAATGCTACAGCTACAGGTGACACCATACATGGTACTATTGCTACATTATCACAAGTTACTAAGTATCATCCTTTTAGAGTGAGAGGAGTCCTGAAGGGATAGCGGGTCACATGTTTGGTTAACAGTGGGGCCACTCATAACTTTATTGATGAAGGTGTGGTGGTAAAGTGAGGATTGCAAGTAGAGGAGTTTCTAGGCTTCGGTGTGATGGTTGCGGATGGATTCAAGATGAGTTGCACTAAGAAGATTTTGCAGTTGAGTATCGAGTTGGGTGACTATACAGTTACCGATGACTGCTATGTGGTTGAGATTAGTGATACTAATGTTCTAGGAATCCAGTGGTTGCATTCACTTGGCAGGTACATTCAGGATTTTCATAAGATGGAGTTGGAGTTATGTCAAATGGAAGGAAGATAGTGTTGAGAGCATTGGGGGATGGAGCGCCAAGGATAGTGACAACGAAGAGGATGGAGACATTGTTTCGACATGGTGATGTTGCATGGGCAGCTCAATGTTTTGTGTCTTCTAAGTCTTCTTCTAGCAGTGACCAGCAGTATCATGTGGATATCCAGTCAGTGTTAGATAAGCACAGTGTGGTGTTTGAGGAGATTCCTCCTGGTAGGCCTCTTGATCGCAGCTTTGAGCATGTGATTGAGTTAGAGGGCTCCATGCCCGTCATCACCACTCCTTATCGTCATCCTAGGAGATTCAAGGAGGAGATAGAGAAGACGATTAAGGAGTTATTGGATATGGGACACATCAAGCCTAGTTCTAGTCCCTTTGCTTCTTTGGTGTCTGGGTGGAGAAGGATGGCACGATGAGGATGTGCATTGATTACCGTGCCTTGAATAAGAGGACCATCAAGAATAGGTACCCTATACTCAAGATCGATGAGCTGTTGGATGACTTACATGGAGCTGTCTACTTCTCCAAGATTGATCTTCGATAAGGGTACCATCAGATTAGAGTCCGTGATGAGGATATACATAAGACTGCATTCAACTGTCATTACGGGCACTATGAGTTCTTGGTTATGCCGTTTGGTTTTACTAATGCTCCTGTGACTTTCTAGTCATGTATGAATTTTCAATCGGTTGTTGCGGAAGTTTGTGTTGGTTTTCTTTGATAATATCTTGATATACAGAAAGACATGGGAGGATCACCTTAGGCACATTGACGAGGTGTTGGGCATCATGGAGGCACAATCCCTATTTGCTAAGGCTTCCAAATGTGAGTTTGGAATGACATAGATTTTATATTTGGGACATGTGATTGGCCCTGATGGAGTGAAAGTACATTAGGAGAAGATAATTGCTATTTTAGATTGGCCGCCGTCGAAGAACATTTCAGATTTGAGAGGTTTCTTCATGCTTTGCAGTTACTATAGGAGGTTTGTGAAGGGGTTTTCACAGCTGGCAGCACCTCTTATAGATCTCACTAAGAAGAGCACATTTAGATGGTCGGATGAGGCTCAGGCGACATTTGATAGACTCAAGGAGGTAATGAGCACTTGTCTAGTATTAGGTCTTCCTGATTTCTCTCAGCCATTTATATTGGAGTGTGATGCTTCGGGTGAAGGGGTAGGCGCTTTTGGATTGGCTGCTGCAAAAGAACATTTTAGATTTAAGAGGTTTCTTCGGGCTTTGCAGTTACTACAGGAGGTTTGTGAAGGGATTTTCACAGCTGGCAACACCTCTTATCTCACTAAGAAGGGTGCATTTAGATGGTCGGATGAGGCTCAGGTGACGTTTGATAGACTCAAGGAGGTAATGAGCACTTGTCTAGTATTGGCTCTTCCTGATTTCTTTTAGCCATTTGTATTGGAGTGTGATGCTTCAGGTGACGTGGTAGGCGCCATCGTCATGCAGAACAGATATCCCATCGCTTATGAGAGTAGGAAGGTGAGAGATGCAGAGCGGTTGTATTCCACCTATATAAAGAAGATGCTTGCCATCATGCATGCGTTGGCAAAGTTTAGACAATACTTGGTGGGTGGAAAGTTTGTGGTAAGGATTGACCACAACAGCTTGAAATACTTTCTAGAGTTGAAGGATTTGAATGAGAGGCAGTAGAAGTGGGTAAGTAAGATTTAGGCATATGATTTTGACATTGAGTATGTTAAGGGAAAGAATAATGTTGTTGTCGATGCACTATCTAGGAAACCCACACTTTGCTCTACGATAGAGATTTCAGCTGATTGGAAGGCTCACCTTTTAGTTTATTCCAAAAATTCTTTTGCATGCGAGCTCATAGACAACAAGATTCAGGATGACAGGTGTTAACTCCCAAAATAACTACAACCCTAAACCCCAAAACATTCCTAAATCACCTAAGCCAGGGATAGTCATTCTAGATGAATGGAAGAGGTTTATCGACAAGTTCAAGGTGACTTTGGGCAACCTATAGGAGTGGGTTAACTCTGCACTTTGAGCTCAGCGTAGACTCAGGAGGGATATTCCTAGGGGGATACCTGAACAAGTATTAGGTTCAAACCAGATGAACAACTAAAAATAACAGGACAACCAAACCCAAATTACCTTCTAGGTTCTAAAGACTATCACTAGACCTAAAACAGCTGGTTGTCATTAATAACCCCTATATAGTTGACTACCACACTATGCATTTGCATCCAATCATGGCAATACTATATTCCTTGAAATGAATCCACTTAACTTCTCATACATAAGATACATAGTGCAGACATACATGTTCATGATTCACAAATGATTAAAACACTTTTGCTTCACTTCGGATATATCCCTGGTTATAAAATAGAACCATGAACAGCATGAGAAAACCCTAAACTAAACCTACTCCTACATTAGAACTAATAGGATGAGAGTTTGATTAAAATGATGATTGATCGATTCCCAATATGGACCGGTGCCTATTCCATTGGGCAATTGAGTCATAAACAATAAAGATGAAAGAATAGGGCTGAACCAACATCAACAGAAAACTAAAATATATTCACATACATTTCTCAGATTACACTTCATGCACTAGACATGCTTATTTATCCAAAGCCAAACTATAATAACCCACTTGCAATAGAGAAATGACCCAACACAAAGCTTGCATTGATTTAAATGCTGTCATACATTATCAAATCCCATTACAATCACACTAGCAAATGTGGTGAAGGCAAAATACAAAGTTGCGACAAAGCATTCCCCTAAATTATTACAAACAACCGTGGAGACATACCAATGCATGAGAATGCACGTTACAATCCTTCCTACGCTGTATCAGACACATTCTTTCATTCACTGCCCAAACATTTTTCTCTGCTTGATGCCCTAAAATCTTTCTTAGGCGTTTTCCAGACCAGACAATTGGTTCAGCGACCAACCCTTATTACATCTTACATTCATGCATATATAGCCTATGATTCCACTTGACCTAATCCAGGTTACAATAAATTCCCTCCTATGGGCCATGTCAGAAAATATCTTGGCCAGAAGGGACGTTCATCTTCCAGAAATAACTGCAACAAATATCTGGATCCTAGGGTAGATGGGGAATATTTTGCCCTTCTTTAATGTGAGCAGTTGATACAACAAATATCCGGAATGGGGTAGTTGAGAAGATTAGATTCTTCATTGATGGCAAATGAGACAAAATCCCCGAGTTGGTTCTGTGCTTTATCGGCTTTGAAAACCTTTGAAATCCGACCTTTGAATGCCTCTACTGATTGAACCTGCACATTTCCCACCCTCGGGATGTTTGACAACCTTCCTTCAAATATCAACCGTGGATGAAATTGCTTTAAGATTGATAGCCGTCAAAGTTCCCTTTTGATTTTGCATTGAGGCCCCGAGCGCCAATATGCCACGTGTCACCATATTGCAGCCGCACAGCAGAGAGTGGGCCATCTCCGTTTGGCTCTGCGCGAGTACGCTAAGCCATCCACGTGTCCTTTCACATGGGCCTTCTTCTTTCTCTCCGGAAACTAGACACGTGCCTTCATCTCGCAGCAGCATGGGGGATCTTTGCCTTTGACAAGATTCTTCTGCAAGGCCGCGCTATTGTTAGATCTTTTATCCCTGTGGCTCTCTTCTCTACCCAACACTTGGCAGAGCTTCCTTTGTTGATTCAGAATCCTTGATCCTCTGGCTGTAAGCCCAAGCGTCCTCGACACGTGGCGTCATTCTATGGCCAGGTGGTAGAAAGTGAGCCATTTCTCTTTTGGCTTCCCAAAAGCGAGCTAAGCCTTCCACGTGGCCCCCCCTTACGCAAACCTTTATTCTTCCTTCGAAAGCTAGCTACGTGCCCTCATCTCGCAGCCACGTAGGAGAAAGTGGGCCACCACCTTTAGGCTCTGCGAGTGTGCGCTAAGCCTCCACGTGGCCCCCTGCTTTGTAGCCTTTTTCTTTCATCGGGGAACCGACCACGTAGCATCATCTTGCGGCTGCGTGCTAAATCTTTCCATCTGACAAGATTCCTCTGCGCCTCTGCACGATCGTTAGATCTTCCTCAAACCCATCTTTCATATTATGACACTTGGCACGACCTGCTTCGTAGCCAGGTCATCGATCACATGGCCAAAGGCCACGACATACCTTACAGCTGTCTCAATCTCGCAGCCCTGCGGTAGGACTATGACGTCACCTTCAATGCACTGTGGGCCTGCGACGCACTGCCATGTGGCACTTTCGGACCCTATAAAGACTTAAGGCCTAGACTTTATGACACAACGGGCTGCAAACGGTAACATTACGTAAAAGGGGCTGTTACTTCACGACTTATAAGGCTTAAGGTTGTAACTTAAGCGACCGACAACTTGGGCTAGGCGGTCAACTACGAATTAGAACAAAGGTAAGATCTGACCGTGGGAATTAGGGTTTTAAGGGGAATTAGGGAAAAACACTTGTGAAACTTAGGACTCCACCAATTTCTTTGGATTTTTCACCTTGCACTTCAAATGGCAAAGACATGAAAACTTATGAGATATGTCTCTGATCGGTTATAAGCTATAGGTTCAAGTGGGAGTATAAATGAGACATGAGGAACAAAACAGGGTATTTTGTGGACTGATTTTTTAGGTGTCAACAACAGGTATAAGGTGATTGATGATGTGATACACTATAAGGACCGGATCTATTTAGTACTTGAATCTAAGATGAAGGACAAGATTTTGAGGGTTGTTCATGACACTCCTTTAGCATGACATACAGGGTTCTTCAAGACCTACAAGTAGGTGCGAGAGAGATTCTCTTGGAAGGGTCTCAAGGATGATGTCTTGCGACATGTTTGTGAGTGTATGACTTGTCAGCGGAACAAGTCAGAGCATACTTTCCCTTTGGGTTTACTTCAGCCATTGCCTATTCCAGAGCAGAAGTGGGAGAGTATATCTATGGATTTTATTACAGGTCTTCCGAAAGTTCAAGGCAAATATTGCATATTTGTGGTTGTTGATAGATTGACTAAGTATGCACATTTCTTTGCTATTACATCTAAGTATAAGGAAACTCAAATTGCAGAGTTGTTCTTTATAGAGGTGTTTAGACTCCATGGACTTCCCAAGACCATTGTCAGCTATCGGAATAACAGATTTCTCAGTGTGTTTTGGTAGGAGCTATTCAGATTGGTTGGTACAGAGTTGACCTCGAGCACTAGCTACCACCCTCAGACATATGGACAAACAGAGATTGTGATCAAATGGGTGGAAGGATATCTATGCAATTATGTTGCGGGGCAGCTGAAGGCTTGGGTCAGGTGGTTGTATTTGGGAGAGAATTGTTATAATACCACCTATCACATGTCGACGGACATGTCTCCTTTCAGAGCCTTGTCTAGATATGACGCTGTCTTTTGTAGACCTAGCATTTGATGACAACAAAGCTCCTAGAGCTAGAGAGATGATGCAGGATAGCCAAGAGACCCTTAAGGCACTTAAGGATAATCTACACCGTGTACAAAATCAATAGAAGATGTATGCAGATAGGCACAAGGTGGAGAAGACATTTGAGGTTGGTGATTTAGTTTTCTTGCGCCTTCAGCCATATCGACAGTCTACATTGTAGAGTGGTGCAAAAAAACTAAAACCTCGGTTCTATGGCCCCTACAGGATTGTGAGGAGAGTTGGAGAGGTGGCATATGAGTTGGACTTGCCAGAGGGCAACCGAATTCATAATGTATTTCATGTATCTTGCCTCAAGAGGGTAATTGCGCAGCATATTACATCTTCTCCAGAGCTTCCACCATTGGATGAGGAGGGGAAATTGGTATTTGTTCCTGATGCTATACTGAATGTTAGGGAGAGCAGGTTGAGGAATAGCGTGATTAACGAGTATTTGGTTAGATGGAGAGACTTGCCACTTGATGATGCTACTTAGGAAGGTGAACAGATTTTGCAGCATCTAGGTTTGCAATTGTTTGAGGGCAAGCAATTCGGGGAAGGGAGGACTGTAATGTCCCCTTTTTCTGAGTGATCACCCTGTTAGGGTTAGACGACAGAAGATATCAATTAAATGTAAATAAAGATTAAACAGAGGAATGAAAATACACAGAAATAATAACAGCGAGAGACAAGTTTTAACGTGGTTCACCCAAACTCGGGCTACATCCACCAACAGAGAGTTCAATATTATTATCGAGTAAATCAAACCGATTACAACCAGCAATCCCTGCAACTCAATATTGTTGCAAATGCTACAATACAATATCAGCCAAAACCCTAACCCTTAGTTGCTTTCAAAAGCCTTATGTCGGTTACAAAAATAGGGTTTTTTTATGGCGGCTCATGGAAAATTTTTTTCGGGGGCTGCGCCTCCGAACCTCGGTGAGGATACATAACTACTTTACAGTACTTGCATGATTAGTCGCCACCTACCAACAATCTCCCACTTGGAGACTTATCCTGGACGACACCGTTGCGTGTGCAACTCCTACTGGAAATAAGCACCCTGGACTCTATTGTTTTGATTTTATTGTTTCAGTCTTGAAGACCAACCAAAGCTAAAGAAGAGCTCGTCTCCCTTATCACTGCCTTTGTAAACATATCCGTTGGATTTTCACCTGTATGTATCTTTTCCAGCTTTAACTGTCCATCATCCAACACCGACCGAATAAAGTGATACCTCAACTATATGTGTTTAGTCTTTGAATGCAAGACAAAAATCTTTGCAAGATGTATGGCACTTTGACTGTCTGTATACAAAGAACTGTTAGCTTGTTGTTTGCCCAATTCTTCCATGAAAGATTGCAGTCATATCATCTTCTTGCTTGCCTCTGTTGCAGCTACATACTCTGCTTTTGTGGATAAAGCAACCACCTTTTGCAACTGTGAGATCCAACTCACTGCTGTCCCATCTCTAGTAAAGACAACCTGTAGTACTCCGCTTGGTATCAATATCCCCTGCCAAATCTGAGTCTACATAGCCTGCTAAATCAATATTAAAGCCCCCAAAACATAAGTGTTTATTGGATGTACCTCTCAAATATCTGAGAATCCATTTTATTGCATTTCAATGCTCCAATCCGGGATTACTCATATACTTGCTTACAACTCCTACAACATGTGCAATATCTGGTCTCGTGCATACCATGGCGTACATTAAGCTTCCTACAGCTGAAGCATATGGTATCTTGGACATTTTTTCTTTCTCTTCTTGTGTCTTTGGACACATCTCCTTGGTCAATTTCAAATGATTGGGCAAAGGTGTGCTGATAGTTTTTGCATTTTACATATAGAATCTCTGCAACACCTTTTCAACATAAGCAGCCTGAGATAGAGTCAATTTCCTGTTCTTCCTATCTCTGCAAATTTTCATACCAAGGATTTGTTTTGTTGCCCCCAAATCTTTCATAGCAAATGATTGTGTTAACTGCTGTTTTAACTCTCTTATGTGATCCATGTTAGACCCTGCTACAAGCATGTCATCAACATATAAACATAAAATAATGTAGCTGTCATTATCCAACCTCTTAAAATAAACACAATGGTCAGAATTACACCGGCTGTAGCCTTGCTCGGCCATAAAACTATCAAATTTCAGATACCATTGTCAAGGTGCTTGTTTCAAGCCATATAAACTCTTCTTCAATCGGCACACCAATTTCTTCTTACCTTTGACCTCAAATTCCTGTGGTTGTTCCATATATATCTCCAAATCACCACGGAGAAAGGCAGTTTTTACATCCAGCTGTTCCAAATGCAAATCTTCAGCAGCCACAATATTTTAAACAGTATGAATAGAAGTTATCTTAACAGCTGGAGAAAAAATCTCATCAAAATCAATGCCTTTTTTCTGTGCAAATCCTTTCACTACCAATTTGGCTTTAAATGTTTTCTTACCTCCATCTCCCTCTTTCAGCCTATAAACCCATTTGTTTGGTAAAACCTTTTTACCTGCAGGCAACTTACATAATTCCCAAGTTTGATTATTCAGCAAGGAGTCCATTTCTTCTTTCATTGCAAGCTCCCATTGAACCTTGGTATCCACCTGCATAGCTTCATCATATCCTTCCGGTTCACCAGTATCGGTTAACAAAATAGAATACAAAGAGGGAGAAAATCTTTCAGGAGGTCTACTTAGCCTTGTTGACCGTCTAACATTTACTGGAGTTTGTGGTATTTCTTGTTGTTGTTGCAGAGCATGAGGAACCACTGAAACATCACTATTTGAAGTATCATCCAGCACCACATAATCCTTTTGTTTCTTCTCATGCTGCTGCAATTGATCTTTGTACAACACCTTCTCATTGAATACATCCCTACTTCTCACAATTTTCTGATTTTCAAAATCCCAAAGCCTATAACTAAATTCATCAATGCCATATTCAACGAAGGTACATTTTTTTGATTTTGCATTTAGTTTGGTTCTATTTTTAGGATCTACATGTGCAAATGCTTCACATCTAAAGGTTTTGAGAAAAAATTAACTCATTTTCTTACCTGTCCATGCTTCCTCTGGAATACCATAGCCCAAAGGAACTGAAGGACCTCTGTTAATTAAATATACAACAGTGTTGACAGCCTCTGCCCACATATTTAAAGGCAGCCCAGCATGCAATCTCATGGTCCTTGCACGCTCCATTATTGTCCTATTCATGCGTTCAGCCACTCCATTTTCCTGTGGAGTCCCTAGAACTGTTTTATGCCTACGAATTCCATTAAAAGAACAATAATCCTCAAATTCTTTACTGCAATACTCACCACCATTATCAGATCTGAGACATTTTAATCTTTTACCTATCTCATTCTCAACCAAGCTTTTCCATTTCTTAAATGCTTTAAATACATCAGATTTCTGCCTAAGGAAATAAATCCAAACCTTCTTAGTTGCATCATCTATGAATGTAACATAATACCGAGAGCCACCAAGAGAAGATATTTGAGCTGGTCCCCATACATTTGTATGCACAAGCTCCAACTTTTCATCTTTCTTTTGCTTCCCATCTTTTAGAAAACTAACTCTCTTTTGTTTGCCATACACAACTTTCACAGAAATCCATATTAATACATTTCAGACCTGGTAAAACTTTCTTAGAATGAAGTACCTTCATACTTTTTTCACTCATATGCCCAAGTCTGTTATGCAACAGTGTTGTCTTAGAAGCAACAACTTTTTCAGTCTCTTCTTGCGAACCTGCAACAACTGTTTCTGACCCTGTTTGTTTTTTCTCTGCAACAGCTAAAGTAGAGGGAATAGTATGACCTGTACAAAGATATAAAGTGCCTACTTTCACATCTTTTGCTACTATTAAGGCACCTTTTGAAACCTTTCAACTTTTATCAGTAAATGTAACAATGCAACCTTCTTCAGCTAGCTGCCTTGCTGAAATTAAATTCCTACTGAGCCTTGGAACGTGCCTTACCTCTTGCAGTAGCCAATGATTCCCATCTGCAACTAAATTTTGATTCTTCCCTTTCCAACAATTTGACAAGGTTCTTTATCTCCCAAATAAACTAGCCCAAAATCCCCTTGGACATAATCAAGAAAATAACTTCTATGGGGCATAGCATGAAATGAGGCCCCTGAATCTAAAACCCATGAATCATCAACATTATCTAGGGAAAGAATCAAAGCATCATCTTCAGATTTATTGCTTACCACATTTGCCTTCTTGTTTGTCTCCTTTATTCTTCCGAGACCAACAATCTTTTTTCAGATGACCTAGTTTCCCACAGTACCAGCAATCCTTCTGTCCTCTGGATTGGGATCTCTTGTCCTTTGATTTTCCTTGTGACTTCCCATGACCTCCAAAACCTTTTCCTCTCTCCTTTGATCTACCCCTGCTTTCTGCATTCAAAACACTGTCTGATGTGGATCCATATAAGCTTTTTCTACGAATTTCTTCACTCAGAATAACACCAACAACATCATCAAATTTCAGGGTATTTGAACCAGAAACAGAGTTACTAATCACCATTACCAAACTATTCCAGTTTTCAGGCAAATAACATAATATCAAGAGAGCTCTAACTTCTTCATCAAATTTTACATTTATAGAAGTTAATTGACTGGTAATCGTATTAAATTCATTTAAATGATCTGTCACAGATTCACCTTCAATCATTTTCAGATTAAACAAATGCTTCATGAGAAATACCTTATTTGAGGCTGAGGGTTTTTCATACAATTTAGCCAAAGTTTTCATCGGACTATCTGTTGTCTTCGCTTCCGTTATATTGAATGCCACTGATTTGTCAAGAAGATTCTAATCCTCATCAGTCATTGTTGCTGGTTTCTTGGCTACTCTTTCCAACGGCATCCATAAATCCTTCTGATAGAGATAATCCTTCATCTGCATCTTCCATAACTGATAGTTCTGCCCATTGAATTTGTCTACCTTCAATTTACCCTCGTCTGCCATTGCTCCCACTCAACCATGGGAGTCCCACTCAACCGTGAGACCTTCTTGCAAACGATAATCAAACACAACCTCGCTCTGATACCACTTGTTAGGGTTAGACAGCAGAAGATATCAATTAAATGCAAATAAAGATTAAACAGAGGAATGAAAATACACAGAAATAATAACAGCGAGAGACAAGTTTTAACGTGGTTCACCCAAACTCGGGCTACATCCACCAACAGAGAGTCCAATATTATTATCTAGTAAATCAAACCGATTACAACCAGTAATCCCTGCAACTCAATATCGTTGCAAATGCTACAATACAATATCAACCAAAACCCTAACCCTTAGCCTCTTTTATCAAGCCTTATGTCGGTTACAAAAATAGGGTTTTTTTATGTCGACTCATGGAAATTTTTTTTCGGGGGCTGCGCCCTCGAACCCTTGCTTCTTGGGCGCTGCCACCCCCGAACCTTGTCAAGGATACATAACTAGTCTACAATACTTGCATGATCAGCCGCCACCTACCAACACACCGAATGGAGTCGGCTAGCCTATTTTATTCCCGTAGGCTAAGTCAGAAGTGCAAGGGAATAATCTAATTAGTTAAATTCTAAGTAATCCTAATCATTTCGGGTTATTTACATTTAACTAATTTTGCTTGACCAAATTATGTTGTGGAATGACTTCTAATATTTTTTTGAGCCACTTGGTAAAATAAAAATAAAATAAAGAAAATTGCCCAAAAGGTGGACGACTGAGAGAAGGAGAACAAAAAATAAAATAAAGTGGGCGCCTAGAGGGAGGTAGGTCGGCCACAATGAGGATAGAAAAATAATAAACTTGCCAAGGGGGGTCAGCCATGATGAGGTCTTAATGGATGGCTATAAAAGAAGACAATTTGGAAGTCATTTTCATCATTCACATTCATATCTTTTCATTGGAGATTTTTCTCTTTGGCTGCAACTTTGGTTCAACATATTCTAAGAACGAAAACCCTTAGGAATATTGGTGGGTTGGACGAAAACCCAATTCCATCTTGGAGGTGAATTCATATGAAGTTCACATTTGCACTTCATTGGAGATTTAGGGCCAAAATTCTGTGATTTGTGGCCAAATACAATTTTGAGGAGTGAAAGCTATATTCAGATTTTTTAGATCAGATTTGGAGCGCCAACTTTGAGGGCTTTGTTGAAGATATATTCAGATTTTCATATCAGATTTGAGTGCCTACTTTTGAGGATTTGTTGCTAGGGTTTTACCCTAGGTTGAGCACCAAGGAGGGCGATTTCATATTTGGAGTGTTGGAGCCAAACCCTAGCCGCCGCCACCCTCTTGTGCATGCCATTCTTCATCATTTTGGGAGCCCCGCCTATCTTGGAGGATTCACCCATCTAGGGTTTGCTATTTGATATCATTCTTCGCCAATTTTGGTATGTATAAACCTATGCTTAGGTCTGATTTGTAAGAGCAGAAGTCTGGGCTATGTTTGGGCATGTTTGAGCCTATAAACTTGATGTAATTTCACTTCAGAATAATCTGATTTGTAGCAGAAGTCATAAAGATTCAGAAATCAGAGTTATTTGTCATTTTGTTTGCACTTGATTGGTCATATCATGTGGTTGAGTTCATGGTTGATGATATCTTCATGAGAGTACATGATTGACATGTTTATTTGAGCATTTTGGCACATATATGTTCGCTGTCCACAATTATTTATAATTCAGAAATAAAAATCAGAATTCAGATCTAGGGTTTGAGAAGAAGAAAAATCATAATTTTAGGGCAGATCTGATTAGGGATCTTACACATACTCTTAATTGTGGTAGGGTGTACAATCTATAAGGAGTGTAAAACATACAAAATATACAACACATATTCAACATAAAAATCATGGAAGAAAAATGTTTATAAATCTCACCTTTATCGTATTTTAGGATAATTCAAATTTTGTACCTTTCCAAGGCCTATATTCATTATGAAATAATGTCAAGACTATGTTATTGAATCGGCTTTAAAATTGGCCGTTTCTAGGTACAAGTTGTACCAAAATCGGGTACGAGTTGGAATCAACTATGGGTTTGCATAGGGTTCGGTTTTGAGCAGTTGGATTTGTTTAGAAACATTGCAGCTTGAACTCGAGCAATTCTGAGGTCAATGTGGAGAATCCAGAACTATTTCAGAAGTTGCAAAGCTTTTGACACATTTTGTTAGATTCTTTAACTTGTTATCCCTAGTCATTTTGAACCTCTTGCAGCAACAACGATGACATTGGTGGCACAATTCATCACATACTGGTGTTGAGCCGCTAATGTTTGTTGCTCTACCATCACTAAACTCTTTGCTTCGTTGCTACAAAACATCGCTCTCCACATCCTCTATGCCACTATAATCAAACACAGTTAACCCCCCTCTCTCGTGCGATTTGAACACACGACCATTGATTTTTTCCAAAACCGGTACATTACATTAACCTTCTTCATTTTACTGTTTTTCTTGTTTTGTAATTTAGTGGGCCCTCTTGCAATTCCATGGATGCCTTCGTATTTGTTCCATTCTAAGATTTTTGAACATTCTTGCCCTCTGCTCTGGCTCAAAAAATGACTATCGATATTTATTATTATTTAATAAATTAATGTCAATATTATTTTCCATATCTATGAGTTTCTAATGGATATGAGTTATTAGGAGATATCTATTAATAATTTAATAGTTATCGATAGTATTTAGTATTTAAATTTTTTATATCTATAGTATTTAATAATTTTAATATTAACATATTTATACTATTTAGTAACTTTTTTGAATATAAAGTATGGTATTGTAGAAGGTAAAAACTAACTAATTAGTGCAAAATGCAAACTAGCTATTAACCTTCAACAAGACGATGCAAACTTAAACAAACTTATACCTTCCACTTGATGTTGAGATGTGCTCCAAATGACTTGATGAAGTTGTGATGGATGTTGGTTACTCTTGATCTCTGCAGCATGCCTTTGCTCTCCAAGATTGCTTGGAAATGGCTTGAGGGAGATTGAATTTATAGATCTTTGGATGGGAGGATCAACGGATGAGAATGATTGAGAGGAGAGGGTGAATGAGAAGCCTCCAAGTGGCATCTTCCAGTTGATGCACATGATGAGGATTGGATTGAGAGGATATGGATGGATAAGATTTTCTAGGGGAAGATGGATGGTGAGGATTGAAAGGTACGTTTTAGAAGCTTGTGCAAGCTCTCATACATGTGTGAGAAGAGACATGGGGATGTGTCATGAGACTTCTCACACATGTGATTATGACAAGTGAGACTTCTCACATATGTGTGAGAAGCATAGGGAAGGGTGATTATGACAAGTGATCTCACACGTGTGAGAGGCATAGGGAAGAGTGATTGTGACAAGTGAATCTTCTCACATGTGTGAGTCATATGAGTCACGTGTGAAATGGAGGGTGTAGATTTTCTAGTTTAAATGGGTGGACAAGATTTGATGAGAGGATTTATTGAACTATGCACAAGTGATTAATTAATCAAATAAACATGATTTGTTTATTTAATTAATGATGGGGGAGAAAATGGATGAATTAAATAAATGTTGGCCATTTATTTAATTTTTGGAGGGATAGACATAGGAAATGCTGATTTATTTAATTAAATGATGGAACATTAGAAAAATGATTAATTAATTAAATAAATGATAAAATTATTTAATTAATGCCAGGAAGCTAATTAGTTGGATTAATTAAATAGGTAATTTATTCGACTAACATTAGAATAAGGTAGATGAGAGATAAATCAATTGGTGTTATGACATGGTTAAATTTAGGTGTCTACAGGGATTAGTATAGTTTTTTGGGATATAGTTAAAAAACTAATATATTATTAGCTTTATATTAATATATTAAGGTTTGTAGGCTTGCAAATATATATGTATATGTTTTTTGTAGGGGCGTACCCAAAATGTATGAAGACCCCCATCAAAATTTGTCGTGCTAGCGTATTGTATCCACATACCCATACTTTGGTAACTTAGTGCCAGTATATGTCAGTCATCATACACATCTCCTAGAAATCCAGTCCATACACCTTCATGGACCAGTGCAACTTAAGTTTTATTTTTAAAATAAAAAACACATGCATTTAGATATTGTGAATCTAAATTCACATACATTTAATTGTGCAATTTAGCATTGTTGATACTTTATACTTTCCATATAGTTAGTAATTGTGGACTACTAACTACTAAGTGGCTTTGAAAGTCCTCTTGTATACTTTTTCTTCTTGAAGCCTTTTATTTCTTTAAAAAATTTCGATTTGCAGAACAAATACATGAAAAAATAGCAATGTGATGATGCATTGAACAGACATTTCAATGCTTTGTCTTTTCCTGTCTATGTATGACCTGTTGAAGAGATCAGATTACAGGAACTAGGCTTTGAAAGTCCTCTTGTATACTTTTTCTTCTTGAAGCCATTGTATTTCTAAAAATTAATTCAATTTGCACCACAAATACAGGAAAAAATAGCAATGTGATGATACATTGAACAGACGTTTCAATGCTGTGTCTTTTTCCTGTCTATGTATGTCTTGTTGAACAAATCAGATTACATGAAGTTTGGTCTCAAAACCCACAACCATTAAGATTACGTTCCTTATCACTCTATAAAATATTAAATGGCAGATAAGGCAAGTATGGATACGCAAGACCCTGTTTGGTATTAGAAACTGGTTGAGGATGCACTTCAAAGACTAAAATGTGTATTGAAAGCTCTAAACCATCATATTTTAAAGATTGAGAAATTGAGATTTGAGTACCACGGATAATTTCTCATTCATTCACATCATAAGCGTCAAAGCTTGTTTTTCTTTTCCAAAGGCCATGCCCAAGGCATACGATTAGCTCCTAGCACTCTGTCACATTTAGGAAAGTCTATTTTCCTTGCGCACCTCAACTTTGCCAAGCTTTCTCCTTCAAGTTGCTCTTTTGGGTTTTTTATTTTTCATTTATTTGGGGTTCATTAACTAAGTTATTCCTCCCACATTTCTGCCATGTTTCTATAGTAATCATCATTTCTTCTACGTATTTCTCTCTGCATGTCAGAATTCATCTATCCTTGTGTTGTAATCTTTGGGGTAGGATCCATTGAATGATCAGCTCGTGCTTAATGTTTTAGAAGAATGTTTTCCATACTTCTCAATTTTTGCACATTACTGCAACAGTTCTTTCCTCGATTGTTTCTATGGTGGTAGTTGTTATCCTACTATTTCAGATAATTTCCATTGTTTTTTTTCTCTTATTTATCTTTCATTATCATTGGGGCCTCTATTTTTGATTATGGGTAAACGCTTTTGACTAGAGCTATGAATTGGAATGAGGGATTTTGAAAAGGCCTCACCCTTGTACAATGATTGGAAGAGACAAAACAAAGAAGCCAAAACAATGGCTAAGAGCAACAACAAGGAACAAACAGAAAAGAAACATCAAAACAACAACAAACCAGCAACACCCCACCAGCAGGGGCAACAAAGATTGAACCGAGCTATTGCCCAAAACTGCTCAAGGTGGCTTGAAGCCAAACTTGTTCAGGGAACTCTAAAACCTACCAGTAGCCTTATTCTTTGGTTTAATCAAACCTTGATGCTTTCTATAAGAATTTCTAGTTTTAAGAGCCAGACATGAATCTGAAGGCAGAATGGGGTCCCTAGAGCGCTTCTCACACTGAACCACCCTCCTATTTTCCTTGTTAGAGGCCTTAGAATCAAGGCACTCCCTAACAGGCACCTTCTCCTTAGCAAACTCTTTCGAACTTCTCTCCGCAAAAGAGATTGGATTTCGGAAACAAGATTAACATCATTTGAATTTGTCTTGCCAACAAGAGGACCATCTGCCTCCCCTTGACATTCGAGAGGATCCACATCAGCTGCCAAATGAAGAGAGGGCTCAAGCTAGTCCTTTTGTTTTGTGTGATTTTGTCTTCCTTTAGAAGACCTATACCCATGAGAAGCATGGCCGAGCATGAGGAATCCTCGTATTTGATCTGTTGCACCCAATCACCTAGCTTAGAGGATAAGGTGATCAAAGAGGGAAGCACCTTATCCACATCAACGTTAATGTAGAACCTTGTGAATAGCAATCGTTTTCTGCATTTGGTCATATTGTTTATAGCAATGAGCTGGCTGAAGGAGCTAGCAATCTTGGACCAAACCTCCTCCCAATATTGCAATGGTAAACCAAGAAGTCTCACCCAAACTAGGATAGTCTTAATGAATTCTTTCTCTAGATCAAAGCTCGTATTCCACCTCTCAAGGAACAAGCCATAATTACTCAAAATCCACACCCCCCCCCCCCCCCAAGAGAGTATGAACACAATCTTCGTGGAAGGAAAAGGCAATAAAAAAGAAACCCTTCGAAAACAACGAGATCTCGACAAAACCATGAAGTTTCCACTTTCTCTTAGCCCAACTTTTGGAAAAATCTACATTAGGCCTTGACCCTCAAAATTTGCCAACAAGATCATTCTTCAGGCTGGGCAACGATTTCTCCACAAGGGCATCAGGGATCTTGAGCACCCAATCATTACCCTTCACAACCAAGATTACAGGGATACCTTGGATGGCTTGGGCCTCAAGATCCCTAGACTTGCATTTTCAGGTAATATGCTGATATAATGATGAATTGATATTTGTTTGTGGAAGACCACTAGCATGTTGATTTATGCCTTTCAAATGGTTTTAATCTTGTCAATTGTATTGTTGGTAAACAAATTTGTTGCTTTAAAATAATCTTTTTGAGTAACTCCGTTTGCTCACAACAGTTGAACAATCGCAGGTCTATGTCAATTGCTCTCTGCGTTTAAGAGGGGCAGCTCCCTCGTATGATAGGGGTATTTAGATTTTCTGGAATCATAAGAACAAAAACAACGAAATAACAAACATTAATGATAAAATAAGAGTTAAACTTATGAATTTAAGTTCCATGCATCCAAGTAGAGATACCAAAACTTGATGCGAAATATCTTTCTCACAAGGCAACTTTGAAAGGAAAGCACATGATCATTATTGATGAAACATACGAATACCAATAACAACACATGAAATCGAGTTGAACACACATTCAAAACGTTCCTTTATTGCTTTCAAACTTGAATAACACTATTCGAGTCTTTCATACACTGTCATGTGAAAAAGTGGAACCCCCCTTGATTGAATCACAATGATATATTTATAGGTGAGGTTAGTAACCACTTAGGGTAACTACCTCAATCACTTTTTAATAACCACTTGACTTAACTACCTTCATAAATGCCCTAATTTTGAATAACTAACTTTCTTTCACAAAGCTAGTCGCTTAGAGTAACTACCTTGCTTAGGCACTTGAAACAACTACTTTGTAAGAAAGAGAGCATGAACCAAGGGCCCTTGGACTTGAAAGAAGTGAACCTGCTCAAAATGGTGGAGCAAATTAATATAGTAATTGCGAAGAACAAATGAAGCATTTTGTGGTAGTGCGAGGAATGTTAAGCACAACTATGATCTCCTTCCATTTTCTATCATTTATGACCATTTGCAGTCCTCCTCGAGCAGTTACTTCCCTATATAATAAATAGAGGTCTAGATCCTTACTACCAATCTTTCGAATGCCAATTCTAAAGCTGCCAATTTTTGTGTTATTGGAGATGATGTCGATGTAGGTCTTGGAAGATACTTGCAAAGGTTATGGAACGAATTTTCAATAGCCGAATGCATATATCTGAAGTCAATGTTGTCCATGAGATGACATTTCTTCGAGGCAATTTGTCAAACAGTTCACGTGCCTTAGCTTTGCTTCCAAATTTTGCTCGTATATGTGCTAGGGAAGCTGCAACTACATTAGCTGACAGAAAAACATTTTCAATAATGCTTTGTGAGACATCCATACCTTGACCCAAAATTCCCATTTGGCACAAATATAAAGTACGCTTGAACATATGTTGTAATATTTGTAATCCTTGAGACCATATTTCATTGAGGCATTCTTCTAGACAATTCACGTTTCTCATCTATGCTTCCATATTTTGCATCAATGTCTATCAGGGAACTTCAAACTATAATATCTGACAAAATTCTCTATTTCATCACACATAAGAGATACTGATAAACACCATGGAATTTGCAATCTTGCATTTGTTTGGGCACAGATCAAGAGGATTCTACTGAAGAGCTAAATTTTTTTTAGATTTTCTTGAAAATAACGCCTATGTGTTGTGTATATCATTCCACATTCACAATTCAGGAGGGTGTTGATGAAGGTCATGAGTAATGGATTTATACCAGCCGATTGCTCTTTCTTGTAAGTTCCCATAGCCTCTTCAAGGAATCTATTTAGTGTACATTCTGCAGTCATGGCAGTCCATGAGACCAAATTTCCTTGAGGCATTTTACCAAACAATTCATTTGCTTTGTCTAGGTTGTGCAAGGATGCTGGTAAAGGTTGAGCATTTTGAATTTACACCTGCCAATTGCTTTTGCTTGAAGATTTCAAAAATCTTATTCAACAAAACCATTATATGCAGATTTGAGGTATTCTGGCAAACCTTTCATTCCAAAGTTCTCATTTTGACACAGGTTGTGGTCTTGGTTCACTACAGTCGGCTGTATTTGTTTGAGAGTTTCTGAAGTCTTTTCAACAGAACCATTTTCTGCAAAACCCACGGTCATTGCATTTTATGAGATGACATTCATTTGAGACATTCTGTAGACTGTTGCTGAAGGTTGTCTCTGTATTCACATTTTGCATATATGTCTACCAGAGCATTTCAAACTATAATATCTGATAAAAATCGACCTTCCATTCAATCATTGTGCTCCATGAGATGACGTTTCTATGAGGTTCTTTGTCAAACGTCTTGCACGCCTTGTCTGTGCTTCCACATTTTGCATATAATATTACCATGGCAGATGCAACTACAATCACATTTGCTTGAAGGTTTCTGAAGCCTGTTTCAATGCACCCATTTTGTGTGTATGTTGTTCGTGCATTCCATGAAACTACATTTCTTCGAGATTTTCTATAAAACTATTTCAACGCCTTGGAATTTGCAGAAATGTCAGCGAGCCATCAAATTTGGGTTTATAACTGCCAGTTGCATTCATTTTATAATGGCAACGTTTCCACATTTGTAGATAGCCTCCGTTCCTTGAAGTAGTTAAAATAACTACTTGTAGTTATAATAACCACTTTTTCCCTTAGTGATCGGTGATGTAGACAATTTTCAAAAGCTCTGCTGAGGACCCACAAAAGGATTTGAAACCATTTTTTTTTTTTTATCGGTGTTATAGGATGTTTTTTGAAAATAATCAAATTGCCTGATAAGTTTTGATTATCAGGGCTAACATGTATATACTCCAACGGAGCATTATCATGTTGATTTACTGGTTTTTTTATTTCTTTCATAGAAAGTAATACTGAGTCTCTTTTTAATATCTTATGTGAAAACAACACAAAACAAGTAGTTTTTTAATTGCTGTAGTCACTATTTGTACACACTGTTCACCTTATTTTTCTTTTAGGGAAGTTATTAGATACAAACATAGTTGCATGTGCCTATTGACACATGCTTTAATTGAAGTGATATAGTCCCATTATATATACCAATCTGCATCAAACTCACGCTTCTTGAATGTGTAATTGTTGTATGAAGTCATAGAAAGTTGTTATATATATCATGGAAGCCTTACTGTCAGGAATGACCTGATCAGTGGAGCTTCACCAAGTCCTCTATGTTGCAGTAAGCTGGTGTGTTCTGGTAAGATGAGGAGGTTGAGAGCCGAGACTATTGTTTCTTCCTGTAATTTAGAGTGTTTAGTAATGTTGACAACTTAGACGATTAGTTTACATGTTAAAGTTTTTATATTAATGCATGTCTGGAGATGTCCCCTTCAGGGGATTGGCTATTCATTGAAGTAAACTTTTATTTGAGTACATTGGTATCCCATAACTTATCAATTAGAAGTTCATTGAACTCAAAGAATTTTGAACCATACAGGATTTAGCTTTGGCAGAACAGGAGTTCTTTGTTGACTTTCAGCTGAAGGACATGCAAGAGTCAATGCGGCAAAATACCTTGACACCATTTGTTGAGGAAACCACTTTACAAGTTAGCAAATGGGGATTCAGCCTTGCAGATTTACAAGTAAGGAAAAAGCAGATGAAGGGAATCAAATCATGGTTTCATTCACTGTTTAATGAAGTCCACGAAGAGTGGGAGGGATTTCTTGGACCAATACATATTTGGCAGGTATTTCTTGATGTCAATAGCAAAAGCTTGGTTTTAAATGGAACCTTTGTTTCTTTGCTTTTCTTTGGAGCTGCCTCGAATGCATGTTCAAATTTAATTGATTGAGATAGCATTTTCAGTAGTAATATAGAAATTTGCAAGGATGTTCTTCAATGGTTATTTCAATGGGTGTCAGCACTTTATTTTTATCTAGCCTGACTGATTCCTATGAAGCACTTCCTTAATTTTCTCAACCGAGGTAAATGTTGATTATGGCATACATTCGGCATGATGTAATCTTGACAGGGCATGGATGATCGGATTGTACCCTATCCCTTTAATGATTATGCAAAACGTATGGTACCTGGTGCCATTCTTCATAAGCTGATTGGTGAAGGTCACTTTTCATATTTCTACTTTTGTGATGAATGCCATAGAGAAATATTTATTACCCTCTTTGGAATTCCGAGAGGCACAGTGTCCTTTGATCCTGATCCAGAGACAGCCCTTGATTTAGAGTCAGCAGAAGATGAAGAGTTGTAAAAAGAGGATTAAATAACGTGGAAAAAATTATCTTCTAAATGGGAATTCTGTTATAAGTTATAAGTTTCCAATGGATTTTTCTAAATGGAATTCTGTGCGGCAGAGTGACCGAATCTAGAGACAAAAGCTGTAGCTTTGGGTAAAAACTATACTTGTAAATTGAGGGGAGAACTTCTTTGTTGGGAAATTGAACCATAGGTTCGGAATGGGATATGCATGTTGTGCATAATTTATCATTCAAGTTAAAAGGATTACCAATGTGTGGGCCTGAGCTAAGCTTGTGGGAAGGCTTCAAGAAGCTGGAGATTGGAAACGGAGAAATAATTGCATAAAAATGGCGTTGCCACATGTCTCTATTTTTCTCACAAGGCCATTGCTTGTAACAACTGTGGCAAATGGAATTTGAAACTCTGTATTCATATTCTTCATTTGAGCAATAAAGTTCAGTTACCAAAATTACAAGGAAAAGCATAACTGCAGGTCCCTTTTTTAATTTACAGAGGAATAATAGGTAACATTTCTTCAATCATTAAAATGTTGTACAATATGACCATAAATGTTAAAACATTTTCGAAGAATTCAAGCAGAATGCTGCAGTTTGTAAACTTGTGCTGGGAGCAACAGATTCTTTTCTTGTGCTAAGAATGTCACTAGATACAATATATTTGATGCACATGCTGCTTATCCGTTCAGCAATCTCAGACATGTCTGAGATTACTAGGTGGTCTCGTTAAGCCTCACTAACTTTTAAGAGTTTGAAGTCACTTTAGATTAAGAGATGCTAGCATTTTCAGTCGTGAATCCAGCAGAGAAGACACGAGCTCTTTAGAATTATACTAGTTAAGATTTATAAAATAGTAGATAGCTTAGGTATTCCTAATTAATAAATTCTATCTCAAAGATTGCAGTGTACGAGAATAAGGGTAAAACATTTTGTATGGATTGATAAGACAATATTATTAAGGTGTAATAAACTTAGATTTAAGTTTTCCTTGCCTGTATTACTTTTGGATTGATAATGTAATAAAGCAAATGTATCTGAGCCTAGTGAGCCATGGTCTAGTGGTAAAGATTGGAGTAGTTTGCCACACCTTTCATCTCACGTACCGTGTTTCACCAGGTAGGCAATCAAACTTTGTTGATTCCCTAGCATGTTCTCTAGGGTTATCCTCAAACTTAGAATGTTAAACTCCTTGGGGCTCTCAACGTTGTGTTTGTACAGTAAGAGGAGTGGAGTGCGTCTTGTGGTGGCTAACGTGTTTGATAACTCGAAGTTGTTCCTCTTAAGTTATTGCCTTCTATCCAATACTTTTGTATTTGTGGGAAAAAAAATGGTAGGTACATATATTAGAAGTGTCACACATAACACCAAAATGTAAATATAATAATATTAACTTTTCAAGTTATTACAATGTTTTATGCAAATGTTTATAAAGTATTATATTCCCTTACAATCTTCCAACTCTCAACTAATTAAACATTTTAATATTAACAAAGTTACTAATGCGGTTTTATTACAAAATGTAAACTTTAAGTTTACAACACTCCCTCTTAACGTTTATAGTACAAAATAGACAACACAACATGTTGACCAATCATAACCGTATATTCTTCTAAAGTTTCACTTTGACAACAATTTTTAAACCAAGTAGAGCTCCATCAAGCAACCTTGTAATCCTCGAAGTTGAATTCTTGAGTTATTGGATTAACACCCCAAACTCTCAAATCACGGATCTTCTAAATTATTCAACAATCATCTATGTTGAGTTGCAGCTCCATCAAGTTGTCTCATAACCCTCGTAAGGGTATAATTCCCAAGATCCACATACTTCCGAACTATCTTAGCAACAATCTATGTTGAGTTTTATCTACATTGGATCCCTTCATGTCTTATAAAAAATAGGCTCTTAATATATGAATTTTTTATCACTATCAACATCCCAAAAAATAACACAAAAAACAAAAATTAATGCTTCTCATACAAAGCACCATCTCTAAGCCAGAAGCTAGAACAAGATGAAATTGATGTTGGCTAACCTCTTTTGAATGAGGGCATCATTGGTTTGAATTCTGCAACTTCAAACTATGTAATCTCTTTTCTTGCATTAATAACATCCAATTTCCCCTTTGTTTGTCTCTGATATTCTATTATTGCTTTGTGAGTATAATACACTTTCATGTTGAGAATGTATCTAACTAGGAGTAAATATGACATTTTTGTATTTAGAAAGCAAATTGTTTAACAAAATAATTTTAGCATCCTTGTCATCTATCGTAGCCTTGACTTCTACTAGCTATCTAATGAGAGACCTTAGATTGCTTATGTGGTTTGACATATTGATTCTATCAACCATCTTGAATCTAAATAGTTGAAACTTTAGGGAAAAGGGAAAACTTTGCATTAATTGTTTTTTCTCCAAACATTTTATTCAAATTATTCCAAATTTCCTTGGATGATTTTTCTAGATCTACATGATGTAATTTATAATTGGAAAGAACAAGACCAATAATAACTTTGATTTTATCATCTGTAGCATGCCAATCTACTAACTTATTTGCATCTATAGGTGGTTTCTGATTCCCATTTATTATTCCTTACAAGTTTTTGTTCATCAATTGCATTTGAATTTTTATTTTCTCTGTGAAAGTTAAAGCCAAAATATTTGTCTAATGGAATCTCCATTCTCAGAGGAACACCTAGAATTTCAAGCCCTCGCAACTTCTTGAATTGTGATCCACTTCAGATTTTTCAAAAACATAATTCAAACATAAAATCAATCACCTCTTTTAAAATCCAAATAAAATTTTCAAAATTTCTTTCTTGATTGATCAAGTTCATATTTTTAAAAACATTTGTAAACTTTTTGAAATGTGTAACCTTTTCATATTTTTTAGAAATACTAAACCCTCTTAAAAAAAATTCAAGACGTTTAAGAATAATATTTAACAAAATGCCTAGAACAATCACGAAAACTTTCTTGCAAACCACGTCCTAAGTGGTAGCATATTTTATTGGCACCTCTGACATGTTGTACATAACCTCAAAACATTTTAAAAAAGGAAGCCTCGCTCACTTGTAAAAAAGGTGGACTTTTTTTTTTTTTGTTTATTGCCAATGCTGCTACAAATTGGCACCTTGCAATAGCAAGGAAAAAGTCTGAGGAAGGATTCGATTGGCTTGGAAAATAAATTGTAGGCAGCGTATGCCCTTTCATTGGAAACATTTTGCCCTCACATGTTTCACTTTGTATACAACAACAGGAACTCCTGTGAGCTATGATACCATGTGAAAAAATGGTAGGCACATATATTACAAAACTAAACCATTGTAAGTCACCAATGTGACTTTATTACAAAATGTAAACCTTAAATTTTCAATAGTATTACCAATGCAAAGGTTGTTCATCACTTCTACCTGTTGTCTACTATTTGGTAGTATGGATTAGATACAATGGATTATTTTGAGTCTGGTTAAATATTGTATGAATTCATTTACAAAATGGCCTCTTGGTCACTTGTTAGGTAGAGGTATCTTGAATATTATGATTATCTAGAAAGGCTCTTACACCTACCCAACTTTTCAAGTGTATGATTGTAAGCACTAAAAGTGCACAGGCCTAGATGGCAATCCGATGATGGTATGGATTTTAACTTACGACCCATGAAGGCAGGAATTACATCCTAGTGTTTTTACCCCCTTGACCATCTTTTTTAGCTTTTGAACTAAGTTCCAGGACTTTGCTATTACAAGTCAATCCTTTTGAGATTCTCAATAGGAGGGTCACCCGAGCAACCTGCTTTGGCCAAAGGGACGACCCAATTCCTAAAAGGGGTGAGCTTGTCGTATTTTGGCATGCATGATTTCTTTCAATTTCGCCTAGTTTACTTCCATTTTTGGATTTTGATTGAGAGTTCTTTCATGCACAACTGATCCATTATTTCCACGACTATTTGTTAACTCTCAATCAACCTTTTCTTAACTTCCAATCAATCCATAGTGATCTTCCAATCAGTCTTTTGTTCTCTCCTCTTCAACTCTTGTGATCTCTCCAATCAATCCTAGTTATCTCCCCAATCAATCCTAGTTTCTTCCCAATCACCCCACCATCGATGTTGATTTTCTACCTATAAATACCCTCTCCTCTATTGTTTTAGGGGAGTTTGAGAATTATTCATACATTCTTGTTTTTCTTCCATAGGAGTTAACTCATCTCTTGAGGCTTCAATCTTATGCATAGAAACTCCCATAGCATTCTTATGCTGGTACATGACTCCATGAGCCTTTTATTTATATTTTACTTTTCCTTCTAAGCCTTATCAATCCAAATTCTCTTATATCCCCAATTTTATCCTTGTCATCAAAAGGAGGACCCAATTGGATCTTCAAGGACACAAGCTTGGCACCAATGCCCTTTATACATTCATAGGTTCTTTCCAATTATTTTTCAATAGTAATTAGCACATTCTCTCGCCCTTGGAAAAGTAACAATTCATTTGTATTTTCTCTTGGTTAGTTTAGAATTTATTGCTTACTAGATTTAGATTTATTTTTGTTGTGCTAAAAGTAATTGCATTTCACTTTCTTAGAATAATTGTCATTCAAAAATTGAATCGCAAAAACAACAGAAACATAACAAAATTGCATTTAGGAAAAGTCATTTAGATCTGCATTCAAGAAAGATTGTCATTTTCATTTTCAATAGTAATTAGATCATACCTGAAAATTGGGAAAGAGAAAAAAGAAGCTGACATTCATTTGGAGTAATTGCATTTAGAGACACATTTTAACTTTTGAAAACAAACATTCAAAACAAGAAAGAAAACCCTCAATTCCATCACGAGGCACTCAACAGACAACACTTTCAAAATGAAAAAACCCATCCATCTCCTCAAATCAACACTCAATCTACCCTGGAGTGAGGCAAGACTGGATCAAATTAATCTTCTAAGAGATAAGAGAAAAACTACCAGTTTAGGAAAACCCTACTGAGAAAACTATGCAAGAACAAGTGGAAATCTTGAGGCAAGTAGAACAACATAACGAACAAAGAAGACGAAGAGAAGAGCTTCACAACAAAGAACTTAGTCTCCTCGAAGAACTCGTTAAACTTGAACAAAGGATATTAGATACATTGCATCTCTATGTGGTAAACAAACTAAATACACTGAGATCAAGTGACCCTCTGAGTAAAATAAGAATAATGATAATCAAACCAATTCATTGATTCATCAACAACATCCAAACCACAACAACCATAACAATCACAATCATCAACAACCACACACACAAACAAATCATAGATCAATGCAACTGCTATCCATGATGTTCTCCTTCCCACAAATAGAATAATTGCTTGGTCCTATCACCACTGGACTAGATCCTTCCATGAGAGTAGGAGTGACTAGGCAGGCACCCTCAACAAGGCTGCGGTTCATGTGTTGCGTTGGAGTCTGACTCACTTGCATCATTCTTAGGTTGATTATGAACCTCACATATTTTGGTGAATTTTATGTGAAGAGAAAGTCTTTTTTGGGTGAGCTTTTTGTGTTTCCTTACATTTCTTCCATTTCACTTTCATCTTTCTTTGTCTTTCATCCATTTCATTTATTTAATGGTGTTTCTTACACCCCAAGAATATGATGGAGTCAGACAAAGTCCAAGGGTACATCCCCTCTAAAAAATGTCTAATGCCATCATTTTATAGATACATCCCACCGGATCTGTTAGTACCAATCTCAAACCACTATGATTATGAAGATTCATATTTAGAGGGCATCAAACAAGAGCCCCACAACTTATTGATCTTTAACAATCCGACCTAGAATAAAGATAATGTTCTCCAAACCAACTATTCCAATCAAGGCAAAGCACACCAAGTGCTCATTTGGTTTGAAGTTCATCAACAGGGCCGTCTTATCACAAGCTATAGGGAAATGACCACCCAAATGGACAATTAGGTGAGCTACCTAAAAAGAAACTTGCAAAAATCCTATGAGGCACAAGAATCTCTCCACATTTCTTATCAAGTTGAATGATCTGTGACACATCATGCATTGTTAGAAAATGTTCTCAAAGAGTGAGCGAATGAAGATACTCAAAACAACCATCAAAGTGGAGAAGTTCAAAGGATGAAGCATGCAACACTCGTCAACCTTATAGCCACATTGGTCCAACGGATCAAGATGCTAGAGGTTGGAGGTGCTGAGCAACCCCTACAAGATAACATAGTAGAAAGACCTAGAGTTCAAACGAATCCTTTTTACCACTAGAGTTGAACAAATCTAGGGGGAAACTCAAACTCCCCCTTATCTCAACTTTTATTGTTGGAATGCCAATAATGACACTTTCCCACCTCTTCAACACCTTAGTGGAGTTTATGTGTTGCCAAATTATACGACTCCCTTAGTGTATCAACCCATAAACGTCCAACCAACGTATCCGATATAGCAAACAAATGTTCAAATGTAAAATCAACTTGGTACGCAAGTCCCATCTATGGGTCTCATGTTGACAAGAACAACATCAACTTCCCAGAACCCCTTTTCAAGGACAAACTTAGAATACTTAAAAGAACCTCTTGACTTCAACATTCACAATGTGTTATTACCACATCCCCTTCTAGACTTGTTGAAATTCAGAGGAGACAAAGACCCAAATTTGCACATCAAGGCATATATGAGGACTATAAGGAAATGCCTCCCTTAGGACAAAGTCGTGGCTAGCATATTTCCCAAGATCCTTGAAGGAATTGCATTAGATTGGTACTATCACCTTCTAGTGGCCTCCATGTACATTCCTTCCAAAATCTCATTGGTAAGTTTGTAATGACTTTCGATATGAACAAATTGGTCAAGATAGGAATTTGAGAGTTCTTGAGTATGAAACAAGATACCAATGAGTCAGTGGCACACTTTGTTATGTGTTGGAGGCAAGTCCTCTATTTGTTGACTAGTGCCTCGAATATGGATTATAGGAACTCTGCAACCTCTTCTTTCACACTCTTAATATGGATACAAGGGAGACGGTTTGGAAGTTACCTTATAAGTCTTACGAGGAATTTTTGGAAAGTGCATTGAGAATCAATTAGGCTTCCATTGATAGTGGGCAAAGGGTTTATTGAACAAATTAGCGACAATAACGAAAACAACCCTTTTGCTATCAAGGTCCTGAAGAACAATCGTAACACAATGACAGATTGGCTAACTGACACACCCCCAAAGAACAATGCGAATAAGGGTTACAATAATGGGTACAGTATGAGAGATTACTTCCCTCAAAACAACCAACATGTTAACACTGTCAATTATCCCCAAAATAACAACTATTATCAAATGAATAATCAATAACAGTGCCTGTGTCAAAATCCAAACAAGGAGAGTGTTAGTCTATTGTTAGAGCATAGTCATTCTTAAATGAGAAAGTGCAAAAAGGTAAAAGGAGAAGATTAACATAGTACTCATGAGGATCACTAGGCTTCCATGAGGAATCACCAATCCTTATCTCCTCCTCTGTTAGCTCTATGAAAGGAACACTCGATGTGCAAGTGCAACTTCGTTTAATGCTACCTCCTCATCCTCTAGGGCCAAGTCATGACCCTCTAGTGCTATCTCATCTTTCTCCCTCTTTGGATCATAGTCTTCATCTTTCTCATTATCAATCTCCTCATCCTCTACGATAATAAGTCTCTAAGATCAACAATCTCTCTATTGCCTTGGGCATGGCCCTCAAAATGGTAGTGTGATCAAAACTGTTGGAATAAGTGACACCATAAAAGTGCTCCACATCGTGCATCTGTTGCCTCCTGAACAGATTTATAACATGGGGGCAAGTCCTTAGGAAAATCATCTCCTAGTTGTTGGAGTGCTCGTGCAATAAGGTGAGTCTCAATCAAACCACTCATGTCCATCAAGTGGCTAACTCCTTGGCAGTAAGATCACATAGCTCTATCTCTTGGCCATAACCCCTCCATCTCTTTATACTGGTCTAAAATGAGATCTCCATCTATCAAAGTAGCCATGGCTCATGTAGAAATGTCAAAGTGCCCAAGCCGATCCCATCTCGTATCTCTCAACAGTCTCAGGTCTGAAGGGGCATCTCTCTTTGATACAATACAATATGCTCAAGAATCCATGACATAACCAGTAAAGGGTGGCTAAAAGCAAAGGCCCCTCATCATGAAATGTGATACAAGTCTCGATAGACCAACACTAGAATGTCAATACCCCAAGTGAAATTTGTCCCTCGCTCAAGCTGCTGAATGATTAGTGCCCAACACCACCTAAGAATCGAGACCTTCGAAGCATGATTGGTAAACTACTCACACATTATTTTGTACGACTCCCTTCAAGTCCTTGTATGTCGATGCCAATTGTCCTTGTATTAAAAAAATTGAAGGCTTAATCCTTGGATCTAAGATTCACTTCTACCATCTTAAGACTAACATAATCTTTTCTTTGTTAGGGAAGTGTGTGGGTGTTTTGTTCATCTTGAGCTCTATAAAGTCAAATTATGTAAAATATGGTGGAAATTCATTGATTTTATTATATTTAAAAATAGCTTTCTTGTTTTATAATGCCTTTAGTCGATTTTAACTCTTCTCAAGTGATATGGATGTTCATATTAAAATAAGACTTGGGAAAAAATTATAATCTATCATCTACTAGTGTAAGAGTTCATCCTTGGAACATTGATCCAGCTGTAAAACTATGCCATTTGTAATGCTTTCAATTGTTTTACTTCTTGTACAACCCCAAAAAAGCAACCCAAAATTTTCATTAATACATATTAAGCAATACATATACAATACAAAATAAGTACAAATCAAGTATAATGAGTACAATATAATACATTTCAATGCAAGTATATTGCAAATCACCAAATCAATCACTCACACACACATACTGACTTACAACATGGTTATGGCAATCTATGAATTGTAATAAGACCAGGCAACATGTCTAGTACATCCCAAAATCTTTCAGTTGTTCTAAGATCTTATTGTGTGGGGGAGGTAATATGAACCCACCATCAATGGAAACCCCATCCACCGTAACCATTAGCAAAGCCTAAAGTGGTTAAATATATAGTACATAGTCCATTTAACAATATTAAAGGCTTATTCTCTTGTTCAAGGGGATGAAAGAGCTAATTCTTCCCCCAATCTAAGGATGGGTATAAAATGGACTCTACCACCAATAGACATTAGGGAAATTTACATATAAAATGGGTCTCCTAAGAGTGACATCATAAAAAAATTAACTAACAAAAATTAACTAAAAGATGACATCTAAAATAAAAATATAATCATTTATTTTATTATATTAAAACTTTCTAAAATCCTATAAATTAACTCACTAAAGTTAATTTGACTACATATCTTACTCCATCTCAATATCTTTCTAAAATTGTTTTTTAGATTTATCATTCTTAAGTTTTTGATTAATTTAGCTAGAAAAGAGGGTCTAGAACCCTTTACAAACCGGCCCAAAAAGTAGGGCAAAAGATAAAAACAGCCCCAAACAGGCCAGCCACAACGCTCTAACAACACAACAACATCGACATGTTGAAAGAAAAGACCAGCTACACAACCCCAGAACAAGGACCAACAAAATGTACTGCCTTGGACCTAGGACGTAGAGCCGCCACAGATTTGGGCAGCCCTTTCTTCCTACGCTGGACAATCGTCCAAGAAAACTCCGAGTCAAAATCCTCAGAGTAAGGCGAGAGGGGGGAGTCCTCAACCAAGGCCACAACTGCAGAAGCCACTGGAAAAACAATAGGAGTAGACAGAGCAATCATATCACGGGATTTATCATTCTTAAGTTATACTATAAAAATTATTGTGCTTTCTAAAAAATAAACCTAAAAAATATTTAACAAATCTTTTCTCCATAAAAATATATAAACATTAAAAATTATAAAAATGATTTTAAAAATTTATAAATAATATATACCTATATATACTAATATAAAAAAATTAAAACAATGTTTATAAAATAAAATTAAATTCAAGAAGCTAATTAAAAAGTTTCAGCTAGTTTTTTTAATTTTAATTTTTTTACAAATGGGCTTTAATTTTTTTTTATAAATATTAATATTAATATTTATTTATATTTTATAAAATTGAACTTGAATTTTAAATAAAATTAGAAAGTGTAGTTTTAGATTTTCCAAAAAAAAAAAAGAAAAGAAAAGAAAATAAATAATATAAAAAAAATGAACTTGAAATGTTGGATAAATTAATTTTTTTTGTAATGTTTAGATTGAAGGGGACTCAATCGTAATTATAGATGCCATTCAAAGGAGAGGATCACCTAATTAGAAGATAAATTATTAAATAACATTTTGATGCAAATTTGACCACTCTTGGATTCATTGCTCGCTTTCTCCATAAACAGTGGATTTTCCAGCAATGCCATTGTTAAGCAAGATGACTACATAATTAGTAACTCAATACAATAGGGTCATGGGCAGGGCCTAAATTTGACGGTCGACCCTGTCTGTTAAGAAATTTTTTCATGACGGTTATCTGTTCAAACTTGCCCTTTGAATATTAAGACATATTTTTATTATAAAAAATTATATATAAACTAAATACATATATCATAATAACTCTATAGAAAATTTGACATTCTATCTAAAATCTACCCTTTCATGTGATACAATCTTTTTAAAATTTTGATTATATTTTACGATAAAAATAACCAAATACGGCCATACGGCCATCAAATTAAGCCCTGGTCATGGGTAATTTTTCACCCCATGTCCTAAGGTGGCGGCTTCACGCCAACCGTATCTTTGTTATTGCTCTGCATTAATGATAAAGTAGAAAGGCTGGATTTCAAGTATGCGAAACTTCAAGCTCTTGAATCATCTCACATACCAGACGAGACGAGTCCTTGATCATTGTGGCAAGGCAATGCTTCTAGCAGTTTCCATGAGCTCTCCAATTGATTTTGCTATTTAGACGGATTTGTTGGTATTTGGAGGCATTCTCTCCAATGGATACCAAAGTTAGATTACTGGTGAAGACAAGACAAATTGCCTTTCTTGGTGGGATTTCCAATCTAAGACTGAAAAAGATTTTCAAAACCAATGCAGTCATTATAATTCACACCATCAAAATCACTCTAGGGGAGCAATTTATGGTCACTGATCACCGTTATAGGGTAAATACTAAATATAGATATATCGTTTATGTTTGTGGCAACTTTCTTGGAAGTTGGTGAAACAAAGGAAGTGATTCAGACAATTGTTGTCTCTTTGATCAGGCTACGATGGAGGCAGGGTTTGAAAGTTGTCCTGGATGCAACAGTTGTTGATGTGGGCTTTCCCCCACGAGCTAGGGCATGGCTCATGCATGGCAACGTGGTAATTGGCTTGTGGCTTCCCTTTATTATCCTAGTAGTTGAGTTCTAAAGTTGGCAAAGCTAGATATTGAATTTCTGAAATGCGTAACTGAAGTCATTTCTTCGACAGGTTAAACATCATCTACTTCAATAGTTAAAGGTCAATTTTGGTCAATAAAAATAAGACAAATATTTACCACTTTTTGTTGGGAATGAGGTGTAAAATTACTATCGATTGTTTGACCATTGAAATGGATGATGTTTAAGTAGAGTGGCCATAGACTCATCATTTGTTATCCTAGTTCACGAAGAAATGAGAGACACCAACGGGGAGGATGAATAAGGTGATCAAGGATAATGCCTTTTTGTAGTTGTGCTACATATTTCCAACTCAAATGAAAGAATATATAATAGTCCGAGGTTTTTTGTACGCTATACACCCATAGTATCTTGGTTTTTGTCCATTTTTAATGGGTTTGTCACTATGGCCTTCCATTTTGGAGTAGTTTTTTTTAAATATTTCAAAATTTTAATATAATGGGTTGGTCCCCTAGGCTATTTTTCACTGATAAAAAATAAATATTAATGGTTTTTTAAGATTTCTTTAACTTGATTAGATTATATTTCCTTTATCTAATTATTAAGCACACCAAACAATTCACACAAGGCATCAACATCAATACAATAGAGTAACACAAGACAAACAAGTGCAATCCAAAAGAACACAATGTGACCCATACCTTAGAATGGCTAGGATTACTACACCATAATCTCACTCCAGTCCAATTGACACCCTAGAATTTATTTCTAATAAGTTGTCATTTGACATACTTACAACTAGGTTGTATCATTACAAATACTCCTCTATATGCATTGACTCTCATAGTGGGTCACTCTAGCATGAGTCCCAACTCATGGTTTACTACACATAACAATCAAAAATATACTTTCTCATTAGAACAAAAGGATGCTCCTTCATTAACCTTTATTTATCACTTTGTAGAGCACCCATTTCATTAGGAATAGGCAAACCATAGAATTATATAACAATTGGGTGCAAGACTTCGTCATATTAAGAGATCTCATAGGAAATAGTGATAGACGTACAATATATGTGCACGTAAAACATGTCTATATTCTCTATATTCTACCGACTAAGTCCTCATGTGATGTGATGTGTATATAATTATAATGGTTAGTTATCTTGGGTTGAACTCCTTTATTCCTTAACTTTTAATCTTTGTTGAAATTCTCCTTTCTCTAATATGTAAAAAGCTAATCCTCTTCCTCAATATATGAATTAAAAATAGTGATTTCAATATTCGCCCAATACCATTCTTATTCTTGGTTGAATAGAATTCTTGGTTGAATTCTATTCTCATGTAATTCTCTATTTTTGTTTTCTCCAAGTTGTCAAATAATAATAAATTTAATTTAATTTTTTTTTTTTAAAAAAAATTATTCTCATTAAGTTCTTGCTACTTCATAATACATGTCTAGTTCCAAACAACTCTCACAAACCGGTCAAAAGTTTATTTTAGCTAATAAAAGTAGGACAAACATTTACCACATTTTGTTGTGGATGAGGTGTAAAATTGCTATTGTCTGTTTGACCATTGAAATGAATAATGTTAAAGTAGAGTGCCACAGACCATGTTTCGAAAACATCACAAACTCTATAAGTAGTATTTGCATCACTTGATAAAAATTGTAAAATGAAATAATAAATAATTCAATTAAATATGCCATCACATACCAACACACTCAATAAATACAATTATAGAAACAAACAATGATTCTCACAATATCCATGACATTAAATAATAATAATCTAACAAATAAAAACCCACCTAATCAAAGAAGTCAATAATTTAAATATTACACTTCCTCTAATTGGATGACACAATTCTTAACTCACACTTATCTTTCTAGTAAAGGGATATGTTCTTTTTCTCATGCCCAAACCTAATTTTTCTCATTGACCATCCACATTATACAAGCAACATTTCATAGGTTAGTGTATGAGACAAAATTACAACAAAATCTATATATAAATGTTGCATGACCTAAAGTCCTAGAGGTTCGATGTTGAGTTGGCTGGTCACCATCACCATGAATGTCACTGGCCTAAGTGTAATTTTTTCAACCTCCATGTGTTTTTTGAAACATTAAATCTTGAGTTTGAAGCAGCGCCCTTGGTTCTGTTGTGAAGAATGAGGTCTCTTGTCTCTACCAACTACTTAGTGCTAATAGTTCATTAGTTAACAGAACTAGAGTTTTGATCCATTCCAACAAATGCAAAGTTACAACCCCTCCCATCAGCCAATGTCTAAAGTAAAATGTTTTGTGGCTTAGTGCTTTTCAAATTAGTTTTGGTTTATGATTTCTTAAATGGTAAATAAATTGAATTTGCTTTATTACTATTGTTGTAAGTAAATTTAGGAGTTCTAAGACTCCCCCTTCTTCTATTAGGATATGCATTCCAATTATACATTTTACTATGGGTTCAAAACCCCCTAAGGAAGGGGTTCTATGGAGTCATTACAAGAGCTATTTTGTGGAGCAAGGGGTCTCATGAGAACAATAAAATTATGCTACAAGTTAAATTAGAATCTTGTGCAAGAAAATAGGAGCCCCTACTTTTCAGATTTTAGATTTTAAGGGTAGGATCCTATGCAGCTGCTTAGCTTATTTTGGCTAAGCCACTACTCAATTTTTTAAGGAGTTATTTGTCGAGCTAGTGGTCCCATGAATATTTTCTTTTTATGTTTAAAAATAAGTAGTTATCTTAAATTGTTTTTGTTTACTATATAATTTTTTTTTAAAAATTATTAATAAAGAACTATTTATTAATATAGAAAATTTAAGAGGTAAGATTTGGAGGAAAATGAAAAAAAAAAGAGTGAAGAAAATATTGCAGCAACATGACATATTTTTGATTATGTGGTTGCTGCATAATTTTAGCCCCCCCTTTTTCCATATATTTTCAATCCTTAAAATGTAGTTGCTCCACTATACTAGAGAAAGATTCTAAACTAGCAATCGCACCTTGGTGTGCAATGGGTACGCCGAAGAGTTTTGGAAGTTCAATTGCTACGTCTTTAAGTGAGTGATTATTGTCTTGTATCCCTATGACACAAGTAATTTTTTGTTATCTCTAGTGTTGTGAATTAATTTGCATAATCTTAATGGATCTCAAGATCCTTTGATTTTTCTTACTATCTACTTCAAATGTGTGAGCTTCCATGTTTGGTGTCTAGTCTCTATTTGCATGCATCTCCTTTCTAGATTTTTGTTCATGCATTACACTTGGGTTCACCTGCATTCCATTAGTCGACACTTATGCATATTATTTGAAGCATGTATGCTTGTTTATCACAAGCGACATATTTCACATCTTGATACCTACATTGAATAGAAATTCTCTTGCAAATATAAGCATGGTCACTAGGTACTTCATGTTTATTTGTCATCTAGCCTACCATCATGCATCCTCTCATGAGGTGGCACATGATACAAAGATCGATCAAACTTAGTGATCATCATTGCTTTTATAATTTAATAGATTTGCAAAATTTGGAGCTTAAATAGATTAAAATTAAATTTAGACATGGTATAATTTGAGATTGAGAATTTGTAATTGTCTAAATATATTTAATTTGAAGGGAAAAACTTTTGATTTGTTTGAATTTAAAGATGATATGGGAATGATCTCGAGACCTCAAAAATAACATGCATTTTATGTCATGGGAGCCCATTATGTTCAATCTTGCTTTGGAAAAACTTTTGTTAGTCAAAAAGAGGTCTGCCATCCAATTGAATAAATCATTTCATCAAGGCTTTGACATGTGCTCTTGATGTTGGCCCAACCATTATTGATTTTCTTTCACTCCTTTCATGTGGTTTTTTAATGTGGTCCCTATGCAATCAATCCCTCCATATGGCTTACCTTAGTGTGCAATGGGTACACTAAGATAGCTTGTAGATAAAAGTAATTAGTGGTTCCTTTATAATTGCACATTGAACATTGAAATTTTTTAAGAAGAGAGCATGGTTGTTTTCCATCAATCATTTGGACATTGAAAGATTGTAGTGATATGTGTTGTTCTGCTGCACTATAAAAGAAATGGAGTAAATTAAATATGTTGACATGCTTGCAAGTAAAGTTGTTTTTGAATAGTAGTGAGTAAAAGTTGGTATGCAAGTGAAGTTTAATTGTTTCAGTCAACTGTTTGCAAGTGATAGTACTGTTAACCAGTCCTCATTTTATTTCCCAAGCATGTCGAGCCCATCTAGTTGAAATGGTATGTCTAGGTACGGACTTGACAAGACTTGCCATTCATCAGGACTATCTTCATGCATTACGTGTCCCTGGTCAGAAGGAGTTCATTATTAGTGTATGATGCAAATTCCATGGATGGTAGTTGTTTGAAATTCTTTCTCAGTGGGCTATAATATCTTTCTCTAATGAATCAATATCATTGTGAATGTTTTTGAAAACATTGATCATCTATTGTTGGGATGGTGGTGAAACGAAGGGAGACTCAAACAATAACTGGTGTTAAGTGTTATTTCCATTTGTTGAACTTTTGAGATACTACAAGTGTCCATTTTTGAGCCACTTGAATAAGGGGCATTGTTTCCAATTGTTTTGGTACATGGAAGAGGTATGAATCAATGATGCTCGGAGATGGGATGTTGTTATTGTTAGAGATAGCTACACTTTAGTGTGCAATGGGTATAATGAAGAGGTATGAAAGGTGAATTATTAGGTTCTTAAACAAATGATGTGTTTCCATAAGTGTAGTTCCCAATGGATACATGTCATGTTTGGATCATTGGCATGAATTAGGAAGTACCATAGCTTGATCTTTAATGTAGGGGTTTTTTATTAGAATGCTTGACCATAGCCCCAAGTCAATCACACAACAGAACACTTTTTCCCGTTATGTTTATATAGCTAATCTTCTTGTATTCCCATGATGGCCAATGATTTTGTGTTTTAGGAAATGTCTCTTCAATTCTCATCAATATTATAAGTTTAAGAGGAGGGCATTTGTACATTTACTTTGGATTCATATGTTTTTGAGTAGATTCTTAGCCCCATGTTTATCAAAGAGTGGAAAGCATTTTTGAAACTTTAATTGTATAGTGAAATCATTATTCTTCTCTAAATAGTTCCATTTTTAAAAGTTTCAAGAAGGTGGAGGCCACATTGCATTATATGGTTGACCACATGCTTGATTTATAGTGTATTTGTCTAGTTGCCTCCATTGTTTCTAGAGTGTCTTAAAATGTAATTGATGGCCTCTAAGTAATTTTAGCACGTAGAAAAAGCATTTATGCAAACAATATCGACTCATATTTACTCTAAATGATGAAATGTGTCCAATTAATGGGAAAAGGAAGCATACATTAATGAATGAAGTGCATGCAATAACTAAGAGAGAAATGCCAGTCTTCATAGAATATTGCAAGGCATTCTATAGACTTGATTTTTCCAAAGCATATTGTTGTTGTTAAGCTATATTGGATCATACGTTTGAGCTTGATATTGATGACTTTTTGATGGTAGAAATGAGCCCTTCTTTTGTAATAAAATAAATGTTCAATTTTTGGTATGCTAAATTCTAGTCCATTGGTGTCTTGACAAATATGTATTGGAATAATTATTATCTATTTAGGATATACATGATTTACATAGATTACAAATTATTGGTATCAAAGGGAATCTTAAGCAAGTAGTGGTCATGAAAGTAGCTCCAAGTTATTCTTTTGAGGAGAAGATGCATGTTTATTGTAAATGTCACGTTTTATTTTTCCTTGTTTTGTCATTCTTAAAATTCATACATCACATAGTACATATAGAAGAACAAAAGAGTTGTATATGGGTACCATATTTAAGAGGTTATATGTTGAAAATGGCAAGAAAAGGGCCAATATAATTGCTCTTGAACCTAATTGCAAAGAGTCAACATCTTTTTTGAATCCCTCATCTCTACTCATAATAGGTTCAACTAAGTTGACCTCATAAGAGTCATGCTCTCTTAATTGTAATCAATTTGACCACCCTTAATAGTAGAGTTAAACCTTCCATTACAAAGTAATTAAGGTATAAAATTCCATAGTTAGTCATTGTTGCAATATTCATAATCTACTTATTGATACATTTTTTGGTAAAAATGAAAATGGACCAAAATGCTAGTAAGCTATGAGTGTGCTTCTTCAAGTTTATGTGTTGAGACACTAATTGTTTGATTTCCATTGCTCACCAAGAATCTCTATGATCCCAATCTCTAGCTCAAAGAGCAAGGGGGGAGATTGTGGTTTTAACTGTACATGTTAATGTGTAGGAGCATATGAGTGCATATGTATGCCCATGCCTATGTATGTGAGGATTTCAGATCAGTAAGAGACAACAACAACCAAGACACACACAGTGCTTCTACTACCACCCTAATACATTATTTTATATTTAATATAATTATATTTAGTGTTATATAGTATATTTTATAGAAGGTAAATTATTTAATATATTTTAAAAATAATATTATATTATAAAATCATAAATGTATATTAAATATTTATTAATAGTTTAATTGTATTTATTTTATATATCATATATAATATCTAATATAATTATACTTATTATTAAAATTTTATATATAAACTTAATATATAAGAAAATAACATATATATTTTAATAGTTAATGTATAATATATAATATCTAATATAATATATTATACATTACCAATGAACAATCAATCTTTTTCCAATAATTATGATTTATTTTAACTTTTGACCAATAGACTATGTGAAATATCCTTCCATCAATCCCTTTAATCACACACTTGGAAGCTCACTTAAACTTCTCTTATGGCTCGGTCTTCATACGGAAATTGCTAGTGGAGTATTAAATAACGTCTAAATATTTTCATAATTCCATTTCTAATTAATTAAAAATACATTATAAAATCTTTTAACTAAGAGGAGTCAGTACCATCAACTATCTATTATTGGTAACTGTAAGAAAAAGCATATCTACCCATAATATTTTAAGGAGGATCACTATTGATGAGGCTAAACTGTAAGAAAAAGCACCATTCATTGGGCTTAAGACTCTAATATTTATTCTATTATGCTATAGAATATATTTACATGACTAATTCTAAAAAATGGTGTTTAAAACACATGAAATAAACGATGGATTCTTTTGGGAGTGACAACTAAAAATGGTATGATATTTGCGGGCTATATAGAGCTATCATCCACTGTGTATATGAGATTATCTTTTTCACCATCAATTGGTGGGGGTATGTGTATTGTCTTGTTAGTGTACGTTCACTTGTAGCCATCTATATATGATGATAATAAAAGTAGAATGAAAAAATAAACAACGCTTTTACGTACAGAAAGGGGCAAGGAAAAAAACAATGAATAAAAAACTAATAGAAAAACGGATGGCTAGATTTCCTTCAATCATCCCTCTACCTACCTCTCCTAACAAATATATAAGTATTAAATATATAATACTACAGTATCTCTGTCATCATCAATTGGTAGCCATCTATATATGATGATAATAAAAGTGAATAAAAATTGACAAAAAAATAGATGACCAGTTTGCAAAATACCTATAGAGAAGGAAAACTAAAAAAACACCAATAGAGAAGGGAAAAAATGTATTTAAAAAAAATGAATTTCCCAAAATTCGTATTTAGTCAAATAAAAAATGTATATAAGCATGCTATATTTTATAAAGGTGGGGGGAGTGATTTAATACTAAGTGCCCATTTATCTCTCTATATCTCTCCCTCTCAGTATCTCTCCCTCTCTTTATCCCTCTATCCCTATCTATGTCTTTCTCTGCTTCTCGCTTTCTCTCTTCCTCTCTTTCTCTATATCTCTCACACCTTCTCTCTCTCTCTCTATGCCATGTTCTAATGTCATTATAAAAACATAATGCTAGCTCAACACACAAAGCGACTAGTAAGAGGGCACACTCACACAAGGTACCTAAGCCATTGGTCCTAGCTAAAGGAGAGAGAGACAAGGGAACTCATCATGTAACAATTGGAGATAGATTAGGATTCCTATACCTTGAGTTTTGGCCTATGGACATTTATGATCATAAATTCCTAGGTTCCTTAAGATTGACCTAATTTGTATTGAGATGCCATTAAAACTATGGTTTCTTGTTGCAAAGTTCGCATTAATTTTGTAGTCAAATTGTTTATATAACTACACATGTATGCAACCTTTATAATTATTTCTTGCTCTTAAAGTATTTTTTTATATAAATTTATTTTTAATCGTTTATATTATCATTTCTCGAAACTTCTTCACAACCTTTTTAATTGTTAAAAACTTTGATCCTACGGGTGGAGACTTCCATGGAAACTTCTTGAGAATTTCATCTCTTATGTGATATCGAAGGCACCATTTTAAATATTAATGTTGTATGTTTTTTTGGCTTCATTTGATTGAATTGAAAAATACAAATTGGATTTTTGAATGCTTTTGAGATGTAACTCCACGAGATAGTTTAACTAATGACATTGAACACAAACACACATTCACGAATAAATCTACTCTACCATTAGAAAATAAGATATAAATTAGAATGAAAAGAGAATTTTAATTTAGAAAATTAGTTTTGTGACATTTCATTGGTGCACCAAATAATAATCCATGGACTAGGCCATGCCACGTGGCCAATGATCATAGGATCTCTATCACAAGAAGACAACAAAATGATAATTTGGAATTGTATTTTAGAAAATGCTTGTAACAACACTATCCATTGATAAGATGGTGAAAAATATTTATCAACTCAATTTTAAATAATTATCCATTTTAATACACATATAAAACATGCAATTTATTTTAAAAATTCCTTTTTCTATATAAAAAATAAATTCAATACCTTTTTTATTAAAATATTATAATATATTTTAATTTAAATCACTCACATAATATTATAATTCATATAATATATACATTATTTTATGATATTCATATTAATAATATATTATATATCATATATAATATTATATAATATAATATATATTGTTTTATACTTACAAATATAATTTTTATGTTATAAAATAGTCTTCATGAATAATAGAGGAGGCAAAAGCCCAAGCTTAAAATGTTTAGACCCCACTCTGAAATAACACTTAGCCCATGTAAAAGAAACCCTATTTCTTGCTTCGTTCCTTTTATTACGATTAATAAAACTTAATGAATTCAGTCTCACGTGGGATATCCTTGTTCTCTGTCTTTGCAGACTCAAAACATCATTCTAAAACACTATAGGAAATTTTTGGAACCTCCTCTAATGCAGCTGCATACGAAGGCAAATGATGCAATTTAAACGCATACAAATAGCCCTAAAAATTGTCAAGAGTTCCCTCATGAATTGAGTCTGCATGAGTTTGTAGAGGGATTACGTTGTCTTCCAATCAAACCACCTCTGAATCCAGCTTTCGCCCCTCTTTATACAGCATGACATTAACCCGGTTGCCTGCGAGATTGCAATATTAGCGTCACAGCTCCACACTTATACAGTCACATGGGACCAGGGCTTAAATTTGATGGCCATATGGCCATATTTAGGCGTTTTACCGTAAAATACAATCGACATTTTAAAACAATTGTATCACATGAAAGGAGAGATTTTGGACAAACTGTCAAAATTTATATAGAATTATATATATAATTTTACTTATACTAAGGTATGTCATAGTATTTTAAAGGCACCTTTGAATGGATAACTGTTGTAAAAAAATTGCTTGACAGGCGGGGTCAACTGTCAAATTTAAGCCTTGCATGGGACCATGACATAAAGGGGGTGACTTCAGGGTAGGACTGAAAGTTTTCCCCCACCTACTTCCTAAAATTTTGTTGTCACATGTCATTCATCTATAATTTTTTATATTCCTACCAATAATTTTTTAGATTTAGTTATAAAGTTGTAGATTTAATTGTAAATTTAACATTCCTTATTGTTAAAAATAATCATGAGACCACCAACTTCCTAAAACTTTGGAGCTTAAAATTTTAAACATGCACATTATTACAAAATCTATGGGACCATAGAACCAGTTGAGATATTTTAGGAGGCCCCCCTCCATGGGGCTACAACGTAAGGCCAATAAAGATTTGGGTATTTTAGTATTCTTTGCCACTACAACTGAGCTCGTCTTAAATGACACTCAATTCTTTGATACGACCCACATGTTATTGCATATTTCGTTGAATTGTCTCCCGTCCCAAGACTATTCCATTTATGTGTGGTTATTTATGTTGTCATTGTCACAATCACATTAATGTTTGCATGGACACCTAGACTGTTCCATTTATGTGTGATTATTAATATAATCACAATCACATTTGTACTTGATTTCGAATAGTCAACGTAATTCCTTTAATAAAATGTCAGAAAAAAAAGATTGTCCAGCTTTAGAGTCTAAATGTTAAAATCGTGCACTGTAGCTTTTGTTGATTGGATCTCTTTGTTTCTCTCTATAAAAAAAGTTTTTGTCCTCACTATTGTGCTTCTGTTGTCTAAAACAATAAATCTTTATGATTCTTAATCCCACATGTGTCAGGTGGGCAAAAACAACCAAGAAGGGGCACTATAATGTAATGTTCCCATTTTTAGCAATTTCAATTTGTGAGATTTTGTCCAGTTTCCAAGTTGGCCAAGCAGTTTGGTGTGTGTTGAGGGGAACTCCAAGGTTCTTGGAGCATTCAGGTTGTGTTTGCAGTGATGTTTGTTGATGGCAGTGAGCTCAGTTGGTCTTGAAGAGCCTCATGACACTTTCAAAAGTGATTTCCAGCTTCGGTGTGTTCTCCAAACTTCTTCGAGAGAGCCTCTATTTTAGTAAGTCATCCGGTTGGCTCCAATTTTAAGTCTTCATCAACAATATCATTCCAGTATAGTTAGATTTTGATTCTGATATTGTTTCAGTGGTTTCTGCAACTTGGGTGAGTTAATGAGTAATTATTTAATTATTTCACTAAGGTTGCTTAATTTTATGAAATAATTTTAAAAGTGTAATAGCTTGTTGGAAAAGTAATTAAATGTTTTAAATGATGGATGCTTGGAAAAGGGGACCTTTGCATATGAAATATTATTATTATTTCAAAAAGGTCTTTGTGAGGGAAATAAAGTGAATTATTATATTTTAAAATTGTATATTACTCTCTAGAAAAGTTATAAAAGGAGGTTGAGGGCTCATTGTTGGGCATTATTGTTGAATTGATGTTGTTATGCTGTTGGAATGAACCACTTGGAGAAGATCAATTTGTGGTGAAAGATCCTTCCTAGCCGATTGTAGCGGTTTCACACAGAGATCACATTTGAGCTACAAATGGAGTTGTTATGTTTTGATGTGTTTTGAAGTGTTGGTTTGCAGATTATATTACAATTTCTTACAAATTATTGAATGTAGATTTTGGAGTTTGTTGTTTTTCCCATCAAGTCGTACCATTCCATGATGGCGTGAGGGTTTCTGAGGGAGTTTAATGGAATCCATTCATTATTTAATGCTCCCATGTGCAGTGCCTGGGATCTCCAATGTTGGTCGTCCTATTTGAAGTCGATTCTAAGGAGTATTTACTGCTAATAAAACATATCTTTTGCTAGTCATACTCTTCATTTCAGGACGTACATTTGTTGCATGTAGGTGGTCGATTGAAGACTGGGGTTGAATCACTCCACTGTTCTGTGTCTTTTTTGCATGTTGGGTGGCGGCCAACATTCCTCCATTCTTCCTTGGTATTTTATAAGAAAAATCTATTGTTTGGTGGATGCAATGTGGGGTTTCCTTCTTGTTTGAAGGGTTTTGAATGGAGTCATGTTGCTGGTCTGAGTTGATAGTGTTGTTGCTTTTATATCAGACTTGAGGGTTTTAGTTGTGGGCAGTGGTATTTCATGATTGATAGTGATTTCAAAGTCTCCAATTCATACTACAACCACTGAGCATCCATTGGTATCATTTGATGTTTAATTGATGTGTTTTACAAGTTAATATCCACATATTTCTATTGCAGCAGTGTGTGATCAGTTTTAAATCAGAAATATAGTTTGATTTGCAGCATATGTATGATTGTGATATCATTTCCTAGTTGCAATATTTTGTGTTTGTAACTCATTGGCTGGTAGTACTGCCAGTGGGTTGTTTGCTCTCTTGTTACATGTTCTCACCCCACTGAACAAGTGGTTTTCATTGTAATTGGCTTCCCACTGAATAAGTGAATGTGCCTTGTATCTTGTTTTAGTTGTCCCACTGAGTAAGTGGAGGTGCCCTTGATTCCCACTGAATAAGTGGATAATTGTGTTTATTTGCAATTGTTATTAGTTGTGTGAATCTGAGACATCATATGCTCTCACCTTGCTCGCTTTGGGAACCGGGTGATACAAAAATGTTATGGTCATTGCATCATATCATTACTCTTTGCAAAATCAAAAAACAATTTAGGGGAGGTTTTTTACAAGATATCATAGTTGGAGATCTTGTCAACCTGTGAGTTTTAGACATTAATCTCTTCATGCAACAGTTTCTCCATGTACGGGAGTGACACGGAAAGAAGGTATTTTGAAAGAGAACAAAAGAGAAAGCAATTTTAGACTCTGAGATACCCAAAAGAGGACACTTGGTTAGTATCCCTAGCTGCAAGACAACTACCTACAGTTGAATCAAAAATTGAGATAGAAAGCATGGACAAAAGAAAGGAAGGTTTAGGAAATGGAAGTCTTGGTAACAGAACTGAAGGAGGATTGGATATTCCAAGTTTAGCCAGTATTTTAAATGATCTTGCCCATGGACAACAACAAATGATGAATCAATTTGCTTAGTCTCAACAACAATTGATTACTGCCATTGCTCAATTGTCACAGAATAGGGAGTCACCTAGAATAAATCAGAATAACCAAGTAGAAGGCATAAATTCAAACAATGAATAGAATAATGTTAAGAGAATAGTGAGATCTATTACAAGTGGGGTTAAAAGACCTTTCCAATCGACTTTCATACAAATAGAAGAAGCTCTTGAGCCTGAAGAAGAGGCACCTATTGTAGATGAAGTTCTGGTTGTCTATGATGAATATCGCACACTTCCTGATCATGTTCGGGATGAATTGAATTTGAACCACTTCAAGAATTAGAGGAAAGATAAGAAAAGGTTCAAGCAAGAACATAAGCCTAAAAGACAACAAAAGGAGTACCAGCAAGCTTTGGGTAAACTATCTCTTTCTTCTTTTGATGGAAGTGGGAAGAGCACAACCCGTGCTTGCACCCAAAAGTTGGAAACTTTCTTGACTCTCAAATCCATGCCTAAAGTTTATGCTATTAGGTCTATTAAGTTTGCAACATTTCATCTTGAAGGAGTTGCCTATGGTTGGTGGCATCGTGGGTTAGTCATGCAAAATCATGCCTTGATCAATTCCTATGACGAGTTCACTAAGAAATTAATTGCAAGATTTGATAGGAAAGATTTTGAAGTATATTTTCATGAACTTGCTCAAATCAAACAGAACGGAAGTGTGGATAGTTACATAAATGAATTTCAAAAACTTGTTGTTATGGTTCCGAATATATCAGAAAAGAGAGTGGTTATGTTGTTTGTTGAAGGTTTATCAGAAAACTTGAAGGGTTTAGTCAAAGTTTTCAAGCCCACCACCTTACAAGATGCTATCAGACAATCTTTAGATCTTGAATCATCTTGCCCTAAGTATCAATTTCTGAAGAAGAATTTCTCAGCCACGAAACCATTTCAGAAGTCAGATAATCAACCCAAGAGTTTTCCTTCTAAAATAGATGAAGAAGTTAGAAATGAGCTACAGAGAAAGAAGTTGTGCTTTTCATGCAAAGAATCTTGGGCTCTAGGGCATAAGTGTCTTGGAAAAGGCCAAGTTCATTACATAGAAGTGCTTCTGGATGATGAATCTGAATCAGAAAAATTAGAACAACAGGTTAATCATGAGGAGTTTGAGGAAGAAAGAATTGCAAAAGAACCAAAAAAGGAGGTTAATGATAGCATTTTGCCCAATTATCCTGTCAACCAAAGAATGATCTTTTTAGGGTCCGTGGTGTGTTGAGTGGCCAGTGAATCATTGCTCTAATTTATACTGGTGCTACACACAACTTCATTGACAAAGGAGTTGTAGCACGAAGAGAACTTTAGACTGAGGAGTTTGAAAGATTCAATGTCATGGTTGCAGATGGGTTCACTCTTCAATGCACAAGAAGGATTCCAAATATAAGTCTCCAATTGGGAAATTATGAGGTAAAGGATGTTTTTTATGTAGTAAGTATTGGAAATGCTAATATTATCCTTGGTATTCAATGGCTAAAATTGTTGGGAGAAATTTCTTTGACCCTACTAACCATGGAACTCAAGTTCCAAGATAATGGTTTAAAACAATGGTTTTGAAGGGAATGTCAAATGGTACATCTCGTGTTACCACTGCAAAAAGAATGGAAGGATATTTTGCAGAAGTGCAAGCCTTACCCATTGAGCAAAGTGAAGATTATAACAGTATATTGCCCGAGAAGCTTCCAAAAAGAGACTTTGAGCTTGCTGAAATTTTAGAACAACAACAAAAAATGCAAGTTCAGAACTTGTTCTGCATAAAAACTGGGTAAGTCAAGGATCTAATCATGATTTTCACTTATATGATAATCCACTCTTTGGAATGGGTGCTGAATTGACTTATGATAATCCACTTTTTGAGTGGAGTTTGGAGACATCAACTACTTTTAAAGCCATAGTTAGTGATGGTTTCATGATTGAGTTGCAAGAAGAAGTCAAAGTTGACTCAAATTACCTTTGGAAGCAGGATGATGAATTTTAAAAGAATGCAATGACATATGATGGTTACAAAAATCCTAGTGCCTTGGAGGTCCAATTTGTTGATAGCACTTGGATTGTTTACATGAGAGGTGTTCCTTTTGGAAAAGATGTGTTTAGTATCACTAGAAGGTTTTCAGATGAAGCACACATGAATATCAGAGTTGCCCAGCACAAGCATGGTGGAGTTGCTTCATTACTGCAAAATCATGCAAGAGGTCACCAACGAAGTATGTTGGAAGGTTACGGTGACCAAAGAGATGTTCCATGGCTAAGTATAGTTCTAATTTTCATTTTTGACTTTGTTGTTCAGTTGCAAAACAACGACCTCAAATTTATGCTTTCACCTATTCAAGAAGGTTGGAAAAACATTTCAGTCAAGGAACGGAGGAATCTTCAGTTGAAGGTTGTTTGGGAGTTTTTTCCAGCCTCTTCCAAGGTGATTTTAAGCATTTCTATGCTCAACATTCATTGTCATGCAATGAGATTTCATATTTGTTGTTGTTGTTCCTCTTCAAGGTTGCCGATTTTGATGAAATCAAATCATTATATATTATTTTCAAACTTGAACAACAGAAAGATTGGTCATTTTGAGGTTACAAGATCATTCATCATGTGGGTAAATGTTTCCAGTTGAAGCAAATGGTTAGTCCAACCAATGAAATACTGATTTGGGAGAAAAATCAGATGAGTTATGACTGTCATAAGTTGTTTCCAACTTGCACCAATGCTGATTTAGATCATTTATTGGAAGGAAAACCCTTCAACATCATTAATGAAGGCTATGATGCAAAGGAATGGATCATAATTTGTAATAGATTATCTTTAGAGATAATTTGGGACAGTAGATTGTTGCATGATTATGACAATTCTTTGAAGTCTCATGGCATGAAAATGAGGAATAACTACTCAAATTCTCCAATCAATAATCGAATGGTGCAATGGATTCATGATAAAGGAGAGCAAATCTTTGAGGAGCTCACTGACATCTTGTAGAAATTTGTGTCTCCTTTTACAAGAAGAATGAAGGAGGTTTTATTTACAGGTCTGTCACAGTATAATGCATCAAACATAAGAGTTTACAAACCTCCTACATTGGTTTGGGATCCTGGAATCACATTGACGATTCAAGATTGTTTGGTTGTTTGAAATTATCAATTGCTTGAGGGCAAGCAATTCTAGGGAGGGAGGAATGCAATGTTCCCATTTTTAGCAATTTCAATTTGTGAGCTTTTGTCCAGTTTCTAAGTTGACCAAGCAGTTTGGTGTGTGTTGAGGGGAACTCCAAGGTTCTTGGAGTATTCAGGTTGTGTTTGCAGTGATGTTTGTTGATGGTAGTGAGCTCAATTGGTCTTGAAGAGCCTCATGACACTTTCAAAAGTGATTTTGGGCTTTCGGTGTGTTCTCCAAACTTCTTGGAGAGAGTGTCTATTTTTAGTAAGTCACCTAGTTGACTCCAAATTTCAGTCTTCATCAACAGTATCATTCCAGTATAGTTAGATTTTGATTCTGATACTATTTCAGTGGTTTCTACAACTCGGGTGAGTTAATGAGTAATTATTTAATTATTTCACTAAGGTTGCTTAATTTTATGAAATAATTTTAAAAACAACTTAGTGTAATAGCTCATTTGAAAGGTAATTAAATGTTTTAAATGATGGACACTTAGAAAAGGGGACCCTTGCACACGAATTATTATTATTATTTCAAAAAGGTCTTTGTGAGGGAAATAATGTGAATTATTATGTTTTAAAATTGTATATTTCCCTCCAAAAAAGTTATAAAAGGAGGTTGAGGGCTCATTGTTGGGCATTGTTGTTGTTGAATTGTTATTGTTATGTTGCTAGAATGAACTTGAATTCTTCCAATCCTTCTTGAGGATGAAAACCCTCTTGGAGAAGATCAGTTTCAGCGGTGAAAGATCCTCCCTAGCTAATTGTGATGGTTTCACATAGAGATCACATTTGAGCTACAAATGGAGTTGTTATGTTTTGATGTGTTATGAAGTTTTAGTTTTTTTTATTCTATTGTAGTTTCTTACAGATTATTGAATGTAGATTTTGGAGTTTGTTGTTTTTCCCATCAAGTTGTACCATTTCATAATGGCATGAGGGTTCTAGAGGGAGTTTAATGACATCCATTCATTGTTTAATGCTCCCATGTGTAGCGCCTAAAATATCCAATGCTGGCCATCCTATTTGAAGTCGATTCCAAGGAGTATTTTTTGTTGATAAAACTTATCTTTTGCTAGTCATACGCTTCATTTTAGGTTGTACATTTGTTGTAGGTAGTCGATTGAAGACTAGGGCTGAATCAGTCCACTATTCTATGTCTTTTTTGCATGTTGGGTGGCACCCAACATTCCTCCATTCTTCCTTGGTATTTTATAAGAAAAATATGTTGTTTGGTGGATAAGATGTGGGGTTTCCTTGTTGTTTGAAGGGTTTTTGAATGGAGTCATGTTGCTAGTCTGAGTTGACAGTGTTGTTTTTATATCAAACTTGAGGGTTTCAGTTGTGGGCAGTGGTATTTCAGTGATTGACAGTGATTTTAGAGTCTCCAATTCATAATATAGCAGCAGAGCATCCATTGGTATCATTTGATGTTTAATTGATGTGTTATACAAGTTAATATCCATATATTTCTATTGCTGCAGTGTGTAATTAGTTTTAAATCAGAAATATAGTTTGATTTGTAGCATATGTATGATTGTGATATCATTTCCTAGTTGCAACATTTTTTGTTTGTAACTCATTGGTTAGCAGTACCTCTAGTGGGATTGTTTGCTCTCTTGTTACATGTTCTCACCCCACTAAAAGAGTGGTTTTCATTGTAATTGGATTCCCACTGAATAAGTGGATGTTCCTTGTATCTTATTTCAACTGTCCCACTGAATAAGTGGAGGTGTCCTTGATTCCCACTGAATAAGTGGATGATTGTGTTTATTTGCAATTGTTATTAGTTGTGTGAATTCAAGAAAGTGTTACAGTCATTGCATCATATCATTACTCTATGCAAAATTAAAAAAAATTAGGGGTGGTTTATTACATATAAGAAGAGGCTTAAGATGGGTTAAGAGGCCAGGGAAAAGTGATGTTACATTAGGGGAGAATGGAGCACATAATTTGTCACAAGATTAATTCAAGGAATTTATTAATATATATTAATTTTGTCAATTCCTTCAAAATTAATTTGTAATATTATTATTAATTAGTATAGATATTTAAATACATATATCTAAAAAACGTGGAAAGTTATTTTATTTATTTAAGAGTTATTAAGTTTTTCTTTTTGATAAGTAAATTGCAACCATGGGGTCACTCCTATATATATTAATCCAAAAAATAATATAGAAGTTCTTCCATATTTTGGGTTGAACTAGTATAGGCAACAAAAACTAAGGGAGAATAACAAAAAGCCTTGGAACAACACCTACAAACACCCTATATATATCCCATATAAAAGAGCTACGCTATAATAAACTGAGACAGGAAAACCAACGTTTCAAAGACCATAGGATACCTCAAGGATCAACATCATCCTTCAAGTTGTTTGATATAAGGGTACTTAACCAAGAAATTCCTTCATTTCCATAATCCCCATTGCTTGCTTTAGGAGATGTAAACCCTGTTACATTTTAGAATGATATGCAAATATATTATTGAATAAGATGATTACAAGATAGAGTGAAGCTCTATTTAAAGAGTTTACATGAAGTTTCTACAACGAGAACATAAGTTTCACAAAGGAAACAACAGCTAATAAAGCAAAATAGATAGAAACATACTAAACTAAGAAATAGAATTAGAAACTAGCTAATTGACCATTAAATAACTAAATATTATTTTAATACCCCCCCACAATGGTCAATGCACTAACTACACCAAGGTGCCCCTTAAAACGGACTGCCATCCGAGGCAAATGGATGGCACAAACAGAGAACAGAACCTGAGCATGGGTGTCAAAACACAGATCTCAAGGAATCTGAAGAATCAGAATGGCCGCCTACCAAAAACAAATGTGCTGAGCACTGGTCCTTGGTCGCCACTTGATCGAAGGCCGAAACTTTGAGCACTGGTCAGAAGATGACCATCAAATTGCAGGGCCAAAGAAGAGAAAACAAGGCCGTGTGTGCACGATAACAACATAAATTGCTCCAAATCATGACTAGGCAAGAATTGCCAAACAAGGAAGCCATCGATCAAGAACACAGAACCCCTTTCAAAGGGCTACGGAATAGGAACCTGCAAAAATGGCTAAGAGCGAGGCGTTTAAGACCTCTAGAGACCACACCAAAATATACTAGTTGCTACCGTTGAACTTCTGACTGCCTTCCAACATGATGTTGGACCATGACACCATCTTTCACATTTTTCGAGGCACAAAAAAAATGAATTACAAATCGATGGTAGAAAAAATAGGGCAGATTGATAGCACTGACAGGGTAACATAACCTTTGCATGAGTTTCGAGGCACATATCCCGAGATAGAAAATACAGGCTCAAAAATCCAAACATGGATTTCGAGGCAAAGATCTCCTTAAATTTGCGCTAGCACTTGGTGACTGAAAGGACCACTTCTTGAGTGCTAAAACCAAGCGCTTGGTTCTCACAGTGACCATGGCCTAGGAGAGTGAAGCTGCTGGGCGCTAGGTTGGTGGGACCCACAACTAGCACGTATTACATAACTCGAATCCTGAGATTGTAGATAAAAAATACCTAGAAAATGAAATGAGCGCCAGAACAATTCACCATAGAGATCATAAACAAATGTAATAACTGCTAGAACAAATTGCGCCTAAGCAACCGTCCAGATTTCAAACTTATGCAAGGTGCTAAAAGCACGTAACCTCCAAAAAGGACATTGACCAAAATAGATGAACAACACGGTTTCCAAAAAAATGTGAAGGAACGGCCAGTGCAGGCGTTAAAAGTGTGGCCCAAAACATGGAAAAATCGTGGCCAAAAGTCAGAAAAATTGTGACCACACAAATCGTAACCACAGACGACAGTGAAAAACATAAATGTTAATGAAAAGTTAGAAAAATTGCGGCCAAAAGTCAAAAAAATTGTGACCACACAAACCGTAACCACAGACGACAGTGAAAAACATAAATGCTAATGAAAAGTCAGAAAAATCGCGGCCTTTACAAGAATTCATGACCTCAAGAAAATGCGAAACCCAACGAACTGTCAGTTATAGATTGCCTTTGAAAAATGTGATTAAAAACGACCTAGAAAAATAGACAAAGAAACACATGATTTTTAGGGACCATCATGAAACGCTTTAAATACAAATCATGAACTTGTGAAATCACAATTTCGGAAAGGCAGATCATGAACCACAAAGCATGAATAGAATCCCCAACCGCCAAGGAAAAAATGTGATCCAGAAGAATGCAAAAGTGCGACCAAAAGGCAGACGTGACAACAAGTTACCACCACAAAAAGTAGATGCCTATGTCGAACTCAAAAAAATGCTAGAAACCACCATGAAATATCAAACCCGTCGACTAAAAAAGAAACAGAAATCATGATTAGATACAGATTCACTCTTTAGGAATCAAAACACCCAAAAAATCATGATTTTCAGAGGAGTAAGATGCTAAAAATGCGAATCATGAATCTCCAGGATGCGATCAAACGGATTTCTTTGACGTCTGATCAAAACCTCCACACATGATCCCCACACGTGACTTCCAGGGAGGAAAAGAATGTCAAAGCTAAAACCCATAGGGATTAAAACAGAATCAATCGCTAGAATAGAGAGATAGGAAAAAAATGTTCCCACTCTGATACCATGTTACATTTTAGAATGATATACAAATATATTATTGAATAAGATGATTACAAGATAGAGCGAAGCTCTATTTAAAGAATTTACATGAAGTTTCTATAACGAGAATAGAAGTTTCACAAAGGAAACAACAACTAATAAAGCAAAACATATAAAAATATACTAAACTAAGAAACATAATTAGAAACTAGCTAATTGACCATTAAATAACTAAATATTATTTTAATAAACCCCTAGCCACCTTCTTTTTCTATGGGGTCTCATTCTATGATAGGTTGGTTTAAATGAAAGGATGCCACTGCACTTTGGAAACACCATTCAACACTTTATTAATATCCTTCAGTAAAGGCAAACCAAAACTGTAGTTAGCCACCGTCCATGTTTCGTCCAGCTCCCCAAGAAACTAGCTTTGATAAGGGAGGTGACCATAATCCTTATCATATCTTTTACCTCAAGAAGACCCAGTAATACAACCACGAACATGGATAAAATATCCATTTTAACCCTATATCTATGCTCCACCACCATGAATTCTTTGGCCAAAATCCATTGAACTACATTAAGTAACAAGCCACTACAGCTTTTGAAAACACACTTCAGCAGCTTCTTCGAGATCCTTCCCAGAAAAGACATTTGTCGATGATCGCCCACAAGTTGAATAGGAGTATCCATGGCAGCATTCCAATGACCACCAAATAGGAGATCTAACTCCATATATCTAAACTATCTCATAAGAGCCATCATTACACTAACTTCGTAGGAGTTCACTATACCCATGATCTCTACTTGGCACAATTAAGGAGTAAGGAGTAATAAATGGGCAAATCTAATCGAGTCAGTCCTGCAATCCCCATCTACCTTGAAATCAATGTACTCCAAAATGTAGATTAAGGATCACCTTTCCTCACAGATCCTTTGAGAAGTCTTTTCAAGGGAGGCCACATATCCACCACCATGTCAACAATAACTCCTTTCTGTCAACAAACAAGTTGGAAAGCAAATTTGCCTCCAAATTAATCTCATGATACACATGGTTTATTATATATTCTTCCAACAAATCAGTAATGGGAGGGTTGTCACTTGAGAAGGTTATTAATCTTCCAACAAGGGGATGATTTCATTCTTATTGCATTAACGATGATAATTGAATCTCCTTCTATCTCTACTTTCATTAGTCCATGTGATTAATGCAGAGTTGCAATCCAAGAATAAGGGCCTATATTTTGGCCTCATTATTTGTTATGGGTTTGAGTCTCCTTGAAGCAAACCAATGACCCATTCTTATCCTTGACAATGCACTATCCCCTGACTTCCTAGGATTGCCTTTAGAGGCACCATCAAAATTCAATTTATTCCAACCATGGGGAGGTGCCTTCTATTTAGCTTCTCTCCTCCTCCTTAGTCCAAATCATCACCCACGACCCCATTAACGAGGGTATTAAGTATTTTTATTTAGTTATATTTATTTATTAAGAATTATTTTATTTTAATTTAGATAGATTCCATCTAATATCTCTTGGCGTGTACAAATAGATTTTTAAATATATACTAGTATATATATCTTAAATACATCTATCTAAAACATGCCCAGAAATAGCTATTTATTGACTTATGAGTTATTTTATTTTACTTTAAATTATTTTATTTTATTTTTAATTTTGTAGTAATTTTATAGTTAGTCTTTTTAAATAAATTTTGGCTCTAAATAATTCTTTTATGTACACAATTATGACATGATAGTCCTTGATGCCATTGTAGAGCATGTCTTGGTGCAATTAGTTATAATTTTTAAGAGAAATAAGGTTTATTAAGCCCAATCAAAGTTGATTTAATGAAATGTTTACAACTCAACATGAATTAATTTAGAGTAATTATTGATGATTTGTGGGTTAATGTAATTTTGAATTAAATATTAAAATTACATAAAGTAAATGTGGAGGAGAAATGGTACTTCTAGATCTATAATCAAAGAATGAATGATTTCTAATGTAGTGTTGAATTATGAACTATCTTTACCTAAAAATGTTACCTCTTTTCTAATGTAGCGTTGAATTATAAACTATCTTTTATCTAAAAATGTTACCTCTCTGTTAGTGTGACACTTTGAACTTGGAAATTGTGAATTAGCTCTAGATCCCTAGCCTTAGGTTGAATTTGATTTTGCCTTTGTTTATCATTATTCCTACACAACCTAGTTTGCCTCTAGGGCTTTAGAGTTCTTCAGATCTACATTTATTTCTAATTACATCCCACCTTCAAATTTGAACTATCCAAGTGATTATTTATGTGATTAATTGGTAGATCTTTACTTTAGGGTTTGGTGCTTCTTTCCATAAGCCTATCCTTCACCCACACTATTCACCCTATCTTGGCCTTATATGAGACCCACTTTTAGTATTGGCCTATAAAGGGAAATGTGGAACTGGCCATCTTTTAGTGAGTGATTACACCTTGAAATTTGATATGTTTGTCTTTCCATGCAATGGCTATGATGTGGTTCTCGACGCATGATGGTTATGCACACTTGGTTATTTCATTGTATTCACTTACTAGACTATCCCTAGAGGTTGCTCTTTTCCCTTCATATTTTTAATGAACCCAATCTATCCTACACAAATGTATCTTAGATTTACAACTTCTAATTCATATTTTTCAGATTTGATATTATCATTTCAAATTTACCTAGGATTTAATCTTCATATTCTTATGCTTTTTGCATTAAGTTTGGGGTATAAATTGTGATTTATCTTTTAACCCACCCTCCCACCTTAGGGCATTCTACATTATGACTCATGTTCCATCTTATTCCTTGGATGATATCCATGTTGGAGTAGGTGTGTTGTACACCTTGCATAACATTGGTATTATTTTATTATGTAAAATAAATATTTATTTGTGGTGCATCATGTGATGTGTTTATCCACATTTAATATTTATTTTGCGCCACTTGTAAGAGTTGTATGTAACATTGGGTTAATTAATTATTTATTTGTAATTATTTAATTATTGGGAAAACTTAGTACCAATAATTAAATGTGGGGTCAATGGTTTTGTAGACTCATGGTTTTTGAGAAGATGGTTTTACCATACCACATGTTGTATTTGTGTGAAATTATCTTTATAAAAGCAAACACACGGGTAGTTGTAGAGGTTGGCTATTTGGCTTGTTGGTTAGTTTGTAGCTTCTCTTGCAGGTTGGCTGTGTGAGGGTTTGAAGCATGACATTTGATGTATGGTTATATGCTTGTTCACATGGAGTGCAGGTAGAGAGTTTGATGTTTTAGAGGTGATCTTTGCATATGTATTTGTTGCTTTATTGCCGAATAATACATGAGAGATGCATGCTTTTGGAGGCCGGGTTTTTCCCTCTATGAGGGTTTTCCCAAGGTATATCTTGTGTTACCATTGATGGTATGATTGTCTATTTATTTTGCATATAGATTTCTAGTTATTGTTACACATTAAATCTCTTATTAGGTTATGCAAAATTAGTCTATATGGCTACATATTTCTAACATTTGGTATCAGATCTTTGTTATCATGATTTGGGAGGAAATCCTTGTTTGATAACCCTAGCTATGAGTGGATTTTTTGTGTATATTGGAATCCATGGACTTGCAGGAAAAGAATGAAGACATTGCAACATATGAAGGATTTGTGCAGGTTTTTTGTTTGCAAATCTAGGGTTTTGGGGTTGTAGATTTGTGGTGATTTTTTGCAGATCTAGGTGTTGAAAAATCATGTAGAAAAAGGCTTGATTTAAGTTCTCATGAAGAAGGTTTTGAGGAGGAGCTTTCATAGATGACCTCCTGGGACAAAATGGACCTCACCATTGAGTTCAGGAGGCTTGAGACATGAAGATTGACATAAAATTTGGCCCATTTTGGCCATGGGAGAAAATGCAAAAAAATTTGCCCCCAGCCCTAGTCGTAGATCGGGAGGCATCTGCAAAAGCTACAAAAAAATAAAATTATGCGCATGTTTTAAATCCTGTTTAAAAAAAAAATAATAAAAAAAAATGATTTTGGTAGGGGGTTGTACCCCCTAGCTATGCCAGCCTGCGCAGGTTGCATGACCTGGTAGGCCGGTGGCAACGTCTGTCCCCGGGTGACGGGCTTTGCTACCGGCAGGGCTTAGCCCTCGGTCTCGTGGGGAGCTAGTGCCCAGCCCAGACTCCTTATGGGGTACAAAAATATTTAAAAATTAAACTTTATCAAACCATCAAACAATTAAAAAATTAAACCAATTTTTAAATTATTTCAATTCTGCCGCCCAAGCACTGCCAGGGCGGCACTAGCAGGCCGCCGCTTGGCCACCCACTGGCCACTAGAGGGCCACCAGGGCCAGTCTCATAGCCTTATTGGGCAAATTTTTTCCAGGGGGCATGACTTTCGCCCAGGATGTCAAAATTTCAACTTATTATAGTCGATGAAAATCTCTTTCCACGTACTACGTAGTGGTGACAGAGATTTTTTCTAGATTTTTCCATTTTGACCAGTTTTTGCCAGTTGGAAGCTAGATGTTTGTTTTGAGCTTTGATTGGGCATAACAGGTGCATACAGAGTTAGATTTCAGAGTTCTTATAGGTGTTGGAAAGATATTTCTGAGCACTACGTAGTGGAGTAGGTTTGGAGATGATATTCTGAGGTTTGTCCAATTTTAATTAGTTTGATCTCGTTTTGGTTCCTTTGACTTTTGGTGTGTTTGCGAGTCAATGGCAAATCAAATCTGGGATGATTTGGTGTTTGAGTCATTGCAAAATTATAGGTTTATCTCTGATTATCCTTTGTTGACAACATTATACATGTATTGTTAAGTTTTCATGTTGCATTGTGAGATCTAAAGGTTGTGCAGTGTTGTAGGTTGTCTACGCTTACAGGTTGCATATATGACTTGGATGTGGGTTGTCTATGCCCATAGATGTTTTAGTGTTGATGCAAATTTTGATGTGGCTTGGGTTTACTCACATGTTGCATTGGTTTGCTTGTTATTATGAGATATAGAGAGAGATGGTATTACCTGATATAGTCATGATATGGGACCTATATTTGTTGACTATATGGTACAATTGTGTGAGACTTTATGGGAGTTTGGTGCAGGTACATTGGGTGGTGATCATGGTGTCATGGATGTTCCTTGTTTGGTTGGGACTTTGACATGACATGATTGTTATACATGTGCAATTTTGGTGGTGTTGGATTGATGTTTGGTTTACAGGTTTTGTTCATCTTCTTGGTTTGGAGATTATGGTTTACTCGACCTTTTGGGAGCTATGCCCTTATAGTGGGATTGTTTGATTGTGTTGGGGCCATGTATGGTCTTCATTTAGGAGATGGTTATCATGTCATGGATAGCTTGGTTACAGGTTTTAATGGAAGCTTTTGATAGTGATGGTTTGACATTTATGATGTTGCCATGTAGAGCTCGGTATCATGGTTCAGTGGGAGCTTTGGCAAGATATGGTTATCTTCACGTGATTTGGAGATGTTGACATCTTGGTACCATGGAGGACTCTTGAAGTTTTTGGTTGAGGTGTTGGTTATGATTTGTTAGTTTTGATAGGTGATCCTTTCTTAAAGGATGGTTGGTATTGTGTCTTTGTTTACTCTGGGTACTAGTTAGAGTGTTGGCATGATACATGTTGTCTTGAGATAAGATGTGTGCATTAGTGCATGTGATCTTCCTTTGAGGAGATGATTAGATCATGATGTCATGATATGTTCCTTGGTTATGCATATGTGCAGTGGTATCTTTGGCTATGATCTTGATGGTTCTCTTCGTATTGGGTACATTGGTCATGTGCTTGGGAGCTTCATGATGGTGCAGTTTTGCATTTGGAGTTTAGCATGGATTGATCATGGAGGTACTCATGGATACTTGGAGACTTAGGTGAGGCTTGAGTTCTCTTGGGATTAGAGACATGTGTTGATATAGTTACTCTTTGATGAGGATTTCAGCAGCAAGACCGAGGAGCCTACACCTTGGTTGGACGTGAGGCCAACATGGACATGTTGAGAAGATTGTTCATGGAGAGAGTCTTTGAGGCTTGGTGCATCCTGAAGGAGCAATCTCATCCCCACTCATGGTCCACTCGGTGGTGAATGATTTGATAGGTATGCCCACTTGATTTTCAAATGCATTATTTTCTTTGTATCTTATCTTCTCATGCTTGAGTCTTGAACTATGGATTATGGTTGTGAGGACTTGTTTGAGGAGTAGATGCATGGTTATGATTAGTTATCTCATTATGTTTGATCCTGATTTTTTATGAGATCATTGTGTGTAATGGAGATGGTTAGTGGCTTTGGGCTTATTCCTATTTTGGGATGGTTATAAGTTTGATCTACCTTTTGGTTTGAGAGGCTTGCATCTTGTTATTGGATGTTGTGGAGGCTTCTTGTTTTGGGGTTGTAAAGGAGATCATACTTTTCACAGCTATAACACATTAGTGTGGATACAAGGACATGGTTATGATTTACAAGTTCTCTCTTGATTGGTCTTATGCTTCTTCCTAGATATTTGTGTTCACATGACATTGGAATTGAGATGTGTATGGAGCTTTTGAGTCTCTTTGACTTATTCTCTTATGATGTGGAGGTTTTGGGAGAGATATGGACTTGAAGAGAGTTATGTTATAGCTATTTAGTTTGCAGATTTTTCATATCTATGTGTGTGTTCTTTGACACTATGTGATAGATGATTTAGCCACATCTTCTATGTGCGTGCTATTAGTGGATCTTTGGATGCCTTGATCTATTTTCAGATTTGACATTTACTCATGCAGTGGGAGTTCCAGGATGTATATGATTCCTTTGATGGATGTTCTTAATATATGCTGCGGTATGGAGGGTCTTGAGGTTTTTTATCACATGATTTGTGTTGTTACCTTGGAGGACTTCTTTACGCATGATTGAGTATATATAGGGACTTGTTATCATTGTGATTTGAGTTGGATATGTTGTTGGCATAAGGTCTACTTGTTATCTTTTGTATACCTTGTTTTGGAGGTATGGTTAGTTGATGCATTAGCAACTAGCTGTGGTTGCTATTTCAGCTATGGTGATTGATTCTTGTCAGCTACTCAAGCTTATTTGTTACCATTGGATTTGGTGTTTGTGTTTGGATATCAGTTGATTCAGGTTTCTTGCTTCTATGTGACAGTTTAGTGTGGCATCTCTTTGGAGGATCTTATCCTTCATGGTTTGGCTAGATGGAGAATGAGGGGATTCTTGTTTGAGATGGTGGACACGTTGATTATTGTTGTAGGTATCTTGGAGCACATGGATGGTTTCCCTTGATGTTTTGAGTTTACATGTTGATCCCTTATGCAATGTATACAACAAGTGGGAGAATGTTGGAGTAGGTGTGTTGTACAACTTGCATAACATTGGTATTATTTTATTATGTAAAAGAAATATGTATTTGTGGTGCATCATGTGATGTGTTTATCCACATTAAATATTTATTTGGTGCCACTTGTAAAAGTTGTATGTAACATTGGGTTAATTAATTATTTATTTGTATTATTTAATTATTGGGAAAACTTAGTACTAATAATTAAATGTGGGGTCAATAGTTTTTTAGACTCATGGTTTTTTACCATACCACATGTTGTATTTGTGTGAGCTTATCTTTATAAAAGAAAACACACAGGTAGTTGTATAGGTTGGCTATTTGGCTGGATTTGTAGCTTCTCTTGCAGGTTGGCTATGTGAGGGTTTGAAGCATGGCATTTGATGTATGGTTACATGCTTGTTCACATGGAGTGCAGGTAGAGAGATTTATGTTTCAAAGGTGATCTCTACATATGTATTTGTTGTTTTATTGCTGAATAATACATGAGAGATGCATGCTTTTGGAGGTTGGGCTTTTCCCTTTATGAGGGTTTTCCCAAGGTATATCTTGTGTCACCATTGATGTTATGATTGTCTATTTCTTTTGCATATGGATTTCTGGTTATTGTTGCACATTAAATCTCTTATTGGGTTATGCGGGATTAGTCTATATGGCTGCGTATTTCTAACAATCCATGCATACATTTTAGATTTTGATAGATTCTTATTTTTCCTTACATGACATTCCTCTATCCTTGTTATGCTTAAGACACATTTTTATAAGGATAAGGACGTGTTTTTTGTGGAGGGTTTGTTCTATCATGTTTTATCTCTCCCATCTTTTGTGGAGTTGATTAGTGTAAACCTTATGTTTTTAGAAATGCTTAGTTCCCTTTTCCATACGTGTCATGATGATCCTATGCCTTGTAACAATGATGAGCATATACTAAGAAAGGATCTATCTTGTAGTTTACTTATACATGACATTACTGTAACTTGTGATGATATATCTTATACATGTCATGTCAACCCTATGTCTATAGATTCATATGATTCACATGATTTGCCTTCGACCATTTTTCTACATACATGTGGTTATTATGGATAATTTTTATTTCTTATCTCCACCTTTCTACAATGACCATCTCCACCAATGATTTTTTTAGTGGCTAATATTCGCCAATTGGCTAATAGTTGAAATTGGGAATTCAAAATTTGGTTAATAGTTCAAGCTGTAAGGTGACTTAAATCACCACATTTTTACAAAATCTTATTTTAGTCCTAGTTAAATCGCTAGAACATTTATTTTATTAAACTTTTAAACTCAAAAATTCACCATGATATTCGATACCTAATTAGATCGGATTCGCCTAAAGTTTATATGTTATAGCAGAAAATGAAATTAATTCGCCAATAATATTATATAATTATTAGTTACTTTAGGACCATATCACTAATTTTTAATCACCACCGTTGATTTTATTTATAATCTAATGGTTGGGGTTGTATTCCATGGGTTAAAATGTATCCACCAGCTCCTATGCCCATCGAGCCTGAAATTGTATTTGGGTCGTTGATCTCAATTTATAATCTAACAGTTCGGGTTAAATTTTGTGAGCTAAAATGTACCTGTAGAGGTCCAATGCCCTGGTGCCCAAAATTGCATTTGGGTCATTTGCATTTGAGATCAATGGTCCAAAATGCAAACGACTCAAATGTAATTTGCGTCCCATGGGCATTGGAGTTCCACAGGTACATTTTGGCCCAAAGAATAGAATTCAAACCATTAGATTATAAATAAAATCAATGGTGGTGAAAAAGAATTTAGGGCTGATTTAAAATATTCAATGTTTGATTTAAAATATTAAGGAATTATAGACATGAGCACTACACCTTAAACTAGTCAATCACTGTCACCCTTAGGCCCTTACTTTTCCATAGGAATTTAACTTTTAAAAAAGGAAGGATTCACCATGATAATTAATGTATTTTCCTATTTTTCATCAAGATTTGCCAAGATTTTCTACAAATTTGTAGTGATGTAAAAAAATTCGCCAATAAAATTAATATTTTTTTCAAAAAAAGGAAAGATTCGTTAATAGAAATTAATATTTTTTCCCAAAAAATGAAAGATTCGCCAGGATTTTATATCTTTTTTTAGGAGGGGTTTCTTAAAGTTATCATTGATCTCCACTTATTAAATAGTTGAAAAGGATGTCATATTGATCTCTCCAACGCAACTCATCATGCTTTCAATGTCTTATATCCAAATTCATCCTTTCTCATGTCTATTGTAAAGATTATAGGGGATCCTTAGGTTTTGAGACACCAAAGGAAGATGACAACCAAGCTTCCCTTTTGCCCATTGATCTTGACTTACACACAATGTAAACTTTAGGTTCTCATATAGATTTTCATTCTAATGAAGGTGATATTTCCCATTGGTCTAAAAATGACCAATATTATGAAGAATGATTACCCATATCTAAGTTAACTAGTCATTATGTCAAAGGTTAGAACGTATTGTGAAAGCTTGGTTATAATGGAAAAGGTTTAGGTTTAAAGAAACAAGGCATGCTTAAACCTCTAAAAATTATTGAAAAGAATGATACTAAGGTAAATTGGTTATCCATATGCTATTAGTCATGATATTTATTTATCCCTAGTTTTTCTTGATTTAGTGCTTGATTATTCTATTGATACATGTCCTCCATTTGATACTTTTTGCAAATGAGATGCATTAGTTCAATACTTAGGAACATGTGAGGATTTTCCCACTTATCATCATGATAGAGGCTTCCCCCATGTATTTGAGCTTTTTTCTTACTTTGGCGAAGATTCTCTTGATTTATCTAGTGATTCTCGTGATACATTACCTACCCAACCTTTTATTAAAAATCATAATAGACTCATGGTTGATGGTACATAAGACTTAGAGGTAGATTCCAATGACAATGAAAAAATCTTAAAATTATGTGATTGCCTTGGTTAATATGAACAATATAACATGACCATCATGCTTAAAGAATTTGGAGATATATTAGCATGGACATATAAGGAAATGCCACATTGTGGTACATAATATTCTCTTAGAGCCTAATGCTAAGCATATTAAACAAAATATTAGAAAGATGCATCCAAAAGTCACATTAATGGTGAAAGAGTAACTAGAAAAGATGCTTAAGGATGAAATTATTAGACCAATTAATTATTCACCTTGGATCTCTAATATGGTACTTATTGCTAAACTTGATGGTTATATTCATATTTGTACTCACTTTAGAGATCTTAAAAAAACATCTCCTAAGGATGATTTTTCTCTCCCTAATATTGACACGATTGTAGATGCCATTGTTGGTCATGACTATGGGAACATGTGTACATATAAGTGAGGTGTGTTAATAAGAATCATATCGTTCATGGATAAGGGTGAGGTAAAAGCCAGGTAAATGGGCCCACAGTTACACAAGAGTGTGTCGTTTGTTCCTAACATAGGCACAAAACATGTGCCTACTCAACTCTAGGTGAGAAAGACAAAGGGGTCTAGTCAACCAAATTTGAATTTTAAAATCTAAGTTTAGGTGAGTTGAGTTTGTGCTCACAGAGATGACCTTGTGATCACAAATTTGATCTAAGATGAGATGATAAAGAATTTTACACATGCAGTGTTGGGTCAACGGTAAGTCGACACATGTCATCATTGACATCAATAGCCAAAAGAATATAATCATGCAAAACATAGCACAGTGCCAAAATTCACACCAATCCTCATCTAACTTCATACTCTTTAGGATGGTTGCAACATGACAAGGAGATAGAAGTAAGTCACCAATGCATAATTAATTATGTTGTTAGCCTATGTGTGACATAATGAGTTGTGATGCCACACCCCTAGAATTTTGTGACATTTTAATTGGTAGACCTTTTGTTTGTGATCACGAGGGTACTTACAATACAAAACTAGAATGCTGGAGAATTCATGTTGGCAATCAATATTTCAAGTAACAAGAAATGTCACCACAATCTAGATTGACCCTTGTATCAACTAAATAGTGTAGCAAAATAAACCTGCACACTCATACGTTCATACTTTTGATGATTCACATAGGCAAACCTATGCAATCAAGAAAACATGTTCTTTGCATGCTTGTCTTCACTCAACACGGTTTGATTAACCACAACACAACATCGTGCACAATTGTTTTGTACACTACTTAGTGCATAATCCTTGCACATGTTTGTACATCATCAACATGGTTTGATTAACCACAACACAACATCGTGCACAATTATTTTGCACACTACTTAGTGCATAATCCTTGCACATGTTTGCACATCATTGCTCACTTGCATATTTTAACCTCACACATGGACACACATGCCCTCACTTGGATACATCTAGTTTGACACCATATGCATCCGACACCTAGCTGCACTTGCACTACATGTTCTACCAATCATATAGGTTTGACACTGGGCACCATATAAGTTCAACACTTGTCACACTCAAGTCCACATGAAAGTGTACCATACACTTTTGACATCTATCAACGTATTGTTAAAGGCCTAGCTAACAACCCCTTCGTATAAATAATTGTTTTGTACAAAGTACAAACATAGAAGTTCATACCAACAAGTTGTTGCTTACTTAATATTATACAAATCTCATTTCATGTAATACAACTACATTGCAAAGTCTTTTGTTCTTGAATGTGCATTTGCATTCTAGTCTAAAGCTTCTCATGCATATTCTACAAATTTTGTAGGTTATTACTTTAATTTGCAAATTTATCCTTTGATCCTCCTAGGATTTAGATTATTCCATGTCATGCTTGGAACATTGGTGTATAATATTCTTTTATGGCATCCATGGATTCATGCAATGGGTGTGTACCATCCATATCAAGCATCACAAGCTAAAGTTTATTCATCAAAATAGACAACACATGATTAAAGTTGATGGCAATCCATTTAAATTTTGTCAAATAGTTGAAAAGGATAACATATTGATCTCTTCAACACAACTCATCATGCTTACAGTGTCGTCTATCCCTTCTCATCTTATATCTCATGTCTACCCTAAAAAATTATTAAAAATTGTAATACAGTCATAGTTGGTGGTACATATGGCGTAGAGGTAGATTCCAATGACAAGGAAATTATTTTAAAATTATATGATTGCCTTAGCTAATATGAACAATGTAACATGACCATCATGCTTAAAGAATTTAGACATATATTTGCATGTTCATATCAAGATATGTCAAGCATTGACCCTAGTATTGTGATGCATAATATTGTCTTAAAGCCTAATGTTAAACCTATTAAACAAAGGATTCAAAATCTGCACTAAAAAGTTGCATTAATGGTGAAAAAGGAATTGTAACGCCTGCCTTGAACACCATAAAGAAATACACATTTATGCTACATGAAACAGGAACATTTTTTTTTTAAAATGATTAAGATGACAAATAATGTTAACATAACTAACTACGACATATTCTCTAAGGATTCAAGGCTGCATTACTTAACAATTCAACTAACATAATTTAACATTCATCAGTAACTGATCTGAATCCAAAGCACAATTCATTACATGTCGTCAAATAATGTAATACAATCTACATAATTAAGTACATAACTGAAATGCTTTCATATAAGTACATCATGACATCATTACATTGCCATTTTCAAACTACATCAAAATTACATACACAATGAATGTTCTGTTACACAAATCTGGTACAAGATTATACACATACATCTTCATCAACTGGGACGAGTACAATTGTCTGAAAACTGGAATAAATCTCTTATGCACATGAACTTCGACAAGAATAACCAATGGATAAAATAGCTCTTCCACCCGACCATGTGGAACCCTAAGGTCCACCCCCCGAGCTAGGAGTTAACATGAGGTCCCAAACAATAGCAGTCAGGTAGACAGAAGACAAACAAGAACAAAGGACGACCAAATGCCAATACAACACATGACAGTAACAACACAACACAATACAACTTATCTTCCAGAGGCAACACATAACAAATGGGGAAAGTACAACTAGGGAATGCTAGGCTGCAGTAGGGAGAAGTGTCATCACATGGCTTGTCATGGGTTGTCCTGGTAAGCCTTCCTAGGCCCCGGCCCCCATCTTGGGTTGTCCTGGTAGCCTCTCCCGACTCCCGGTCCCCATACAACGCTCATGCGGAAATCAACATACCTTTCATGAGGACAAGGTAGTTGATCTTGCCATTCCAGGCCTTCTCATCTCATCTCAAGCCTAAACAAGCACTTGAGCCATGAGTGAGGCATCCACTTATCTTGTTTAGTGTGCTTAACTACCCAACCCCCTAATTCATTATTTAGGTTATCACTTGATTAATCTACTTCCAACGGGTTATCCTGACTGCCACTTTGGGCGTCGGCCCCACGTTGAAAGCCACTCCCCTACTTGCATCTAGAAGACCCTACTCAACAAACATAGCAAACATCATCATGACGACGATGATACATAAACCATGCAAGGCATTAACCATCTTGCATAACCATTATTCTGATATGAGCATATACATGTAATAATGCAAGGCATTTACCTTCTTGCATATCATCTCAATTACAAGGACATACTTTTAATACATTTTTTCATGGCTTCCGATGAAGTAACTCATAAGAAAAATACTTTTTCATGAATACCGATGTCTCCCCATTGTCTAATCCAACACAACATCCCAAACAAATAAATCAATCAATCACAACATTCATGAAGAGCCTTTCTACACATCAAGATGCATTCAGAATATTTACATTCTTCCACTACACCATAACCAAATTCCTTATACATGACAAAGGCGACATGACTTCAATAACTCAGGACACTTATCAACACATTACATGAAGTCAAAACACAACAACTTTGGCCTCTGGAAACGAACCCTTGACAACTTACACCTTGACCATTTCATACAATATCAATTCACACTAACTAATTATCTAATACCTTTAAATCAAATTTCCAATACAATAATCATATACCTAATCCTTAATCCATTATCTTAACAAAATGAAGAAACCATATTAAAACCGATGTCAATCTAAATTAAATTTCATTAACCATAATATATAATCACAACGATTTTCTTTTAATCAAATAAATAATGGCAACATTATTCTAAATTCCCAATTTAATTTGGCTTTTAAACAGTCAACTATACTTTTGAAATAATAATAATAATAATATTAATAATATTAACAATAATTATTATTATTATTATTGTAATAATAACAATAATGATAATAATAATAATTATAATTATAATAATAATACTAATAATAACATTGATATTAATAGTAGTACTGTTAATATATCAAGGTCATTGAACACTATATATATACACATGCATTCAAACACATTGTAAGGAAAATAAACATTCCTTAGGGTTAATCTAAGCCAATCAATTGAAATGCATACAAGAAAGCACAACTAACCTAGATTAACAATGACGGGTTCCTGCAGACTAGAATTGAAACGATAAATCTTAATGCATGGAAAGTAAATAAGAAAACTCTGTTTCTGCCTCCAAAATGTGACTTCTTCTCAGTGAAGTGCATCAGATTCTGCGCAGTGTCTGTGAGCTGTCTAGGGTTGCGTCTGCAACTACAGATTTGTCCTTTGCTGCTAGATTTGTCCCTACGCAAAGACTGCTCCTAATCTTATTACTAACAGTTTGTGGTGCTTTTAGTGAATGTAATTGAGTGAGACATTTGTAGTGCATTAATCTACTGATATGAATGAAATGCGTACCTTGTATAATAGTGACAAAATAATATTTCTCATGACACGGAGGACGGATAATCTTGTTGACCGATGAATAATATTAAGGGGTAAGTGCAAGAAGATGGGGGGCCAAAAAGGGGTCTTAAGTGGCCACTTTTTTTCTGAAATCAGGAAATACTGGCCTTGGATGAGAAATTGAGCATAGTTACACTCAAAATTTAGAGATGCAACCAAAACAATGTTCGTAGTGCTCCGAGTCTACTTTCTAAACTACTATTTTGTTTTGAAAATGGCATAGATTAAGGGGTTCAAAAGAGGGAGCCACAGAAATTGGTGTTGTTTCTGTCAAAAAAACATAACATAGCATGTTTTGTGGCTCCCTCAAAAGGTCAACTTTTTTTTGGTATTTTTAAAATTGCTTCAGTGAGAAATTAGCTAATAGCATGTAGTTTATGCCCGATTTTTCTGATAATTTTTTGATGAATATTTGATTTTTTAATAATTTTTAAAGTGGACACATCCTAAAAAACAGAATTTTGGCCGTGCTACCCCTATAAATTTTGAAAACTAATTGAAAATCATTTTTTTATTTTTTTAATATTTGTAGAATGGAGTCTAGTTTCTAAATATGTAATTTTTTTGAAATTTGAATGAATAGTTATTTTACAATGAAAAAAAGACCAAACAGTGGTTTTTGCATAAAAACGGACACACAAACAAAAGAAATTAAAGATGAAAGGCTTAACATTGTTAAAATGTGAAAAAAATCACATCGTCAAATAGCTAAGAGAAAGCCTAACATTACCCATGTGTTCGATTTGTTCAACCTTGAAACACGTGCAAATCTGAGGGTTAGCACGAACGAAATTATGTGAAATTTTGAAGAATACAGAAAAACACGTCTGTGACTGTTCATAAGGCACTCCAAGCCTTTGGGTTGGAAATCCAAAGCAAATCCCAAGCCCAAGGCTTGGGATTCCCAAAGCAAGAAATAACGCGAGCGCGTTATAATGCGCTCGTGTTATTTATTGCCTTACATTTTTCCCGCAAGCCTGTCTTTTCCCATGTTTGACATAACGCGAGCACGTTATAACGCGCTCGCGTTATGTCCCACTCAAATTTTTTTACATTCAAGGCTATTCATCATGAGGGTTAAGGCATAAAGGATAGAGTTGAAAGGTTTACGGATAAGGGATTAGCGTTTAAGGTATAGTATTGAGCCCGTTGAGGGTCTAGGAATAGGGATAGCGTTTAAGGTTTAGGGATGAGGGATGACAGATTACGGTTGAGGGTCGAGGGATCAAAGTTAAGGGTTGAGGGATTAGGGTTTGACATTAAGGGTTGAGGGTTGAGGTTCAAGGGTCAAGGGTTTAGGGATAGGGTTTAGGGTCGAGGGATTAGGGTTAAAGTAGAGTGTGGAGGGTGTAAGGATTAGGGATAGGGTTGGAGGGTTTAGGGATAAGGGATTAGGGTTTAAGGTATAGTATCAAGTCTGTTGAGAGTTTAGGAATAGGGATAGCATTTAGGGATTAGGGATGAGGGATTATAGTTGAGGGATGATGGATTAGGGTTGAGGGTTGAGGGATTAGGGTTTAGGGATAAGGTTTAGGGTTGAGGGTTTAGGATTAGGGTTTAGGGTTGACGGATTAGCATTTAATGTCGAGGTTAGGGTTAGAGTGTTGAGGGTAGAGGGATTAGGGATAGGGTTTAGGGTTTAAGGTTTAAGGATTGAGGGTTGAGGCTTTAGGGATGAGGGTTTAAGGCTTAAGATATAGTGTCAAGTGTTGAGGGTGTAGGGATAGGGTTTAAGTTTTAAGGGTTAAGGGTTGAGGGATATGGATTAGGGTTTAAGGTATAGTGTTGAGGGTCGAGGGATCAGAGTTAAGGGTTGAGGGATTAGGGTTTGACGTTGAGGGTTGAGGGTTGAGGTTCGAGGGTCAAGGGTTTAGGGATAGGGTTGAGGGTCGAGGAATTAGGGTTAAAGTAGAGTGTGGATGGTATAAGGATTACGGATAGGGTTGGAGGGTTTAGGGATAAGGGATTAGGGTTTAAGGTATAGTATCGATTCTGTTGAGGGTGTAGGAATAGGGATAGCATTTAGGGTTTAGGGATGAAGGATTAGAGTTGGGGGATGAAAGATTAGGGTTGAGGGTTGAGGGATTAGGGTTTAGGGATAAGGTTTAGGGTTGAGGGATGAGGGATTAGGGTTTAAGGTATAGTGTTGAGGGTTTAGGGATAGGGTTTAGGGTTGAGGGATTAGGATTTGACGTTGAGGGTTGAGGGTTGAGGTTCGAGGGTCAAGGGTTTAGGGATAGGGTTGAGGGTCGAGGAATTAGGGTTAAAGTAGAGTGTGGAGGGATGACGGATGATAGATTAGGGTTGAGGGTTGAGGGATTAGGGTTTGATGTTGAGGGTTGAGGGTTTAGGGTTAGGGTTGAGAGATGAGGGATCAGAGTTAAGGGTTGAGGGATTAGGGTTTGACGTCGAGGGCTGAGGTTCGAGGGTCAAGGGTTTAGGGATAGGGTTGAGGTTGAAGGGATTAGGGTTTAGGGACAAGGTTTAGGGTTAGGGTTGAGGGATTAGGGTTTAAGGTATAGTGTTGAGGGTTTAGGGATAGGGTTTAGGGTTGAGGGATTAGAGTGAAGGGTTGAGGGATTAGAATTTGGCGTTGAGGGTTTAGGGTTTAGGATCAGGGTTGAAGGTCGAGGGATTAGAGTTAAGGGTTGAGGGATTAGGGTTTGATGTTGAGGGTTGAGGGTTGAGGTTCGAGGGTCAAGGGTTTAGGGATAGGGTTGAGGGTCGAGGAATTAGGGTTAAAGTAGAGTGTGGAGGGATGACGGATGATAGATTAGGGTTGAGGGTTGAGGGATTAGGGTTTGATGTTGAGGGTTGAGGGTTTAGGGTTAGGGTTGAGAGATGAGGGATCAGAGTTAAGGGTTGAGGGATTAGGGTTTGACGTCGAGGGCTGAGGTTCAAGGGTCAAGGGTTTAGGGATAGGGTTGAGGTTGAAGGGATTAGGGTTTAGGGACAAGGTTTAGGGTTAGGGTTGAGGGATTAGGGTTTAAGGTATAGTGTTGAGGGTTTAGGGATAGGGTTTAGGGTTGAGGGATTAGAGTGAAGGGTTGAGGGATTAGAATTTGGCATTGAGGGTTTAGGGTTTAGGATCAGGGTTGAAGGTCGAGGGATTAGAGTTAAGGGTTGAGGGATTAGGGTTTGATGTTGAGGGTTGAGGGTTGAGGTTCGAGGGTCAAGGGTTTAGGGATAGGGTTGAGGGTCGAGGAATTAGGGTTAAAGTAGAGTGTGGAGGGATGACGGATGATAGATTAGGGTTGAGGGTTGAGGGATTAGGGTTTGATGTTGAGGGTTGAGGGTTTAGGGTTAGGGTTGAGAGATGAGGGATCAGAGTTAAGGGTTGAGGGATTAGGGTTTGACGTCGAGGGCTGAGGTTCGAGGGTCAAGGGTTTAGGGATAGGGTTGAGGTTGAAGGGATTAGGGTTTAGGGACAAGGTTTAGGGTTAGGGTTGAGGGATTAGGGTTTAAGGTATAGTGTTGAGGGTTTAGGGATAGGGTTTAGGGTTGAGGGATTAGAGTGAAGGGTTGAGGGATTAGAATTTGGCGTTGAGGGTTTAGGGTTTAGGATCAGGGTTGAAGGTCGAGGGATTAGAGTTAAGGGTTGAGGGATTAGGGTTTGATGTTGAGGGTTGAGGGTTGAGGTTCGAGGGTCAAGGGTTTAGGGATAGGGTTGAGGGTCGAGGAATTAGGGTTAAAGTAGAGTGTGGAGGGATGACGGATGATAGATTAGGGTTGAGGGTTGAGGGATTAGGGTTTGATGTTGAGGGTTGAGGGTTTAGGGTTAGGGTTGAGAGATGAGGGATCAGAGTTAAGGGTTGAGGGATTAGGGTTTGATGTCGAGGGCTGAGGTTCGAGGGTCAAGGGTTTAGGGATAGGGTTGAGGTTGAAGGGATTAGGGTTTAGGGACAAGGTTTAGGGTTAGGGTTGAGGGATTAGGGTTTAAGGTATAGTGTTGAGGGTTTAGGGATAGGGTTTAGGGTTGAGGGATTAGAGTGAAGGGTTGAGGGATTAGAATTTGGCGTTGAGGGTTTAGGGTTTAGGATCAGGGTTGAAGGTCGAGGGATTAGAGTTAAGGGTTGAGGGATTAGGGTTTGATGTTGAGGGTTGAGGGTTGAGGTTCGAGGGTCAAGGGTTTAGGGATAGGGTTGAGGGTCGAGGAATTAGGGTTAAAGTAGAGTGTGGAGGGATGACAGATGATAGATTAGGGTTGAGGGTTGAGGGATTAGGGTTTGATGTTGAGGGTTGAGGGTTTAGGGTTAGGGTTGAGAGATGAGGGATCAGAGTTAAGGGTTGAGGGATTAGGGTTTGACGTCGAGGGCTGAGGTTCGAGGGTCAAGGGTTTAGGGATAGGGTTGAGGTTGAAGGGATTAGGGTTTAGGGACAAGGTTTAGGGTTAGGGTTGAGGGATTAGGGTTTAAGGTATAGTGTTGAGGGTTTAGGGATAGGGTTTAGGGTTGAGGGATTAGAGTGAAGGGTTGAGGGATTAGAATTTGGCGTTGAGGGTTTAGGGTTTAGGATCAGGGTTGAAGGTCGAGGGATTAGAGTTAAGGGTTGAGGGATTAGGGTTTGATGTTGAGGGTTGAGGGTTGAGGTTCGAGGGTCAAGGGTTTAGGGATAGGGTTGAGGGTCGAGGAATTAGGGTTAAAGTAGAGTGTGGAGGGATGATGGATGATAGATTAGGGTTGAGGGTTGAGGGATTAGGGTTTGATGTTGAGGGTTGAGGGTTTAGGGTTAGGGTTGAGAGATGAGGGATCAGAGTTAAGGGTTGAGGGATTAGGGTTTGACGTCGAGGGCTGAGGTTCGAGGGTCAAGGGTTTAGGGATAGGGTTGAGGTTGAAGGGATTAGGGTTTAGGGACAAGGTTTAGGGTTAGGGTTGAGGGATTAGGGTTTAAGGTATAGTGTTGAGGGTTTAGGGATAGGGTTTAGGGTTGAGGGATTAGAGTGAAGGGTTGAGGGATTAGAATTTGGCGTTGAGGGTTTAGGGTTTAGGATCAGGGTTGAAGGTCGAGGGATTAGAGTTAAGGGTTGAGGGATTAGGGTTTGATGTTGAGGGTTGAGGGTTGAGGTTCGAGGGTCAAGGGTTTAGGGATAGGGTTGAGGGTCGAGGAATTAGGGTTAAAGTAGAGTGTGGAGGGATGACGGATGATAGATTAGGGTTGAGGGTTGAGGGATTAGGGTTTGATGTTGAGGGTTGAGGGTTTAGGGTTAGGGTTGAGAGATGAGGGATCAGAGTTAAGGGTTGAGGGATTAGGGTTTGACGTCGAGGGCTGAGGTTCGAGGGTCAAGGGTTTAGGGATAGGGTTGAGGTTGAAGGGATTAGGGTTTAGGGACAAGGTTTAGGGTTAGGGTTGAGGGATTAGGGTTTAAGGTATAGTGTTGAGGGTTTAGGGATAGGGTTTAGGGTTGAGGGATTAGAGTGAAGGGTTGAGGGATTAGAATTTGGCGTTGAGGGTTTAGGGTTTAGGATCAGGGTTGAAGGTCGAGGGATTAGAGTTAAGGGTTGAGGGATTAGGGTTTGATGTTGAGGGTTGAGGGTTGAGGTTCGAGGGTCAAGGGTTTAGGGATAGGGTTGAGGGTCGAGGAATTAGGGTTAAAGTAGAGTGTGGAGGGATGACGAATGATAGATTAGGGTTGAGGGTTGAGGGATTAGGGTTTGATGTTGAGGGTTGAGGGTTTAGGGTTAGGGTTGAGAGATGAGGGATCAGAGTTAAGGGTTGAGGGATTAGGGTTTGACGTCGAGGGCTGAGGTTCGAGGGTCAAGGGTTTAGGGATAGGGTTGAGGTTGAAGGGATTAGGGTTTAGGGACAAGGTTTAGGGTTAGGGTTGAGGGATTAGGGTTTAAGGTATAGTGTTGAGGGTTTAGGGATAGGGTTTAGGGTTGAGGGATTAGAGTGAAGGGTTGAGGGATTAGAATTTGGCGTTGAGGGTTTAGGGTTTAGGATCAGGGTTGAAGGTCGAGGGATTAGAGTTAAGGGTTGAGGGATTAGGGTTTGATGTTAAGGGTTAAGGTTCGAGGGTTTGATGTTGAGGGTTGAGAGTTGAGGTACATTTCGGTGTGACATTTAAATTGTCTTGCCAATATACACTGTAAAGGTTATTTTGTGGACTTTCAAGGATTTTTTCACCTGTGTTAATGTTCAACTTGTTTCGCTCTGCATCAAGGGATTACGGTTTGACGTTGAGGGCTGAGGTTCGAGGGTCAAGGGTTTAGGGATAGGGTTGAGGTTGAAGGGATTAGGGTTTAGGGACAAGGTTGAGGTTGAGGGATTAGGATTTGACATTGAGGGTTGAGGGTCAAGGGATCAGAGTTGAGGGTTTAGGGTTTAGAGATCTATAGCAGGACAAAATGCGAGCGCGTTATAGCGCGAGCGCGTTATAACGCGAGCGCGTTATAACACGCTCGCGTTTTGTAATTCTACTAAAACGGTAAAAAAGTGGTTACCCCCGTGATCCAGGCCCACATGCTCTATTTTCTTACTGATTCTACGCGTGCTCCGACAAAAAAGAAGTGCTTTCATGCTATTGGGAAGTTCACATGCACATTTGACACATTGTACCACCTTTGCATGATCTTTCCACCACCTTTTCTGCTTTGCCAACTTGAGAAGGAGGAAATAACATAGTTTTCAAACCAAATTTGATATATATCTATACAAGTTTCAATTTTTGTAGTATTGTAATGTTAATTTTGATTCAATTTTAAGAATTTAACATTGAAAAGGAAGCAAGTGGTGAAAAACTCAAATTGTTGAGGAGTTTGATGCAAGAAGATAAAAACACTACATAATTGGGTACTCTCTCCATTCAAATCTTCGTTTTTTAGGTATGTCAAGTCTTTACATGCATGTTCTTTACATTTTCCTTATTCCGGATTGAATTACTTTATCATGCATTATCATACATGTTTAAAATAGACACATTTCCAATCAAGAAAGCAACCTACAGTCTCACATGATGCCATGTATATTTTCTACACTTGGGCTCTTTAATAATTATGTGTAATAAACAAACCTTAGTTCATACCATGATGTCAAACTATACAAGAATAAATCCTTACAACATAAAAAAAATACAATCCCACTATTATCATGTATTCATTTCTTAGGAACTAATATTGGTCTCTTTATCATGCTACAGACAAATTCTCCGTCATGCCGAGGAAACGATCAAGAATTAAACCAACACAGGAAGAGATAGAAGCTAAGAATGCAAAGAAAGCAATGGCTATGAGGGAACTTCGTGAGAAGAGGAAATTGGACACGATAAATGAAGACATACCAATTGAAGAGGAACCACAACCATCACAAAGAGATATGGTATTGGCGGCACAAAGAGAACGAATGCAAAAACTTCGTGGTACGAGAGATTTAAATACCATAGTTGGAGACACATCCTTTATCGCAAGACAACATGTAGGGACACCATCTACCACATCTCAAGTTGAGAGTACATCATCACTCACATGTGATGAAGGAGGTACGCCATCGTTCCCACCTCAACCTCAAGGTATGTCATCTATTCCATCTTCGATCGAAGGTATGCCATCTAACCCATCTCATTTAAATATTGATGAAATTCCTAATGTTGAGATGAATTTACCTAACTTGACACCACCTAGAATTTTGCATAGAAAGCCAAAGTATTTGATTGATATTGATGAGAATATTTTGCAGCCAATGGAAGGTAAGATTCCAAAACGCACTTGTAGAAGATATGCTAATAAGATTTGGAGATTGTTCTTTGAAAAGTTAAATGAGACTGCAAGATGTCAACTATTCGTTGAAATGATGCGAAGTATAAAGTATAGGTCTATCATGAAGATTCTTGGGTTGAGAACATCAGAGGCTTCAAGTGAAAAATCTATTGTCAAGAATCTAATGAGTGCGTATGAGAGTGTGGGTAACACCTCACGCACAAAAGATAGTAATGCAACACGGCGTGTGATTACATCGACTATAGTAAGTAGTCAAACGAGGAAAGCTCGTCTTATTAGAAAGACAAGTCAAAAATTGAGAATTAATAGGAAAACTTTATCAAGAGCCGTTGGAAGACACCAAAGAATTGAGGACACTAATGCCAATGAATTATGGGCGTTCTCGGGGAGACTACCACGAAAAGATAAACCAATTGTTGAAGCATTGAGGTCACTAATTGAAGACTTTTGGAAGAATTACACAAGGGTATCTCCAAATCAAAGGGATGTGGTAAGAAGGAGAATTGGTAGTCAGAACCGCGAGCCACATCCAAAGCATTTTTTGGATGAGACTCAAACACAGTTTTATGGTAAATTTCTAGAGAAGTATCCTCAAATTAAAATTTGTCAAAGATATTTTGAAATGCTAAAACCTTTCTATGTTAAGATAAATCACACACGCACTACTTGTTGTTGTAGATTACATATTGAATTTTCTAACCATTTTGATGCTTATAGGTCTATATGTTTAGATATGCATACTAACAATGATTTGCAGGGTTGTGCCATATGTGCCCCACCAACATCTTCAAGAGATTTCATATCAAGAATTTTATGTGAAAGAGAGGAAGGTCAAATATTCTCCAAGAAATTATGCTTGGATGGCACATGTCATCGTTGCGGTGGCTTGCAACATTTGCCAATATGTGAACATATGGAAATAACACATGCGGTTGGAAATGAACTAGTAGAATTTGGCAAGTATAAAACAGTGGCATACAATACAAAAGATGGTAAAGAAGCAAAGAGGTGTGAATTAGTTATTGAAAAGATTCCAGTGTATCAGTTTATGCCTATATTTCGTGACAGCATAGTGTATGAGTATGCAAGACATGCCCATAGAGCTCGATGGTTGGACTTGCAATTCAAGTTATGCAAGGACACATTTCCAGTTGGTAGCATTGTTTCAGTCGTCGACTTTGCAGAGAACTACAGTCTACAGCCACAGCGTGAGGTGCAATCACAATATTACAACTCCACACAGGTTTCTATATTTGTGCACATCGCATTCATTCATGCGAATGATAGTACAGAGGATGACAGAAAGATCATAAGGGAGTATCATTTCTATATTAGTGATGATCGCACGCATTCTACGGAGTTCGTGCAAGGTTGTTTTCAGGTGTTCTATAATGATTTGGCTAGAAGGGGCATATCATTTAGTCAGCATATCATATGGTCGGATAATTGTGCATCACAATTCAAGAACTCGCGGAATTTCTATTGGCTGAGTAGGAGGCATAATTTTACAGGTATTCAACATATGTGGAACTTTTGTGAGGCCGGGCATGGAAAGGGGGAGCATGATGGTGCAGGAGCATGTATCAAAAGAGCCATAGCACGAGAAGAGTTAAAGTATAAAGACAATGCAAAGTTGACAGATGCAAAATTGATTGTCGAGTGGTGTAATGCTTCCATGGGTCCAGGTAATGAAGGTAAGTCTTTAGTTCGTAGATTTTTTTGGTTGATAGATGATACTAACATTGCACCATATGAGGATTGTTGTACACTGACAGGATCAAATGAGATGCACTCTTTCAGAAGTTCAATTGCAGGTTCATGGAGTATCCATACACGAAAGATGTCATGCTTTTGTTCTTCCTGTACAATTCAAGTCTGGGATGAGTGCGAGTCAAAGGAGTGGGTTGACGAATGGTAGTTAAGTTATCTTAGCCCACTTGACACGTATCGACCCCCGACGGCACTGGAACTAACACAGATGGAATCGTCAGTTGACTTTGACCACATATCAGATTTAGTTCAACCAGGTAATATAGGGCACATATATGCATCTAATTTCATCTAGTTCAACCAGGTAATGTCATCTTACTTTGTAGTGTTTTTGTAATGTTGACTAATTTCATCTAATTTGCTACACATATCAATGTAGGACACGTATATGCAGTTATTGCAGATGAAGATAATGAAGAGGGAACAGATTATTACTTATGCCGTTGTGTTGAGGCCAAAAAGAAATTGGAGGCCCCTGTTACAGATGGAGAAAACATCGAATACCCTACAGGATCAGTGGTTATTACTGGAACATGGCTTAGAAGGTACCCACATAAGAGTGTTAATATTTGGCTATTTCAGGACTTTGACATGCATCGAAAGATTCTTCATTACTCGAACCTTGTCGTGGCATCCAATGTTCATTTGATAAAGTATCGGGGTAGACCTTTGAACAAAATATTGTGGAAGGTGCGTGAGTCTGACCATGAAGCAATACTTGACACAATAAAGAGTAGAGCAGATCCAGATGGTTCATTGGATTAATTTGTAAGTATTCACATTGATTTTGTAAAGTTATGTTACATTGAGTTGTAAGTATGCACATTAATTTGTAAGGTTTGTCTTTTTTTATTTCCTCCTGCATTTTTACACATATGTACACATTTTTCCATCATCATGTTATGCATTTTTGGTGTCCTGCTCCTGATGCGACCAAACTCATAACTCACCCTACTAGACACCATTTGATGATCTCTCCAACACTCTGGATCCAGGGCGCCCAATCATGATGATGACCTATATACCATTCTCCCAAGGCGCTCATAATGAATTAATGATAAGGAGCGCCTTGACCTCTATAATCAAGGTGATTTTAAGTCACTTTGAGTCATTTGGGGTCAGTTTGAGTCTTTGAGTCATGTTGCAAAAAAGTGTCAATGTTGTAAAGTTGCACAAAGCAACCTTTGCATTTTTGGTGTCTTGCTCGTGATGTGACCAAACTGACTATTCCAACGCATTCAGATGGGTACATTTACGCTAGGCATGGTCCTATTTTTCACCCAAACATGTCGAAACAGTCTGAGCTACATTGTACCAACGATATCCCTGAAGAGTCCAAAGTGCAAAAAGGCAGCAATCTTTGACGAGATGTTACTCGAAAATCATGTCACTTAGAAACATTTCGTCTGAGGCAACGGGATCACGTAGAGTGCCTCTACAATAACCTCTCTCGGTTTTTTATAGCTCTGAGGCATTTGCCCGTGGTGAAAGGTTTTCTGTTGCCCCAAAAATCGTCAGAAGGAGGCAGTGTAAAGTTGCAAAGGGGTGTAACTTTCGTCCTGCTCCTGATGCGACCAAACTGACTGTTCCAACGCGTCTGAATGGGTACATTTATGCTAGGCATGGTCCTATTTCTCACCCAAACATGTCGAAACAGTCGGAGCTACATTGTACCGACGATATCCCTGAAGAGTCCAAAGTGCAAAAAGGCAGCAATCTTTGACGAGATGTTACTCAAAAATCATGTCACTTAGAAACATTCCGTCTGAGGCAACGGGATCACGTAGAGTGCCTCTACAATAACCTCTCTCAGTTTTTTATAGCTCTTAGGCATTTGCCCGTGGTGAAAGGTTTTCTGTTGCCCCAAAAATCGTCAAAAGGAGGCAGTGTAAAGTTGCAAAGGGGTGTAACTTTCGTCCTGCTCCTGATGCGACCAAACTGACTGTTCCAACGCGTCCGAATGGGTACATTTATGCTAGGCATGGTCCTATTTCTCACCCAAACATGTCGAACCAGTCGGAGCTACATTGTACCGACGATATCCATGAAGAGTCCAAAGTGCAAAAAGGCAGCAATCTTTGACGAGATGTTACTCGAAAATCGTGTCACTTAGAAACATTTCGTCTGAGGCAACGGGATCACGTAGAGTGCCTCTACAATAACCTCTCTCGGTTTTTTATAGCTCTGAGGCATTTGCCTGTGGTGAAAGGTTTTCTGTTGCCCCAAAAATCGTCAGAAGGAGGCAGTGTAAAGTTGCAAAGGGGTGTAACTTTCGTCCTGCTCCTGATGCGACCAAACTGACTGTTCCAACGCGTCCGAATGGGTACATTTATGCTAGGCATGGTCCTATTTCTCACCCAAACATGTCGAAACAGTCGGAGCTACATTGTACCGACGATATCCCTGAAGAGTCCAAAGTGCAAAAAGGTAGCAATCTTTGACGAGATGTTACTCGAAAATTGTGTCACTTAGAAACATTCCGTCTGAGGCAACGGGATCACGTAGAGTGCCTCTACAATAACCTCTCTCGGTTTTTGATAGCTCTGAGGCATTTGCCCGTGGTGAAAGGTTTTCTGTTGCCCTAAAAATCGTCAGAAGGAGGCAGTGTAAAGTTGCAAAGGGGTGTAACTTTCGTCCTGCTCCTGATGCGACCAAACTGACTGTTCCAACGCGTCCGAATGGGTACATTTATGCTAGGCATGGTCCTATTTCTCACCCAAACATGTCGAAACAGTCGGAGCTACATTGTACCGACGATATCCATGAAGAGTCCAAAGTGCAAAAAGGCAGCAATCTTTGACGAGATGTTACTCGAAAACCGTGTCACTTAGAAACATTCCGTCTGAGGCAACGGGATCACGTAGAGTGCCTCTACAATAACCTCTCTCGGTTTTTTATAGCTCTGAGGCATTTGCCCGTGGTGAAAGGTTTTCTGTTGCCCCAAAAATCGTCAGAAGGAGGCAGTGTAAAGTTGCAAAGGGGTGTAACTTTCCTCCTGCTCCTGATGCGACCAAACTGACTGTTCCAACGCGTCCGAATGGGTACATTTATGCTAGGCATGGTCCTATTTCTCACCCAAACATGTCGAAACAGTCAGAGCTACATTGTACCGACGATATCCCTGAAGAGTCCAAAGTGCAAAAAGGCAGCAATCTTTGACGAGATGTTACTCAAAAATCATGTCACTTAGAAACATTTCGTCTGAGGCAACGGGATCACGTAGAGTGCCTCTACAATAACCTCTCTCAGTTTTTTATAGCTCTGAGGCATTTGCCCGTGGTGAAAGGTTTTCTGTTGCCCCAAAAATCGTCAGAAGGAGGCAGTGTAAAGTTGCAAAGGGGTGTAACTTTCGTCCTGCTCCTGATGCGACCAAACTGACTGTTCCAACGCGTCCGAATGGGTACATTTATGCTAGGCATGGTCCTATTTCTCACCCAAACATGTCGAAACAGTCGGAGCTACATTGTACCGACGATATCCCTGAAGAGTCCAAAGTGCAAAAAGGCAGCAATCTTTGACGAGATGTTACTCGAAAATCGTGTCACTTAGAAACATTCCGTCTGAGGCAACGGGATCACGTAGAGTGCCTCTACAATAACCTCTCTCGGTTTTTTATAGCTCTGAGGCATTTGCCAGTGGTGAAAGGTTTTCTGTTGCCCCAAAAATCGTCAGAAGGAGGCAGTGTAAAGTTGCAAAGGGGTGTAACTTTCGTCCTGCTCCTGATGCGACCAAACTGACTGTTCCAACGCGTCCGAATGGGTACATTTATGCTAGGCATGGTCCTATTTCTCACCCAAACATGTCGAAACAGTCGGAGCTACATTGTACCGACGATATCCCTGAAGAGTCCAAAGTGCAAAAAGGCAGCAATCTTTGACGAGATGTTACTCGAAAACCGTGTCACTTAGAAACATTCCGTCTGAGGCAACGAGATCACGTAGAGTGCCTCTACAATAACCTCTCTCGGTTTTTTATAGCTCTGAGGCATTTGCCCGTGGTGAAAGGTTTTCTGCTGCCCCAAAAATCGTCAGAAGGAGGCAGTGTATTAAGTCAGGATGAAAGCCTATTCACTCTAGGCGCCTGTTTTTGACCAAATCACACATGCGCCTTGAACAACTCTGTCTTCAAGGCGCTTTTCTCTAATCTCTGTAACTCTCCAAATCTGCTAAGGCGCAAATTTTACCTCTTGGGCTCAAGATATAGGTTCTTCATCCAAGGCGCCAGAATGGTCCAAAGGCGCATTTCACCTCTAACCTCACCTCTGACCTTACTTGGAGGCGCTAAACCTCATCTCATTGCTCTCCTCCATTACAAGCACTCACTTACCTCAATCTTGGGCGCATACCAACATCCCAACATCCAAATCACCTAGGCGCTCAAAACCTTCAAGACTCAAGGTGCATTTTATGATCAAACAAGGTATCTCCTGAACAAGGCGCTCATAGTCTCATCAGGGCGTTAATCATCATCATGAGCACTCATATTGTTCTAGGCGCACAGTTATCTCTGGAATGCTCAAGGCGCACATACCCTTCTCTAGGCTAGTTTACACTTATTCAAGGCGCTCATTCCAAACTTACATGAACTACTCATTACAAGACGCACAAACTAGATGATCCTAGGGCATAAGGGCGCTCATAGGAGTTGTTATGTGTCATTTTGGCCAAGGTTTTCTGGAGCAGTGAAGACATTAGGAAGGGGATGATCGTTTGGATAGTTTTGAATGCTTTATTTCTCCTTGTTTAAACTAGGCGCTCACTGAGGATTGGAGTAGCCTTTGCACCCTCACATCACGTTAATCGGCGTTTCAGAGGTAATCATAGTATAGGAAGATTTGCACCTTGAAGAAGAGAGTTATCTAGTGAGTGCTTAGGAGTTCTGGCGCCTAGGGGAAAGGTCTAGGTAGAGCGCCTTCAGACTTTGACAGTGAAGTGCCTTAAGGAGTTGGATGATGTTTTTGCCTAGAGTGGAGATGATGTTTTTAGCGCCTTAAGGATGATGATGGAGCGCTTTGGAGTCAGGTTAGTCTGGAGCACCTTAAGAAGGTAAAGCACTTCAAATGTAAACACAAGTGTTTTGAGCGCCCTAATGAGAAGTTGTCTTGGCACCATAAGTTGTTCAAACGAAGATATGCGCCTTGGATAGTTGCAAAGACCTAATTTAGCGCCCAAGGTTGGAAGACTCTTTGTGAGCGCCCAGTGTTTGAAAGCTCTTTGTGTTTGGTGCATTAAAATGAATTTGGCACCTAAATAGTATTGAAACACTCAACTGAGCGCCTAAAGCCCATGAGAGAAGTGATATGCGCCTTGATAGGAATATCATGGAAGATGAGTTTACTGAATGGCGCCTTGAATGACTTGGTTGATTAAGTGTTTTAGCACCTAGATATGGGATGAATCATTGAGCGCCTTTGGTTGAGATGATGTCAGCACCTTTGAGATTATAACACCTTGGAGTCAAGTTCGAAGGAGCACCTTGAGAAGGTAAAACACTTCAAATGTTTTCAAGGAATTGGAGAAGTCACTTAGTGCCTAGAAGGAATTCCAGAGCAAGAGGGTTGGAGCGCCTTGAGCTTCAAGTCAGATATGTGCCTAGACCTCTACCCTTTAGCAAGTTGAAGCCCTCTGAGCCTTGACAACGTGAGAATGCCTTATAGTGAATATGCGCCTTGGGCAAGGTTGAATACAAAGTTGAGGAGTATATCATAATGAGTAAGTGCACTGTAGGGTTAGATGATAAAGACTAGTGCCTTGAGTGTCTTGGTCAAAATTTTGACGTGAGAAGTCTTGCAAGATCAAACCCTGGAGTGCGCCTTAGAGAGAACCTATTGATCCTTTGCTTTGACAAGATTTGGGCGCCAGAATGATCCTTAATAAATGGAATGTATCTACACCAATTTTGCGCCTTTAGGGAAGTGATGGTGGCCAGAATGATCCTTAATCTCATGTTTGTGCGCCTAGGTCTAGAAGCAAGATTTGAGCGCCTTAGGATAGGGTTTTTTGCACCTTGTCTTGGAGAGTGAATTTGCGCCTTGGATGATGTTGAAGCGCCTTGGGATGAAATGCGCCCAAACTTATAGAGGGCCTTCAGTGAGGGAGTTGAAGAGAGTGCTTAGAGGAAGGATAGCCTTAAGATCAAACTAAGTACTTAGAAACCTAAGATTAGCGCCTTATTTGAAGTTATACACCTATTCTGGCGCCAGAGAGTGAGTTTGAGTGTGAAGAAGTGAATGTCTGCGCCTTGAAGGGGATACAAAGGGAAGATGATGCACCTTGATGGGTTGATGATGGAAATTTGCGTTTTGGAGCTAAATGTGCGCCTTGAAGGAGATAGTGCATAGAGGTACAATGAATCTTCCGGAGAACATGGATAGACAACTAAGTCTCCAACTTGAGTCTTCTAAGTGAATTGGATAATGAAGAGAGTCTAGTCATTTTGGGCGCTAGTATCAGGATGAATCATCCAAAATGGGTGCCTAGAACTAGAAGGCGCCAATGCATGAGTTCAAGGATCCTCCATTGGAGCGCCTAGCCCAGATGGCTATAGATTGAAAGTTTTAAAGCTAAGTGATGTCTCTTACGTGAATTCCTAGCCCAGGTGCATGTGTTGGGAAAAACTCTTTGGCTCTGGCGCCTAGAATTGGGAGCTTTGTAAGATGCACCAATTGATGAAACATTTCCATTTTGCGCCTAGAATAGAACTCTCTCACATAGTTGAAATTGACTTGATAGAAGGAGATAAGTCTTAAGGACTAGTTTGGCGCCTCACTTGCCTATCTCACCTTTGAAATGTGCTTTGGTTGATGATCATCATTGATGGAACCTAGTGAAATGTAAAGCTATTTGCATCTCCAGAGGATCAAAATTGGATTAGGAGATCATCCTTGCAGTTGAGATTGACAGAGAAGTGTTAAAGGAATCACTTCAAATGGGTGCCTAAGCTAGTTGAGGCGCATATCAATTCCACTGTAACTCCAGACTGACGCTTAGGATCCAGTCATCTCCTAAGGCGCAGTTCCATTCACCCATGACCTCGCTTGGCGTCTAAAACTTGGAAACTCCTTTGGAAAGCTCCTGTTGCGCCTAGAAGATGAGTTTGGGATATCAACTTGCAAAAGGCTTAGAAACTCTTCAAAGATGTTAGGCACAATCCCATGGCACTGGAGCTCAGTTTTGGCGCCTTCAAGGAATAGCACATGAAGGAACTTGGGAGGTCAGGTGCTTGTAAAAGGGAACACCTTGGAACATCTTCCAGGGGTTGAATTAGTAAGAAAACATCAAGTGAGTCTAGGCGCACTCCCTTGTGTGAACAGTTTAGCTCTGGCGCCTAGCCACAGAGTGAGCCAGAAGAAGTAGTTTGGACATTAGAAGATAGGCGCTCATTCTACAATGAAGCATTCCACCTTCCTAATCAACAAAGACTTGCAAGAATTGACAAAGGAAGCTAAGGCGCACCTTCTACTTATTTCCACCTCCAGAATGCGCCTAACCTTGAAAGGGGGTTCAAAGATGTTTGTTAGACCTTTTCACTCAAGGCACTCACCTTAGGCGCACTTTCTAAGTCCTTGTCACCTCAAGGAAACACCTAGTTTGGAAGGCGCTTGCCCTGTTCTCCACTCCTTTCAATTGGCGCCTAGAACACAGAATGCATGAAAGGAGCGCCTAGACTCCAGAGGGCTGATTTGGGCGCCTAGCATTTAAAACACTTTCATAATGATGATGTTTTGGCGCCTACTCTTGGAAACAATCCAGAGCATCCATAAACTCTAATTGGCACCTAATGTTGACAAGGCGCAACTTCAGGAGGAGGTCACCTCAACTTGGCGCCCAAGTCAGAAAAACCTGTAAATCCTTCAAATATGCGCCTACCTTGTGAGGTGATGAGTTGAACATTCCAAATCTTCAAATGTTGCTCAAATAAGGAAGACATTGTAACATCAAGGCTTCAAGGCCTGTCCTTGTATTTCCATTGAATGAGTTGTACTTCATGCTATTGAAAGCATTTTCCATGTAATAAGACATTGCAAGTTGATTGAATCAAGTAACAAGACAAGTACCCAACTCTAATGTTGTTTCATTCAAATAGTTATCTTGATGTATATCTTTATGTTATTGAAGTAGTTGATGAATTGTTAGCAAGTAAAAGTGTTTAAGTAAGGAAAATTTTTCGTAGAACTAGTTGGGTATCTTACACTTACACCATGCCTATCCATCAAACATCACAATGCAATCAAAATCCTAACAACATGCCCATGATCCAAGATCAAGTGCAATCATGCAAAGATATTATCAATCACAAGCCTATTAAGAATGAACTAGAGTCTTCTAGTACCATACTTTTCCATCAAACACCATCATGTAATCCATGGCCTATCAAGCCTATCAAAGAAAATGCAAACATCCTATGTAATACAATCAGACTTTAAATATTTGAAGTAGCCATCTACAAATATCCATTCAAAAGTGGATTTATAATGCAAGTATGGACGCCATCAATAAAAAAGATTTGTATTAACCAAATATCCATATACGCATACATCAATATCTGTCGATATAAGTATAACATATATACAAAATAGCCATATAGGCTTACAAGAATGCCATATAGGCATACAATGTCAACTATGTACAATACAAAATATATGTCCACAAATGCCATATAGGCATACAACAGAGGAACACAATAAAAAGTCATTCCCCTCTAGCTGGTGAAGAGAATAAATCACGAGCAGCCTTTGATCTTCTAGAGGATGGAGACATGCATGTGGGTGGTCTACTACGAACCCGAGGGCTACTTCTCCTATTTAGTTCTTCCTGCACCTTTACCTGTTACAAAAAAAAGTATAGATATTAATATATAGAAATTACATGTTATAAAAAAATGAAACATTTAACAAAATAATCACTTACCGCTAACATATAATCTGTCTGCTCGCTTGCCTCAGTAGCAGGAAAAGGCCCTGGTGATGTCATGTCCTATAGAAACCATCCAGATAGAAATTAAACTTCAAATCAATAATCTTTTGATTTTTCAAAAATAGACAACTATAACAATGAATGTAAATTGAAATTTACTAATCTGCCTCATACCCCTGTCAATGCCATAGAGCTATGAATCGCAGAGGCCACACCCTGCTCCATTGCCCTATGAACATGGGGAGGTGTATCCGCAGCCTGCATCATCTGGAAATAAAACAACATTATTCAATTACGAAAACTATAATAGTGATGCAAATCATGGCTCCTAACATACACACACGCTCATCTAAACATGGAAGTACACACAATAAAACACACAAATCACATACAAAAATTTAGTAAGTACAATTCATTCATTAAACTATTTATTTTATTACCTCCGTAAAGCTTTGAAGTCCACCACCGCTGGCAGGTGTTGCCATGAAATCTACAGTGTTAACCTATTCAACATCCAAAATCAGAAATTAGAATACCATTCATATAACAATGCTATTCACATGTAATATTTATAATTGTTTACTAGTTACATACCTCGACAGTAGATGATCTAGTGAAAAATGTAGGTGGAGAACCACTGAAAACTGCATCGACGCTATGACCCTGAAATTTCATTAAAATCATCAATTTAAATTAGTTAATCTTGTATTTCAAAAATAAAATTTAATAAATTAAATTCAATAAACTTGCTAATATTTACCTGAGTATCAAGGCCGAAAGTCTCACTCAGGAGGGTATCTGTCATCGCCATCTGCTCAGCTGCAGATGTAGCCTGTGCACCTGCGTCCTGACTGTCCATGGGGTCATAACCACAGGCTGACCCGCAAGCCTAGCAAGTATGCGGTGGGACCCTACTCCTCGCACTATCTCCCAACCCACTCTGTGTTGCAGGATCGGCATGCTCTATGATGCTCTGGGTCAAGGCACTAATCGACCTCAGTGTATCGACCTCAACACTCTCCTTCACAATGGAAGGAATAGAAACATGCTCGTGGGTTGGTCTGCTGATTACTCGTCTCACTACCCGCTGTGGGTCAAGACGTGCCCCTGGTCTATCCTGTGCTGAGCCCCCACCTCTACCCTGGAAGTCCCGCATATCAAAATAGTTTGGCACTTTATTGAGGACAAACTCGGAGTAGAGTTTCCTCAAAAAGTATTGCGGGACCTCATTGTTATTGCATGGAGGATGGTCAAAAACCATCCACCACCTCTGCCCGAAATTGTCCCTTATCGCTTGGTTGTTGCACCAATGGTTAGGGAACCTCTTGCATGTAATGGGTGGAGGTTGATTTGTTTGTGGGTTTGTGAAAATTGAACACAAGTCTACTTTTGTAATTTGTAATTTTTTGACATCTTGGTATGACAATATATCTGCATAGTAATCTCTAAACTCTCTCTTTTTATCGGTCCAACTAGTTATTTGCTTGCTAATTGAATTTACATTTGATAACATAGACTCAAGAGATTCGGCAAGCGTGGACCTATGCAAGGTTGAAGTGGAAGGATCTTTCAACCTTGCAATTATATCTTCAATTTGTTTTTTGTTGTTTTCAATTTCCCCCATTATATTATCTTGTGTTCCAGGGGCATGTCGAGGAATGAATGGAGGAGGTTGTTGTTCTGCAGGTATTTCTTCCTCAAGATTTTGTAGATTTTGAGGAGGAGGAGGAGGTGCATTAACATTTCCTACAATTAATAAAATATGCATCAAAAATCAACACAAAACCTACCTATTTAGGAAGAAATTCAAACAAAAAAACAAAGATAACTCACCCCTTTGGCGTGCTCGACGTCGCGGCGGCATTTCGGCGATGAATCGACAAATCTTTTGTGTTGAACAGTGTTTTGTAGAACGCGAGCGCGTTTTTGAAGGGTTTTAAGCCGCGGGCGGAGGAAAAACTCACAATGAAATAAAATAAAATGAAATGACAGCGTTTTTTTTATATATATAAAGAGCTTTATAACGCGCTCGCGTTATGGCTCGGCAATGACAAGCCTTAGGCTTGTCATTGCCAAGCCATAACGCGAGCGCGTTATAACGCGCTCGCGTTATGCCTAAATTTTTTTTCAAAATTTTTTGGCCACTTTTTGGCCCCCCATCTTTTTGCACTTACCCTAAGTGGGAATATTAAGACTGCTATGGAGGCCTTTTGCTTTCCGGCAGGCCAGCAGCAGGAGCATTACCATTATTTTTAGCGCTTCTAATGGAGCATATCAATGCATCCTCTGCACCAGCAGAAGTTCTGAAACATTCATAAGGTGAAGGATCTCCATGCCCCAGAGGTATCTTGCTCTTCCCTTTCGGATTCATATGCGACATCACAAATTCCAGTACGCCTCGAACGGCTAACAAATTATTGCCCATCACAGTCTCGCTAGGCCTGAAATTCCATACCTGAACACCATTGCTGTTATTCTCCATGGTGGCTGTTTCACGTTGTTTTGATCAGGGTTTGTAGACTAAGTTTATTAGGCTTTGCAGTTCAGGTTTCGTTGTTGAATGGAAATGTCAGTACTGAATGTTCGGAGACAATTGTTTTTATTGTTCGCGAATTCTATAATGGATTGGATATTATTAGTTGCTATACAGAAAGTTGAGATATTCTGAAGTATGTAGAATTTCTAGACTCTCTCTCACTTCTTTTGCGAGCTGGTACCTAATTTGCATAGGCAAATCCGGCTCCAAAAATCCGCGGGCATGTTGCGGGAAGTTTTGTAAAACAACGTCTGGCTTCTTTAAGCTCTCAGTCATATGTAGGTGGATTGATTTTATTTCTGAGAGAGATTTCTTATCCGCGCAACCACGTAGCAGAGAGACATACATGGCGGGTTGAACTGGATTTCCTCGGCTTTCAATCTGCTGTAAAGTTTTGAGGGCCATAAACCCCTCCTTGCAACGGCTTTCAACAATGTTTTTGTCTGATATAGATTTATGATTGTCATGGTCGTTGATGGGTTCTTCTTGTGGAAGTTGTAGACGGACCACTTGAGACTAATGGTGCAAAGAGCCACGATGCAGCAGAGCTTACCAGTTTAGGTAACTTGATTCTTTGAATGTGAAAGATGTTCATTCGATATAATAATCCAGCAAGAACTCCACAAATCCCTGGTATAAGGGATCTTTTCCATGACGATAGAAGAAGTTGAAGTCCAGCAAGATAGACAAATGACTTGTCAGAGAACCGGAAATTGAAAATTTGAAACCTTGTTGAAACTGGTATATCCAGAAAGAAGGGGACAAGGAGCGAAAATATTATGCCATATGGTCCAGGAACAAGTCCACTTGATATACTGCAGAATATTTGTTAGACCCAATTTGTCTTTCAAAAACCCTAAAATAGTACAATAGGTAAAGTCCAAACGTCAACTCTGAGGTTGACGAAAATACGAACGTGGATGTTAAGAGCCTCCAGAGGTGAAACTTCTTTATGATTGCCTGATACGAAAGATTAAAGGAATGAGGCCGTCCTTGAGTGGCAGCAATAATGGAGGCCACGCCGCATAGAAGAACCAAAATTTTTGTCACAGGAGCATGTTGAAATCCAGAGGGTCCTGCGTTCATTTTGTTCCGGATTTCTGTCAAAATTGGTCAGGTTTTCAGATAAATATGGCCAGATTTCGGTTAAAATGGACCGTCGACACCAAAAATTATAGACCAAGGGAAAAAACGGATCTGCGAATTTCTTGAGAAATGGAGCGCGCTTCCTCGTTTTTCCCCGTCAACAGCATGGATATTTCTTTCTAGTCTAAAAGAGCACTAGGTCTACAACATTACCGCAACCAGTAATAAAAACTAGTGATAAAACGTTTAATTGGAAATGTTAAGATATATATCTCAGATTAAACATCGGAGGGATGCAGAAAATAACTTAATTGCAAACTAAAATATCTCTTGAAGCAGAAATTCAACCAAAACAATCCATTTAGAAACCAGGTAACGATCAACACCCACAGATTCAGATTCAGAGGAAAGGAATTATGCGTTCAGTGGAACCTGGCTTTGATTATCGAATCGCCGAGTCCGTTTCAATTGTTGAAGTTCCACGCTTCTTTTCCCAGCCTTCTACTCTCTTCTTCTACCTGCAATGCTGTCCTCTTTGCCTCTACAAGCTTTTCTTTTATAACACAGTCTCTCTCATCTACCAAGAAACTCGGCACGCGATCCCGTGCATCTCCCTCCTCAAGATATACTTTTATTTAATTTAACAATCCCAAGAGGTTATTCCTTTTTAAATATTAACACACAATTCCGACAACATTTAATTACTTTAGAGCCGACCAACCATATTGCATTTAATAAAGTTATAACATTACAACAATCTATAGTAGTACAAATATATATTAATTTATTTTATTAATTAAGTTGTAAATCACTAATTACAACATAACTTACAACTATTTTATTTATTTAAATATTTATTATAATAATATTATATTGAATAATACAAAATTTCTTACAATCTTTATTTAACAACTACACTCCTAATAAAATAATAATTTATTTACAACAACAATTAACAACTATCGACTCAATATTATCTTTTATCAATACATTTAATTATCAACATTATAATTTCTGTAATATGATTCTATTTAATGCACAACGACACCTTGCACACTTAGACACTTTCTACCCTAGTTAGACTCCAAGGTGCAATATTACCTGTCTGCAAATTATGATCGAGTGACAGACAAAGACCAAAAGGATAAACTGACAACTAGACCACACTGACATGGGACCCCATGTTAACTCCAAACAACTAATCCATTGGCGAAGGCACGCTCAGACCTGGAAATCAGGTGGAGTTGATGCCTAGTACCTGCATTCCTGCAACAACGCACGGTTAAACATTCAAGATATATATATCCACATACAGTCCTATAGTGAATGGAAATCGTAGTGGGGTAGGGTACTCGAGAGCGAGTAATACGACACTGTTCCATTCACTTTTATGAATAAACAATTAACTATATTGAACAAGGTATCTGATCACTAGTCATCAACATAAAATGATCAACTATCTCTAAATCCCATATAGTGAATAACATCAAAACATCTGTAACATCTAGTTCATTTATCAAATTCTAAAGCATAAAATAATAGAATCCAACATCAACAATTGTTACTATACTGATTAGGTCCATAATGAAGTAACAAGATAACAAGAGATCCATCATCTACGGTCAAGGACACTATCATAAAGTCTAAGCAAACATCAATCTGATGGACGACGAGATGAGGGGCACTACAGGAATTAGAAAAGATGCTAAGGGTCAAATTTATTAGACCAATTGGCTATTTGCCTTGGATCTCTAATATGGTACCTATTACTAAACATGATGGTTGTATTTATATTTATAACAACTTTATAGATCTTAATAAAGCATCTTCTAAGAATGATTTTCCTCTTCGTAATATGGACATGATTGTAGATTCTAGTAGTTGGTGACCTGAGTTGCTTTTCCACTAACCCTAGAGAGCATACCTAATTCCCAAGATTGGGGATGTCAACTTGAGAACAAAAAGCTCAAACTCATAATTAGATAGAAGAAATATTAGGTCCAATTCCTAAAGTAGGGTAAACTTCTTCTCTTTAGGCTATGCTAGGCATGGGAGGCTAATCCCTTAGGTTTTTTACATGACGATTAGAGAAATAATCAATGGATGGATTAGTATGGATAATTAAATAGATAAGTCAAGTGCATGGGAACATGTGCACATAAAAGTGAGGTGTGTCAATAAGCATAAGATTGTGTGGATAAGGAGGAGGTAAAAGCTAGGTCAATGGGCTTGACTTTACACAAGAGTGGCACCATTTGTCATCATGTACATGTATCAAGAAATTTCCATGTTCATTGTTTGTTTTACTTTGACATACATGCACAGTCATAGTAGTTCACATGCACATCAAAGTGGGGACAAAATTTAATTATGAAAATTGTATAACCATGCCCTTTTCATTATGTTTTTGGCACACTTTGATTAGAGTGTTCTTTATGCAATAACAAGTCCGCAAGTGGCATAAATTGTCCATATAGAGCATGTTTCTCATGTGAATCTAACTAGTGTTGGCAATATTTTTTATAGACCTTCTCTTAGAAAGGTTTAGAGAATGCCTCCAAAAATATCCATATGCAAATACTTGAGTGGTCAATAAACTATACATGACTCAATGGGCACACTCAATTATATGGGCTTATTTATATGATAACTATTCAATGTCATAACCCCTATTCTCAATAATTAATTTTCAATTTAAATATTACTATTTTAATGATCGTTGACTAATTTTGACTCATGTGCGTGACATGAATACATTTTCGTTGGAGAGAGTATCATCGTGGAGGGGGTGTTTAGCCGACTGATGGCAACTTGTGGTAAAAGGAATCTACACACACATGCACCTAATTGGTATTATAGTTGCATTTGTCTTTGCATAAATAAATTATGTCGATAAATTGCTTCCTCATCTTTGGTTAAAAAAAATAAATCACCTTTATATTTTATAGTTGCCATTTAATTAAATTGTTAGTTAAATATTAATATGCTCTTATTGAAATAAAAGTAGATTTAATTTATTTATATATTGGTTTTTATTAAAATTATATGTGCACGAAAGAAATTATACTTATTTATTATTGTAGATAATTGTGTGTGGCAAAATAAATTGTTAAAATTATGTTTAGTTATAAAAATTTATGCATGAAATGAAATTAGAATATTTATTCTTTTTGATAACAATAGAGATAAATAATAGAAAAAGAAAGACAAAAACTTAGAAATAAAACAAAAAAGAGGAGAAATAAAGCGAAATATAGAAATAAAGAAAACAATAGAAAAAGACCAAATTAGAATTAAAAAAAAAAACAAAAAAGCAAAAATAAAAAAAATGGAAAAAGATAGAAAGAATGGATGTGAGAAGAGAAGAAATTATTAAAAGGAAAGATTGTGGCAAAATAAGATTATTCTCATTCTCATTCTCATCAAACCAAGCAATAGAGTCAAGAAAATACAGATACAGTGCAAAGGAAGCAAAATAGGAATGGAAGAAAGGGGAAGGAGAGTCCAAAAGAAATTCAGAAACACCGAGAAGCTAACTACCAAGTTTTTATTTTAATTCGTAAATGTCATAATTTTGGATGTCTGGATAGTTTTATTGTCCAAAACTGTGTGATTGTAATGATCTTATTGTACTTTGATTTGTTTCTTACTGTATAAAAACTAAGAGATTAATTGTATTATTTTATTATCTCCATTATTGTTATTATCATACTACTGTTAAAATATTTGTAACTGTTATTAATTTATCATTGCATCAGTATTGTAATTGTTATTATAATTACTAATGTTATTATTTTTATGACGAATATTATTCATTATTGTTATTTTTTTTAACTGGTATTATTTTATACTATAGATATTTTATACTGTTATTATATAGTAATTATTATTAATAATGTTATTTTATTAATAATGTTATTGCCATATCGTATAAACTATATAAAATAAAACAAATGAAATGAAATTTAAATTGGTCTGAAGTCGTTCCAAATGGTGCCCCTATGAGGGGCCGTGGGAGAGCTACGGCTCCCCCACAAGCCTTACGGCTTCTGGGGAGAGCAGTAGCTGCCCCCACGACGACCTCTAAGGGAGGCCGCAGTTGTGAGGCTACAGCTCCTCCCTTGAGGCCGTCACCTTAGAAATGTTATACACTTTTTGATATAAACTTTCTATGCGTCGCTTGTTATATGTTTGTATAAACTTTTTTTAATAACATTTGTCTTAGCAACTTAAATTTTGATGTATATGTATTTTGTGTCGACGATTCTGATATATATAATCAATATTGTTGTTCCAACATAGTATAAATTAATACGTACATTCAATGCCTGTGATTTTTGTATACTAAATTTTTATTTAACCAGATCCCAATAGGAGAAAGATATATATATATATATTAATTATTGTGCTTATTACATTGATAAACCAAGTATTTACTTGTAGTATTCAGATCATACTGAGTGGAATTGAACCAGTTTTAAGAATGGTAATTAAAATTGTTAGATAAATTCGTAACCGTTTGCAGTTAAATGTATTACATTGACTTGGGAGAGTAGGATTCCATAATTACGAAGTAATAGGATAAACTAGTAAAATTGATTTTCAAACAACTATTCTCTATTACGTAACTAGAAACACAATCTTTCTTTAATAGATTATGACATAGTGCTGGAGTTGTAGTTATTTAAATCTGAATGAGTATCATATGTAAACTTTGTTTCTTAGACATGACCATGCAATATAGTAGTGAGTTGGTTGATTTAATGATTAAATTAATATTAATATTATCAATCTTATGTTCAATTGTGTTGGACACACCTATGTTATAAGCTTAAAGTCTTATTTTAGAAGAATAATTGAAGTTGGCATGAGGATTGTGTTACTATAGAAAGTATGAATTTCCATGTTTGACTTATGAAAGCAATGTATGAAAAGTAGTACTCTTAAATGGTATCTAAATTGAGAAGAACCAGTGGAGGTAATTGTCAATATATCGAAAAGAATGAAAGGAGGATGATCTTTCTAATCTTGTTTTGTAACTATAATCTAGGAGATTGATTTATCTTAAAATGGTTATACAATTAAGAAGATTGTGGTTTTGATATACATAACCTTGGATTAGGTAAAATGCATGAGTATTAGTTATTCACTAAAATTTTTGGTATTGAAAACAAAATGATAGTATGCCAAAAGACATAGACTCAGACTATGGTTCTCAATTAGTTGCACATGCTTGAGTCATGCTTGTAAGTCCATCATTGTATTAGATGTGTGTTATGTCTTATGAAATGATGTCCTATGTTTTGGAGTTATGTATGCACTTCTTTTTCTGCATTGTTGGGAAAGAGACCTAAATTGATCTTGATAGATAAATGATTTCAACTTCTAATTCATTGATTGTGTCCATGATATATGATCTTGATATTAAGAATGAATGACTGTTCCTTGAGAAGAATAATGTCTCATTGCATATGTATATTACCTTTCTTGAAATATGTATGAGTTGTGGATGCATTTTCCAGTATTGTATTTATGTATAATAAGTTTGAGAAGAGCACCAGATTCCTTCACCTAAGCTGTCTTCAGTTTGCTAGACCCCTCGTGATGGGTCAAGCTTCCCAGTTGAGTAGCACGGGGAAGCTTAATGCCTTGTGGCAGGGTGGATATCATCACGATGATACTCTCTCTCTCTCTCAGGTTCAACGGTGTGCATGTGGAATTATATTATATATTGTTAAAATGATATTCTTGTATAAGCCTACCTGGCTAAATCTTGTAAAGGCATGATCTTGTTTTTGATATACTTATTGATTTATTGATTTATGTAATCCTATTTGACTATAAGGATGAAAGTTATTTAATTATTTTCCTTTTTCCACACCATTTATAATTATTTTATTCTATTTAATTATTTTTGGGATTGAATTTGCTTTTCGAAGGTTATTTTTAGTAATTGATATATCCGAACCTTACATTTGGTATCAGAGCATTCAGGTTCAACACTTGGACCCTAGGGCTCATAGTGAGGTTTCATATGGGTATTCTAATAATAATATGTTATTTCTTATACTAGAATGGAGGGAACATCAAGGGCAAAAGGACGGGTCAACAAAACCAAACATAATGCTATGCCTAAGTCATCGGTTGAGAAAGAATAACCTAAGGAACCCAAGGAAAAGGGGGTGAAGGAAGATAAAAGGGAAGACTCAGAAACATTGGTAGATGCGCTTAAGCATATTCGCCTAGTGAAGAAGAAAAAGAACAAGGGGGCAAAAATGACACCAACCCCTCCGATTGGAGTAAAAAGCAAGCCATCGGCCTGTCAGGACATGCCTTTTGGTTGTGGCCGAAATGCACCCCTTACGGGGAAGGAGGTCCTACAGGAGTACTCACAAGTACACCCACCTCCCAAATCTGTAATCCTCACGTCTGAGGAGGAAGAGGAATCAGAAGAGTTTCCCTTATCTGAGAATGATATGTAAACTTTTATGTTTTGGAAAACAAAAACTTTTACATAGAATAAGGATGTAAGGATCCACAAGTAAATAAAATGAGACTTTAGTTTTAGAACACGTAAATATTTTGGGAAAATTCAATGGTATTTGTGTTGATTGAATATATATGATTCAATGTATGAAGTACAATACAAGTAGTTGTTGAAATAATCTTTCGTTATGAATGAAATTAGAGTTTTAGAAGACTTGTTTGTTGAAGTGACCATGCATATTCTCCTACTCACCTCTGATCAAGGTGAAGTGTACCATTGTGCTCCCTTCGTATAATGTGAAACTGTGGATTTTAATACTTTATTTTATTTATTGGGTGAAAATTTCTAGATGTTGAGGGCTAGCATGAAAATTTTCTATTTTTATTTATGCCTAAGTATAGCCATCAAGAGTTTTACCTTGCAATTCTTATGAATATGTTTGATTGTTGAGCTCATTTTATGCTTTGATTTTCTTTCTACTTGATATCTTGTCATTTCTTTATTGTCAATGGCTATGCTTGAATGTTTTGACTACTGGTCCTATACTATGTTATGTTATGCTCTCCATCATGCCATGAAGGCTCTGATGGAATGTATAAGGGAGTAGAATGCGGAGAATACACTAGGTCCAGGGTGTGTATTTGTGTACTAGAAATGAGGTAGAATGAACTCTTTTAGTTGATGCTAGGTGCAAGAGATGGTGGATTCGTAGTTGATGCAAAATGTAGTGTCTGTAAATATGGTAACGTAGTATTGCCAACCTTGAAATTGAGTTGCTTCAGAGTTTTCCTTAGTAGTTGGAGGCTCCTACCTTGAGGATGATAGGTGAGCTTTATGACGATTGACTCATGTTATCGTGTGCAAGATGAACTAGACTAAATCCGTTAGTGTGCTTGGATGGTGAAAATTTTCTCTAATTGGAATAATGTTGACTGCACTCTGACAAGGAGTATTGTAGATGATTGGTGCATTTTGAGTTAATCAAATAGTAGATGCATTATTTGGTAGATACATGCTTTATATTGGCCATTAGGCCATGTGTGTACCTTATACTAATTTCTATATTTTATTGAACTCCAAAATGTGGTGCGGGGAAGCCGCTCGAATTCAAAATATTAGTAAGACATTTAATTACCCTAGAGCATGTGCAATGCAAGGTCAAGTAGGACCAGCACACAACTGAAATAGATAAATATTTATCTCATTAAGAAATTATTAGGAAATATGTATACTACTGTGTGTGATGCATATTCATATCATTGTTGTCCTTGTGCGAGTGATGCACTAGAGTAAGTAATTGACTCCTTTGTGTGAATAAAGCATTGAGTAGTGATTACATTCCTAATTTGTGTATAAGATACACTTTTTATACTCATTGTGTTTATTGGATCGAGTAATGATCACTATAATTTTACTACCGCGATTTATGCATATTTCACATTTTGTGTGAGCGATGCACTTGTGCGAGAGATGCACTTACCATATTTATTGTACGTAAACTTGAATGAGTAATACTCATAGTATGTAATGCATATTCCATATTTTGTGTGAGTGAGGCACTACAAGTAAATTATCTATCCGTACCCTGTGTGAGTTATGCACCAAGTGTTCATGCATTCTTTTTTATTAATTATTCATTCTATGTGAACTTGTGTGTGTTATGCACTATCATATTATTTGATTTTTATTTTATGCAATTTGAGATAGATTATTCTTGTTGAATGTGATGTGTGTGATAAGCTTTAAGCTGGGACAGGATGCCAAATGTGGGCTAACAGAGAAAGGGATCTTTTTCAAAATCAACCAAATTTTGATTTATGCTTTGGCCAAAGCTATATTGTACCATTGAAATAGATGGATAATGAATGCCTAGTCACTATTTATAGTTCTTTGCCACATCTTGTATGCAAGAAATATGTTCACTCTAGTATAGAATGCATATAAGGCATCAGACATGCATCAAGAGTTTCCCTCTTGCCCATTTGTTATAGGTTTCTAGGTGCCTCATGCAGGACCGGGTATTGTTAGAGTTAGGAAGAATCCCAGGGAAGTGTTGTGCTCATGGTTGGGTGGAAAACACATGTTAACCATGCTCTTGATCTTTGGCTTGTGAAAGACTAGTGGGTTATGGCAGCTGAAAATAGATTGTAGATTTGAATCTCTTTATGTAATTCAGAAAATGGATATAGCATGTATTGAACCTTTGTATGACAAGAAATGAAATTGTACTTCTTTCTCTATGAACTAAGGCTGCATTTGAAAAATTGTAGAAATTATACAATTTGAGTATCTCTGCCAATAGAAAGTTTCTTTTTCCATTTACAGATCAAGATTTACTTTCTGTTGTTAAATTTAGTAAATGGTTGTATCAATATTGAGATCATGATGATCTTCTTATCTCTGATCTTTCTAATCATGTGATGATCTTTTTGTATGTTGGAAACCTGTTGATCTTCTTATCTTTTATATTGATCAAGATAAAGACCTTGTTGTAAATTGTTCATATTTTTTGTTGTTGAGACTTTTTCTTTTGTTAGTGTTTTGATTTGCCAATGATGATAACAAGTAGTATGGGATGCATGTTTTTCATCATAAAGGCAATTGTTCTGATGTCTTATGTGAGTAGGCATGTTGACAAAATGAACATAATTGATTTCTTTCTATATGTAAATATCCTGGAATATGAAAAAGATTTGATTACGCTATAGAAGATTGTATGAAAGAAATGAATTACCTTGCATGCTTTTGCTTGTTTGCAAGTATAGAAATGAAGTTAATTTGATGAAGTAGTGACATGCTAATGATGTGTGTAAGTCAAGGAATGTTAGACAAAGGAATTTTTTTTGCTATTATGAACAAACAGGAATGTGGAGCAACGATATATTTGTCAGGTGGACCGATTTTGACATTGAGGTAAAATATAATTAAAGAGGTATGAAACCTTATCTTCAATTAAGTTGATTTGATCATCGAGACGATGATTCTTTTAAGGGGGAAAGAAAAATGTAAGGTCTGGATATATCACTTACTAAAAATAACCTTCAAAAAGCAAATTTGATCCCAAAAATAATTAAATAGAATAAAATAATTATAAAATGGTGCGGAAAAAGGAAAATAATTAAATAACTTTCATCCTTATAGTCAAATAGGATTACATATATCAATGAATCAATAAGTATATCAAAAACAAGATTGTGCCTTTACAAGATTTGGCCATGTAGGCTTATACAAGAATATCATTTTAGCAATATATAATATCATTCCGCATGCACACTGTTGAACCTGAGAGAGAGAGAGAGAGAGAGAGAGAGAGAGAGAGAGAGAGTCATCGTGGTGATATCCACCCTGCCATGAAGTATTAAGCTTCCCCTGCTACCCAACTGGGAAGCCAACCCATCATGAGGGGTCTAGCAAACTGAAGACAGCTTAGGTGCAGGAATCTGGTGCTCTTCTCAAACTTATTATACATAAATGTAATAATGGAAAATGCATCCATAACTCATACATATTTTAAGAAAGGTAATATACATATACAATGAGATATTCTTCTTCTCAAGGAACAATCATTCATTCTTAATATCAAGATCATATATCATGGACACAATCAACGAATTAGAAGCTGAAATCATTTATCTATCAAGATCAATTTAGATCTCTTTCCCAACAATGCAAAAAAAGAAGTGCATACATAACTCCAAAACATAGGACATCATTTCATAAGACATAACACACATCTAATACAATGATAGACTTACAAGCATGACTCAAGTATGTGCAACTGATTGAGAACCATAGTCTGAGAGTCTATCTTTTGATGTACTATCATTTTGTTTAAAATACCAAAACTTTTAGTGAATAACTAATACTCATGCATTTTACTTAATCCAAGGTTATGTATATCAAAACCACAATCTTCTTAATCGTATGACCGTTTTAAGATAAATCAATCTCCTAGATTATAGTTACAAAACAAGATTAGAAAGATCATCCTCCTTTCATTCTTTTCGATATATTGATAGTTACCTCCATTGGTTCTTCTCAAAAGATACCATTTAAGAGTACTACTTTTCATACATTGCTTTCATAAGTCAAACATGGAAATTCATACTTTCTATAGTAACACAGTACTCATGCCAACTTCAATTATTCTTCTAAAATAAGACTTTAAGCTTATAACATAGGTGTGTCTGACACAATTGAACACAAGGTTGATAATATTAATATTAGTTTAATCATTAAATCGACCAACTCACTACTATATTGCATGGTCATGTCTAAGAAACAAAGTTTACATACGATACTCATTCAGATTTAAATAACTACAACTCCAGCACTATGTCATAATCTATTAAAGAAAGATTGTGTTTCTAGTTACGTAATAGAGAATAGTTGTTTGAAAATAAAGTTTACTAGTTTATCCTATATATATATCTTTCTCCTATTGGGATTTGGTTAAATAAAAATCTAGCATATAGAAATCACAGGCATTGAATTTATGTATTAATTTATACTATGTTGGAACAACAATATATATATATATATATATATATATATATATATATATATATATATAGGTCATCCCACAATAATGGGTTACACTTTTTGGCCAAACTTAACATTGAAATCAACATTTTGAACTAAATCTTCACTTTCTGACATCTATAGCCGCTAAACCGTTAGGAATTTGAAGATAATGCGAACTAATGATTTGTGAGATTTTGTCTGTAGATTCTAAATATATATTTTAAAAAAAATTGGAGTTAAATTGTAAAAAATTTTGTGTCTCCTTTGATAACTAGTTTTTCATAGTAAACAACATTTTTTTTAAAGTGATGTGTATTTTGTCGCACATGACTTTTTTTCTACAAAGGATAAAATTCTGATTCTTTTGAATTTAGACTGAGAACACTGATATCTAGAGGATGCATTTGGTTTCATAATGTTTTGTTGAATATTTTTTTTGATTAAGTTTTGAAGTCAAACCAATTATAATTTAGACATAGGCGTATTCTGTCCAACATAACCTTTTTTGTATGTATCAAAATTCAATTTTTTTTTGTTGGAATGAGGACATCAATACCTAGAGGACATGTATTTTTTAGAATTTTTTTTCTCTATTTTCTTATTTTTTTGTATGTGTGAAACAAATACCTTGATGTTCATTGAAAAACCTACATTCACAAGAAATAAAAAATAAATATAATAATCAAACTAAATATATTTAAAATTATACTTTTTGGGAAGCTTATAATAAGGACTACATACTTACAAAACATAAATTTTAAATGAATCCATTTGATCCCCCAAAAGGTAAATCAAAAGTGGTTTTTTATCAGCGTTTTGATAGGTGTAGAGGAGACTCCATTATAGCTATGGTTTAAAACTAATGGGATTCTATCCAAGGGGGTTTGAATCTAAGGGGGTTTGATCAAACCCTCTTCAATTAAAATTATTTAAATGGAACCTTTTGAGGCTTAAATCATTATATTTTCTAAAAATATGTGATTTCAGCAAAAATCAGGATGTCCTAGAAAGTGTAACCCATTATTGTGGCAACACCCATATATATATATATATATATATATATATATATATATATATATATATATATATATATATATATATATATATATATATATCAGAATTGCCAGCACGAAATACATACATACATACATACATATATATATCAGAATCGCCAGCAAGAAATACATATACAACAAATATTTTAAGTTGATGAGACAAATGTTATAAAGAAAAGTTTATACAAACATATAATAGGCGACACATAGAAGAGAGTCTAGATTTAACTTTATAACAAAAAGTGTATAACATTTCTAAGTAAGGCAACGACCTCAAGGGAGGAGTCGTAGCCTCACGACTGTAGCCTCCCTTAAAAGCCGCCATGGGGGCATCTATTGCCCTCTCCACAGGTCAGCTTGTGGGGGAGTCATAGTTCTCCCATTGCCCCTCATAGGGGAGCCGTTTGGAACGACTTCAGACCTATTTAAATTTCATTTCATTTATTTTATTTTCTATAGTTTATACGATATGGCAATAATAGTATTAATAAAATAACATTATTAATAATAAATTACTGTATAATAACAGTATAAAATATCTATAGTATAAAATAATACTAGTTAAGAAAACAATAACAATAATGAATAATATGGCTCCATCCTATTTTATTTGCTTTCCTCGCTGGAGTATGGTATAAAGGAAAACTGTAGAAACCCTAAGTTGCCCATTTTGCATGAAAGCCTTATTCTTTTAATTATGGAATATATGAAAATCAACACTCCTAGAAAAGGGCTTAAGGAAAAGCACAATGACAAGAAAAAGGTGTGTATGGTGTCTAGTGAGGAGGATACCCACTCGGACGATGAGGACTGGGTTATGGAAGAAGAAGAGGAGGAAAGTGAAGCCGAGTCTAGCAAAAAAAGGAGGACTCAAAAGAGGGAAGTTAATATTTCCTGGTCGGATGGGTCGAATACGGGAGATGAGTCTGATGCCTCTCTCAAGGAGGTGAAAGGTAAGAAGAGTTTGCTTGTGAAAAGGAAAAATTCTACTCCGGTAAAGAAGGGTAAGCAGTTTCCTGAGAAATAGATTAAGGATTTGGGGGTTGAGCCGGTGGAGAGAAGAACACCTATAAATAGGGGAACCGTGGTGTTATGGTTGAGATGGGAGTGGAGAGTGGTTTCAAAGCTAAGGAAACCCTTGGTAAAACTTTACAGACACCTAATCCCAAAATTAGTCTTCATTTTCCTGAGATTCTAGACCCATTTTAAAATCTCCTAGAGGACTTTGATGATTTACTTGCCAAGGCCAAAAACAGAGACCAAGTGGAGGAAGTGTTTGAACTGGTGAAAAATGTTGTCAACTCACAGCATAAGATGACCAAATGGTTCTTTATTGAAATCAACATCAAATTACAACTGTTGTAGGAATGCCTGGGGAAAGGAGACAACATAGCAGTGGACAAGATAAATTGATTTTCCAAAACTAGGAAGCTATACCAAAAATGGAAGAGATTGAACACAAAATGGGAAGGATGAGGGAAGAGTATGGCACGAGAGTTCAATATTTAGAGGAAAAATTAATGGATGTCAATAATAATTTAGATAAAATAATGCATATCAGCAAGTTAACCATTCAGAACAGTTTAAACAGAATGAAGATACTGACAGAAAAGCTCAAAGAGCTAAAAAAAGATCAATTCAAAGATTTCAGAGCTGAGGACATTCTGAATGTGGAAGAACTGGGCATATAGGACAAAGAGGAAGGCACTAACAGAAAAGGTAAATAGGTCGCAATGGAGGATTCAGGTGGCCCTTCTACCCGCACAAGGGGAAGTAAAAAGAAATAGTTTGAGGAGGAGAAAAAAGAACTGATAAACTTCGCCAAGATGCATGACAATTTCTACGAGCAGGAAATTGAGGCAGCAGAGACCCTTAAGAAAATGAATTAATCTGGGCTGTTCTTTTTTGCTATGTTTTTCTATGCTTATGTTGTTTATGTATCTTTCAGTTGGCGAACAATTGGCTTACTGCTTTTAGTTTGCTTTTTTTTGTAAACGATTTCGGGGCGCCTTCAAAACCTGTTTAACCATTATAATAAAAAACTATGAATAATATTCGTCATAAAAATAATAACATTAGTAATTATAATAACAGTTACAATACTGATACAATGATAAATTAATAACAGTTACAAAGACTTTAATAGTAGTATGATAATAACAATAATAGAGATAATAAAATAATACAATCAATCTCACTTTTTATACAGTAAGAAACAAATCAAAGTACAATAAAATCATTACAGTCACATAGTTTTGGACAATAAAACTATTCCAGACATTCAAAACTATGACATTTACGGATTAAAATAAAAACTTGGTCATTAGCTTCTCAGTGTTTCTAAATTTTTTTGGACTCTCCTTCCCCTTTCTTCCATTCCTCTTTTGCTTCCTTTGCACTATATCTGTATTTTCTTGACTCTATTGCTTGGTTTGATGAGAATAAGAATGAGAGTGAGAATGAGAATATCTTCTTTTGCCACAATCTTTCCTTTTAATAATTTCTTCTCTTCTCACATCCATTCTTTCTATCTTTTTCCATTTTTTGATTTTTGCTTTTTGTTTTGTTTTATTCTAATTTGGTGTCTTTTTCTATTGTTTTCTTTATTTCTATATTTCGCTTTATTTCTCCTCTTTTTTGTTTTATTTCTAAGTTTTTGCCTTTCTTTTTCTATTATTTATCTCTATTGTTATAAAAAAGAATAAATATTCTAATTTCATTTCATCCATAAATCTTTATAACTAAACATAATTTTAACAATTTATTTTGCCACACACAATTATCTACAATAATAAATAAATATAATTTCTTTCATGCACATACAGTTTTAATAAAAACCAATATATAAATAAATTAAATCTACTTTTATTTCAATAAGAGCATATTAATATTTAACTAACAATTTAATTAAATGGCAACTATAAAACATAAAGGTGATTTATTTTTTTTACCAAAGACGAAGCAATTTATCGACATAATTTATTTATGCAAAGACAAATGCAACTATAATGCCAACTAGGTGCCTGTGTGTTTAGATTTCTTTCACCACAAGTCACCATCAATCAGCTAAACACCCCCTCCACGATGATACTCTCTCTCCGTCGAGAGTGTATTCCTGTCATGCACATGAGTCAAGATTAGTCAATGATCATTAAAATAGCAATATTTAAATTGAAAATTAATTATTGAGCATAGGGGTTATGACATTCAACCTACTTTCCATAATCCAATGAATATGGAACTCAAATAACACCAAAAATACAAATAAAATTATTTTACACTACACATTACACACAAACATATAACAACTAGAAAAGAAACAAATAATAAAATGTATGGATTTTATATGTACTATTCATATATAGCTTCAAGAACAAGAAACTTGTTGTTTTGCTTTTGATGCTAATTAAAAGTAAGCATAAGAATAATTATAATATATAGTTGTTCCATTCATTTGACTAAGCTAGTTAATCCTCCACTCCCCACAATTTGCAAAGTTGTCTCATCATCAACATAGAAGGCATTCATTTGCATTCATTTTGACATCCTATCACATTTGATCATCCTCTCTCATCCTAGAAGCATTCAAGGAGAAATTAATAATAAAACATTTCAACTTGGTGCATTAAAAGGAGTGATGAATTTGTATATATCATTCTAGGTTGCTTGCCTATTGTTTCTCAATCTTTTACATGCATTTTTGGGGGTTGACCTAGGTGAATGTGCCCCTTTGCAACATAATGACATTCCTCTAAAGGTATTTAAAAATGCCACCAATTTCAAATAACAAAAGGAGTTGAGCAAACAAAGACTAATGAAGCAAACCATAGAGCAAAGGTACACATTGAGCAAGATCAAATATACATGTAAAAGATAAATTCGTGAATGCAGAAAAAACCCTAATCCATGAACTTGACCCTAGATAGAGCACAAATTTAATGCAAAGTTCAAAGCGTCATATTAATAGAAAGGTAGCATTTTTAGGTAAAAGACAATTTATAATTCAACACTACATTAGAAAAGAGGTAACACTTTTAGATAAAGATAGTTTATAATTCAATGCTACATTAGAAATCATTCATTCTTTGATTATAGAGCTAAGCACCATTTCTCCTCCACATTTATTTTCCATACTTTTAGCATTTAATTAAAAATTACATTAACCCACAAATCATCAATAATTAATTTAAATTGATTATGCCATCATGTCCCACATTTATTTAAAAACCTAAAAATATAAAATAACTCCTAAAGTAAATAAAATAGTTCTAAAGTAAAATAAAATAACTCTTAAATAAATAAAAATAAAATAATTCTTAATAATTCTAAAATAAAATAAAATAATACTTAAGTAAATAAAAAACTATAAAATAACTTTTAAGTAAATAAATATAGCTCTTCAAATAAAAATAAAATAAACAATGTATATAAAATAAAATAATTCTTAAATGGGCGAGGGGCCTAGCTCGATTGGTGAGAGCTTTCCTGTGGTAGGCATGAGGTCACAAGGTCTAGTCTCCCCCCACCCACGTGGTACTAGAGGATGTGTTCTGCTCATCATCCTAGCTTTCTTCACCTTCTTTGTCATCAGAAGCTTCCTCGTCCACTTGCTGGCAACAACAAACACAATTACCATGCATCCTCTCGGCCATCTTGCAGAATATGTCTCAAGAATGCTCTTCCGATGACGTAAATAGGTAAGAAGTCATGGGCTTCCACTATCATTCGATACAAAGATCAGTGGAGCCCCCAAGAGATCGAATCCACAACTAGATTGTGGTGTGAGGCCTTCCTTTTCCATCTTTCAATTCTCTAATAGAGAATGATTAGCTTTGGGTTTAGCAGATACAGAATGATATCGAAGAGATTTGGTCACTGATAGTATTTCAAAAAACTTGCCTTAGATTAGATAGGAATGTCCTTCCAATTGAGAGCTTTGGAGGATACAACCTGTTCAATATGAGAATCACATGCCTTATTGGCAACAAAGTTGGCAGCACGATTTCCTTCCCGAAAGGTGTGACTGATGGTAAAGTTCATTTCATCCAAAATTTCCCAAATGGCCTTCGCTAGGTGTCTAAGCTTCCAATTAATCACCCTCCTATCCTTGATGGAGTTGATGCATAACTGTGAGTCACCTCCAATGTCAATGTCTTTTAGGTTCTCCTTACATAACTGCAAGCCTGCGAGGAGTGCGGAGAATTCAGCTTGATTATTGGTGTCATCCAGTAGTTTCTTCATGATGGTCCAGATTATTTGCCCATCCAAATCTCTAATGATCACTCCAACACCCGACCTTCCAAGGTTCCCCTTAGCTGTATCGTCAAAATTTAATTCCAATCTTCCAGACGGGGGGGCACCACTTGATGTTTGCCCTTTTAAACTTAGAGTCCTCCATTTTTCAAGATTTTTAGGTCTTCCCATCTCCTCATGACACCCCTATCCCATCTTGAGAATGGTTTTGGGGAAAGTGACTGCATTCAAGCTATTACAATCTTCGTGATTCCTCTTTTGATTTTCTTCTTCACTTCCTCCAAGTTGGCATCTCTATCATTAAAAATCTGATTGTTTCTTTCTTTCCATATCTGCCATAATAGCATTGACAGAATTGAGATCCACAGGCCTTCCCAAGTTGAGTTGCGAAGCTTTGGCCAGCATTGGAGTCCATAAATGTCATTTGGAAATGGTCCAACCCATCCCATTTTATTAATGAGCCATTTCTAGCATGCCTTGGTGAAAGGGCAATGGAGGAAAAGGTGATTTATGGTTTCCTCATCGACTTTGTACAAGATACGTCTAGAGGGCCCGAAGATACCGATGGTTTTCAGCCTCTCCCCGGTAAGGACTCTCTTGTGTACTACCGACCATGTGAAGGCACCTGCCTTTGGGAGTGTCCAATTGCTCCAACAAATTTCTCCCAGCCATTCTGAAATCCCCCCCCCACAATTCTGGATTTTGTAACCTAGTTTCACTATGTAATCCCCAGACTTGGCACATGTCCATACTATCTCATCTTGCCTCATGTTCAGTACGATCTTCCTTTTCTGAAGTTCTTAAACAACTAACTCAATTGTGTTATGAGGCAAATCCAGAACTCTAATTTTGCCCCAATTCCAATCCATATTGTCCAGATCATAAAAATCTCTAACGTATATGTCATTTGAATTGGTATTACTGATTCTATCCAACCCTGTACCCGGTAGATCCTTCAATGACCCAAGTCTGCACCAGGAGTCCCTCCAAAATTTTGCCTTACCTCTATTATTGACTATCCAACTAATATTATTCATGATGAGACATTTGTACCTTTGCATAAAATTCCATATATGGGACCCCCGCAGAGGATTTGGATTAGTGAAAATACGGATGGGATCATCTTCATCAAGATATTTCTTCCAGAGGATGCAACACCATTTGGCCTGGGGGTTCTTATACATTTTCCAAATAAGCTTAGGACCAAATGCCAAATTTTTCTTTTTGATGGATCTGAAACCTGCACCACCATCATTTTTCAGTGTACATGTCGTTTGCCATCCAATTAACGGCACCCATTTATTCTCATTAGCCCCCTCCCAAAGAAACTTTTTGAGTATGCCTTCCAAGAGGTTACAAGCTTTCCTGGTGATTTGATTTCTAGCCATCTGGTAAATGGGGATGGTTGACAGTACCGCTCTGATCATCTGCATCTTCCCAGAGAGCGTCAACCATTTCCCCTTCCACGAACTCGCCTTTGCCTTGCATTTATTAATCGTTTCCTCCCATAGGTTTATTCTAATAGCCCCTTTGAATAAAGACACACCAAGATATTTGCTAGGGAGGTCCGCCTTTTGAAAGCTTAGATAAGACATGATTCTTCTTTGTAGCCTTCTATGAGTGTTGAAAAAGAAAATGCTTGATTTTTCTTTGTTTATTTCTTGTCCCGAGGCTGTGACATAACCATCCGACAATGCTTTGATTGTGCAAGCTTCCTCAAGTTGGGATGAGCCGTAAAGGAGGGTATCATCAACAAATTGTTGATAAGTGATTGTTGGAGTATTATCTGCAATGTGAATTCCTTCCAAAATCTAGTTTTTGCTTGTTGCCTAATTTCTTGTCCAAGAGATTCAGCCATAATCACGAACAAGAATGGTGACAATGGGTCTCCTTGTTTGAGTCCTCTTGTGGGTTTGAAGAATCTGCAAGGACTCCCATTAACCAATATCGAGTAGCACACACTTGAGATGCATCCATAGATCCATTGAAGCCATTCTGAATGGAAGCCAAATTTCCTCATGACATTCAACAAGAAACGCCAATCCACTCGATCGTATGCCTTGCTAATGTCGATCTTTAATATGATTCCACTCTGATTTGAGAATGTTAATGAATGATCAGCTTCATGCGCTATTATGATGCTATCAATAATGTTCCTTCTCGAGGTGAACCCGCTTTGTTCTTCCAATATAATTTTGGGCAAGATGGTTTTCAACCGATTTGCAATGGTTTTGGCTACAATCTTATAGATTGTCTTACATAATGAAATGGACATGAAATCTGCAAATGTAACCGAGTTGAGCTTCTTTGGAATTAACGCAATGAAGGTGTTGTTGATGTCTTTCGTCATCTTCCTTGACTTTCTTAGATCTTCGGCCACCTCCCTACCTCATTCCCCAAGGTGTCCCAAAATGCATGGAAAAACCCAATGGGAAATCCGTCAGGCCCCGAGGCCTTATCTGGATGGAGTTGTGAAACAAATTTTTTGACCTCCTCCTTGGTGAAGGGTGACATCAAAAATTTGTATCCTCTTTCGTTATCAGCCTCAGAATAACGTCTAGAAAGGTCCTTTGGGACTGTAGGTTTGATGCATCAGTCAAAGCCATAAGGTTTTGAAAGTATGCTACCACTTCCTTTTGGTGTTAATGCTGAAAATGAAAAAGATAATGAATCTATAACCAGAATCAAACTATTTTCAACATCACATCAATGAAGTATCTCCTAAATGAACACAAATGCAGAAATCTAATATTAAACCAAACATAGACATCCAAAAGAAAATAAATCCATTGTTTCCTATCATCAAGATCTTGGATTACACATTTGATTGCTCTCAAATTTTTATAAGCACAAATGCATCAAGAAGTTACGATGAACGGATGAAAAGTTGTATGATCAAAATCCCCTCTCCTTTACGGTGAAAAGAGAGAGGGTTTATATAGATTTTTGGGAGAAGAGAAGTTGGGAAAAGTTTCCATTTGCAACGGAAGATCATTTGAAGTTAAGTGATGTGGATTGGGGAAATATTCTAAAATAGAGAGGAGATGAAAAATGGAAATGATAAAAGGAGAGAGAGAAGAGTGGGAGATTGATATGGTAAGTTTATTTAATTAATTAAAATAGGATTTTAATTAATTTGTGGCATATATGAATAAAATAAATAAATAATAAATATTTATTTAATTATAGAATGAAAGGTTGGATAAAATTAAATAAATATAAATATTTATTTAATTTGGAGGAAAGACTAGGATGAGAATAATTAAATAAATTTAATTATTTATTTAATTTAAAAGAAAAATTCTAGGGCAATATGTAGTGTCTACATTTTTCCCCTCTTTGAGACAATGCAGCATGTCGCGTTGTTTCAAAGAAAAAGAAGAATTGATTAACTGATACATGCCCCAGGGATATCCTGGTAAGGATGATGATAAGGATGATATGCCCCCTCGAGAGATTGATCGAACAAGATGTGATAAGATTAATCTCTCGATAGATCATGGGGAGAGGATTTGATAATTGGTATTTGCATGAGTGATTAAGTAGAGATGCACAACTGATAGGCGTAACCGAACAATTGATAGAAAGGTTCAGTATAGCTAGGTTGATAAGATGATTAAGTTGATTGAGATTGATGCTAGTGCAAAACAATGATTGATTAACAGATTGAGTGATCAGGGAGCATTGGAGTCCCATGCTTAAAGCAAGTTGATTGATTTGATATGTGGATTAGAAGTCAGGTATGAGTTGGATAAAGCGATTAATTACTCCTTGAGATAAGGAGCATGAAGAAAAATGAAATGATGAAGGGAATGGATGGAAGAAATGACGGATGAAAAGGGATATGAAGGAAATGAAAATTCTTGTGCATTACATAGTGCTTTATCATCATAGAGCTTATTATGTCACAAATTAGTATAAGCGTCTAGAACATGAACATCTAGACAACCTGAATATTGTTTGCGTTTTGATTTAGCAATGAAGTATAAGCATCTAGGTATAAGGACCTTAGATGATCTGAATACTTATTGCATGGAAGACACTATCAGATAAGGAATGCTCTCATCCACACTAGACTCATAGGTCCTTGATGATTTTAGACAACCATGTCTTAAGACGAGTCATCCTGTGAATAAGGAACAATCCACAGACAGCAAACAAGTGAGCATGCCCCATCCTCGCCTCTCTAATCCAAGACATCCTCGAGAAGCTAAAAGACATGCCACCAAAGATAAAATCATAAAACAATCAAAGACCGACAAACAAACATGCATCATGCTTCAATGTAGAACTGATTATTGTCACAGTTTATGCGTTTGGTTAGATTGATAGGTATGTTGCAATGTCTGCTTGATTGTCAATCTTGGCGTGTTTTGATTTTGGTGAAGTTCAAAGTTGTGTGGCGATCTGAAAGTATCATTGTTTTGGAATTTTTTAAGCTATTGATTTTTTTAGATTTTTGGAATATTTGATTTTTTTGGATTTTTGGAATATTTGATTTTTTTAGATTTTTGGAATATTTGATTTTTTTAATTTTTGGAATATTTGATTTTTTTTAGATTTTTGGAATATTTGATGAAATGAGATGAATTGTGAGCGAGCAGACAGACACTGAGGATAGTTTTTCTAACTGCGAGATGTTAAGTATCACAACCCATAGCTAAGGTCAAGGAAATGCCCTAATGAGGGAGAGGACCAACTTAGTATGCATGGAGAAGCGAGCAAGCGAGGGGAATATCAACAATTCACAAGCCATGGTGAGTGTGAAAAGGTTATAATGAAGAGGGTAAATGGGATGGAAAGATCAAGTGGAGCTCTAAAGGAAAGAGGAGCGAAGCCTCTACACATGGCGTTGATTTCTCAATTTTCACCATGGCACTTGCTCAAGGCACCACCAAAGTGGTTTTCACCATTGAACGAATTGATTTCTCTTTTTCAGGACCTTTTTCCATTTTTTGTATTTTTTCAGGACTTTTTTCCATTTTTTGTATTTTTTCAGGACCTTTTAAAAAGAGTGTACTCTCTGAAGTTCTCAGGTATAAAACCTACGAATATGCATACTGTTGATGGGATCACTAAACAATTCACCTTCTAGAGTAGATAACTGGTATGCCCTTGATCCATACACAATAGTGATAACGTATGGCCCCAACCAGTTAGGCTCAAATTTACCCTTCTTTTCTCTGTCTTATTGATTGCGAGGATTTTCATGAAGGACAAGATCCCCAATCTCAAATGTGCGTGGTTTCACTTTATGGTTATAACTTCGGCACATCCACTGCTGGTATGCTCTGAGATGATTGAAAGCAATTTGTCTTCGTTCATCCAACAGTTCCAATTCCTGCAAATGGGAAATTCGGTAGTCTTCATCACTGATTTGATTGCACAAGGAGACCTACAAAGAAGGTAACTTGACCTCGATGGGAAAGATGGCTTCAGATCCATACACAAGGACATATGGGATAGCACCTATGGGAATGCAGACACTCGTGTGGTAAGCCCATAAGGCAGGATTCAGTTGAACATGCCAATCTCGACCAGCTTCATTGACCATCTTTTTAAGAATTTTGAGAATGGTCTTATTAGAGGCCTCCACCTGGCTATTACCTTGAGGGTAGTAATGTGTAGAAAAATGATGTTGTATATGAAATTTCTCACAGAGTTCACAGACATCTTGATTTTTGAATGGATGACTATTATCTATGATAATGGATGAAGGAACACCATAACGATAGATGATATAGTTCAGTATGAAAGTGGCTCTTTGTTTTCCAGTGATGTGGGTGAGCGGAACAACTTCAATCCATTTCGTGAAGTAGTATGTGGAAATGAGAGTGAACTTATGACCATTGGATGAAGGTGGATGGATTTTGCCTACGAGATCGAGTCCCCACTGATAAAAGGGCCACGATGTAGCGAACGACTGCAATTCTTGTGCAGGAGCATGTATCAAGTCTGCATGTTTTTGACACTGCTTGCATTTTTTAACAAATTGATAAGCATCATTTTCCATTGTAGGCTAATAATAACCCATACACAAGAGTTTCTTGGCTAAGGTAGGACCACTAGAATGTGCCCCACATATACCTTCATGTATTTCTCGTAAAGCAGTGTTAACCTCATCATGCTCAAGACATCAGAGTAAAGTACCATCGAGACCTTGGCAGTATAGGGTATCGGCTAAGATTACATAACGGGAGGCTTGACAGATAAAGGTTTTACGAGATTTATTGGATAGGTCGGATGGCAAGATGTTATCATGGAGATAGGTATAAATATCCCCATACCATTGAGAATTAGGACCAACAATGAGATAGAGCATTTCATATTGTGGTACATTGTAAGTAGGTTGAAAAAGAGGTTCTACCAAGAACTCACAGTATGCGGCATTGCTTAGCATTTCCACAAGTGAACCAATTGTTTCCATTGCATTAGCAACTCTGTTGCTATCTTGGGGGATTTGCTCAAAACAAATGGATGTGAAATAGGCCTTGAAATCATCCACCATTCTTTTATAAGGCATCAAGTTTTCATCTTTTATTTTATAGTCATCATTAGCTTGTCTGATCACTAGCTGAGAGTCACCAAGGATACGCAACTAAGATTTTCCATTGCACAACCATACGGAGCCCAGAAAGTAATGCCTCATATTTTGCAATATTGTTGGTACATGGAAACTATATATTATAAGCTTTAGGTATACAACCCCCTTGCGGTGTAACAAAGAGAATGCCAACACCATAACCAATTTATGTGAAGGAGCCATCAAAATATAAAGTCCAAAGATGTGTAGATTCCATGTTGAAGATTGATTCATCAGGGAACTCTGTAATAAGAGGATGGTCATCTATCACAGAAGCATCAGCGAGTTGATTTGCTATAGCTTGTCCTTTGATTTCTTTTCTTTCCACATACTCAATATCAAACTCACTAAGAATCATAACCCATTTAGCCAGTCGTCCTGTGAGTGCTGCTTTGTTCAGGAGGTACTTGACAGGATCAATTTTTGTGATGAGCTTTGCCTGGTGTGTAAGCATGTAATGTCGCAGCTTCTGTGAGGCAAAAACTACGGCAAGACACGCTCTTTCGATAAGACTGTAATTGAGCTCATATCCCACTAGAGTACGACTGATGTAATATATTGCACATTCCCTTCCTTCATAGCCATGTTGTGCCAAAAGTGCCCCCAGTGTTGTGGTAGTTGTGGATATATAAAGGAGTAAAGGCTTGTCATCTGTAGGAGGCACTAGTACTGGTGGTGTTATCAGATATTCTTTGATTTTCTGAAAAAGCTTGTTCACACTTGTCATCCCATCTGAAAGGAACATTCTTGTGTAGCAGATATTGAAATGGTTGACATTTATCTACAAGTTGCGCTATAAAATGGAGGATAGACTGAAGTTTTCCTTGCAATGATCACAGCTGACTGATATTCTTAGGTGGAGGCATTTCAAGTATAGCTTTTACTTTTGCAGGATCAACTTTGATTTTTTTAGATGAGACAATGTATCCAAGGAGTTTCCTAGAGGTTACCCGGAAAACATATTTCTTTGGATTCAACAAGACCTTGTATTGTTTTAATCTTGTGAAAATTTTGTCCATGATCTCTAGATGTCCAACTCTAGTGTAGGATTTTCCCAACAAATCATCTACATAGTCTTCCAAATATGTATGCATCATGTCATGAAAGATAGTGGTCATTGCACGTTGGTATGTAGCTCTGACGTTCTTCAACTCGAAGGGCATGACATTCCAATAGAAGGTTCCCCAAGGATAAGTGAATGTTGTCTTAATTTGATCTTCAGGAGAAATTTTAATCTGATTGTAGCCTAAGAAACTGTCCATGAGGGATAACATTTTGTGCCTTGCTGTCAAATCCACTATCATGTCAATATTTGGAAGTGGTAAGTCATCTTTAGGACAAGCTTTGTTTAAATCTTTGAAATCTGTGCAAATACAGATACTCCTGTCAAGTTTTGAAATTGGCACTAAGTTTGAAATCCACTCAGCATAGTCAACAAGTCTTATGAATCCCACATCTTGCAATTTTTGTAATTCAACTTTTACCAAAAGAGCGACATGTGAGTGCATTTTTCTCAGGTTTTGCCCCTGGTGATAAAGACAAGTGATGCATTACTAAATCTGGATCAAGTCTTGGCATGTCTGTATAGGACCACACAATGTTGACTTGTCTTTCCTTGTAAAATTGTATATGCCCTATTCTCTCTTTAGGTGTTAATGATTCTGCTAGATGAATTATCCTTGGTTTTTCTTATGTGCCCAGATTTGCTGGTATTGTCTTCTCCACCAACATAGATGATTTTTCTTGATATAGTGCTATGGGAAGTGTGTCAATCCTTCCATCCTCAAGCGCCTCAAAGAGGTTTTCACCCTTGGATACATCCTTTATTTTTACTTTTTTTTGGGTCTAATAGTGCCGCAGAACAATTTTCACTAGAAGACCTATTTACATTTTCAATAATTTTGTGACTGAAAGGCTTGGCACCTTTTCCGAAGTAAGCTGCACCATTGAGTTCTATGATGAAACTTGTTTTATGATCCCCAAGAGGTGTGTCTTCTCGTGCTCCCGGAAAGTTTATGATTGCCTCATCATTTTGAAACACATCTAGCTGTGGCAGTCCCTTTTGATCCCAATCAATGAGTTGGGGGTGAACCAGGGGTAAAGGGTCATGATTTGACTCAAGATTTTGAATGGATCCAAGGGTGCAGATGTTATGATCGGGTTCAAGGGTAGAGACACTATCATAGTCATAAATGTCAATGAAGTCATCGATGACACCTTCCTCATCAGCTTGTGTTGCACTAGAGGACTCTCCTACCTTACTTGAATGACACTTAGTACTCAAGGTCTTATCCTTCTACGTATCCTGACCTAAGCCAAGGACTTTTCACGCACGAGTAGGTTGTATTGGTTCTAGGATACCTTATTTTTGTAAACCTAGAGGACTTTTACCATCATATCCCATTCGTTTTATAAGATCCAACCCTTTGTCGTACTGTTCAACAGGTATCTTTATCTGTAGTTCTTTAGTTTGTTGTTTTTCTGCATTCTCATCTCTGTACAACCATCTCAGGAGATCAGCTTCTTCCACTTCATCATAAAGGGCTACCCATTTTTTGAAAGTAGTTGATTTATAACCCAATGTAGTATCGGTGTTTAATGTGGTCTTAGTCATATGTCGCTTGCCATAGGTGTGGGGAGATAAAGGTAGCCTTCCAATGCAGATAGCACGATTCAGGGTATATTCTCCCACTCCTTGTTCTTTCACTTGTATTTTGATTTCAGCCTCATTGGATTTTGAGGTGGATGCCTTTAAGGACTCAGGATCAACATATGCTTGAGAAGGAAGTGCTTCACAATTGCTAGGGATTGTGATTTCAGTTTTAGGGCTTAGATTATTGCAATACATGAAAGGGTTTGGATCTCCTAGTATTGTGATTTCGACACCATTGTTTAATGCACTGATGGTATGTAGAAGGTACTGCTTGCATTGCATGAATCCAGGGTCTTCCCAGGAGGATGTTATAGGTCAAAGGGAGATCAAGGACTTGGTAAACCACATCCTTTACCACATGCCCAACCTTGATTGGTAAAGTAACTGATCCTTTAGATGAGTGTTCCTCTTCATCATATGCCTTTATGGTAATCTTTTTCTTTGGATCAACTGCACTTTCAGAGAACCCTAATGTTGTGACCAATTTATGAGTACAAATATTAAGACTTGCTCCTCCATCTATCAAAACTCGCTTGATCTTGACTTTATGGACAAGGACTTCAATGTGTAAAGGTGCGTTATGTGGTTGTCGGATGGACGAATCATCATTCTCAGTAAAAGTGAGAGTGAGGAGAAGTGATGTGTCCCACCATAGCTTGGAATTGATTTACATGCAAGTCTGTAGGCACTGTAGCAATAGCAAGCGCTTTATCTAGGATAGATTTATGCTTAGGAGATAGGCGTAGCAGCTCAAGTATGGAAATTTGTATGGGTGTTTTACCTAAATGCTCTATGAGGTTGTATCATGAAGTTGGTGCAGCGGGTTTTGAATTAGGACCTCTAAGGGTAAATGTGCCTTTGCGAGTAGTAACATTGCAATCAGGTTCTTTGCCTTTTATAATGAAAGTGTTCACATGATTATCAAATTCACTGATGTTATTTATGACATAGTCATACTTTGCAGTAGTATAGTTTACACCATCACCAGATTCGAGGGCCTTTCCTTTATCCTTGTCATGCTTAGGGAAAGGATTTTTGAACATCTTGCAATCAAAGTTACCAGAAGGAGTGTGTCTGTCAACTATTATCTTACCATCATCAATAAGGTCTTGTATCACATGTCGAAGTTTACTGCAACTATTAGTCTTATGTCCTTTGTGTCTATGATAGTTGTAAAAGTGATCCTCATTCCACCATGGGAGTTTGATTTGTGGATTATATTCCCTCATCTTAGGTAGTGTTATAAGATTATTTTGAAGGAGTTCTTTTAATGCAGATTCAAGCGATTGTCCCAATGGTGTAAAATTTCGTTTAGGGAAGCTTCTTTGTTTTTCTTTTCCTTTGGCTGAGGAAGAACCTTTAAGGTTGTAGATAGGTGATGATATTTTAGTCGTTTTCACATCAACAACTCTGTCATTGACCACATTCTTGTTCTTAACCCAAAAAGATGTCTTGTTACTCGAGCCCGATTTTTGATCTGTCATTATTAAGTTTAATAGTTCCATCGTCAATGAGAGTTTGTTCGATTCGAAATCCCATTTCTATGACTTCATCAAAGGAATCCAAGCATTTGAGGTGAAGTTCCTTTCCAATTTCCTTGTTCAAATTTTGACAAAAGAGGTCAACCAATTGTTTATCTGGAATGTTATAAGGTACTCGTTTTGTCAAATGTCTCCATCTTTGTAAAAATGACACAAAAGATTCTCCTTGTTTTTGCTTCGTGTTAAAAAGGTTTGACATGGTCACTTCAAGTTCACAGTTGTAACTATAATTTGAGACAAATTTATCAGCCAATTCTTGGAAAGATTTGATGGTCGGGAGTAATCGTGAAAACCATTCCATAGCTACTCCTCCCAGACTACGAGGGAATAATCTCATAAGATATGTTTCATCAACTGTGAATTCCAAGGTAGCAGGGCAAAATTCTCTTAAGTGATCTTTAGCGTCTCCTTTTCCCCTATATTTATCAAGTCTCAGTATGTCCCAATGACTGGGAAAAGGTGGCATGGGTATTCTCGGATTGAAAGGATGAGGACATATATCTTCAATGGAAAACTTGTGGGATGATGTTTTACTGTTCTTGAGAATATCCAATTCTTGTCTCAATGCTCTAAGTTCATCCAAGATGGGATCATTTGTATGTTTTGGCTTTGAAACTTTTGAAGAACTTTTATAGCTTGGTTGCAAATAAAAGGGTCTATGATCCTTCACTTTGTCGTTATTGTGTCTTGGTAGTTTTAGATCCAAGAGATCCTGCTTTTTCATTTGCCATGAGTAAAGATGCATCAAAATCATTAGGTATTTTTATCCCTTCATCAACAGTGGCTTTAAAATAATGTTTTGGATTATGTTTGACCACTACCTTGAAGACTTTGAGAAACTTTTCATCATTGAGGGCTTCCTTTATATCTTCCGGGGATATTTCTTCATCACTTGTATTGTTTTGATCTTCCTCATTCGCAACACTAATGTGTTCTTCATCAAGATTTTCATGATATATTTTTCCTTCTTGTTCCTTTCCTCGTATTTGTGATCTTGTCTTAGGGGGCATAGGCGATTGTTATGATCTTTGACCTAGGACTAGACAATGTATGAGACTCAAGATTAGGATGTAATGCAAACTAATATGACTCTAAGATAAGATAATGGGAATGGAATGGTATGACTCTACAGATGACAAGATTGATATGATAAAAATTCAAGAACTCAAGGCAACTCTAAGTCTGAAGATAATTGTGATGCAAGGCTTTACCTGTGCTATGATGGATAGACACAAGGATAAGTGCTCAAGAGAGGGTATGCTAAAGTAGGAGATGATGAACTCCAAGAAGATTTCCCTACTCAAATATAATGATAAATTCCCTAAGGATGATGAACCTCAAGTGATACGGGTGATTAATAGCCAATGTTTGATTCAAGACCTAAGGAGAGCAACCTAAGTGCAAGCTAAAAGATTTTTTGACTAATGATGGATATGCAAGGACTGGGGACAAGACATAATAGAATTATCAGAATATGCGAGGACTAGGTGGAATGATCTAGATATGTAAGGATTGAAGGATCAAAACTGAAGAACGATTCCCCAAAGAGAATTAAATGCTAGGCTCCTTTTGGACATGTAAGTTTGGTTTGTTTTTTAAAGTGCGTTGATAAAAATTTCTCAACAATATGTCTCGGTTGCGGTAGTTTTTCAAGATACGTTTTCTGATAGACCTTGAACTACGATATCTATGTTTAAAAAAGTGGAAAATGAATCTTCGCTTAGGGATCTTGGTTTTGCAAGAGATCATGCAGACATTTGTGTTGTTTGACTTTTTGAGCAATCTTTTGAGGTTTGTAAGGTTGAAATGTTATAGATTCGAGGTGTGGTGTTTGGTTGAGATTGACAATGTTTTTGAACACACGCAAAACACAATAGACAGAATATTTTGGATGACTCTGATATAAAATCAGAGTAAAAGTCTGAATGGGGGCCTAGATTAACCCCAAATTTTTTCACAGGTCTCGACAAATTTGAAAACACTTGTAAGCATGCACAACCTAGGCTAAAAAGAGGATACTACTTGCTAAGTCCCTACTTGGATTACTCCATATACTGAGACAAGGCAGACAACTAGAGATATTGGTGACACTGGCTCCCCCTCCATGGCATGGGCACACCAAATTTCTTACCCCAAAGATCTAGAGATCTTATGAACCAAGGGATTTTTTGTCTCTACCATGAATAGTATGCATAGGGTGACTTCAGAGGTTCGACCTCTTGCACCAACAAGCAAAAAGGTTTTTGGCATCTACAACAAGTGGTTTCTAGTCAGTGTTTCGGGACAATCTGGTGTCTATACATGCGGCGGTTCACTCATTTAAGAGGTCTCCCAGCCCTCAGAAAAGGGTTTTTACGCATCTCATGGATACTGAGGGAGACTTCTGTCGGTATAAAACAACGGCACTAGGTGATTGATGACTTTCGTCACAACCACAATTATTTATATAGCGGACCGAAATGAAAGTACCGCTTGGGTCATTCCCTTTCACAAATTGGGAGGCAGACCCTCTAAGAGATTAAAAACATAAAAGAGATGGGTCTAGCTTCTGATCACCGAGTTTTCACAAGGTGAAAGCATACACCTACCATCCTTACAAGCACAACAAACAGTGATCAATTAACCCCTTAGTTAATCTATGTGCAAACAGACATTTGAACAAGATATCAAATTGATGAAATCCCTGCAAAACCACCATTAGTAGTTTGAATTTCAAGTTTTCGACAAACGAACATCTAGTTTCAATTTCAAATCTTTAGCATGTGGTCCTGCACAAAAGTCAACAAGAATTAGCCACAAAATAAGAAAAACTAAACTAAAAAGAAAGATAACATTAATCTAACTAGTAAAAATCAACAAACAAAATTTAATCTAACCCCAACTATCAAAATTAACAACTAAAATTAATACTAAACTAAAATCTAAATAAAATCTAAATTAAACTTTAATACTAAATTAAGAACTGAATTAACATCTAAATTAGAAACTAATCTAAATAACAAACTATATTAATTCAAAACTATATTAATATCTAAATTAAAACTAAATTTAAAAGCACATGTAAAACTAAGTTAATAAAAAAAAACTTACATTAAAACTTCCTAAAAGACTCTTTGAAAAAACGAAAGCAAAAGGTAAGTTAGCTAAAATAAAGTAAAACTAAAAAAAAAGTTAAATGCTAAACTAAATCTAAATCTATGAAAGGATGGCAGAGATATGATTGTATGCAAAGATTTCATGAAGAACCAACGCCATCATTTGGCACTTAAAACAATCTGTCTTAAGTGCCAAGATTGAGCGATTATTAGGCTCCATGAGTGTCCTAAAACTAAATAAGACATTAAGAAGTTTGTGTTAGAAAAGTTCAGGATTGCCATGTGGACTAAGCAAATTGGCCAAAAAAAATCATACTATGTCAAAGAGTTCAATCCCACGTGGGAACATGGGGAAAAAACCTACTTGCATGCCACTCTTAAAGGTAAAGCTAGGATTCTAATGGCGCAGTTGAGGGCCGGTTCTCATCATTTGAGATGCGAAACGGGTAGATGGACGGTCCCCAAAGAAGAGTGGGAAGACAGGATTTGTATCTTCTGCAGCAAAAAAGTGGTGGAAACTGAATGTCACTTCATCTTTGAATGTGGTGCCTATGAAGACATTTGGAGTCAGTATGAAGACAACCTGAAGGTGGGCAGTATTATCGAGATCTTTGAGGAATCAAGGCTGCACATAACTGCAGGTTTTTTGGTTAAAATTCATGGCAGGAGAAGTGACCTCGAAAAGATCTTGAAGACTTCTTAGGGCTGCGGCTCTTGGTCCCTTAGGCTGCTTGGTCTCGTGGACGTCATTAAAATCTATAGATTCATTCTTACTATCCTGGCACCAAAGAAAAACAAACTTACAGGGTACGGACAACCATTGAGGGCATAATGGACAACGGTTCTGGAAGATAGCATTATCTATCATATTGCATGACGACTACAAATAGCAAACTGAGGACAAAATTTAATGTAATTACAAAGTCTCCGAAAGGGATGCCTCACAAACAAGCCGCCATTTCACACAAAAGCAATGGTTAACAATGCTATGTTTAGAGTTGATGCCAGGTATCAAAAAAAACATTTGATTGAAGAAAGAATCCAAGCAGGAAGAGGCTAACAGTCTAAAAAAGTAGGCGCAAAGCCTTTCCAATTTTAAACGCCAAAAATTGTGAAATCTGCCTAGACCAACCCCCCACATCCGGTGAGGTAAAATGTTAGCGTTGTAACGCAGTGGCCGGGTGGAGAGATAAGGAGACGACATAGTGAGGTATGGCCGAGCAGGGCGGAGATGTCACAAGCGGAGCTAGGGTGCAGGGTAAGCGGAGATATTAGGGTTTCTAAAAGTTTCGATAGGGCCTTCGATCTATGAATCAGATAGAACACAGTGTGTAGGTTATGACCAGTGGAAGGATTAAACCCACAAGACAATAATACCTCTGCAACAAATATTAGACAATTAACCTGCCATCAAAATATAAACACAGATACTTGACAACAGAAGTTCACATCGGGTTCACCATTCTGTTAATGTTGAAAATGAAAAAGCTAATGAATCTATAACCACAATCAAACTATTTTCAACATCACATCAATGAAGTATCTCCTAAATGAACACAAATGCAAAAATGTAATAATAAATCAAATACAGGCATCCAAAAGAAAATAACTCCATTGTTTCCTGTCATCAAGATCTCAGATTACACATTTGATTGCTCTCAGATTTTTATAAACACAAATGCATCAAGAAGCTATGATGAACGGATTAAAAGTTGGTGAAAAGAGAGAGGGTTTATATAAATTTTTGGGAGAAGAGAAGTTGGGAAAAGTTTCCATTTGCAACAAAAGATCGTTTGAAGTTAAGTGATGTGCATTGGCGAAAGTTTCTAAAATAGGATTTTAATTAATTTATAGCATATATGAATAATTAAATAAATATTTATTTAATTATAGAATGAAAGGTTGGATAAAATTAAATAAATATAAATATTTACTTAATTTGAAAGAAAGACTAGGATAAGGATAATTAAATAAATTTAATTATTTATTTAATTTAGAAGAAAAATTCTAGGGCAACTTTTAGTGACTACATTTGGACTTCCATGTGTTTGTTTATCCTTGGCATTTTGACAGAGTTGTGAAAATTTTTTGTATTGAGGTCACCTTCTCTAAGCCAAGTCTCTCTGCAAATTTTCTCATTTAAAGCTTCCATTTCCTCTTCCACCCTTTCTTTTTGTTTGAAGATGTTCTTGAATAACTTAAAAAAAAATTATTATAACTTAATTTTGATGAAATTGACAAAATTAATATATAAATGCCAACATATTAAAAAATCCCTCAAAATAATCTTGTGACAGATTATGTGCCCGATTATCCTCTTAACATAAACTCACTCTCATCTGGCCTTTTAAGCCATCTTAAGCCTCTTCTCCGCTGTTTTTGCTCACCCGACGCATGTGGGATTAAGAAGCATAAATATTTATTGTTTCGGACAGCAGCAGACCGGTAGTGAGGACGGAAACAACTTTTGCAGAAAAGCTACAGTCCTCGATTTCAACATCTGGACTCTAAAGCTGGGCAATCTATTTTTTTTTTGCCGGCAGATTTTCTGATATTTATGCTGACTTTTTTCAACAGACTGTTCGAAATCCCTGTGACCGTGACAGTATTGATAATCGCGCATAGTCCAAACATCACGTGATTGTAACAGTGACAGTATAAATAATCGCGCCTTAACTTGCTTTCTTACCATTGTGTTGGCTGTCGTTTCTGTTTTTTGCTTTCTTGGTGTGGTTTGAAAGTGGGTGTCTTCAGTGCTTTAGAGCTGTGTTTCTTGGGAGAGCCTCTCTGCAGTTTAAGACTATTTTAGAGCTTGCATTTCAGCGCTTTAAAGCTGCCTTCTGTTTTTAAGTATGTTGCATTGGCATCTTTCCTCCTTTTCCTGGCAGAAGCTCCGCATCTTCACAATTGGCTATGTATTCCGAACAATCAAAACCAAAACAATGCAGGTCCCATTGTTGTCAACGCGGTTGACGAGGATAATGAGTTGCTTAAGTTTGTTGAGTTAGTGTGGTGCTAGTTTTGGCCAGGGTGATTGTTAGAAGTTTAACTATGTTATGTTTGGTTGATTGGCATATTGTAATCGAGGTATTTAGTGATTAATAAACTATTTTAAATCAAAAAAGAAAAGAAAAGAGGTCACCTCTTCCTCCATGGGGGAGTGTTCTGATAGATGCAAAAGCCCAACACCCTTTCATCCCCATTGTGCCATGTAATACGTTACCATATCCTCACCTTTGGTACTCATATTATATTGAAATGTTTGCCCCTTAGAAAGAAGGGTGATAAATTGAGTGTACCTAGGTTCCACCATTTTCATGTATTTGGCCTGTCATTAAAATTGAAGCCTCCCCTTAACATGAATCTCCTGCTACTCTTCACAAACCCTCAAGACCCCTTCATCGTGTATGACATTCAAAATGTTTAAGTAGGTTTAGAATTTTGGTTCCACATTTCAATGAACCTAACAAGTCATTTCCTTATAGGGAACTATCCATGGAGTATCCTTGGCCAAATGGTTTTCCTATTATGCTCACAAGGTGTGTGAGAAAATTAGGTAGGTAAACTTGCTAGTTATCCCCCTAAGTTTTGCCACAAGGTCCTTGAGTCTCCAATTCTTGAGTAGAGTATTATTACTAAGGTGAAGATAATTTGCAAGGATCCTCAAAATTCGTCTCAACCTAAATTGAGTTTATTTGGAGGACATCTTGATTTTCAACAAGGCATGTATACTTTGCAACATTTCCTAACCTTCCAATAAAAAGCTTGGAAAATATCATCGGTACACTAGCAACAATAGGAGTCAACTGCCACAGCCATTTTCTTTAGCATATCCAAGATGCATAGAAGCTAAAACTTCTACATGCTTATCACATACATGATTGTCAAGATGGTCATACTTAACTATCTTGAAAGATGTAGAATTGCTTTCCAACTCTTTCAGTTCATATTTGCTTGCTAACCTACATCATCCTTGTAGTTGATTCCATTGGAGAATTTTCACTAAAAGTGAAAAAGCCCACAAAAGTAAATAAGCCAAACCCCTACTAGTCTTTAATGTTCTGTTTAACATATTCCACTCTGTCATGCTGGTCTAATGGAAGTTGGATCTGACACATGCTGTTGAAAACCTGTCACCTTGCAATTTATCCAATAATAAGTATTTGAAATCTAGGCACCACATAGTAGTTCTCAACTATGATCTTAAATCACTCGAAGTAATACGTAGACCAAGCTCCATCCTCCTTTAAAACTTAACCGTGTATTGCTTTAATAACTAACCATGATGTGTACACCATCAAAGCCGGAGCAATTAAACCACTTTCCTGGTACTAACAATACCAAATATTAATGTGTCTCCTTATTGACACACAATGCTTATAAAAGATGCAATTTGATGTTCTATTCTATAGATCTTCTGGCATGTAAGAGTAAACTACATTTTCAAAATTCCGTAGGTGAACATATTTATTATTTGATTTTCTAGTCAATGTCGTAACCTCTATTAACTTATGACATGGTGACTAATCAAATAATAACAAAATCTGAATCATGACCACAACAAGATCACAATTTGCAACTTTGAATATATAGTTGCATTTATATTCAGAACTCATGTACATGGAACATGTGCACAATGCATGAGTGCTAAGTCTAAAATCTATAAACAGAGATGACAGGACCCAAAGAGGGCATAGCCTAGACTGAATTAAAAATCAGTTGTTCTGCAGCAAACAAGTAATTTATCAATTCAAGTAGAATACAAGTTAACCATCATGATATGATATCCATTTCAAATGTCGATTACAACTCATGTATTTGTAATGATACACTGTTAAGAACCACAATTGCATTTTGTGAAGCATGGTCACAAAAGATGCACTACTACCATAAGTTACTGCTGAAAAATCTGTGACACAAGAAACGTTGAAAAGATCACCATCATATTGAGATACAAATGAAGTGTTAAAGATTCATCAGTGTGATTTTAGTCACAACCATTCGACGTCATAAGTATAATATCTTTGAGTTGTGCAGTAACTTATAATTTCATGGAAAAACTACCACTCATTTCCATTTCTATTTTGCACTTCAGGGTTTAAATTTTAATGGACTTAGCTTAGCTTCCAATTTCAAAGCATCCTTACTGTAAATATTGTATTTCTTAAAAACAATTTCATAAAATTGCTTGTTTCTCTAATTAGGCAATTGTTTAGATATTCACTTCACACCATAGTAGCAAAAGACCTTAAAACACACAGTGCAGATTTGCCCAGCTAATTAAATGTGGTCATATTTGCTACTCGACATGTCAGGTAAATCTGGCAGTGTGTTGATCAAACCCATGTACTTTAAAAAAGCATTGTGTAATTGAATTGATGTGAATTACATGCTAGTAATGGAAAGCAAGTGAATTTTTTTTTGGCTTTGTTTTTAATATTTATTTTTTACAACTGTCAAATATTACAGCGACTTTCTCATTTTCTCATTTTAAACCAATGTAATTGAAAAACACTTATTAAAGTGACTTCTAGTTTGTACCATTGCTGTGTTAAGAGTCCCACTGCTATGTTTGATTTTTTTGACACACTTTTTATAAGCGCCAGTGAAAAATGACAGACCACTCAATTCATTCATTTGTGTCAAACATATCTCAGGCCCAATGTAGTGCACATTTATCAACATTGCTCCTATGGTCTTGCCCATTTAATGACATTACATTCAAAAGTGATACCAACAGAATGTAAGCAAGACTGATTTATGACTTGAGTATGTGGAGAAATATTGCAGCACAAATCTGAACACGAATATCAAATTACAAAGATTCTTGTTCAGTCACACGATCAGTTGAAAAGTGAAGTAAATCCTCTAAAGTTTACACAAAGATGCTGAAGGATCACAACCTACATACAACTCCAACCCTGGTCTATTGAGTTCATCCTCTTTGAGGCATGCACAATGCTTGCTTATTTTCCCTGTTAAAGCTATTTCTGATGGCATTTGGACCAACCGAGGATAACCTGAATCACACCACACCTGCACATTTGATATGTTAATCAAACTTTCTGCACAGTCAACTTCATGATTACAAGTCACTAATTAATGAAAATGATTAAATGCCTTTTAAAAAAATTGCAGAGCATTATATGATTTGTTTTGGGGTTAAAAATGTATCTTGAAGATTATAGCTTCACAAACGTTGTATATTTGCACCAAATCTTCATTCATGTTAAAGTCTCCATTAAGAACACAATTCACAATATGATGATAAACTAACTCACTACCTCATGTATATACCATACTAATGCCTTGGATAACAACTAGACCAACTTAACTACCTATATAAGACTATATAAATGATCATTTAACTTAATTAAGGGTTATGCCAGCCACAAGTCAACTACACATATCCCAATACAATCAATGGGTTAAGGGCATAGCATAATTTCTTTCCAAAATTAACTCGTCAAACTCCTTATTCCAAGCACTTGGATTGCTAGTTACCAACTCAAGTGGCAAGTGGAGTTCTCCTCGTGTCTTGTGCATCATTTTGGGAGGGAAAGTGATTTAAATTTGAATTTGCAAATTAGTGAAGATCAAAGATCATGTCGCCCTTCACATGTAAGAAGCCAAAAGTTAGAGCCAACAAACAAAATGGAAACAAAATATTTTTGGTTGATGCTGATGGCTGAACCACTGAAATGCTTCTGCATCAAATAGATATAAAGCGAGGTTGTGAACTTCCATTGAATAGCTTTGGGTATGTTATTGTCATGTTGTTATGAGACAAAATGTTGAAAGAAAGGTTGCGTGTTTCAGTAGCAACCCAATAGTAAACAAATGGGATTCCCAGCAACAAGCCAATTACAGTAGTGGCAATGAAAAAACGGGAAAAAACTGATGGTTTTACTTGAAGTCCTTTTCACGGTTTTCATAAGTTAGATACCTATTTCAACATTGTTAAGTCTCATGCTCTTTAATATATTTTAGTTTATTAGTAGAGAAACTCTTTAATGTTGTATTCAAACTCTATATGCAACAGCACTGGTTATGTTCACAAAATTTGGCACCAAAAATTATTCTCAAGCATTATCAAGTATTTGCAGCATATTTCCTATTATATTTCTTCTCTTGGCAAGATATTTCATTACAAGTGGTATCAGACCATGATCTTGGCATTTGGAAGGCAAGAAACAAGGCAACTTTTTTCAATTTTGGAGTCCAGATTTGAGGTCATTTGGAGCAAAATTGAAGGAGTTATTGTGAAATTAGGGTTTCCACCAAATTTGCTCCCAAGGCTACAAATCAATGAATTTCTGGGAGATTTTTCCTAAAAGATAAGATATGGGCCCAAGTAAGCTACAATAAAAAAATTCAATTATTTTGATTTGTTTTAGGTTATTGTGAAAACTATTTTGGCAACATCATGGCAGGGGCTTCAACAAGTGGCAAAGGAAGGAATATAATCACTCCTAGAAAGGCTCCTAACAAAGATGATCCATTAGTAGAGGAGATGGGTACCATAACCATGGAAGATATAAGGGAAGAAACCAACAAGATGGAGGAAATCTTGTCAAGGGTGGCAAAGCAAATGCAAGGGGTAACTAAGATAGGAGATCTCAAGGCAATGGTCTAGCAAATAGCTTCTAGCCAAGGTTCTATAGATTTCCAACACACGGAGTCACACCACAATACTTAGGAAGAAGATGTGTCTCCTAAGGGACATGATGCTTTTGGGTTTGACTCAAATCTAAAGATGGATTGTCACCCAAATAATTCTATGGCTCGGCACTTCACACCAAAGATGGATATGCAAAAGTTCAATGGCAAGGATCCAACCAATTGGCTCTGCCAAATGGAGCAGTTCTTTGATCTTCAACATGTTCCATGTCAACAGAGGATTGCAATGACATCCTTATACATGTAACCGGACGAATTCATTTGGTATATTTGGCTATGTGAAGAGAAGAAAAAGAAGGGATGTGTTGTCACATGGTCTATTTTCCAAGAGGAACTCACGAGTCACTACACCTTATGGCGAAATCTTATGGATAGCTACTTCAGCCAACTTACGAAATTAAAGCAAAAAGGTGTCATAAAGTAAAAGGACTATACTCAACAATTCCAAACTTTGGCTTTAAGAGTGGAGTATGTTATAGAGGAAAATTTAAAAGAATTATTTCTAGGGGATTTAAAGGACCACATCAAATATGAAGTATGCATGTTCCATCCAACTTTTGTGTCTCAAGCAATGATTATGGCAAGGCAAGTAGAAGAAATTTTTTTGGCCAATAGATGACAAAGGCTTTTAAACATAAGAGATAGAAGCACTCATACATAGTCGCTTCCTTAGCCTACCAAACTAACTCCGCAACAAACTAAAAAGAAGAGAGCAAAAGGTTTATGTTTTAACTATGATAGCAAATATAGTTGAGGACATAAATGTATTGAAAAGAAGTTGTTCTACATTGAAGGGTTGAATGAGGAAGAAGCAATATTAGAGGGTGGCAATGAGATAGATGAGGAATTAGGAGTTACCCAACCAGCGATTTCTTGTCATGCACTTTCTGTAATCAGCACCCACAAACTCTCAAGGTAGTGGACTTCTTGAAGAAAGAGAGTAACAGTGTTGATAGATCAAGAAGCATTCACAACTTCATCAACAAGTTAGCTTCACGTCTAAATTGTTTTAAATATCCAAATCTAGAATTTCAAGTCCTAATTGTATGTAACGTCCCCTTTTTGCAAGTCAAAATTCTCCTTAACTTGCACACAATTTCAACTCACAAAAAGAGAACATTAGTATATTTTAATTTAAAGCCACATATAATAACATTGCCTTTATTCTTTCTGTGATCAAATATCAACTCATAACTTAGTTCATCATGGATTACTATCAATACACATTGCTATGATCAAAGCTATGATTACTTTCAGATGTAATTCACTATTATGAATCTATAGTTACTTTCAATGCATATCATTATTGCTAATCTTATGATTGCTTTCAATGCCCATTATCTTTCATTCACATTTCACAAGTTAATCTTATGATCACTATTCATATGCCTTGCATATCATTAACATTTCACATGTTAATTTCATGATCATCATCAATATGCCTTGCATATTCTTATCATGACATTTCACATGATCTATGATTTTCATCAATATACATTGCAATCTATTTATCTGTTCATATGTCATTTGTTAACAACTTATGGGAGATTAGGGGAGAGTTACCGTTATCCACTATAGGGCGCTAATGTCTCTATCCTTAGACTCAATATGGTATCCTTAATACCTTAGAGTCAAGGCCTCTTGAGACTCCTTGGTACTCTTATAATGCCTTACATCAAGTAACCAAGGCCTATACATCACTATCCTTGCACTATGGGTACCTTAGACCTCATGTGACAAGGCCTCTATGTGAAAGCATCCTTTGCATCATAGGTACCTTATACCTCATGTGACAAAGGCCTTAATATTACCCATGTGGCCTATTGGTACTTTTCCTTTCACCTCTCATATGAGGTTAGCAAATCACATATCATTATGCATAATTGTTTACAAGATGAATCACTTGAATTATTGCATAATAGGTATATTATAAATGATCATTCTATATGACTGTTTACATTTCATTATTCATGATGATTATATCATCATGGATAATGGAATGTACATATTGCATTATTAAGAATGGCTGTGCATAAATCAAGGTTATCATGACAGATGCATTTATGAGAACAAGCATATGACTGTCCATAAATCAGAGTTTATCATAACCGATACAAAATACATTATTATGAGCAAATGAGTATGATTGACTACACATTATATTGTCAGCAATTGACTGTTTAAGAACAAATGCTATCATAGTCATGAATGAAATAGAAATAACAATTTCTTCATCCCTGGGCCAGTATGACAGCCGATCAGACAAAGAGAATAAGAATAATATGAAGATGCTTACCTTTTCTTACAATAATCGTTGTTGCTGAATATATATATTCTTCTTCATTCTCCCTTCTTCCCCCCCCTTTATTCGCTGATTCATTGATCAATACTTTATATCCGGTGGAGGGTTACTTCTTTATCAAGAGGCATTGTTATGATGATCGCCACTCTTCATTTTATTTGCATCGCTTGTATTAAGCATAACTTGGATCAACTAGTCATACATTTTAGTTCGATTCCCTTTTTCTTTTAATAGTAAGCACTCCTTAAATAAGGATCGTATCATAATAGTCTTAAGTCCTTTAATATAATGAATCGCTGATTATTAATCGCTATTACTAGTTTTTTATTTATTTGCATTGTCTTAACAAATCTGATCGCTGCATAAGTTAATGATGTTCATTCTAGTTATATGTGATAGACGATATCCTTTGTCTTTGCTTATGAGGTCAGCCTTAATATTAAGCAATGTTTTTTTTTATCAAATATTTATTTTAAATCTGATGTAATCTAATTTTCATCAAAAAGTGGCGCTGTCTAAATGCTCCCTCATTTTCCTTTAGGAGACCCAAAACATATGCAAGCTTATGACTTGGCTGAAATATTACTTTTAACTTTGTATAGTTGGTGTGGGAACGGTCAACACCTGACAAAGAGTCAGAATTTTTCTCCAAAAGGGAAGACAAGAGCTTCCACCTTATTTCATAAACTCCTCCATATGTATATTTTATATTTACATATTAATATATGTTTATTTATATTATATATTTTATATTATTATAATAATATTTAAATTCATATTTGTATCTTTCATCCTTTCTTGAGTAAGACTTTTGTCTTATATGCTTATGTAAATATATTTATTCTTTATTTATATATTTATATTATGTAATACTTATATATTATATATTATAATTATATTTATCATTTATAAATATAATAATGTATTCTTGTTAATAAATTATATTTCAATATAATAATTATTTAATATAATATTATTGCTTAATATTATATTAGAATAGCATTCATATAATAATATTATTTAATATCATTTATTAAGTATTATATATTAATTATATTATGTGTTTATTTAAACACCACATTTTATGAAAGCGACTTTAACGTCTTTTGACATGATGTTTAAAGCTTTAATTTAAACAATGTCTTAATATCGGAACATGACATTGTAGATGGGGGTATTGTCAGTTGTTCAGGGAAATGCCATAGCATTAAATTGTCCATGGGAGAATACCGACTTGATTGCTCGATGCTTGCTATCTCCAAGAGTGCAATAGACAATGTGTTGGAAGTACAGTGGCTTACTACATTAGGGACAATTGAGATGAACTTCTAAGAGCTATTCATGAGTTTTCACTCAAATAGTCGAACTAAGAGGATTGCATGCAAAGTCTCCACAGATGGTAAGCTCTCATCAAATGCAAACGATGCTTAACAAAGGGGTCAATGGGGTTGTGGTCCAATTGTTTTCATTAAAAGCCTCTCGGTCAAAGATGCCTACACAACCAGATCTGTAAGCAGTTGAAGATAGTCATTCATTAGTTTTTGGAGACATGCCAAAAGGATTGCCTCCTAAAAGAGATCATGTTTGTGCCATTCAACTAGTACCAAGGAGCCAACCACCCAAAATCAATATCAAGGCCTACAAGTATCCTTATGTATAAAAAAGTGAGATTGAGAAGATGGTTCAGGAGATGCTAGAGGCAAGTGTTATCAGGCATAATCAGAGTGCTTACTCCTCTCCAATGGTAATGGTGCACAAGAAAGATGACACTTGGTGGATGTGTCTTGATTACAAAGAGCTTAACAAGTACACCATAAAAGATAAGTTTCCCATTCCAGTAATATGATTTGTTAGCTGAGCTTAATGGTGTTGTTTATTTCACCAAACTTGATCTTCATTCGAGTTATCATCAAATCAAAATTAGAGATGAGGATGTATGTAAAATAGTCTTTCAAACCCATGAGAGCCACTATGAATTTTTGGTGATGCCTTTTGGCCTCACAGATGCACCATCTACATTTCAAAATTTGATGAACTCTATCTTTAGGCCATTTCAAGGAAATTTCTTTTTGTATTTTTTGACATCTTAATATATAGCAAAACTTGGGAGGAACACTTGCAACATGTGAAAAGTTTTAATCAATCTTAAACATCAACTTTATGTTAAGCCCTCCAAGTACATCTTTGGAGTCAAAGATGCGGAGTACATGGGTCATAATGCTTCACATCAAGGAGTCAAGGTGGACCCTCACAAGATCAAGGCTGTAGTAGATTGGAAAATGCCTAGGACCCTCAAAAACCTATAGGGTTTCTTAGGGCTTACATGTTACTATAGGTAAATTGTAAAAAATTATGGCAGCATAGCAGCACCTTTCACAGGCTTTATTAACGAAGGATTCCTTCCAATGGAATGAGGACGCCACCATGGCATTTAAGAAGCTAAAGGAAGCCATGTGCACAACTCTACTTCTAGCTACCCCATATTTTTGTAAAACTTTCATTGTGGAATGTGATGCTTTTGGGCATGGCATAGGAGCAATACTCATGCAAGAAGGCAGACTCCTAACATTTGAGGGTTGCCAACTCAAAGGTAAGAACTTGTTGAAGCCAATTTATAAGAAGGAAATGTTGCCAATCATGCATGCAATCAAACAATGGTGAGCTTGTCTAATGGGAAGACACTTTAAGATAGACAAATCATGATAGTCTCAAAAACTTCTTCGAACAAAGGTTGTCATTGGAAGAACAACAAAAATGGGTCACAAAAATGTTGGGATATGACTTTGAAATCATATATAAGAAAAAGAGAATGTGGTGGTTGATGCTCTATCTAAGAGGGATGAACCTACAAAGTCACTACTATATGCCATGTCCATATTGCTAGTAGATTGGGTAAATGAGGCATGAGAAGAATGGGAGGACATGGATAGTCAAACTCTCCTTTAGAAACTCCAACAAGATTCAAGTGTGTCAAACAAATTTACATGGAAAGAAAATGTTTTATGGTACAAGGGGAGGTTATACCTATGTAAGAACTCAACCGTTAAGTTTAAGGTTTTGGCAAAACTAGATGCTTCTCCAGTAGGTGGGCACTTAGGATTGTTGAAGACTTATCATAGAATCAAGCAAGATTTCTTTTACGATGGACTCAAAAGGTGATGTTTGTAAATTTGTAGTAGAATGCATGGTGTGCCAAAAAATAAAGGGGAGAGAATTAAGACCTCAGGTCTTCTCTTTTAGAGATATTTAATACTTAATACTTACTTTTATAATAAAGTTGTTTTAATTACTTAAGATAGGTTAGTTTATTATTTTTAGATATATTTACATGCATTTAACATGCATGATTGTAACTTTACTTTGAACTCTATAAAGAGGTGAATATCTTTGTAATAGCTGCAAGTAAATTTAATAGATTATTTATTTGTGTTCTATTCCGTTTCCAAAACATGGATGAAATTCCTTTTGTTATTTCTTGAGTTAGATTGAAAGAGTTCTATTCATTCACATTTGAGTAAGGAATTTCATCCATGTTCGTGAAGGAGGAATTTAGCGTAAGTCCTTTGTGATTATCAGCAAGATCACATCCATTCATTGAGGCTATCCACATGTAAGTCAAGACCTGACATCAAAGGAACATTTGAGCGCTCTTGTTTGATCACATAGTTCAGCATTCGAGAGGCTTTGTTCAAGACAGGATAGAGAACTTGGTGTTTTATTCTATTGTTGTTGTTGTCACAAAAACATCATCAACAAGGAGGTCACAAGAAAAGCAGCATACGGACTTGCAAGAAGAGACTAAATAGAGTTTTTTATTTTTATTTTAGACATTATTTTTTTAGATCGCACCAGGTTTTGGTGGTTCTACAAGGATTTCGCGCCTGTTTTGGGCAAAAATACCACCATTTTTCTGAGTATAAAGGTCGCGTAGGCAAGAAAAGGCATTCCACGCTGTTGATGTGTTTTTTATGACAGCAACAACATTTAGAATAAAACACTAAGTGCTCTATCCTCTCTTGAACAAAGCATCTCAAACGTTGAACTATGTGATTGAGTGAGACTACTCCAAGGTTCTTTGAATGTCAGATCTTGACATGCACAGGGATAGACTCAGTGAAATGATTTGATCTTGCTGGTAATCACAAAGGGACTTACGCTAGATTGCTCCTTCTTCATGGACATGGATGAAATTCATTACTCCTCAGATTTGTGAGTGAGTGGAATTCCTTACAACAAACTTAAAAGAAAAGGCAAAAGGGGAGAGGGTTTAGAAATCTACTTTGATGCAAAGAATGCTACTGACTCAGTGAAACCAAATCATGCTTTGTTTCGCCATGAGACAACAACTACACAAAGATGATGCAATCTTCTAAGGTGTTTATGACGATTTTCAGATCACTCATACATAAAACATGAAAATGAATATGTAGAAAGCAATCGAAGTTAAGCTTTTAAAGATTTCAGACTAACCATACATTGTAATCACAAATGGTATGAACATAAGGGTTTCAACATGCATCAACAGCAATATCTTTCACCATTCTAACTTCATGAAGACTAAATGAAACTGAAAATAAAACAGATCTGAACTTGGAGCTTATGATTTGCTTTAAGGAAATTAGAAAACCATGCCAACATTCCAAAGAACACTACAAACACCACTTCAATGCTTATGTATTGATTTGGAAATGTCTTTTGCAACAATTCTGCTAAGTTTCTTGCTCACAAAAATGGAGTACAACTACTGCTATGAACAGCTACAACTACTCTTGCTCTCCTTTCCATTCTCTTTCTAATGACTAATGTGTCTGAAAAATGAGGCCCCTGGGCCTTTATATAGGGCTTCAAGGAATACAATGAAGGGCCTTGATTGATTTTGGGAATCAACGGCCCAACGAAACCGTAATGAGGAGGTAGGTGAGATCACCAACATTTTGACCAATGAAAACGTGACATGTATTAGGGCGCCCCATGCTGACTAGGACTCCAACAAGGCATCATCTAGACGGGCGCCACCTCAGCATTTTCCAAACAATTGTCCCTTGAGTGTACTTTGGACTTGGAAATTTCCTCTTGTCTTGCAATCTGCTCTGGATTTCTTGGTGATGGCGAGGATTCTGGGTGTAATCCTGAACTTCATGATGTTGAACTTGATCCTCCTCTCATTCTTGGACTTTCCATGGACTGATCTTCTTTTGATGTTGGGTTCCTTGACGCTGGATTGGAAATGCATCTCCTCCCGTGGATGATCTTGATGCTAGTCATTCCTTGTATTATTGTGATGTCTTGAAAAGTGAAGTCCTTCATCTTCCCCTGTCATTCATGCGTAGTCCTCTAGTCATTGGAATTAGTCTTCTTCTTCGGGTCTTGGAGACTCTTCGCATCTGCCTTGATCGCCTGGATCCTCGTCAAGCATCATCTTCATGAAAGTCATCCTTGTCCTCGATTCCTGCATATGGGATAAAAGGTCATGACATTCAATGCAATTTCCGATATATTTGTAAAGAAAGATAGAAAATAACAGCAATTTACAAACAATTACTTCACAGAAATTTGTCCTTTTCTTGTGAGAAATTCGCTCCTTTTAAAGAATTCGCTGCTGTTTAAGGGAAAAATCTGCTTTTTTAATGAACTCTGCTTTCTTTTACAAATTTCTGCCTTCTTCTAAGTGAATTTCGCTCCTTTTATGAAGAATTCTGCTCCTTCAATGTGGATTTCTGCTCTTTCATGAAGTTCGCCCTACTTTATGATTTCAATTTACCTCTTGAAATGGAAACTCCGCTCTTATTTAGTTGAAATCTGCCCTAGTTTTGATAGACTCTGCTTTGGAATTGTATTTTGATTTGTTTTGAATTATGATTTCAAGCGCCTCTTTATATACATATGCGAATTTCACCTTAGAAGGCCGACTTGACTTAAATAACAAAATTTTTAAAGTTTCCGTTTCCTTAATAAGGCCGATTTAGATAGAGTAGTTGTCGATGCCTTTACACTTAAATTCTAAGTTGCCGGTCCTGGTACGGGTTCAGATACGGATACGGGGTTCGGGTATGTGGATACGGCAAAAAAAATTTGCCCGGGTACGGTACGGCAATATATATATATATATTTAAAACAGTAAACTCGACTAAAAAAACTTAAAAATAGTAATACTCATAATATGATCATTGCCAATAAACAACATAATAAAATATCAAAATACCTCATATTTCATAACTTGCAATAAGGAAAATCAAAATACTCAAGTAGAATAGGGATAAATGTAAATTGCAACTTGGCTTTGCATTAGTTGAGTTTGACAAAGGAATTGTGACGTTCTAGAGTACTCATTGAAGGTAATGATAGAATTTTTAGCATATTGATAAAAGTTATTATCAGACCTTGTAAGGTTGTACTTATGCTAATTCAGTTTATTTTATGGGTTATGTTGTGTATTGCTCATCTATGTTGTTGAACATTGCGAAAATGAAGTAATGAAGAATATAGTTGTTTGTTGCAGACTGATCTAAACTACATCTTATACTTAAGATCATTGGGATGTTGTAAGGAAATAAGTTGTTTACTAAACCATGATTACGAGTTAGTTAATGTATATTGGAAAGTACTTGAAAGAGGATAGTTCTAGGTGATTATTAAATACTTTAGATGTTGGTTGAACAAATCAGATGTCAAGTATTATTATGCTGTTCTATACTTACTAGGTATTATGAACCCCCTTGTTTACCTTGTTAAATTGAAATCAGATTTATCAACAATAAATTGAGTTAAGATTGGATGTATGTGTAGACTTTGATAACTGTCGAGTTATGATTTAAAAACTTTATTTCACTTTTAGTCATACTTGGATAAATTTCACTTTTAGGGCGAAATAGACTCATTTGTATTTTTTTAAAGTTAAAAAAGGTTTAAAAAATGTTTTAAAAAGTTGATTTTGACATCATTTTGGGCATCCCTCCCCTGGGTTCTCCTGGGTTCTGCCCGGGTTCTCTGTGGGTTCTTCCCAGGCACCCTGGGAACCCACAGAGAACCCCCTGGCGACCCGTACCCATACCCGTACCCGAGCCGAACCCATACAGGCACGTTGGGCATTTGAGAAGAACTTGGTAACTTAGCTTAAATTCCAAGCGGTTGCTTTTGTTTGAGGTCGGCCACCGCCTCAGAGACCCTAAGTCGGAGATTTCATGAGGTCGTGGATTCTATCCTGTTGAGGATTCTTCTCTTCCCGGTCGCACTTTTACTTTAGTCCCGGATTTTTGATGTCTTGGAAGTTCTTTGTCCACGTTGCAATTTCCATGTGGTTGCAGATTTTAGGATGCTTGGAATTTCTTTGTCCAAGTCGCACTTTGAGCTAGGTCGCGGATTTCGTTGTGTTGAGGAATTTGCCTTTGAATTCCAAGTTGTGGATTCTTCCAAGTTGTGGATTCTTCCATGAATTCCAAGTCGCATTTAGAGCAAGGTTGTGGATTTTAGGATGTCTTGGATAAATTTCTTCCTTAGGCGCACTTTCAAGGATGGCACGGATTTTATGGTGTTAGGGATTTCGTTATGCTTGTCGCACTTTACAGAGTGTCTTGGATTTACGCACTTCTCTTGGAGTCATAGATTTATTACCTCCTTAGGTGCATATTTCGTCAAGTCATGGAATAACTCCTACCTTGGTCGCACATTCCATATAGTCGGGATTCTTCCATGTTGAAGAATTCTCCTATTGCGGACTTTGTTTCCCTTTGGATTTTCCAAGTCGAAATTCCAAAGTTCCCAAGGATTTTCACCCTTTCTTGAATGTGGGATAAAACTTCATCGCAATTTCCCTGGTTTCGTGGATAAATTCCTTAGGCGCATATTTGATGCTATCCAGGACAAATCTACTTCACACTTTTTGGAGGTATAAGGATTTTCCTATGTCGCAAATTTAGATGGGTCTTGGATTTTCCTCATGCTGGAGCGCATTTTCCACATTGAGGCGGAATTTGCGCTTTGGATTGTTTCCTTGTTGCATTTTCTACTGAGTTGTGGGTAAATCCCAAGTCTCAAGTTTCAAGACATCATGGATTATCCCAAGCTCAATTTTCAATGGGTTGTGGATTTTCCTTTTGAAATCAACTTTCATGATGTTAAGGAGTTTCCTTCTTAGTCGCATATTCCCCCTTGTTCTGGATGAATTCCATCCATGAGTGTGATTCCTGCTAACTTCCATAGGATTATCCCAAGTCACTACTTTGTTGAAGAACCCTTTTCACGAATGCATTTTCGTGATGGTCAAGGAAAAATGTCCAGCATAACCTAGACTTTTGGATCTTTATCTACCCTTGGAACTTCAGACAAAGACTTCCGGATTTTGGAGAGGAATAGCTCATTCATCACGGATTCTCATGCTCAGAGTGAAGGACTTGGACATTTTCATATGGAACGATGGACCTCTGACATGGATTGACAAGATTTGGTTGAGGGATGATTTCCAATTAGGGCTTCAATTTATCCTTAGGAAAATCAATCTTTTACTTCATTGTTTCAACATGCTTAAGTACTCCTCAAATTCCCTGTGAGCTAAGTGAGTCGAAATCCTTTCCCTAACCAAGTATTAATCCTCCGGATCAATCACCTTTCTATCATCCTTATGGATTTAGAGCAAGAATTTGCAAGATTAAGGCAAAATTGGAACCAAAACCGAAAAAAAAGGGGGTCCCCATTTGTAATGGGGCGATGTGTAAAAATGTCACAACACACGCCACCATTTTTTGTTTTTCAATGCCACAACTGGGCAGAATAGGGCTGTTTTATGATAGGTCATGACAGGTAAATGATTTTTGGCGGATTTCTTACAAACTCGCACCTCTATTCATCATTTTTTTTGGACGTTTTTGGTGATTTTTTAACATCATGGTCTTCTAAAAATGCAGCAGGTAGGATTTTAAGTAGTTCCAAATTTGTGGGTTTTTTTAATGTTTTCTCTTGGAATTCGTGGTACAGATCGTGGATGTTTTAATTCTGCTAGGGTTTGAATTTTTTTTTTTTTAAATTCAGGGTTTCCAAACAACTAGGGCAGAACTTGTATTCTATTTGTGGAAAGAGTTTACATGTATTTTGAAAATTTTCAGGTTCATTGTTTGGGCATGTTTATTTTCCGGAAATGGAATTTCCATTGGATAAATATTCCGGTTTCAACTTCCACACCTGGAAAGTTAAAACCCAGATGCAACTAATGCACAAAAACCTATGGGGAATTGTAAACGGAAATGAGAAACTTCCTACGGATGCTAGTAAGTACTGGAATGGCAAAGCAAAGATGATAAAGCCAAAGCAATTATTGGTCTTCCTCTTTCCGATTTTGAGTTAAATCATATAGATCTTGTAAAATCATTTAAGGAAATCTGTGAAAATTTGAACACGTTTGGAGCAAAAGCGGTTAATGCTAAATTTTCTTTAAAGCTTCAGCATTTCAAGTTCAAGATGACTAAAGGAGTCACTATGTCAAGCCACGTAAACAATTTGAGATCTCGTCTTCGACAACTAGCAAAAGTTAGTGCTACAGTGGATGATGAAGATGCTAAAGCCATTTTATTGAACAGTTTGCCTTCGAAATTCAGCAGTGTCATCTTTACTCTTAGTCAACTTTCTACTAAAACTCTAGAAGATATGATTTCAGCTCTCATAGCTGAAGAAAAGAGGACTAATGCAGGAGATACAAAAGATGAACCTAAAATTGAGGTAGCTTTATACTCAAATTGTAGAAGATTAGATAAGGACAAAAGAGTGACAGAAAGCTATTATTACAAGGAAATGGGTCACACAACTTGGAACTGTAGAAATCGCACAATTGATGTTCTCCAGGGAAAGATCAGAGAAGCTAATGTAGCCATTGTTGAAGATCCTTGTAATGTCCCCTTTTGGGGCAGTCGTTTTGTGCGCATTTAGCCAGATTCCAAGTCTTCCAGAGGCTAATTGGTTAGTTGGGGAGAACTCCAAAGCTCTTCGAGAGCTCTGGTTTGGTCGAATGCAAGTTTGGTTTCTGGCAATGAGCTCAGTTGATCTTGTGTCCTATGATGCTTTCAGAAATGGTTTTGGGCTTGTTGGAAGCTCTCCAAACTTCTTGGAGAAGCCATCTATAGTAAGTCACCTAGTTGGCATCAATCATCATCCCAAACCTTCAAGGTCATGTTGGTATGGTCAAATTTGCAATTCGCTTCATTTTGAGATATTCCGTAAGTTAGGTGAGTTACTAAGCCATTTAATTAATAAATTCACTTAAGTTATCTAGAGTTGGAAATATTAAAAGAATAACTTAAGTGTAATAGCTCATTGGAAAGGTAATTTGATTTATTATTTGATGGTTACGCCTAGGCATGGGATAAAGGGAATAATTAAAGTGAACAAAAAACAATTATTTATCTTCAAAAAAGATATATTTCCCAAGCGCCCTAAAAGTGTCTATAAAGGAGGATTTCAACGCTCATTTGGGTTTTGTCTTGTGGGTTTCAAACCCTCATTTCTTCTCTAGTTTCGATTGTGAAAGACCAACCCTAGCTAGTCTTTTGGGTGATTTTGCCTATGAAATCACATAGAGCTTCAATGGAATTTGTCTACGGTAATTTTTTCTATTCGCTGGGTTTGATGTTTTCTAACCTCAAATTATTTTGGAATGATTGAATAAGATTTTGATGCAGTTTTGATGTGTTTTGTTGTTGTTTATGGAAGATTTCGATTAATATTCTGGATGATAGTTTTGTAGTGATATTTGAGTTGTTGTGAAGACCCTAAAAAAGGTCGTACTTCTGCAAGAAATGTCGTACTTTTCATTTTGTTAGTGCTGGTTGATTCTTTATAAGCTGAAGTCTTTCTTTGCCATGGCGCTCATGTTGGGGGATGCGTTGAATAATTATAAGAGGAATCGTGGTCTAGGAGGAAGTTGTACCTTTGCTAGCGTGGGATTTACTTTCTACTACAAGATCTTTTTCTGAAGTTCCGTGTCTTCTCAAGAAGGCAAATAGTCAAAGATTATTATTTGTTAAAGTTTGAAAGTCTCCTTAGAGTTTGGTGTGATGTCCCGATATTTAGGCATTGTTTAAGATTTAAACATCATGATAAAAATGGTGAAGTGCTTTTGTGAAATGCAATGTTTAGTTTGAATGATAGAGATATATAATATTATTAATACATATTATTTAATAAATAATATTATTATGCCGAGAGGCATTTACAATCACAGCGGGGTGGAAATGAGAGCACTCATTTTTTCCGCGTAAATATATAGCCAAAAAAATAAAAGATAAAAACCAAAAAAGAAATAGGAAAAAATAAAAAATAAAAACCAAAAAAGAAATAGGAAAAAATAAAAAATAAAAACCAAAAAAGAAATTGGAAAAAATTAAAAAAAAAAAACCAAAAAAGAAATTGAAAATAAGAAAATCACAAAAACTATGGAACGAAAAAAGAAAAAACTAAAAAAAAAAGAAATTGGACAAAATAAAACATATTTATTAAGGAAAAATAAATGGAAAAAATCACAAAGTCCATGGAAAATGTAAAAAGCACCGGACAAAACCTTGAGAAGATATTTCTCAACATATTGTAGATATATTTTTTTAAATATAAATATACTAGTTATATAAATAATTAAAATATAATATATAATATATTAACAGGATATATATTATATAAAATAAATATAAATATTAAATTAAATATTATTATTATCGTCATTATTATTTATAAAGCTAAATATAAAAATAAATTACAATTATAGAAAGGATTACGAATAAGACAGTCTTATCTTATTGTTGAGCAGTTCAAAGAAAATAAAGTTTAAACCAATCACCATAGGGTCAGGAAGCATGCAATCTACACTGTCAAAATAGTGAGCTTGTTATACGTAGAAGTTAAGGAATAAACAAAGGGGGCGAATTCTTAACTCCTTAAAGGAGCGCCATCTATTGGACATGACTCTTCTAAGGAGTCACTTCAGTTTTGGGAAACTTAAACCAAAATATATTAAGCTCTTATTTATGGATAGTCACCTCACTGTAAGAAAAGAGCATGTAAAAAGGTATAAATAGATAGTGTATGGGCAGCGATTGAATATGGGAATGGCATGCAATTTATGTTCGACAAGCAGCAATTGGAATTGAATTAAAAGGCAGTGATTTACATTGTGTTTAGAACAGAGATTATCTATGAAAAGGCAGCGGTCAATACATATGACTCTTTGAAGAGTCATCACTCTTTTAAAAGGCGATGTCTTTTATAGAAGGAAAGATATATAAAGGGAGAGAATAGGAAATGAGACTGGGGGGATGGAATAGAATATATACTACAATTTCTGATATTTCTTGACAGAGATAACAGCAAGGAGGAGTATATTTGAGAGCAGACCTAAAAGAGGATTGTGAGTTCATATAATTGTGGTAGAGTGTTTATATAGGATGTTGTCTAAATCTGATTAGTAGTTTATGCATATCATCATCAATAGTTCATGCACATTATCATTTATATGTCACCTTCATAATTCATTATGCATTGTTGATATGATTGTTTGCAACTATGAGTTTGATTAATGTGGATTCTTGCATGAGTGTTATGGTGACTATGATAGAAGGAATGTGGGGCAAGAGGGATACGGCGATAGGGCACTCTTCTAGGTACACCACCCCTCTAGGGGGGATTGAATAATTCCATTGGGGCCAAGGGGGTACAAAGGGTACTGCCCTTGGGCTTAGAAGAGATGGCTTCTAGGGAACCCTTTTGTGATCTCATTCTCCTATCATAGATATGCAAATTCAAAGGAACCAATCATAGAGAAAGGGAAAGGAAATGACAATATGAGGGGGAATAGGATAACAGATACCTCATTAGGTAGACCACCTCATATGGATGGCATGGGCCACATGAGGCCAAGGGGGATGGTATATCTGCTCTTGGGCCTAGGGTAGAGTATCCGGGACACCCCATTGAAGTCACATTCCTCAACTCTCTTATGGTTGAGTCTCCTAGATAGTTAGGTTTAGTTGGATTAATAATGCCATTATGAGTTTGTTAATCATGTTAACTTGACTGTGAGAAATATTATTGTAAGTATCTAACAACCTGTTTGTAGGAATTAAATCAAGCCAAGGTACTCTCTAAATCTTTCTTTACTTGGAAATTGATAATTGAGGATAAAATTAGTATTGTTCCTATAAGGGACATTACATTTGGTGGGACCCATAATTTCTATCAAATCTTTGTTGAATGAATAGATAAATCTACGGTAGCATTTTAGGCGCTTAAGTTTTGGTTATGTTTTTTGGCCTATCTCCACTATATGGTGGGGACCTTGCTAACTGTACCTCTTGGTTTGGGGAGTTTGAAAATATTGTAGTTGCTGTTCTTTGTTTGTCTTTTATGAATGGTGGGGACCACATCCCATTAACAAGGATTTGGTGCAAGTTTGGGTGTTCAAAAAATATTTTGTTTGGGTTTTGAGGTGCCTTTCTGTGTGCTTAGTGAGCATACACTTCAGTTGTGGGACTGCAGCAATTAGAGGACGTAAACAATCTAAATTTTATGGTGTTTGGGGGACTGATCAGGCCTGTTTATGACACAAGAACAATGATATGAGTGGACAGCAGCTCAAGGATCTTACAATTCTGTTTATGACAGTTTGGGGGCAGATTTCTGAGAGTTTTCAGCGGTGTTTCCAGTTGAGTTGGGTTTCTACAACAGCTTTCAGTGACTCCTCTTCAGTGGTCTACTTATTAGCTCTGTAAGCATAATATTCTGAGTTTTATGATCTAATGTATTTAGTTGCAGCAGTCTGCTTTTAATCTCAGGATATTAGTATTCCAGTTTGATACAAATTACTTGTAATTTGTCTTACGGAATGCATTCATGTCAATCTTGTAAAACACTGGATAGTAGTACCGCCAATACATCTGCATAGCTTGCATGTCATTTTGTAATCAACTAGACGGTTCACCGCCAGTTCATATAGCATATTGCATTCAAAGCCCCATTTTGGCATCGAACGAGCTTATTGACCAATATGGTCTTGATACAAGCTTAGACATTCTGCCAGGGTTCATTTAGACACATTGGTCCTGCTGAATAAGTGGTTGATAGGACAGCTACACCGCCTTGCGTGTGTCTTTGGTCGGCTTGCCGCCTCGCATTCTGTCTCTGCATTCAAACAACTAGTTGTGTGATTCAAACACCGTATGCTCTCACCTTGCCCACCTCGGGATCTGGGTGATCAGAAAGTGTATCGAAGATTGTTTGTGATTTGGATTTCAGCTAACGTTATTTTGGAAAAAACTATGGTGGTCATTACAATCCTTCGGATGCTGACGATGGTGGAGAAGTTGCTTTTTATGCATTCTAAAGAGGCCTAGTTCTTTGAAGACAAGAAGGAATCCAATGTAATTCAAGCTCAGTCTTGATGGTTGCTCAATTAGCTTGGGAGTTTGTGGATTTGGGGAGTCATACCCTTACGAGGGTCATGAGACAACATGACGGAGCTATGTGAGTGTAGCTCAGCATGGATTGTTGTCCAATGGTTCAAGGGATTCGTGATTCGGGAGTTCAGGGAGGTGGTAATCCGGAAACTCGAAAATTCAGCTTGGGAGCTATGCCTTTACAAGGGTTACAAGGCAGCTTGATGGAGGTCTACCTGGTTGAAGAACTATTTTCAGAGAAAAGCTTCTAAAGAATTTATGACTCTGGGTGTTTTAGTTTGCTTATGTTAGTTTGTTTTGTTTTAGTGCAGTAAGTCTTAAGAGGGGATATTAGAGATATTTACTACTTAATACTTACTTTTATAATAAAGTTGTTTTAATTACTTAATATTAGTTTATTATTTTTAGATATGTTTACATGCATTTAACATGCATGATTGTAACTTCACTTTGAACTCTATAAAGAGGTGAATGTCTTTGTAATAGCTACAAGTAAATTTAATAGATTATTTTTTTGTGTTCTATTACATTTCCAAAACATTCTGCAACCCTTATCTATTCCAAGCCAAAGGTGGGAGGAGGTATCCATGGATTTCATAGCAAGATTGCCCAAGTCTGAAGGAAAAAATGTAATCATGGTTGTTGTGGATCGACTCACCAAATATGCACATTTTTGTGCTTTGTCACACCCATTTGTAGCAACCATTGTAGCAACAACCTTTATCAATACTATTCAAAAATTGCATGGGACTCCGTAAGTCATAGTTAGTGATCATGATCCTATATTTACAAGTAATTTTTGGAATGATTTATTCTCATGTTTGGGCACTCAACATGTTCATAGCTCATCATATCATCCACAGTTAGATGGATAGACTAACGTGGTCAATAAGTGCTTGGAGGGTTATCTTCAATGTTTGGTTTCGACTAAACAAGAGAGATGGATGCAATGGCTGCCACTAGCAAAATAGTGGTATATTTCTTTTTTCCATACTTCATTCAAAATGTCTCCATTATTGGCACTATATGAGTACCATCCACCATCAATCACCTCTTCATTGTGAGCACACCCAAAGGTTCGAACTCTTTAAAAAGACATTCAACATCAACAAGAGGTACTTATTAGTCTTAGGGAAAAGTTGGCAATGGCACATAATAGAATGAAGCAACAAACAAATTAGCACCGCACTAAAAGGAATTTTGAATTAGAAAATTAGGTATTTGTGCAATTCTAGCCATATAAGTAAATGTCATTGAAACAACAAAAGAAGGATAACAAGCTTGCAACTAAGTATTATGGTCCTTATAAGGTTTTGTAGAGGATTGGTAGTGTAGCATACAATTGGAGATACCTAATTCAACAAAAATACGTCCAATCTTTCATGTTTCATAGTTGAAGTAGGTTATCAGACAAAGAGTTGCAACTTAGACTGAGTTACCAGAGCTTAATGAGGAGGGAAAAATGATTTTAGAACCTCAAGGAATCCTTCAAACATGCACAGAGAGGTTGTGAATGAGGGTGATCACAAAATATTTGATCAAATGGAAGAATTCTCTAGTTGAAGATGCTACATGGAAAAATAAAGATTTATGCAAAGGCATCCACAATTGATTAACGTTGAGGACAACACTTCTTTGAAGAGGGGGGGCATGCTACACCCTTATCCCATTGATTGTATTGGGATATATGTAGCCAACTTGTGGCTAGCATAACCCTTAATTAAATTATATGATCATTTATATTGTCATATATAGGTAGTTAAGCCAGCCTGAGTATTATCCAAAGACATTAGTATGGTGTATATAGGAGGTAGTGAGTAGTAGTTTATCATCATATTGTGAATTGTGTTCTTACTAGAGACTTTTGGAGGTTTGCCCCCTCGAATTAGCTTATTATTCTCAATTATCAAGTATTTGCAACATATTTCCTATTATATTTCTTCTCTTGTGCAAATTATTTCATTACAAATTACAGATTGCATGTGCCACCCTTGTTTGCATGTCTTGACCCCCAATTGATGCACCCATATGGAGGAGAGTGCAACTAAGAGAGAATTTTGCATGCCATATTTGGGTCTTGCATGTCCACGTATAAGTCCACAATTAATTGCCAAGTTGTCTCTTTCACTCTTCTTGGACAATGGCACCACTCAAGACTTAATTGTTGGAGTTACACTCCTAATTTCTCTCTTGACATTGGAGTTGATTGATGGAGGAGTTACACTCCCAAATTCTCTCCTAGTTTCTCTATTGATCTTTCTCTTGAAATCTTCTCATTTTAGTGCCCTATTGAAGAGATTGATAAAAAGGGATGAAAAGGGATAATAAAATCAGCTTGTAGAACATTATCAGACCTTTGTAATCCCTAAGGAAGTGTGTTGTGAGGTGATGCTGCAAGGGAAAGGTCGCCAATCAGTCGTTTCTCTACCCTTGACTACATCAACTATTTAATGGGAAAGGACTGATCTCTAGTCTTTCAAAATTCTGCAAAGAATTATGCATTTTGATATACAAGTTCCTAGATGTGGGGTTTATTATCTAGACCATGAGGAATAGGGCAGGATATAAAGCTTGTGATGAGGATATATATTAAGAAAGCTTATGACTTAAATTTCCTATGGCATAGGCTTCCAAAAATAGAAGCAGTTAGATATGATGCCTTTATGTTAAGTAGGTGAAGGCTTTCACAGGATTTTAAATTAGGTTTTTTTATTTTTGTGGGATTTGATCCATGTGGTTTTTAGCTAAGTTACTGATCCTGGTTTGGTTTTAGTTCGGGTTTGGGTTCGCTGGTTTGGTTTGCAGGTTTAGTCAAAATAAATTTTGGGGTTAGGTTTGTTTTGGGTTCATCCACACAAAAACATATAAAAATATTAAATATATACATATTTGCAGCCTAATAACAAAAATATTAGAGGCAATATACATATTTCTTAATATTTTTAAAGTTTTTGAAATATTTATGAACCTTATACACTAGTAATAAAATTAATATATAATATAATAATAAGTTATAAATAAAACTAATAATAGTTTTAATAAATATTATTAATTTTACAAAATAATTAACATACGTCCCTGTATTCATTTTTAAGTACACGTATTCATCAATATCAAGCATATAGCTTAAACTAAATTTATATTGCATGTCTACCAGAATCTAAGTGGGCTGACTTTAATCAAGGTCATCTCCTATTCATTGAAGAACAATAGATGCCAGTTCTATCAAGCTCTCAGCACCTATACTCAAAACCATAGATGCAAGACTCGCCATTAACTCGCCGAGTTTTGAAAAACTCGCGAGTTTTTCCAAGCCGCGAGTACTTCATGCAAAAACTCGCCCAAAAAAAACTAGAGTTTTTCTGAAAAACTCGCGAGTCCGTGCAAAAAACTCGCCCTGCGTGAAAAGTGCGATTTGGATAGCGTTTAAAGGTATTTTGTGACTTATTTTTGGTCATTCTATTTGCTCCAAATGAGAAAAAACCCTTCCCAAGCATTTTACACCTATTTGCAGCAATTTGGCATCGATCAAACAAGATTTGAGGTGGATTCGAATTGAATTTTAAAGGCAAATCAGATTTCCAGGTAGGTTTTTGTTTTTTTCTTTCTCTTTCTTTTTTTGAAATTTCTTCTTCATTTTTTAAGCATCTAAGTTTAAAAAACATCATGAATGTAGTATAAATGGATTTGTATTGATCCAAACAAGATTTATATTCATAAAAACAAGATTCATCACTGTTTTGTTTGCATTTTTAATAAGGGGGACAGCCTCAAATTTGATCCCATATGGGAGATTATTGATAGGAGGTGGAACAATCAACTCCACCAACCCATCCATGCAGCAGGGTACTTTTTGAACCCCCGTTTCTTCCATTCAGGCAGCTTCTCAGATCCTACTGGAGAGGTTATGGAGGGCCTCACTTCTTGCATTCAGAGGATGACACTCTAGGCTGAGGTGGCAGACCTCATTGTTGATGAATTGCAAGCTTATAGGGAAAGAAGGGGTAGGCTCTTTTCTTTAGACCTGGCTACACGAGCAATAAACAATCAGTCACCAGGTATAAAATTTCAAATTTACAAGTTACAACTATTGATAATTTGATATTTAATATGTTTTGAACTTTTCACTTTCCTTTCTAAGTTTCTAACTCTTCAATATTTTTTTTTGTAGAGGTTTGGTGGACAAATTGGGGTGGAAATACCCCAAATCTCCAGAGATTTGCCCTCCGTGTCTTATGCCAACCATGTAGTTCATCCAATTGTGAGCGCAACTGGAGCTTATTTCAGGCCATCCACACAAAGAAGAGGAACAAGCTAGCTCAGAAACGCCTCAATGACCTTGTCTCTGTGCAATATAATCTTTGGCTGCGCACAAGAAGGGTAGAGGAAATATCAGATGATCCAATTGATTTGGATGAGATAGATCCTTACAGTGTTGGACAGGGCAGGATGAGCAGCCTTCATTGTTTTTTGAGGATGAGATCTATGATTTGGAGAGACAGGCAATGGAGGAAGGGGCTGCCGCTGGAATCGATGGATTGGGATTCTCATTGGATGACATTGAGGATGAGGAGGATGAGGAGACATTGCCACCAGGACCACTGCCAGCATCTACATCCAAGATGGAGGTTGAGCCACGGTTTGTCATGCCAAGGAGGGAGGAGCCACATCAGATTCCTAGGACTAGACCTAGTTCTACCACTCCCCTAGTTTTTAGTAGACTTGGGAAGGGGAAGAGGAAGATGTAGTATTTTACTATTTAGTATTTACTTTCAGTTTTACAAAAACAATTTGCTATTTCCATTTTGTTTCAGACTATCAGTATCAGCGCATTCCTCATGAGGATGCCATTTTGTACCCAATTTACTTTGAAATCAATCAAATACAACTAGACTCAACTTGTTTCTCATTTATTGACTTGTTGGATGCATCTAATCATTGAATTTTGCAAAAAAAATGTGTTTTTAATGAAATTTAAACAATTTTTTAAGTTGCCGAGTTTTTGCGAGTTTTTTTCCGAGTCGAATATTTTGGGCTTGGCGGGTTTTTGCTTTTGGAGAGTTTTTCAACTATGCTCAAAACAACATCATTCTTTGATTTGTAGCATTTTCACAAAGATATGCTTTCTCAATTTCCAGCACGTCTCTAAAAGCGGAATGCAATGTAGCTTGGTATATACCACAATTAAAGCGATGAACACATCCCTTCAAATTGGGTAACTTGGAAGCAAAGGAATTTTCGGGACCTAAAAATGGGTACCTACTTTTCCAGTTTCGAAGACATCATTTGGCATGCTTGTGGAGATATCACTGTACACCAACATAACAAATATCCAATATACATATTAAAATGCTTGACAAATAGTGGGATCCAGGTATACAGGTGATGTGACTTAACCTCTTTATACAAACTACACAAATATATTATTTTTAGATAAGCATACCTACGACTATCCTCCTCGTCTTTTTGTGGCTCTAGTGAGCGTTGAATCCAAAAACTTCTGTAGAATACAACCCTTGCAAAATGAAAAAATAAAAATAAAATGGACAAATTCGTTGTAGAATACTTCAAATACCTTCGGACTCGACATGGGTTTCCTGGGTTTGTCCCGAACGAACCCATAGGTGAAATAGCGACCCCTAGCTGCACCCCCATCCAAACCTGACCATGATCCGGATTGGAAATGGATGTGCCCAAACCCATAAAAAAAATTCAAGGACGAACCGGTAACATAGATTTTTAGTCATCTTCAAGAGGACCTTAATGGGTAGTCATTATATTAATGAAATTATTCCTCATTTATGTCAGTCATGATTACAAGGCAAGGGGACCCACTTAGCACACAAACACATTTAAGCATTTGTTAGTTGGGGTGATGCAGTCAAGGTCGGGGGGCCTAAAGACAGGCAACTAGTCCAAGTAGCCTTCTTTCTTACGAAGACAAATTAACAGTAGCAACAGCCATAAACTCAGAGTATTAGATTCCAAAAATAACTATACTTAAGTATTTCAAATCAAACCAAGAGTCACAGAATCTCTAGACTTCAATGAACATAAATTTTGAACTCAAAAACTACAAGACTCCACTTGCACACATAACCAGCATTAACACTTGTTCAAAAAATTCAAAATGATCTGGTGACTTTCCCTTCAGGTGTACAACTTCACAAGATTTTAAATATGTGTGACTAGGAGACAGTTGCAAGTGCATAGCCTGTAACACAGAAAAATGTAATCTCAGCAGGCTGATTCAAAACCCAACACCACCACTTGAAAACTCACGACCTATGAAATATTCCTTCCATTTTTTTTGCCTTTACTGCCACCCAAAGTGTAGAAAATAAGAATGGATCGATGATAAATAATTTTCCCACCTGATACAAGAGACTCCGGCAAGTAAAATGAAGAGACAACTGTATGCAAGCCGCCAAGAAGGAAATAGTCGTCGCCAACAAGGAAAGGAGTTATGAATCAAATAAGGGAGTTGTCAACCGCCGCCAGCTGCAATAATAGACAGGGGACCATTGTGGGAATTTATTTAAACCATTTTTCTTGAATCTCTCGACCCATCAACACTGCTCAGCAAGGATCATGTGGACCCCACAACCAATGTGATGAGGTTTGTAACTGCCCAGCCAAAAGTAGTCTTTGTGCAGCACTGGAGGAAAATTCCCTCCTAGAAACTGCCACCCAATAAATACATAGTTATCTATCAGAAAAATCACCACTTAGAATAGCTAAGCCACCAACTAGGAAGGGCTAAAAGAATATTGGTGGGTCCCAGGGTGCAAGAAATGAAATTGGCCCAATATTTAATTTTAAATATTCTTCACATGGCGCTCAGGTATGTGGGCCCCAAAGGAACCACTCAACATAGGATGAAACAGCAAATTAGAAGATTCCCTCTACTGTGTTTGGGTTTGACAGGGTGTGGGCACCAGCAAGGTAATTTGCAATGATAAGCTATAGCAGCGCCTAGCAAGGATTATCATTCTTTGTCCTCATGTCCAGCTTAACTTCAGTGGACCCCACATGACCAGCTAAGAGAAAAGAGAGATTTATTCAGCAAAAGAACAAAACAGACCCTGCAAACACAAAAAGTCAGAATAAAACCAAAACTTGATCCAAACAATACCTATGGGTATGTAAGATTACAGGAGCCCTGGATGCTCTTGCATCAATCATGCCGGGTAAAAAGTTTGTGAGCATAGTTCACAAATTAGAGCAGAGTCATAGAACCACCCTTTTGGAAAACGTACATTCCGCAACAAACTCCATTACTAAAACAAGTACCTCAAAAAAAATCTTCCTTCGCTTCTTCCAACACTTAGCTAAGACAAATCCCACTTCCTTTCACCAAACTTGTTCATCATCTTTCACACCTATCATATACTTTTGTCCACCATAAACCGACCTCCTCTTAATGTTTCTTCTCCACCATCTTTTCCCTCTTTTCGTGGGATTCAACCCACCACCATCCATCCAACTCGCAACTATAGACTCCCACCCGGGCAACTATAGCCTCCCACCAACCATCACCTTGGGGTGGGTGGGGGGATTAAAGTTGGGTGGGTAGGGGGGAGATAAGACCAAAGGTTATCTTCACTTGCACTCAAACCATCTTTTGTGGGATTCAACCCACCATCGTCTGTCCACCTCCACTAAAGGTCATCTTCTCTTACACTCAGACCATCTCTCATGGGATTCAACCCACCACTATCCGTCCACCTCCACCTGGAATAAATAACACCATGGAAATCAAAATTTCTCTCTTGACATTGGAATTGGATATGACATTGATCTTTCTCTTGAAATCTTCTCATTTTAGTGCCGTATTGAAGAGATTGATAAAAAGGGATGAAAAGAGATCATATATTCAGTTTGTAGAACATTATCAGACCTTTACAATCCCCGAGGAAGTGTGTTGTGAGGTGATACTGCATGGGAAAGGTCGCCAATCAGTTGGTTCTCTACCTTTGACTACATCAACTATTTAATGGGGAAGAATGACTGATTTCTATTTTTTCAAAATTCTGCAAAGAATTATGCATTTGGAAATACAAGTTCCTAGATATCAGATTTAGTATCTAGAGTCTAGACCATGAGGAAAAGGGCAGCATATAAAGCTTGTGAGTTGTGACGAGGATATATTAACAAAGCTTGTGACTTAAATTTCCTATGGCACGGGCTTCCAAAATAGCAGCTAGATATGATGCCTTTATGTTAACCAGGTGAAGGCTGTCACAGAATTTTTAGTTGGAACTTTTTATTTTTGTGGGATCTGACCCATGTGGTTTTTAGTCATCTCCAAGAGGACCTTAATGAGTAGTCATTACATTAATGAAATTATTCCTCATTCATGTCAGTAATAATTACAAGAGAAGGGGAACCACTTAGCAGACAAGCACATTTAAGCATTTGTTAGTTGGGTTGAGGAACAGTGAATGCATTCATTGTTTTGGCATTTTCCCTCTATGTTTAAAGAATAATAGATACTATAATTTTCACAAATCATAAAACATAAATGCAAACAGCATTTCACATTTCATGTTAATGTCAAGTACACAAAAATGCTTTATTGATTTTCAAATTAAAAAAACTTTAGGAGGATGTCTCACCTCGCCGCCATTTTGCTCACTCCATCTAGAATTGCAGCTTGCCAACTTATCTTCAAATGCCTTTTGTTTTTCCAAGAGTTGACTGCCACGGGCAGCCTTTGCTTCCACTCCCTTAAGCTCTTTTGTAGGTTTACCCTCACGGTTATAGTAACGACCAACCAGATTGCCAACATATCTACACATATGGGAACAAAAAGTGCAATAAATCTCAATTCATGCATTCCATATAACAAAACATGACACACCAACTTTAGTCAGTTTAATACACAGCCCACTTCCAGTCACTATGTTGTCAAATCTTTGAGTAGAGTTACAAACTCAAAACAAGCATGCCATTGCTTCATTTAGTACTGTTTTTTGGAAATATGCAATTTCTTGTTTTGAAACAATATAACCTTTCAACGTGTCAGTTAACCCCATCTATATATTCTTATGCGTATTGCTTTGGCAGTTTGCAGAATCATCAATAGTAGCTACAGGAAGAACTACAAGTATTGACTGTGTACAATATCCAAGATTACTTACAAATTCGAGAATAACAACCCACAGATTACTTAACATTCTGCCATAAATAAAAATAATATACCATTACATTTGGTTCCACTATGCAAGCTGACAGTAGAGGCAGCTTATCTATTCAGTCAGTTAAAAATACAAAAAATAGGATTGTAAGCATTTGTGCAAACATAAGCAAGGTAGTATCTTCATTTGATTGATCTGAGACATGGCTATGATTAGAGTTCAAAGTATAGCAGCAGAAATCACAATTTCTTGCCGCTCAGCCATTTCTACAGTTTTTTCACTCAGAAAGTCACAATTTTCCATAAAACTCACCTGTGCTGGTTTTTTCCCGATTTTTTGCATCTTTTTAACCGATTAAATTGTCAAAAATCGCACTGCTGGTATATCGCCAATTTTGTCCATATTTTTTGGATTCATCCCCAATTTGGTTTTGAATATTTGCTCTCTGGCTGGGAACAGTTCGACTCACAGGTATAGTTCGTGTAGTCACCATCCTTTTATCCTTCTCTGTGATTAGGACAGCAAAATAGAGTGATTTTTTTTAGTAAAATAAACTCTTTGCTTGTTTTAAATGACCAACTGTCGTTGATTTCTGATAAGAAATTAGGGTAGCTAACTAAGGATTAGCTTACTGAATATTAATATAAAAGAATGTTATCCTCATTAGTTTGAACCTCTTTACTTTATTGTAAAGGGATTAGACAAAGATTATTAATGTAATAGGATCTTATTAACTCTGTTAAGTAATGTCTTAGGTTATAAATAATATCTATGGTGGAATGATGGTATTACATAGAGAATGTGAAATACACTAGCATGATTAGACTAGGTCTCTATGGTGGGGGCACAACTCCAAAGCACATTATATGATACGGTACGGCACCCTCTATTTTTATCTATGAGGTAGACTGTATAGTGAGGGTGTAAGATCCCCTACCCAAATCTGCCCCAAATTTTCTGATTTCTAGTGTCTTGACATTTTGTCAAACACTTGGCATGCTTGCTGATGTATGACTGATATCTGAGTTTGTGGTGTCTAAATGCTTGTTTGTATGATTGTTTTGTGATGCCTTTCAATTTTTTTCACACATATATTGCAATGAACAATAATGCAAACCTTTTTGCATGGATATAACAACAAAATGACTGATATAGAACATGAACTGTCTATTCAAATTAAAGATTTGAATACATGATATGGCTGTTTACATCAATATCCAACATACCCGGCTTGTCTTCAGACAAAGATGAGCATACAATGATAAACTAGAAGATATATCATATATCAAATTGCCAAAATATAGAATGCTGCTCCTGCTGTAGATGAAGCCTGAGATAAATGTTGACATGCTGGTTACTCCAAACTCCACCCAACAAGACTCCCAAAATGCTGTGATTCCTTCTTAGGTGACTGTGTGCCCTCTAAAGACTGAGATATGGTTGAAATGAGGCAGCGATAGCTTCTCTAAGGCTGCGAACTGATGTTTATAGTCTTTTCTTCCTTCAAACTGCAAGCGATCCCTTTAAATGACAATATTTACTTTAATGGCAGCTGCAAATTCACTTTAAACTGCTGCAATAACATTTAAATCTGCTGCGCTGCCACCAAAAGTCCTCCAAACACTTCAATGTGTTCCAAACCCTCAACAAACTTACAACTATTGCTGCGCTGGCTTCAAGAAGGCTGCAACTCCTCTTTCAATGGTCTTTCCTACCAATATAAGGGCAGCGACTAGATTCTGGGACTGCACTTTACCCTTTGACACCTTAAAATGTGACTTAAGCCCTCAATCAAACTCCAAGAGGGCTGTGCTCAGGTATGAAGGACTGCGATCTGCCTTCAAAATGTGTCTCAAATCCACAAAGGCGCCTTCACTTGTGAAAAAAGGCAGCTATATTTGAGTAGGGCTTCGGCTGGGTTTACAACAAGAGAATACTCCCCAATACCAGCAGCAATATATATAATGTAAACTCTCCGATCATTGCCTCCAGAAACTCTGAATAACTCTTCAAAACAAGCACAGATTTAATATTCAACAATACCTAAATCATCAAAACCCTTACAAATTTAATATTTACAAAATCTCCATTAAATTTACTTTCAGCTGTAGTACAATATCAACCGGTAACATTCAACACAAAGGGCAACTTCTGCATAAAATTGCTCCTGTGGAATCCGAGGGTTTCCATCCCCAAACTCCAAATCTTCAGCACACTGTCGATCCCTATATGGAACCGCACTATTGAAGACAGAGGGTTTTAGTCCTCAGCTTCAAGAAACCATTGGGTTTTCGTCCCACTGGTAAGAGTTGGCAGAGGCACAATCTCCAAATCTCCAAGAGAAAATAAACAAACTTCCGAATGCCCCAAATGAGCTCACAAAACCTCCTTTTATACTTTTCCGCTTAACTCTCTAGAAGCTTATATTTTAAAATTCATTTTTTTGTAATTTAAACTCTCTTTTAGCTTTGAAAAAGACCTTTTTTATTAAAATAATGATAATTTGACACACAAGGTCCCTATTTTATGCATCCATGATTTAAAACATTTCATCCTAATTCCGACGAGCTATAACACTAAGGTGCTTTTTAAATATCTCAAATAATATTTGGCAACCTTAGTAAAATAATTAAATAAAGCTATCAATACACCCATTTTGCAAAAACTGCCGGAATGCATCGGAATCGAAAATTGACTTCACTAGAGTGATCCCGATAAAGAATAATGATAAATGGAGCCAACCGGGTGACCTGCTATAAATAGACACCCTCTCCAAGATTCTTGGAGCGCACACCAGAAACCGACAATAACTTCGAAAAGTGACATGTGAATCCTCTAGACCATCTGAGCTCACAGGTAACATCAAATAACCCCTCTAATAAAGTTGACACACACCCAAAAGGTCAGTGCCAACTGCAATGAAAGAAAACCCAAAAATGGGGACATTACCGAGGGTTAGACACAACTCCAGTTCAAAATTAACTAGTTGACGGGAATTAGTACACCATTCATGTGGAACTATAGGAGGGAAAGAGAACAAGGGAAACCTCCATTATAGAGGTAGGGGCTATCCGCAGCATACTTTTTAACTTATGGGTCTATATGCTCAGGAGGCAACCCCGTTATAAAGTAGGGCCACCCTTTATATAGTATAGTAGGGGCTATAGAAAGGGTCACATTGTATCGCTGCTACTAGATCCAACCCATACCTAGTAGGACAAAACCAAATAATCTAAAATTGAGATGGTTACATGGTAAGAATCGCATATCTATAGTAGGAGCATTCGTTTGAATGAAAGCCCTAATATCTATAGGGGCTCTAATATATAAAGGGGCAATTTATTAGTAATGAAGAAGTCACAATTCGCTCCCCAAGATAGCATGCTCTTTAGAAAGATACTTAGCACTATTTTGGGAGCATCTATAGATATATTAAATATAATATAATTTTTTTAGATTAATTCCCTCAAGGTTTTTATTGGGGCCCTCACTCTTGAATTGTAAGGGTTTGTTAACAAGACCCAAACCCCATACAATTCATTTGTGGGGATACTGCTTAAACTAACTCTCTACCAACAAGGGATACCATTACAATTACAATCTCTTACTCCTCTTGTTACACTCCTATGGCTTGAACACCTTCTCCTTCTTGTATCTCCTCGTACAAGGCATCCTCCTCTTTATTGCTCCACTTTCCTCTAGTGATGTAGGAGCATACGAATCCTATCTTGTCTACGCATCTTTCTGGAGCTTTATGGTGCTGCAATCCATTGAGGTGTTCAGACATTTAATTTCAAGTCTTCTTTTCCTTCACACTGTTGTGCTGGAGGCGACTAATCGTGGAAACATTCCTATCCTATGCATCGGTTATTTTGACCTTGTCTTGACATCGATTCTATATCTGGTGAACTTTCCTTATAGGCGTTTTCTCTTGCTTGACATTTATGTGCCACGTTGGACCAGGCATTTCTCCTATTTTGGCATTATATGCCACGTTGGGTGTTAATGATTATGGGTGATGATAGTAAAGGAGGCATTACTTATTTCCATAGTTCCACGGAGTTTCGGGGACGGGGACGGGGGGACAGCAGGGGACGCGTTTCGGGTTCAGGGACGAGGAGGGCCTAAATTTGGGGACGGTGGGGGGGAGGCGGGGGGGCGGCAAGAGAGCGGTGCGCTGAAATACATATAGTACTTGAAAAATTAGTTATAAAAAGATGTATAACTGTAGAAGTCTATAAGATGTATAAATTAGTTATAAATTAGACATGTATGCAAAATGTGGAAGCATAGACAAGGCACATGAATTGTTTGACAGAATGCCTCAAAGAAATGTGGTCTCATGGACTGCAATGATTGCAGGATATGCACAAAATGGATTTGTTGAACAGGCTTTAGAAATTTTAAAGCAAATGCAATTGGCTGGTGTAAAGCCGAATTCCACAACTAACATAGACATGTATGCAAAATGTGGAAGCATAGACAAGGCATGTGAACTGTTTGACAGAATGCCTCCAAGAAATACATCGGCAAAACTGGGGGACGGTGGGGGACGGCAGGGGACGATGGGGGGACGGCGGGGGGATGGTGGGGGATGGTGGGGACGTTTCCCTGAAGTCTCCCCGTCTCGGAAACGGGGAGACGTGGGGACGGCTGTATTTCAGGGGGGGACGCGTCCCCATGGAACTATGCTTATTTCCATTATGGACAATGATAGCTGGACAAGGCAGTTAAAGGTGCACGCCAATTTTAGGATGCAATTTTGATCAAGTCATAAATGTCTCTTAACATGGGAGATTCCTTTGAATCATTTGAAACCAAATAAAGATAGTGGAAGACCAAATAAAGATAGTGGAAGACGAGAAAGTAGCATGGGAAAAAAATGAAGAATCAAGTCACGGTTAGTGAAGGGGATCACGACTTCCAAGTCTGAGTGAAATTTGCTGCTAATAGATTTATTTCGACGTAGTCAGAATTTTGACTATTAAGTCTGCTAATAGATTATTTGGGTGTTTGCTTCAATAGCTGTTATAGAAGTTAAAATTTTCTTAGTAGAAAATAGTTCTATATTGTAATGTCCCCTTTTTGGCGCATAGACCTTTTGTGCGCATTATGCTTGTTCCTAGTCTTCCAAAGGTTATTCGTCATGTTCGAGAGAACTCCAACATTCTTGGAATGGCCATGGCTCAGTCTTGCAGAGTAGTTGTTCATGGTCTTAAGTTCAGCTAGTCATTTGGAGTTCTTAGATGCTTTCAGAATTCAATTCCAACCTCTCGGGTGCTTTCCAACTTTCTTGGAGAAACATGTTTTTTAGACAGTCACCCGACGGCCTTCGATTTTCGTCCCAAGTCTTCTACTACACTTTGGTATGGTCTGAGTTGTTTGATCAGTGCATTCCTATGCTTTTTGTAGCTTGGGACTATTATTTGGCAGTTTAATTAATATTTCACTAAGGTCGCATAAGGTTTAGAATAAGTATTAGTAACTTAGTGAAATATTAATTATAAGGTGGATATAAATGTTTGATTGAGCACCTGGAGATATAAGTTTGAAGTTATAATGTCTATGCATCCCTTAATGTGGCACTCACTGGGGAGTTATAAGGTTGTGCTCATAAAGTGATTTTAATGTTTAAATTGAAGGTTAGTACTCGAGCATCCCTTTCTAGAAGTTAAAAAAGTATTTTCAATGGAAAGAAAGAGTATTTTACTCCCCACCATTTTGGGCGCTCACTTTGAAGAGATATTATAAATATGAGCTGAGACTTCATTTTTAGGGTTATGTGTTTTGATATCTAATTTTTTAGAGAGAGCCTCTATGCTTGGTTTGTGAGTTTGAAACCCTCATATCCTCTCTAGTTTCGGTTGTGAGAGATCAACCCTAGCTAGATTACTGGGTGATTTTGCCTCTGAAATCACATAGAGTTTCAATGGTGTCTTTGTGTTGTGGAGCAGTGAAGAGTACTTTTGATGTGTTTTAATGGAGTTTTTGGTTTTTGTTGTTGCTCACATGAATTTGTGAATGATTTCAGACTGCACTTGAAAGAGAGTGAAGTGTTTTAGTGAAGCCGTACATTCCTAAGGAAGGCCATACCTTCATGTTGCAGTCGTACCAAATAGAAGTGTCGTACTATGGAAAAACTCTTCATTTTGAAAGTTTGAAGTTTATTAAATTTAAAGTGATGAGTGTAGACAGCAAAATAATAGTTTAAGTAAACAAATATTGTAATTAGTTGTTGGCATCAACCGACGGGTCGGGTCGGGTAGTTTGGAGTCGGTACCAACGGTTGGCATCACAACCAACCTTGGCCGGAAGTATTTAAGTCATCAATGCATTGTAGTAGGATATCAGGGATTTTGACAATAGTTATTATGCAGACATTGGAGTCACAATGAATATGTATGTTGCTGTCATGACATTGTAATGTTTCTATAAATCAATGATAAATACAATATTCTGTTCTGAGTAATTCTATTATGGTTGTATGATGCACTATACTACTTCGTATTTCTGTTTACTTCATGTTCTGTAAAACACACAGTACTGCGGTAAACATTTGGCGCCGTTGCCAGTTCGAAAACGGGTCAAGGGTGACAAGTCGATGACAAGTTGAGTTGTCTGATGCCATCGGGTGACAAGGCGATGACAAGTTGAGACGTCCGATGCCATCGGGTGAGTGACATCGTCGGAACAAGCCGTCGGGTGTATCTAGCATCAAGGAAATGGCAGCGTAATGGGGCAACCAATTGACACCGACGAGGAAATACAAGACAGAAAGCACGTAGAAGAAATAATACAAGAAATTCAGGAAGAACGCGAGGGAAGCGATAGAGAAGAGAATGAACCCAGAAGCCGAGAAGATGAAGTAACTCAGGAATTGGTCAAACTGTGGTTATTATCAGTCAGCCAATACGTGCGAGACGAATCCATCCGCAGAGAGGTTCCAGAGGAGGTTATTTTAGAGAACCTGCGTGTCAATAGCGAAGTGGATAATCTTTTGGACCGCATTCCTCGACTTCTGGCAAGGAACCTAATAGCCTTCCAAGATATTCGAGAAGAGAGAGAGAGAGAAGTGCGACGACAACAAATCCTCAGAAAATATGAAGAACGTCTGAAACAAGAGGAGGAACGTGACATTGATCGCCATCGCACGCCGTACAACTGAGAAAGGGTAAGCATAATTAATGCCCATACAACTTAATAAGGACAAGAATAAATTACCAGTGGGGCAAGCAACACCAGAAGAAATAGTAAGATCATTAAGACTAAAGGAACAAGAAGAACGCAGAAAAAGATTGAAACAGATTTTTGAAAAAGAAAATGAACGACAGGAAGAGGTAGATCAAGGGGGTGATGAACATAATTTTAGAACACCAATAACAAATGGAGGAAAAGAAAATAATCTGACAGAAGAACTAGAGGATAGTATACATCGGATTGTGGCATTGTCCATTTCAGACGAAAGGCCGAGGAACAGAGGACCTGAGCCCAAGACCCCTGCACAGAGGGAAAACCAAGGAGAGCCAGAGGTAACTCGAAGTGTAGAGGACACCGAAACCGGAAGTGGGAAGGAACCGTACGTGGCCGGCAGTGTCGGGAAGACACCAGAACGACACGGTAGAACCAATCCAATCGGGTCAAAGACAAAGAGAGGGTACCTCAGGAAAAAGATGGTGACCCCACCAGCGAGTGAAAGGCAAAAGTTGCCGAAGTTCATGGGGAACGGGTCAGAGGATCCTGTCCGGCACTGTAAAACATGTGAAACCATATGGGTGGCAAACGGACAAGAGGACGAAGACTACTGGGTAAAAGCATTTCCAACGACGCTAAGAGGTATTGCCATTGACTGGTATACAGACCTAGGGGCAGCACAGAAAACGTCATGGGACGAACTGAGAAAAGCATTCGAGAACGAATTTAAACTTCTGAGAGACGACAATGAGATTGTAGCGGAAATCTACAATACCAAACAAGGAAAGAATGAAAATGTAAGGGCATATAATAGAAGGCTCAAAGAATTACTCGGGAAACTAGAAACGCAGCCAGCTGACGGACTGAAGAAAAGATGGTTCGTTGAAGGGCTAGTCTCGTCATTAAGGAAAAAAATGAAAGTGGTACCCCCATCTTCATACGCGGAAGCGTACAATCGGGCGATGGACATAGAAAGTGAAAACAAAACATCATCCCGAAGTAAGAGAAGAACTGAAGATGATGACAGTACGGGGGACGACAGCAGTGAAAACGAGTCGAAAACCGTTCAGGCATTGAGAAGGGACATGATCCGCATGATGAAGGAACTGAAAACGGATAAAGAGAACTAAAGAAAGTCGAGAGTTATGGTGCACAGAGTGCAATGGGGAAGGTCACATAAAGGTAAACTGCCTGAGAAAATTATTTTGTGACATCTGTCAGGTAATGGGACATTCAATCAAGGAATGTCCATTTAACTTGAAAGCAAGAAGTACCCAAGTGTTGTTCACACAGGGAGAATCATCAACTCCGCCGACCACACTGCCGAAGCCTCAAAATAGTTCGAATGCATCCCCCGGAGGATACAGGAATAACAGAAGGTTTAACAATAACAGCCCCCGAAACAGATTACAGTACGACAGCAAAGGGCGACCGATGATACAGTGCCGGCAGTGCAACGAGTGGGGACACTTTGCAAGAGAATGCCCCAACAACAATCAGAACACAATAAATGCATTGTGCAAGTGGTGTGGGCCTGGTGATCACGAAGAAAAAGACTGTCCGAAGCAGAAAGGGGTAAACCTTATCAATCTCAAGGAAAATAATGAAGAAATCTTTGCTATCACCCGAGCACAGTGGAAAAAGGCCACTTACCCAGATCCCCGTACAGAAAAAGAAAGACTTCGTGAGGCACGAAAGGAAGTGGAAGCTGCCATGAAAACTGAACGGAGGAACTCAGACAAGAAGGTAACTGCAACCCTACGATCGGAATCAAATAAAAACATAGCAAGTCAAGTATTGCAAACTACTGTACCAATCAAATTGGCGGACCTCCTCCAGAGCTTACCTCAGTTAGGAGTAGCAATATCCAAAGTAATGGAAGGTAACTCGCACGAAGATGAAGCCCACACAACAGAAGATGTTATAGTGGAACCACCACCAACGGGAGAACAAGTACTCGACCCGAGGTTGCTAGTGATTGACACCGGGAAGAAACCGGCCGTAGTGCATATGGAAATTCTTGGGAGAAATTTGACAAATACAATAGTCGACGGGGGATCTGAAGTAAATGTATTACCGGAAGAAACCTGAAAAAGCCTCGGGAAGCCTACCCTATGGCCACAAAACTTCCAGTTAGTGGGAGTCGACCAGCATGGGATCAAGGCGCTGGGAGTGCTAATGGCTCAAAAAGTAAGAATCGGTACCCAGCAATTTTTGTTAAATTTTGTAGTCATAACAGCACAGAATGCATCATACGATGCATTACTCGGCCGAGAATGTCTAATAGCCGCCAAGGCCAACCACAACTAGAAGAAAAACACTCTGTCCATAGAAAATAGACATAAGAAGTTTGTCATTGACTTGAGGACACAAACTGTCAGTGAAGAGTTGGCCTCAGATTCTGATTCGGATGGAGGGGACTCGACAGAAAGTGGGAAAGGGCCGATGGAGCCCGATGATGAAGGGGTGCTGAAATTACAAGAATGTTCTGAGGATGAAACTAATTCCTTTAGTGGGCTCTTCCACTGGCAGATGGAAGATTACGAGTTCTTTCAACCGGAATGTAATATGATTTCAATAAAATAAGTCGACGAGAGCTCTCCGATGAACAATGCAAGTCCTCGTAGTGCAAGCCCTGGCAGTGCAAGTCATGGCAGTGCAATTCTTGGCAAAACTCGGTCGAAGAGTGAAACACTTGGCAACGGTGAAACTCTCGGCAACTCTCGACCGACAAGTGAAAGTTTGGGCAACTCTAGGCCGACGAGTGAAACATTGTTCACGAATGAAGGACTTGATGGATTGACAAACACTCGACCACCTGGAAAGAGGGAACCAATAATGAGTAACAAAGGGGAGGAAGGTAATAATCAACCGGAAGTAACAGCACAAATAGTGGACCAAGAACAGACAAGTCGACCAAGAGAACCACAAAAAGAATATATAGAGGATAATGCCAAGATAGATGATGCACTTGCACATAAAGTTGAACCAGACAAGGTGATCAAGTATGAAGAGCCATTGGCAAGCAAGGTGAATCAAAGTGATGGAACTAACGACGGGAACCCAGTATTGGAAGCACCAGCCAGAATGAGACCATACAAAAGGAATAAGGACTATAGAGTATTTCCGTCGACTTGCAATGATTTGGCGATCGATGACAATCAACAGAAAAAAAATAATGTTCAAAATTCAGATAGTTTATTTTTTCCGAAGACAACAATTCCAATAGGAGTTGCAGATCGAACGTGGAACCCATCGGAGAAAAATAGACAAATCAGACTCAGTTTGACATGGAAAAAACGAAAAAAATAAAATGTCAGGAGATTTCAAAAAAAAAAAGTACCACATACGACCAGGCCGTACGACGTACGGACGTACGGCCTGGGCCAAAAAAATTTCAAAAAAAATTCTGTACGACGTACGGTCTGACCAAAAAAATTTCAAAAAAAAAATTTATTTTTTTTCTTTCAAAATTTTTAAAAAAAAAAAAAGTCGTACGACGTACGGCTAAGTCGTACGCCGTACAAACGTACGGCCAACCACAGCATCGGCTTAGCATCGAGCCATACGACTAGCCACACCGCATTAGGTCAGCATCAGGTCAGCATCGGGTGAGCATCGGCGGCTCAGCATCGGGTGAGCATCGGCGGCTCAGCATCGGGTGAGCATCGGCGGCTCAGCATCGGCTCAAGCATCGGGCACTCAACATCAGCACTTTGGCATCCAAATACCCAGCAGCGGAATTGTCAGAGAAAGTGGACAATGGACAAGGGCAAAAAGATTACAACCCACAGACCGAAGATGATGTTGGAGAAGGAGGAGAGTGAGGCAGCCCTACAGACAAAGAAGAAAGAATTGGCTAAGCACATTCAGAGGTCCCACCAACAGTTAGCAAGCAGACAGAGGCCATGGAAACAGGAAAGGCCTGGGCATCAGGTTTAGAAGCCAAGTTGAGGGAGATGGAGGCTAAGATGAAAGACATGGGAGTACAGCTTGAGGCGAAGGAGGCAAAGGTAGTGAAGGCTAAAGCACAAGTCATGGAAGCCGATCACATGGTAAAGGCAGCAAGAGAGCGAGAGCTAGTAGCCCAACACCAGCTGCGGCAAAGGACCGAGGAAGCAAGGAAGCTGCAAGCACAACAACGATCAGCCACCCCAACCTCGTTAGTACACCCAGAGACGTCTTCCCAACCTCCACACTCTCAGTAGGATGGTTAAGTTTTGTCATAATTTTGTCATTTTGATGTGAATGTCATCTGGGAGACGACCAATTTTGAGGGGGGGATAGATGTAGACAGCAAAATAAAAGTTTAAGTAAACAAATATTGTAATTAGTTGTCGGCATCAACCGACAGGTCGGGTCGGGTAGTTTGGAGTCGGTACCAACGGTTGGCATCACAACCAACCTTGGCCATAAGTATTTAAGTCATTAATGCATTGTAGTAGGATATCAGGGATTTTGACAATAGTTATTATGCAGACATTGGAGTCACAATGAATATGTATGTTGCTGTCATGACATTGTAATGTTTCTGTGAATCAATGATAAATACAATATTCTGTTCTGAGTAATTCTGTTATGGTTGTATGATGCACTATACTACTTCGTATTTCTGTTTACTTCATGTTCTGTAAAACACACCGTACTGAGTTTCCTTGTCTTTTTCACAAAGGACAAAGTGCTGAGTGAGCAGCTGCAGGGTTTTTTGTCTTCATGTGCTGACCGTACATCCTCCACAAAGTGTTGTACTTCCCAGCTTGTACGTGGGCATGAAGAAAATAAAGCGCTCCCTTTTGGAGCCTCCTATGATGATTTGTGGCGCCTAGCTTGGGGTTGCTTACTCCAACTGTCTGCAAGGGGAAATTTGGGGTTTTTATGATGCTATGAGCAATTACATGTGTTTTGACTTGTTGCACCTGTTGTACCAGCAAGGTACAGATCTTATGAATTATTATGGGCACTAGTTTAATGCTATCAGTTTGATAAGAGCAGTTGGGTATGAGTTTGAATGTGTTCTTTCAGTGGTAGGAAGTAGTTGTGATCAATTGGTGTGTAGTGACAACAGTTTTGCAGTGTTTGTTGAGTTTTCTGGAGTGTTTTGTGGTGTTGTTGTGGGATTTATAGTGTTGTTACAGTCATCAGAATTGCTACAACATAGTATATAGTGGATTAGATTTGATATCTGACCTTTATCAGTTGGGTGTACTTCAACAGTGTTAAGAATCCTTGTATCTCAGTTCTGGGTCATTACTACATATATTTACTTTGATTACAGCATTTCCTGGGCAGTTAGAAGTCTGATTTGCATACTGTAACAATCTGAAACAATTATCAGACATAAATCTTCATCTGGGTGCATTTCAAAGTTACTTAGAATCTATCTCTTTTTGGTTGTAAGCTCGGGATGGTAGTACCACCATGGGCCCTTGAATGTATGCATTTCAATTTGTAAACAACTGGATGGTTTACCGCCAGTTTACATAGCATACATACTCACCGCCCGTTTGGCATGAACAAGTTGGCATATCAACCTTATGGGTTTGAGTCAAGTTTAGAAATTTTGTCAGTGGCTTTCACACATTCCCACTGAATAAGTGGATGCCCACTGAACAAGTGGATGTTTGTTATTTGCTGCACTAGTTGGATTGTTGCTTGTATCTGAGCCAAAGTAGGCTCTCACCTTGCCCTCTCCGGGATTTGAGTGATCAAAAGGTGTATCGGAGTTTGTTTGTGCACTCAATTTCAGTTAAAATATTTTGAAAAAACTTGGTTGGTTATTACATGTATTGACTGGATTTTTCTGTGTAACCACAGCAAACCTGGTTGAATGTATGTTGGTCTAAGTTGTTCGAAATAGGAATAGGGAATTACAAACTATATCAAATCTGGTTTGGAAATCTATGAAATATATATCAGAAGTGTCTATATATTGCTGGATATTTTGGAAAATAAAGTTTGCAGTCATGTTTGGTCTGCTGTTTCAAATTTTCTGAACGTGAAATTTTTCTCTTAGCCGCCTCGATTGACTACCTTTAGTAGGTACTCAATCCTGTTACAGAAACTATATAAGTTTATTGAACATAATCGAATGAATCTTACATCAGAGAGCTACAGCTCTTTATAGAGAGAAGGAACATACTAAAGAAGGATTGACAGCTTGCATAAAGCAAAAGCTTCAGTTAACAAAGCAGTGCAAAAAGGAAAGAACTAAATATGGAATGAAACCTATCTAATAGGAGAAAAGCAGGGAAACGAACAAGTGACCATTAAATAGAAATAGCTAATTTATCATAATACCCCCCCTTAATGGTCACTGTACTAACTAAAACAGAATTGCCCCTCTGAATGGAGACAACAGAAACAGATATAGGTTGATCCATGAGCAACCGACAAAACAGACAGAGGAGATTGGCCTAGAAGGCGTAGAAAGCAGACTCCTTCTGCTCAGTATGCTCTGCAACGTGTGCTGATGGAGTTGAAGCTTCAGACTTGGACTGCTCAACAGCCAAGCGTTTCCGGCAATCCTTTTCATATGCCCAAACTTGTGACAGTAATTGCACTGGATGTTGTATTTCTTGGATGGGTCATGTGACTGACCCTGACTGAACTGCTACGAGGGCTGATTAGGACCCTAATATTGCTAGAAGGACTTGGCAGTAAATGCCTGTTCTGAGGAGGAAGAAGCACTGCTACCAAATTGTTGTTTCCATCGATCCTGCTGCAAGAGTTTGTTGCACAAATCGGGGAGCGTCAAACTAACATTAGATGAAGTAATGTTAAGAGTTTCGATAAAGTGTTCATAAGATGATGGTAGACTTTTCAAAGTGATCACTACCATATCTTCTTCTTCCATCTTCCAACCAATCGCCGTCAACTGATCACGAATGTCCTTGATTTTTGTGAGATGTTCCTGCAGAGACATCTGATCATCCATCATCATTGAGAAGAGCATGTTCTTGAGAAAGAATGCTTGGCTTTTGTCAGAGGTTTCATGAAGGTCCTTCAGAGATTCCCAAATTTCTTTTGCTGATTTCCCAGACGGAACCTGAGGCAGCTGATCATCGATGATCAATAGCTTGATAAGCATTACCGCTTCACGATTTTGCTCATCGAATCTACCCTGATCCTTACCCGCCACTTGAGGACGTGTAGTTGTACCCAAAACAATCTTGTCCAAACACCGATGCTCAAAAATAGTCATCATCCGCTGCTTCCAGGTGTTGTAATTTTTGCCGTTGAATCTCTAACTGCTTTCCAACAGAATGTTGGTCAAAGATGCCATGCTTCACGTTTTTCAAGACAACAAAACGAATTATAAGCAGTGGGCACAGAAACGGAAGCAGATAGACGGCACAGACAGCAAACAGAAAATACTTGCACAGATACAGATTCCAAAAACACAGAATAAGCTGACTCAAAAGTCGTGAACACAGACTTTGAGGTATGGATCTCGAGATAAATCCAAACACAGATTTTAGGATACTGATCTCGAGAATACGGAAAGCAGAAGTTCAGAACATCTAAACACAGAATTTGAGGCAAAACAAACTCTGCATGTCTACTGGGTGCTAGTCGCTGATGCAAATGTGACCATAAACTGCTTCAACGCACTGTGCTAAGACCACAGACTGCCGCAAAAGCAGTAAGAAAAAATATACAGACCACGAGAAATGGATATCCAAACAGACACCACCGAATCATACAACGGTGATGAAGGCGACATTTCTATTGTAGACAGACGGGAGTTGACAAACAGGGCACTTCCATAAGATCAAAACAAAGTCTGTCGAAACACAACAGAGAAGAAAATGCAAGAAAAAGAACATTTCCCTTCGCAAAAACCGAGATAATGTTAGATAATGCAGAACCCATCACTGGCAGAAGAATATTGGTGCCAGAAAATATACGCAACTGCAACCATAACCCGATCATAGGAAAAGATAAAACCCTTGAAGATTTTTACTACAAAACAGAACCGCCGGCAGGAATAAAAGAAACCGCCGAGCCCTTCAAAAGAACCAAAACTGTGGGAAGACGACGGAAGACCCTTTAATGCAGCGACCAAAGATGGGAGTCACTACTCAAACAAAACGGCTCAAATGCGCGACCACAACACACTGAATGATCAAATTACATCCAAGATCTTCAAATTGTGATTCCATCAAGCGACTATCAGAAACTAAACCAAATTGCGAGCATATTCGAGGGCCAGAAAAAGACAAAAACGACAATTTCGTGACCCACGATTTCCAGAAATGTGAGGATAGAGATAAAACGCGAGTTTAGAGGCTCGCGACCAAGAAAGATCTTGACCAGAAATGATCACAACCCAGAAAATCGGCAAAAAAACAGAACGGAAGGGAATCGCATCACAGAATGACGTTTTCCAAAGACAAATACTCAGGATGACTTCAAAGGGCCCCGCGCAACCAGAGTTAGCCGATGAACAATATTCACGAATAGAAGGAACAGAGCCGCTAAAGAAGTCTTCGCTAATAGACGCTAGTCAAAGCCATGAAAGACGTCATTCAGAAAGACTTCTGCAGGAATCGTGAGTAGTAGAGAGTCTCCAAGGGGATCCGCGACGAGGCATAAACAAAACAAATCATGACTGGAAAAGAAATCCACGCCAACACCACACGTGAAAATACCGATAGTGACCCGCAATACCTAGAAACCGCGACGCTAACACCCTACGTGAACACGTACAAATTTTTGAGAGAGCTGAAAAACATAATTTTCCCGCTCACTAATCAGGTTCGAGCCTGAGCTTTGATACCATGTTACAGAAACTATATAAGTTTATTGAACATAATCAAATGAATCTTACATCAGAGAGCTACAGCTCTTTATAGAGAGAAGGAACATACTAAAGAAGGACTGACAGCTTGCATAAAGCAAAAGCTTTAGTTAACAAAGCAGTGCAGAAAGGAAAGAACTAAATATGGAATAAAACCTATCTAATAGGAGAAAAGCAGGGAAACTAACAAGTGACCATTAAATAGAAATAGCTAATTTATCATAATAAATCCTGGACTGCATCATTCTGTGTCACCTATGGGCCTACCGCATACTCTCAATGTTGCACCTCATATTTCTTCCTGCAGGGCATCCTCCTCTTTATTGCTCCATTGTCTCATTCTCCAACATCACCTACAAGCCTTCCGGCACTATGCTGTCCTTGGGGAGATTTGAACCTTAGTCTCCAAATAAGTCACAGGGTTCGCTGGATTTCATCCATGAGGTTCGGAATCCAGCAAGCTTACAGAAAACATTAAAAAATTGTTGCAATTTGCCATTAAATTCGGACAGTAAAGAGATTAGATTTTTTAATTAAAATATATTTAAAAACGCAGTCGTTCACTGGCGAAATATTGAATTAGTTGGGAGGGCGATATTGGATTGAATGAATAAACGCAACGCAGCTGGGTCGAGCGATATTGGATTGAATGAATAAACGCAACGCAGCTGGGTCAGGCATTTGCGGCGCAGGGAGGGATTTGTTGGGCATATCCGACACTATCTCACTTTTCCCTTTATTTTACTTTTATTTTATTTTTTGCTTTAAAATGTGATAATTTTTATTTTTATTTTTTATTTTAATTCTAATATTAAAACTTAACGACTTAAAGTGTTTAATTTAATTTTTAATTATTAATTATTAATATATTTAATATATATACAATGTTTAAATTTATTTAAATTTTTAATATTTTATATTTATTATAATATATTTAAATTTAATATAATATTAGTTTATTTGTAAAAATTATATTTAATCCTTGTGGAATTTAATCCGAATTTTATTGTTGCCAAACTCGAATTCAAACCCGAACCTTGTGACTTAGGTCTCCAACATAAGAACCAAGTGGTCCTATCAATTGACCACAACCACCAATTGACCACAACCCCATTGACATTAATATAATATTAATTATATAACTATAAATTATTCTCATTTATATAATCATTATTTATTCTATTATATTAAATAATTTCATTTGTTTGTGGCCTCAATAGTTGAGATTGGTTAATCTCTAGACTTACCAATAAAAAATTATAATTTAATTAAATTAATATTAATAATTAATATATAAATATAGTATTTAACTATATATATGATATTTAAATATATTTAACCATATATATGATATTTAAATATTTAAATAATATCTTACATTGTACAGTGTTAAAATTATATGTGTGTGTGTGGGGTTAATTTGATGTGTAAATGACTGTCAAATTTATGTTAAGACATTTTTGTGAACACACTTATGCCATTACAATCCATTCCCTTGCTGCAGTTGTAGTTATACCTCTCAGCATCACCATCCTTGCCAATCATACAAATGACAGAATTGTGGCAGAATCATAACAGCATGAGTCATTCGCTATGTCTGATTTTTTTAAACTTTGTACTTAGTTTGTAGGCTGGCTTTGCACAAATTAGATTGTAATTGAAACTATTAGTATGTAGTTAGGCACCATGCAGTATGCATTATGCAATGAAAAGTAATTGGCAAAATGAACATAAATGAAAAAACCTATATTTCAAAATCCATGGGGTAAAGTCTCATTTTTATTTGCTCTCTATATCTCTATGCAATTATAATGCCTTTAAATTTTAAAAATAGCAAGGTTTTCTCTTTTTTCTGCATTTTACTGCATTTTTTGAAAATTCATTTTTTTCCCCATTTTTCTCAATTAAATCCCAATTTTTGAAAAATCTTTTATCTCTTGGTTTACCGATTTATTCCCAACAATGATTTTTGCTGCTATGGTTCAAACAAATCCTTAAGAACTACCAAACCCATGTGTATTTTATTGCCCTTTAGCTAAACCATTTCATTGGTTCCTTGATCATCATTTCCAGGCTCATCTATGCAGTATGCCATTTCATGTGAATCACTTCCTTTGAAATAGACACTTAAAAATTCTTTATTCTCTCAAGTAACCTGATGACATGCTTGTTATCATTGAAAACTTTCCAATAAATGGTGTTATCCGGTACTCTTCTAGAGAGTAGACCATTTCTAGGGTGAGCTTGTGATCAAAGTTTGCTGGGTTTGTGTCAAATATATTTCTAAATTCTTCCAAATCAATTAACACAAGGAAATGTAATAAAGATGATAGTGGGGATAACAAAAGATATCCGTAGCACATACAATGTAGTAAATTATCACTTTCACAACCCTCACCTATTTATGCATATGAAGTTAACAACACTTGGGTGGTTACAATGCATAGTGGCCATTAATATATATAAGGTAGGCTGCAATGGATCTACACTACTACCACATCAGCATATGCCCAAATGAATATAAATTCCAAGGTACATTGTACTTGTATCCAACTACATCCAATAAACAACTATCCCAAGGACACCAAAACAATCCAATACTTTGAAGAGCTAAGGGAATCTTGATACCCAGCAACCAAAGATACACCCACAACTGGTGACTGATGGGGATTGAGAAGGCAAATTTACATCAAGCATGCACATATGCACAAACATCCCACGAAAGGGCATTTTCCCAAAACCAACTACAACACAACCTCCTCCATGCTCCATAACTGCAACAAACATTCTTGAAGCCAGTGCATAATTCAGGTCTTCTAATTCAAATCGATCACCGCTCAACAACCTAGAGCCAATGATGAACATTCTGCAAGAACAAAAGACAAAATCCCAAGTCCAAAACAATGTCTTAAGTGTTTGGGCCACAACAATCCAAGAGGAAAAAAGATGAAATCAACATCATATGGTCCATGAAGAGATGCATAAAACTCAATAGAATCTTCTAAATCCTCAGTCCCCAACCTTGATCCGTGAAAGCTCACCCAAGAGAAAGAAATTTGCCATGAACCATGAGAGTTCATCCAGCGGCTATTAAGTTCTCGCCCTGAACCAAAAGGGCTAACCCAAGAGCCACAAGTAAAATCAACGAGAACCACACAATTGCTCTACCATATCGTGCAACAAACATTCCTAAAGTTGATCCATAAACAAGGTCTTCAAAGTCAAATTGATCATCAATTAACAACCTAGAGCCAACGACGAACATTCTATAAGAGCAAAAAGTGAAATCCCAAATCCAAAACAATGTCTTAAGACTTTGGACCACAACAATCCAAGAGGAATAAAGAGGAAATCAACATAATATTGTCCATGAAGAGATGCCTAAAACTCAATAGAATCTTCTAGAACCCGAGTCCTCAACATTGAACCATGAAAGCTCACCCAAGAGCAAAAGAAATTTGCCATGAACCATGCAAGTTCGCCCAAGAGATATTGGGTTCTCACCCTAAACCAAAAGGGCAAACCCTCAAAAGCTAGTTGGGTCAAGAAAGAATCAACGTCCCTCACAATTCATTATAAGGAACAAGAATCTATTCCACAACAAGGCCACACACACCACAAAAGCAACTCCATAACCCGACAGTCCATGCCATAAGAACCATCCATGGTCATATATCAAAGCATCAAGCAAGAACCTTAAACCTTCACAAATATTGGGTCCAAATAAAAAATTCAAAGCAAAACCGATAATGCAGACCTGAACCGAGTACCTTTAGCAAGTAGCTAGTTCAGACAGCCCAAAATTAAATAACAACAAAGCTTTATATCAGTTGAATGAAAATACTCAGAAAATTCCTAAAGACTTAGGCTTATAACCTTGATTTTTATTTTCAACAACCTCCAGACACAAAGTTAAAGACAAAAAATAATTAACAAGCCTATATGGTCAGCGTAGCTTAAATCCACCATGAACTATACTGCTGAGCATAACAATCTATCTTTTAAAATAATCTAGGTCTACTCCTACTGAAAATCCATGATATTATAATTTTTCCCGGTGAGTTTTTGTGCCTCTGGCAACACTTGATTTTGAATGTTGGCCATTATCCCAGAAAATAAACTATTCCCGAAACATGAACAACCCCTTTAAATTTGACCCGGAAAATTTCTCAAAATTTTTCAAATCTGATCCCTAAAATTTTTCAAACCCTCGTAAATTTGAAACCCCTGATATTTAGAAACCCCCCCTCAAATTGAGATTGATAAAAAAGCCCAGAAATTTACCAACAATTTTTCTAAAAAATTGAGGGGATTTTTAAATAAAAATTTAATACCTAAAAATTGTTGTCATGTGTAGCTATAAATTGCACAAAAATGTGCCCTAGCCGCGCAACTTTTTGGGATAGAAAAATACACCTCCAGTCGTGCCCTAACCGCCACATTTTACAGAAAAAACAAGATTTTTTGTTGATTCTCGTGCCCTAAAATCGCGGATGGAACCCTAGCCGACCTTTCCAGCAAAAAAAGGTGATTTTTGCATTGAAAAATGACACAATTTTTATTGTTTTTGACCTGATGAAAAAACCCGCAATTTACGGGAAAAAAATGTGTCCAAAAACCCAATATTTTCATCAAAAAAAGCCCACAATTTTGCAGCAAAAAGACCTGCAAATTTTTGTAGGCAAACAATCCTTGATTTTTTTGTCAAAAAAACTGTGTGATTTTCCTGGAAAAACTCGCACAACTGCTTCACAAAACCCTCATGCAATTTTTGCAGAAGAATTTGATGAAAAAAAAAACTTGTGTGATTTTTGCAGAAAAGGAGGTGCGATTTTCAGACCAAAAAGGCCGTGATTTTCCTTGCCCTAGCTCCCACAAGATTTTTGCTGATTTTTTGCTCTTTTAACCCATGATTTTACTTCTACCCTAGTTGGCCCTTCACAACCTTTAATGATTTGCTTGCGTTTTTCAATGATCCCTTGATCTCGATCCACAACCACAACCTCTTCCCGACCTTCTTTGTACAATCAAACCCTAATCCTAACCTGGTGGCTCTGATACCAATGTTAACAAAGATGCAAAAAAGAGAGATGAGAGAAATTTTCTAGAAAGGCTTGCTTCACAAAAGAGTGAAAGTAGCATTATATAAAATTAGAAAAGGTACTATCACGACTGCCATATTAAATGGTACAACTACTGCAACTACCTAATTTAAGGACCTACACCTAACTACACTAATTACTTACACTTTATTACATTATTATAATAATAGACATAATAAGGTACTAAACATTTCCTCCCTTCTTATAAGGAAAATGTCCCCAGTTTCTTTTGCAGTTGTGGAAACTAGATTTCCAAAAAAAGACAGAGAGATCCACATATATAACATTTTCTACCAACCAGGTATGCACAATTTGCCTCTACTTGGTGGGGTGGGTCTTAGTATAGAGTAGAGTGTCTTCAGAAAGTTGAGACCAAAAATCTGCCATAGTATGGCCTGTACTTCCTCCTTCAAGAGCAGCAGCTCATAGAGCTTAGGTTTTGAGTTTTAACATTGACTACATTGTGGCAGCCAAGTTGACTTGTTAGATCCAACCAGAAAGCATTAAATTCAATGTCACGCAGAAGAATGGTAAGTGATAGATTTAAAGTATTAAAATAACGATGCTGACAATGCTTGAAACTATATTAGTCAAAACGGAACAATACTTTGTCTCTGACATGAATTTGTTGCTGTGCCAGTAGTTTATCTTGTAAAGCCTTACACATTCTAGCATATACAAGTGCAAGATGGTCTTCATAAATCATTGATTTGTTCTTTCCCTGTTCATGTGAATGTCGCATAGCAAAGGGAGGAATAAAATGAAACTTCGGGCATCTATGCACTCAAGAGTCCTAGACCAGATTTACTACATATTTTATATGCAATGTTCAAAATCAATTATAAATTTATAATGTTGGAAGCCTTGCTTAGCCTAACAAACACTGTTTTGTGTTAAATGATTTCTTTGAGAGTGTGTCTCAAGCAATGTGGATCTCAAGAACTTGAGACAATGCACATCTTGTTTGAGGCAAAATCTTTGATATCTTGTCTAACATATTACACTACAGACCAGGGACAATATTTTTTCTCTAAAAAGCAAAATAACAGAACAATGTGCAAACGAGCATAAATCTTTTTCTTTGTTTGGACCATATATGATTTGAATTTCTCTAGATTACTTACCCATTTTGTCAATAACTGTGACTTAAACAGCAATATCTTTAGAACATAATGCTGACTATTTTTGCCACTTGAATATTTTCCATCTTGTTACTTTTACACTTCTTTAGTGCTTAAGAGTTTAGTTACATTTTATAGTCTAGATTCCTTTTACCCTAGTACTTCTCTAATGTAGCTGAGTGTATATTTGAGTTTCATAGACTTACTTTGGTCATTTGTGGAACTATATAATAATTTCTTTCTTTCTTTCTATACAACAATACTGCCCTGAACCATTAACAAAATATGGTATTCACAAGATTTTTATGCTATTGCATGATTTTGACTTTCAAGTACAGCTAATAAAGCACAAATATAGATTAAATTTCATAGTGTTGGTACAAAATTGACAGGTTAAAATTGGTTTAAAGTTTAAACTATCCTTTATTTTGTTCCTAAAGAAAAAGAAACCTTATTTCTAAAATTTTCCATGGATAAAAGAGTGAAGACTTAGAGAGATGAGAAGAAAACATAATCATTTTTAATGTTAATTTTCTAGCAATTTATTTTTCATTCACTCTTCAATTTCCCTTTGCTTTAAATCAGGTTGGACAAACAATACTGCCCTGAACCATTAACAAAATATGGTATTCACAAGATTTTTATGCTATTGCATGATTTTGACTTTCAAGTACAGCTAATAAAGCACAAATATAGATTAAATTTCATAGTGTTGGTACAAAATTGACAAGTTAAAATTGGTTTAAAGTTTAAACTATCCTTTATTTTGTTCCTAAAGAAAAAGAAACCTTATTTCTAAAATTTTCCATGGATAAAAGAGTGAAGACTTAGAGAGATGAGAAGAAAACATAATCATTTTTAATGTTAATTTTCTAGCAATTTATTTTTCATTCACTCTTCAATTTCCCTTTGCTTTAAATCAGGTTGGACAAACAATACTGCCCTGAACCATTAACAAAATATGGTATTCACAAGATTTTTATGCTATTGCATGATTTTGACTTTCAAGTACAGCTAATAAAGCACAAATATAGATTAAATTTCAAAGTGTTGGTACAAAATTGACAAGTTAAAATTGGTTTAAAGTTTAAACTATCCTTTATTTTGTTCCTAAAGAAAAAGAAACCTTATTTCTAAAATTTTCCATGGATAAAAGAGTGAAGACTTAGAGAGATGAGAAGAAAACATAGTCATTTTTAATGTTAATTTTCTAGCAATTTATTTTTCATTCACTCTTCAATTTCCCTTTGCTTTAAATCAGGTTGGACAAAAAGTTGATTAAGAATTATTTTTCAAATGTGTTTGAAGATATGTATGGTTAGAACAACAAGACTCCTCTTTCAATTGAACAAGAAATTCTACTAGACCTCCCAAGCTCCCAAAAGTATTGAAAGAAGGAAGACTTCTTATATGCAACAACTAAGAAGAATCCAAAAGGAAAAAATGTTGGGCAAATCAATCAAAACAACTCTGGACGTAAGATATCAAATGAATAATAGAACTTACATGTAGCTTCTATAGTAGAAATTGCGCCAATCAACAATGCTTTTTATCTGCAAAGAATTTAGACCAATTTTATATCAATGTCATCCACTATTCTTGAAAAATGCATATTGAATAACTAAAAAACTATTGAGCGTGCATGGTGTCAATATTAATATTAATATTACAATATAGCAAAAAAAATATTGAATATTTGGCAGTTACAAACAGCATGTGTATTAAATTTACTTCGACAACTAAACAAATACCGTAAAACAACTAATTACTAATCAGTTTGCTCAGTGTAGAGGAGGAAAAATCTACGCTAAGAATGCAAACCTAAGCTAATAGACTACCACTACCTCAGATTGGAGTGTGAAAGGAAAGAAAACCAAAGCAATGTAAAACTAAACAATGCTTTATACCTTCCTTGATATGTGCATGTGCTCCAAGTGATGAAGTATTGATGATGATTGCTATGTTGAGTTGCTCAAGTGGACTCCTCAATATGACAACATGCATTTGCAGATTTTTCTTGATCCTTTGGATGAGGGGAAAACCTGAATTTATAGATTCGAGGTAGAGGAATAGAGGGTTAGGATTCATTTGGATTGGATGGCTAGGATTGAATGAGACAAATTAGGGCAAGATTAGAAGCTTGTAGGGAATTCTATAAGGATGAATGGTTGAGACTAAAGATGAATGGATGGCTAGGATTAAATGAGAAGAATTAGGGCAAGGATGGAAGCTTCTAGGGCTTATCCTTATGTGAATTGCTAGGATTAAAAAATGTGGTATGTGAATGAATGGTAGAGATATAAAGTTAGTTTGACTTTTGTGACAATGTCTAGGTTCAATGAATCTAAACAACCTTTTAATTCATTTATTTGTGGATAATGGATAAGGATGGGATTTGATTAGGATAAGTGGGGGATTAGACTAGGATTTAGGACTTTTAGACTAATTAATCAAATAATGAAATTATTTAATTAGTTAGGGGATAGGACCCAATAGTTGAGCACCCTAACTTCACGCCTCTCAAAATCATGTAGCAATTTTGAATTACTCCAAAAATTTTACAGCAGCTTACTTGGCAAGGCCCCTGCTTATAAGTAAGGTTTGAGGTCCACATCATCAAATATGATGCCACATCAGCCTGCTTTTTGTTGAGGTGTCCAAAAAGACCAAAAAAAGGGTAGACAGATAGTTGTGCATTAAGTCATGTTTTGTTGGTGTGCTGATGTAGCATCACATGATTTGTTGCTTTTTAGATTTGAAGAACACATTTCATTCAATTATAAGTACTTATAGTCAACACTAACAACCTTAAAGTCACAACTACTAGTGCTAAACTTTTAAAAATATTGGGCATTAATACCACAAATACTATCACAACTATTGGAACATGCTCAACTACTGGGTCCTCTCCCCTAGTGTAGAGGGATGTGGGAAATTAGTTTTAATTAAATAAATATGATTTATTTAATTAATTTGATGATGGAGGGAATGTTGAAAGGATAATCCTAATTAATTAAATGCATCGTTTAGGATGTGGTCAATTTTAGGTGTCTACACTCGGAATTATACTAAAATTGCATTACAAATCTTAATTTGAATTCTAGTTAAAAATTAATTGGTTAAATATATTAACAATCTAAAATTAAATCCCCCGTTAATGGGGTAATTGATAAATCATCAAAGCGTAATTCTTCTTGGAAACCACTGAGAGCGAGGTTTTTCAAATTAAATTTTGATAGAGCAACTAAAGGTAATCCTCGGCATGTTGGTGTTGGGATTGTGGTGTGATCTACAGTTCTCCCTCGGGCTCGTTTGTAGGTGGCTCTTTCTTCCTAGGAATGAAGACAAATAATGAAGTTGAAGCCTTGGCATTACTCAAAGGTCTTATATTGGTTGGGACCTAAAGGCACAAATTCTTGGAAGTAGAGGGTTATTCAAGGGTGTATCAACAAAACTTTAAAGGATTGTGTTGATGTTTGTTTTTAGACAAGTCAACAATAGAGTAAAATACGGAGTATCCAACTCTCTCTTGAACAAAGCCCCTTGAATGCTAAACAAAGTGATCAAACATGATGACTCCAAGGTTCCTTTTCTTATGATTCGTGAGGGATAGCTCAATGACTTAGTATGATTCTGCTAGTAAACACAAAGGGACTTACACAATTGTTCAAACAACTTGTTGATTTAATGAAAGAGGTGGACACCGGAATATCTAAGTACTACAGTTTATGACGTAGGATATGGCAATGAAGTATTTGATCCTAATTCTAACCAAATTGATAAAAGAAAAGGCAAAAGATGAAAGGATTCAGTAACGCTAATCTAATCCTAGATGTAAGGGATGATTACTGCTCAAGTGAAATCAAACCAACTCTTGCTTTGCCAGATCAAACAACTACACAAGACTAATGTTATCTTCTAAGGTTATACAAGATGTTTAAATCACTTATGCTCATGAAGAATTCAACAAACATAGAGATCAAAGTTAAGCTCAATTTTGTTCAGACCAACCATACACTGCAATTTGCAAGCCACAAACTACAAATGGTGTGAACATATAGATTTCACCACAAACAATAGTGAAGCCTTCCACCAACTAACATATACTTAAAGAAAACTTAATCTAATCTTACTATTCGCTTGAAGAAATCCAAACCATGCAACACTTAGAAACATTTATAGAATCACCAAACAATGAGTCTTATATTATTTCAAAGAGCTCTTGCAACAATTTTCAAAGTCTTCCATCGTACAAATGAGGGCAAAAGGAGTCCTTTTATAGACCTCAAGAATGTATGAAGGGTCAAGATCGATCGGCAAAGCCAATGGACCAGATCATGCCACATCACAAGTAGTTACAACAAACTCCTATTTTTAGTAAATGAAAGAGGCAATGAAGGCACGTTTCCCAAGAAGATAAGGATGACAAATCAATAGCCTATGAGGAGTCTCCATGTGAATAACCATCACTAGTATTTTGAGATTCAATGAATCTAGACACTATCTACTTGACATCATCAAAAGGTACACTTGGCGTATTTTTAGTGGTTCCTTCAGCTTCAAGTACATCATCTGAATAGAGGCCAAGTGTCTTCTCCCAATCAGTCATCCTAGCTTTGTTGGCGCCAAGGTGGACAGCAAGTGAAAATATACTATCAAGCTTCTCATCAGAAACATCATCCTCTTGGAAGTAGAAAGCTTGAACTTGTTCTTTCATATTATCAAGAGTCATCTCTCCAAATGGATTACATATCTTCATCAAAGATGCATGTATTCCATCTTGAATTCTTTGAAGTACACTCCTTACTCTTGACATATCTGTTTCTACCTTATCAAGTAACTGTCCTTTATTGCGAAAGCAATAATACCAAGAAGAGAAGTCATATGTCATGCCTTCATCAATCACTTCAACATGTATCAAATCATCAACTGGAGTCTCCATCAAGCTCTTCAAATGTGGCATGTACTGCTCCTTGATAACCTTGAACTCAGCACAAACTGTCAATAATGCAAGTACCCTTTCCTTGAGATCAGCAATCTTATCAAACACTTGCATGATATCTTCCAGGTGTATATATGTAGTTTCTTTTGACCTTTTCATCCAATCTTCAACCTATGAGATGAAGACTTCAACTCCTCGAGATGCACAATGGTTTCTGGAGGAAGAAGAGATGGAGGTGTAGAAACTCTCTCCTGTTGACGAATAGGATGAACCAATTGCTGAATATACTGCTCTAAGGCTTGACATCTCTGCTCGGCTTTAATCCTGCCTTCTGTTTCCTGTCCTATGATGGCTCGAGCATTATCAATTGAATCCTGAAGTTCTTCTACTTGTGTTCCAGTCAATGGACCCAAATTGATTGTATTGATGTCATAATCTTCAGGTGTTATATCTTCTACATTCTTTTTAAGCCTTGGAACTCTTACATGTACTTTCCTTCCACCTGCTTCATCTTTGGTTATCTTTGAAAGAATAGTTGCTTTCTTCTTTGGTTTTTCATTAGACATGTCCAGAAGCAACTCTTCAACTGGAATAGGAGGATATTTCTCAACTTCACAACTTTCCTTAATTCTATCCTGAAGCCACTCCGGCAATGATGAAAGATCCTTTAATTGTTGTATCTGCTTTCCTTGTACAGGCAATGATTCTTCTTCAGCTTCATCTTTGTCTTCAGTATTAGCTTCATCAATGATCTCAGTATCATATGGATTGGAAGGCACTTCTTCAAATGGAGTATCTGGAACTACATCCCGTACAACTATGTCTTGATTCAATGGAGTATCTCCTGGTTGTCTAGACGAAGCAGTTTCAATACTTATTCTTTTCTTTTTCTTGTTTGATTCTCCTTGCGTAGATTCAAGTTGTTTTTTTTTCTTCGCTTGACTTGAATCTCTTTCATTGTCCTTACTTTGTGAACTCCTACCAGGTGCAGTATGTTGTTCTTGTTGCTCAACTTCTCCCATTTTAGTGTAAGTGAGTTTCTTCCCCTCATCTATCAATGCTTGTACTTGCTCTTTTACATGTTCTTCGGTGATAGCAATGATAGGCTCTATCAGTTCTTCATCATAAACTCTTTCTCTATCAGCCCAGTTGATGTCATAAGGCAGGTTTCGGATCTTATTGTATTCATCACCTAGAAGAGTTCTATCATCCTCCAACTGATCAGGAATCCTTAACACCTTAGTAGCCCTTACTAGATCCCATCTCAACCTTGAACACTTTTGCATCCTTATATCATCATCATCAATGGCATTAGCCCAATGATCCTCAAGCTGCTCAACATGCCGGTAGGAAGAATATGACTGCTTAATAGCTCCGTGTGGATCGAAGTTCTCCCTCCTTGAATCATGAAGATGTAGATGATATGCCTGAAGCTCAACTTCTGAATGTTCAGCTGCTTGAAGAGATGGACATAAATAATATCTGCCAAGTTGGAGAGGAAACTGAACCCCAGCCTTCTTCCTTGCCCTTTGCATCTTATGGAATTCTAACAACTGTCTTGAAACTTCCAGCAACACCATCCTATTGGTAGGATACCTCGGCAATCTGTATGGAAAGGATGTGAAGCCCTGAATTCTGATATAGGTAAACTTGTCATATTGAATGTAGTACCTTCCATATTGCTCAATGAAGTTTCTAGCAGCACCTGTTAGTCTCCTATGCAGTTCTCCTTGCAACTTTCTCAATATGTACATGGCGAAGGCATCATTCAACCTCTTGTAATGATTAATATTCTTCAAATGGAGTTGAGGATAACACTGATGTGATAGAATCTGTCCAGACTTTGTACAATGCAGATCTGCCTTAAAAATCTGCATCTTCTCCTTAAAAATTCGCTCTTCTTAAAAAAATTCGCTCCTCTTCTAGATTTGCAATGTAAATTATGATAAATGAAGAGGGGCGCCCTTGTTATATAGTGACTTCACTTGCATTTAATGGTGGTCGGCCAGCTAGGGGGTCAGCCTAATTAAACATTGAATGCAATTTTCTAAGACTTTCAAAGTTTGAAATCTTTTGGGCGCCAAATTTGATAGAAAAGGCCATGAAATGCGCCTTTGAATAGGATCTTCTTTGAAATCAAAGTAACTTACTTCCTTTTAAGGCGGCAATTTAGGGTTATTTTAAACCAGAATGTGCACTCATGCCGCTTGATCCTCAACTTCTTCATTGGCACTTAAATTGGAGGGGACTTGGAATTATTCTTTCTCTAGGCGCTTAGCTATGTCTGCATAAAGGTGAAGGAGCGCCCCAAACACATCCAGTACTAAACAATGCTCCTTAATACTTGATGTGGTTGATTGATGAAACAAGGACCTCATGATGAACTCACTCATAGATTTGAGTGGTCTTCCCTAGGGAGCTCATTTAGGATGGTTTAAAAGTGAAAGAGCACCTTAGCTCACAGGGCTTTACACTTGGCATTTTCCATGCTTTAGACATTTGTGAAAGCCTTAAGATGACTCTTCCCTTTTAGGCACTTACATAAGATGACTCTGATTAGACCTTGCGCCTTCTTCCTTTGATATACTCGAAACATTCCACCTAGGCTCTCCATCTTAGGCGCTCCATGAGGATAGAGGTATGGAAATGCGCCCAAACTCATTGCTAGAGACTTGTCCATTTTAGAAACGTTATATCCAAGACTCTCAAACTTGTAAGTAACTTTGACAAACATTCCTCCTTAGGCTCCCAAAACTTCTTAATCCCTTCTCTGGATCCAAGGCGCTCAAACTCATGATTACTAACCCTTTTGATACTAGGCGGACTTTGTGGTCATTGTAAGGTTACAAGAGCACCTAAAGGTCTACTTTAGCTTCCTTAAGCTTGAATCACAAAGAATCTTCTTAAGTACATGTATGAGATTATTCAGAGTCTAATTGGCGCCTAGACCTCACATCATCTTCTTTCAAGGCGGTCAAGATGATCTTAGATGACAATGTGCCAAGGCGCTTCACAATTGAATAAAGGGGCAAGGAGAGCGCCTTTGCTTAAAATAACTTCTTCATACTTTGACATATCCTTCACCATCCTAATGTGCATTTGGAGAAGCTCAAACATTTTGGAAACTTTGATAGGGCGCTTCCACTAGGGATAACTTTTCCTTGTCTTGGCGCTCATGATGATCTTATTCACTCTTACCTGCTTCCTACATTAGGGCGCCAAATCATATCAGAACCTTCATAAGGGTGCCAAAAGAAGTAAGTCAAGCAAAGATTGGCGCCCAAATCAAGTATTGTGTCTCTGAACATAAGGATGAAATTCCAATTCAAACCAAATCATTTCATAACTCACTTCTTCATTACCTAGGCGCCATTTAAGGATGAATCTGAGCATACGAGGCGCCTTTATCCTTTAGGTCTAGTTTTGGCCATTTGAAGGTTCTTTACTCTTAGCGCTCATCAAACCACATAACACTCCCTCCAAGGTGCCCAAAACTTCTTATGTTCATGATGATGAAACTTGGAGTTCTCCCTTTGCTAGGCGCCACTTCAGATGTTCTAAGTGAGGCAAGGCGCCCAAAATCATAAATACCTCCAAGTACTCATTTGAGAGTCATATTCTACCTAGGCACTAAAAAGTGATTCATCTTCCTTCTAACTTGTCATAAGAACTTTCAGGCGCATTTATAAAGTAATGGTGATGACAAGGAGCGCCTAGACCTCCTTTGCATACTTCTCCTCTCATAACACCTAGATCAAGTTGATACTAAAGGCCAAGGGTGCCCAAATTATATTTCACCTTACGTCCACTGGACACCATTTGATGATCTCTCCAACACTCTGGATCCAGGGCGCCAAAATTGGTGAGTGAAGGGATAAGAAGCTCCAAGACTCTTGGGCGCTTATCTGGGAATGTTTGAATAGCAAGGAGCGCTTTTATCTTCATTTTGTACATTGGGCGCCAAATTGGGGTGATTTTGGTAGTAAAGGATGCTTAGAATCTCCAGATTTGGATTTAGGCTTTTTTCTTTTTTTTAGAAAATCTCAATACAAGGTATTACCTTTTGGTGCTCTGCCTTTGGCACTCAAGATGAGAATTTTTAACTTCCAAAGCGCCCAAACACAACAATACTCACACTCAACTCCTAATACCCAATAGTTCAACATATTCATCTTTAGGCTCTTAGGATGATAATCTGAGGGACAATAGGCGCCTAGATCAGCTTGAGCAATTTCAACTTGTGAATCTCTATTCATTAAAGCGTGTTGAACTTGGGAATTCACTCTAAAAACAAAAAACCTTCCATTTTAATTTTTAGGACGCCTCCTCAATGTATTTACAAAAGCTCGGTCTCCTTGACTGACCCTGAGGTGAAGAAAAACTAGGGGGTCCCCATCATGATGGGGTGATGTGTGATTTGGTCACAACAGATTGGAAATTGAAAAATATTATGGAGGAAGTAAAATAGGCAGCAATTTTGACACTATATTGTTTAGTCAATGTTACAGGGAGTGCAATTGTGTAGCAGACAGGCTTGCTAATACTAGTATCTCATAACTTACTTTTGCCACTAAATTTAGCAATGATCCTGATGAATGGGATATATTGCCCATTATAAAAGTTAAGAATTCCCCTTTGGTTATACTTCCCCTTTCAAATTTCCATTTGCCACCATCATAATCAAATGGAAACCCCTCACCTTAATAATGCGAGGCAATATTAAGGCTGTCGCTATCTTGTTCAAAGAATGCCTCCTTCGTGCTACATTTATGTTCGCACCTAATGCCCAAGTTAATTTTGTGCATATTGCATATTTATTAATGCCTCCACTCTTATTTACTCTATTTTTGTTTGTTTTCTCTTTGGTCAAGCACAGGGGCATTTAGAGGTTTGTAGTAGGGACAAAGATGAAATGTGGCTTCTTTGGTTGAGACTCACCCTATAGTGGTGTTGTGTCTATAGGTATCTCAGATGCACGTTGTGCATTTTGGATTTGGCAACCCTAAGTTTTGTCAAAGAGATTTTGTGGGAGGAAGGACTTTGCAATTCTAGCGTGCAGAGGACTAGAGCCTCAATTTCTGTGGATTTTATCAACAATTGAGCACCCGCATTCTCGATTCTATCACAAGGGACTAGATCCTCAGTTGAATCCTCCCTTCTAATGATGTCTTTCTAATTACAAAGAGCTATGAGGAAGGTCTGCAGGACTTGGAGGATGCAATGGCTCGCCTAATGCAGGTAGAGTAGATGGCTGATCTCAAATGCTTCTCTCACTTTCTGTCCAAGAGGCATGCACTCCTGGCACTATTATGTCAAAGATTTAGCTTTGTATGTTGACAACCTTTAGGTTATTCTCTGTGATGGCTGTTTAGAACTCCCCAGCCTCTTCACTCATCCATCTATTTCTAAGTGTAGCATCACAAGAGCCACTCGACAATCTTTTCTTGACCCTAGGGTACAAATTGTTGTGAAGGAGGAGGGTTCTAGTTCAGGTCTGTCAAATAGTTAAATTTCAGAAAGGTGGTGGTTGTTTCGTAGATTTTTGTATGTATCTCTTGTGGGCCCTGTGTATTGTAGTATGTTATAGCCATAGAGACTTATTTCAGCTTTCTTGCCTTATTGTATTCAGATTATCTTTTAAAGGAAGTGGGCCCCTATAAATTCCACAATTAACCTATCAAAAAACAATCTATATTAATAAAAGACCTAGCTAACCTTCCTCACTAATTTACAATTTTATAATCCTCCTCAATAATTTATTAAACTTATATTGAGGTCATTCTAGAAATTATCTAAATTTATATTTTTGTACCTTAAAATCCATCCATCAAATTATAACTCTTTTTCAATCCAACTGAAACCCTTCTTTTTACCAATTTAGTAAGTGTCAGTTTGGTTTTTCTGGGTTTGTTCTCTTTGGTCCCCGGCGTACATTGCTATTTTTAGTAAGTGTCAGTTTAGCGTTGTTTCGGTGACTTGGCAGTCAGCTGTTGGTTTTTCCTGGGGTTGCATTGAGCTCAAAATTATCAGATGGTTTGTGGGTCCAGTTGACACCCTCTATATGGGCTTAGTTGCTTATGGCCGTTACTATTTTTAGTAAGTTTGGGTTCAGGGTCGGATCAGGATTTGGAGAGTGGGTTTGGATTCGTCTTGTCAAGACCTTTACAACGAGCTATAGATGATTGGTTTTCAACATCATCTTGGCCTCTGTTTTAAAATCTGTAAATTAAACATTATTATTTAATATTGGACCTTGGTGCCTAGGCACAACTTAATATTGTTTTAAATGGGGGGACTTTGGAGGTGATGTTGAGAAAAGAATTAAAGGGAATTATAATATTTTAAAATGTATTTTCCCTCATGTTTTATCCTATATGCAAGAGGATTTTAGAGACTCTCAATTGAAAAAGTATAAAAGAAGAAAAAGGGCTCTCATTTGGACATGCTTGGATTATTATTTCTTCTCTCTTTTAAGATTTTCCCTTCGAGGGTTTTTGGAGCTTGGTTCCCGGGTCTGGTATTGTCTTGCTGAGACGAAAACCTCTGCAAGATAGGATTTGATCTTTGGCTTTGTGGACGAAAACCCACTTGGTCAATTTATTGGAGTCTTCATTCAGAGGATTCATTTGTGCATTCAGAGAATTCATTTTGGAGTTGTTTTGAGCATAGACTGAAGGTATTCGAAAGAGTTTTATACTGTAGTTGATAAAAGAATTGTTAAGAGCAGATTTGAGTGATTTTAGTAGGGTTTATTGCTGCCAATAACACACCATAGCAGGCCGTACATCTTCTTCAGCTGGCCGTACCTCTACTAGGAGCTATAGTGAGTTCCAGGGCCTCTTTCTTGGTGTTATTCATTCCCAATCTGATCGCCATACCTTGCAGACTTCAGAAGTGCAAAAAAGAGAGTTTTGAAAGGAGTTTTGAGGAGTTTTGTTGCTGATTCTATGGTGCAGCTGGGCCGTACAACTAGGAAGGAGCAGCAATTAACATTAATGTATATTTCAGTCATCAATAGCAGCTGAAAAAGGGTCCATTTGAGGCGTCTAGAGTCTGATAGAAGATTGCTTCCATTTGTATGATCATATCTCTTCTCATTTTGGAGCTGGGAGCCTTTATTGTGGGTTTTTATAGCTGGTCCGGCAATGACCCCGACATGAAGTTGTAAAATTCCATATGGGTATGTTATGATAATTCATATTTTGGCTCATTACTATCTGGGTAGTTGTTATTTTGTTGATATCTATTTTAGATTTTCTGGGTTTATGCTATATGCTCTCTATTTCATGTATTCAATGCAAATATCAAACATGCAATATATCCAATGAAACTCTAAACTCAGAACAATCAGAAAAACAAAAATTTGGCATCAAAATATATACACAACAGGGGTGTATATTACATTAGTAAGGTGTATATTACATTAGAAAGGTAGCTCACCCAAAACGTTGTACAAAGGCTTTCATGCAATTCATCCAAAAGAGACTTAGCAATTTTCTGAATTAATAATGGTTGATGCTCTTGTGCTTCCTAAGGCTCTTGTGACTTTCTATAAAATAAATGCTGATGTACTCTTATACATAAATTGCTGCAGAAGTGCCTGAAATAAATATGCTGGTCACACACATGATGCCTTTGAAGCATGATAACAGTGAAATCTGCAAATTTCTTGGGACACTGATATCATGAAATACTTGGAAGTTGGAAAAGCTCTGACCTCAATTTTACATATTGTGTTTATATAAAAAGTCCTTGAACCACTAAGCATTGATAAAAAGAAATCCTCATACTCCACACCTCATTGAATGGTTAAGTCCTCAAACTCCATGAGGAAGTGGTATGATGAAGAATGTTACGATGAAGTCCTCTAGTCTCTTGGAGCATTGTTATAATGAAGTCTTTGAAACTCTTAGAACATTGATTTATCAGAAAGTCCATAGGTCTCTTGGATTATTTCTTGATGTAAAATATTTTGAGGCCAAATTCTATATAAGATATTATTACTCGCTTGTTGTGTGTATATGTATGTGTTTTTTTACTTTTGCTTTGGTGATTGATAGCTTTCTACCACAATCTATCATTATATTTCTCTTTTTTTACTAACTTCTTGTAGGTTGTTCTTGCTTTTTTTCCTTGTGTGCAAGTATTCAAGTAGCACAATCCATAAAAATTGATACTTTTAAATAGACAATAGTTCTAATATCAACATCATCATAAGCTCAAACTTATCTGGTCAGACCTTATAAACTTTTACAAGCTATTCCATCAAATGTTTCCACATTTTTTACCACCTCATCTTGGTATTTGTGATGTAGTTAATCCCAGCATCTTCACCATTAAAATGTCATCACATTTAGAAGAGGGGGTGCAAGTTGTACACGCACAAAATATAGCTCCAGATTTTGATACGATCCAAACATATAATAATGGAAATAATATAAGTGTAGAAGATAGATCTCATATAACACAAGAGATGCTTGTGGTCCAAGATGCCCTAATATCCAATATATGCAGAAATAGAATAAACCCTTGAGGTAGGGTATCATTGTACAATACTCCTTATGGAAGAAGCCACTCCACACTATATCTCCAAGAGATCCCAAATACAATGGTCCACATGACCCAATATAACTAACTTAAGGGATGTGTGCCACATGTCGGCATCTCCATCCATCTAAATACATTATAATATGATATCCCTAGGTTCATAACAGATTTCCATCCTCTGCTTCCAAAAGATACATTTTTGGCACCAAGACACTGAACATTACACAGAAGTTGACATACCTTGTTGGAAAGATAGAGAGGTACTTTCCAAATAAAGGAGGGAAAGATGACCACTTGAGGATCAACAATTTAAGTTCTGACTGCTTGTATTCATATTTTCAATAAATCTCAAATGTATCTAATCATGTAGCCAATGTCAGAATTGGAACTTCTAATAGTATGTTACTTTCATAGAGAATGAGAAATCATGTAAGGTGTCAACTGCATTTCATTGGCTTTTTCTCTGTATAAAGGCTGTCACCAATCATGTGATTCAAAATTAAAATTCAGGATTGATATGGTGCTCATTTTTTCCCAAACAACTTTTCTCTCTTCTGGTAGAAATTTCCCAGTTTCTCACCTTGTTTCATCTTCATCTAAACCTTTACAATGACTGACAATGGGCTGAAAAACATTCCTTCATTTCCCGCCTTTGTCATATTCAAATACATATTACTACGAGATCATTGTTTTTTGTAACTCTTCCACTATTGAGCCTTACTTTTATCATAAAGGTTACAATTAAAGTGTTGTACTTGTAACTATATGTTTTTTTGCTTACCATCAGTATACTTTAGTCATCTGTGGACACTACTATAATATCTTTCTTTCTTTCTGTAAAGTTGCTACTTTAATAATCAAGTAATTATTTGCAAATGACAAAAATCCATGTCAAGTTGTGTAATATAACTTTGTACATAAATGGCATACTTAGCATAATTGCATTTTCTGCATACATAGCTTGATAAGCACTAATTTATTGGTACCTTTAAGAAAATAAAAATTATTTTGAAATGTGATTTGCAGTTTTTTACTTGACATAAGCTTATTATTGTTGAGATAAGAACAAACCCTATTTAGCACGACTTTATTAAGATTGCAAGACAACCACGTCTCCCCATACATAATCCCATCTCATTAAGCCATTTGAGTCTCTAGTATAAAACTGTTGAAAACATTAAGATTTAGAGATCATCAACTAAATACACTCATTGCATAACTTGGAAAGGGAAAAAAAACTTCAATGAGCCATCTAGGCATTCATTTTTAGATTTTTCATAGCAAACAAGAAGCATAAAATAAACAGTCCACAATGGCATTTTACCTCTGTGTTGGCTAAATCTTTCACCTGATCTGTTAATCCATCACCTACATGTAACCCAATAAAGGAGTTATACTACGAAAAAAATCATGAAAAGTTGTAATGATAGATTTTACATTATGAGCAATTTGCTAAAAGTAAAATGCTCTTTGAAGTTGAAACTCTTGATTATCATTCGAAAGAAGTTGAGAAGTCAGTCAATCACTTCAAAGACTTGGGATATTTGAATAAAATTTTGTAGTGTTTTCAGACATTGATTTGTATTTGAATACCTTGCTTAATAGAAAATAATTAAAGGAATGCAAGGAATAAGCCAATATCCTAAACAAATAAACATGCCATGGCCTAGTAATTGTAGAACCCTGTTTGCTTTCCAGATGATGGCATAGAAATACTGGTCAGCTTCTGAACTAGATTGGGGAAATGCTTTTTTGTGTTCACGTTCATAAGATAAGGAGGCCAATCAAGGAGCATGCATTAAAAGAAACTCCATCCCAGCTAAAACAGAATCATCTAAAGACCAGCAATGAGCTTTTAGGGCTATGTTTAAGATAGTAACTATGTTATGTACCAGGTCAGAAGCACAAAGAGGATGGCCTGCCAAAGTGCATATTTTTCTATACATTGGGCCTGAATGGCCATCGCTTGGGCAAGCAATTGTCATGTGGTTCTTAGTTTGGTCTTATGTCTCTTAAAGTGCTGTTGTTGCAGAGCTTTCTCAGGCTATGGGGTTTAGTTTCTGTCGGTGGCACTTGGTATTCTAAAAGGATGCAAGTGCAGGAAGTATGATTAGAAATATAAGACATTGCTCTCTTGTCCAAATCACTCAGAAATCAGACCTTGTTTTGCAACATGATAGACAAGATAGGATGAGAGCAACCCAACCTCACACTCTATTCCGCATGTGTGCTTGTGGCCGAATATTGAATATTTTTGAGTGAGATGCTCCTTTTCCTTCAAGGATCACTCCACTAAATCCTCAAGCTACTCCCTGCATGACATTCTCAAGCTAAGTCACCGGGTTCGAATTCGAATTCGAATTCGGCAAGGATGAAATTCGAGAAAAATTCGGCAAGGAAAAAATTGGAAAAAAAAATTCGTGATTAAATTCGTCTACATAAATTTGAATTTTTTAATATATATATATACTACATTTTAATCAAAAAATATAAATAAAAAATATTAATTTTAAATAAATACAGTACATTTTAAATTAAAAATATAGTGCATAGTACATTCACTACATTTTAAATAAAAATACTAATTTTATTTTAAAAATGTAAAAATAAAAATATATTAAATAAACTAATACTTGCACCCATAGCAGGTGCAACGAAGGGTGCAAGTCCAACGAATACCCCGATAGGAACAACTGACGAGTTTAGAAAAATTTCCGGCATTAATTTTTTTTATGGTGTTAGACATTTCGGAGCACTATAATGCTTTAATAAATACTTGCACTTTAATAAATACATTGGCTTTATTAAATGTGAGCATTATATATTAGACTTTAATAAATATTGCGTTATAAATACAATTATGTAACGCTAGTTATAAATACAATTATGTAACTTGTGTGGGGAGAAGACGACGCAGGCAGGAGCAGGAGACAAAACGACCGACTGCGATTTTAACCCAAAAAAAAAAGGCCGTACGATTTTTAGCGAATTTTTACGAATTTCGGCGAATTTGATGAATTGTTCATTAATACGCCGAATTTCGAACTTCTTCGCCGAAATTCGGCGAATGCGGTGACTTAGTTCTCAAGTACATCCCTTGTGACGATGCAATGGTCACTGAGTCTCTAGTGATAGTTCTCCTAATGAGAAAGATTAGAGAAGGGTATATCATAGCCCCAATTCTAATATTAGCAATTGAACACAACTTCATAGGGCCCTTATCTATAACATGGATTTAAGGTCATATGTGATAGTTTGCACGTTGTCTTTGTGTTCCTTTAAATAGTTCTTTTGTTTACATGAATCTGGTATGTGCTAGGAGTTGTAGGGAATTTTGCATGGGCAATGGTAAATTCTGGCAGAGATGGTATGAATGAGCCCTGGGTACTTTGGAATGTCGTCCTGTTTTAGTGTCCTAGTGGCATGATTTGTTAAGGCTAAAAGCCACTAGAGGTAATCCTCATGTACTCCTGCGATTATGGAGGAGTTAATTATCTGCTGGCTAAAGGGATGACAACAAACTTAAATTTCACCATCCTTTGTAATGGGGTGGTTTAGCAAGCATGCCAGTTGATCAGTTGTATTTCCCTTAGGTCTCCATTTAGGGACTGCAACCTCTTTGGTAAAAGTGTTTGTGTATCATGTTTTCAAGTTGGAAAGAGTAGTCCTGTAATAGCAGTCAGAGATTGGCAAAATTGTCTCTTTCTAGACCAAGATGACACAATTCTAAATATGACATTCAATTTCTAATGAAGTCAAGAAGAAAAGAATTGTAGAAAGAGATCCCATTGAAAAGATGAGGCTCTGAAGGCAGAGCCTGATGCATATGCAACAAGAGATGGTCATATATGAGAAAAACTAGAGTACAATCACAGATGAAATAAGAGCAAAATTAAGGCAAGCTAGACTTACCAGATATTTATCATAGGGCATGGCTAGGCATTTCAAAACAAGAGATGGCTGCATAAAAAGGTCACTACATGCAAAAGAATATTTTTTCTGAACTGATGGAATCAGCATGGGTACTACTTGAATGTCTAGTTTAAAATAAATTTGACTTTTCTGCACTGCTGTAAACAGCATAGGTGCTACTTGAATGTCTAATTTAAGATACATTGAAAAATGTTTTTAAAAGCATGTGGTATTCGGGAAGCTTGTAAGGAAATGATAACTCCATTTTGAAGGGGTTTGCTAAGGATTGTAGAGCAACTTGCAGGTAGTATGAAAGCAAAAATCCAGACCCTATCAACACTTGAGAGATGACGGGATCATTTGAGAAATTTGCCAAAGTAAATGATAGGCAAAAAGCCTCAAAGTGGATTTGTACGAGTTAAATGGGAACAGTAAAGAAAGATAGACACAAGATAGAATCAATAACAGGTCACCTCACCAGATACTATACGAATAACAGATTATACTCTACATAGATGGCCTCAAGCCCCACATTTGTAATGCAGTTGTGATTTGGCTACGTTCCATCAAGAAAGCAATTAATATAGCCCTCAAACTTAAAATTGCTAAAAAGGCTGACAATCAAAGTTGGGTAATATCCTTGGAGGACCTAACACTAAGAAAAAAAAATCCCCTAAAAAACTCTCAAGAAGTTAAACAATGTTTCTCTGAGATTCAGAGATAGGGGGCCAGGTTTTAGGGGTGGGGGGGCAGGTTTCTTGATTTTGGAGACATGGAGGTGGCGTCTATTAAAATAATATATAAAAATTAATATTTTAACTTTTAGATACAGATAAGTTAACTATACCTAAAAATAACTTAAGCAAACCAAAGGGAAGCTGAAATTCAAATTTATAAAATTACAATAACAATCCATTGATTCCATAAAATAATCTATTTCAAAATTCAGAATACATAGGTAGTAGTTATATTGAGCAACAAGCTGAATAATCTAAGTCATTATCCAATGGATACATCGGACACTGCACATCATCACTAGAACTGCTGGACACAACTATCTCCTGCAATGGGACACCAACTGACCGCACATCCTAGTCCTCATCAATATCTATCAGCTCCTCGGGCTCTACATCCCACCATGTTGCTGGGCTCTCCCTATACTAAGGTGTCTTGCCAAGTGTTACCTCAGCTTAGTCTTCATCCTCCTCTTGGTAGTTTTGAAGACAATATGATCCTAGCCATTTTTTGAAAAAGGAAGTAGCTTTTAAAAGAGCAAATGTTTATGTTTTCATGTTGGAAAATTTATTTACAGATAAAAATGATTCCAAAAGGCCTTGTCTAGGAATCTGCAATGATTTTTCCTTCAAAAAGAATGGATATTGAAATTCACTTGTACCTTAAAAAGGTATCAAACCCTCAAAGAGTCTGCTTGATGAGAAGGCAAACATTGTGCATGTGCTTCATGAAAGGACACTAGCAAAGCATTCCATCATCTTTCTCTATTTCTTGTGGGATTCATCAAGCAAAACTTTGAAAGGATTTTTTGTTCCCTCTTTGTTTTTATTTCAAAAAGTTGTTTGAACTGACAAGGAAGATTATCTAAAGGCTTGTGTGTGTCTTGAAATTGTACTTCCTATAGTCTGACCTTGTTCAATTAGACATACAACCATGAAATAAACCACTTTGCAATGAAGCATATGACAATGAACCAATTAACACAAATGATACCACAATAAAAAAGAAAGCTTTATTGAAAATGAGAGTTATTTATAAAAAGTTAGCAACTTCTACGAAGAGGTGTGAAGCTACAACACTCAAAATTTCATTCATATCACACTTCCATTACAGTTAAAAGAAATCAAAGGTCTAAAACTAGAAAATAAAACAACCAGCCTGAAAATCTGAATTCTATGTGACAAGTGTACCAAGAAGTAAAGATAATTTTTCATTAAGTGGAACCATCAAAGCAAAACCCAGGAAAAACCCACAGGTATCCAGCACCCACCACCTTTTAGTGCCAGACACAACCGGAATGCCTAGTTTAATCAATAAACCAGTCAATGCCAGTCAAAACCAGGTCAAACCGGGTAAAACTAGCCAAATGTGAAAAAAAACAGATTAAATGTGTTTTATTGAAAAAACCGCTGGGTTTTCAAAAAGGCGATGAATTTTTTTTTTTTTTTTAGACCACTCAAAATCCTTTTTTTTCGGTCAGTTTTTCAACTTCAAGAAGCAATTAAACAATTTTTTAGACTTTCCCAAGCAATTGTAAACATCAAACCGAACATTTTGTGATCATCAAACTAGGGCATAGTGGCACACATTCGGCATTGCTCCTTCAAACTGTAAATTCAAATCGAACTTATGATCTCGAACTTGGATAACTTCTGAATGTTGGATATTTATATTGCAGACTTAATTTATTTCTTTCTTTTATTTTGCAGATGCAATTTCCACTTCTCAAACACTTCCGATTTCTGTGTCATTTTCCGTGGTATTGTAGAGCAAAGACGTTGATATATATATAAGTGATGGTAGGAGTCACATTTGTGATAGACATGACTCCTCAAGGAGTCACGCCTATCACAGGTGTGCCTTCGTCACCTTTCCATTTCTTTAGCAATTGCTAATCACCGTTTGAATTGTAGTCGGTGTTTATACTTTGGTAATATATCATTCGATCATGCTAAATTCATATTTATTTTAACATACCTTATATATTAAGTATGAATATATAAGTAATATTTAATATTACTTATATATTCATATTTATTATGATCATAATAAATACGTTATCTGATCGAAGCTACAAACAACTCAACACTCCCTCTTAGCTCGGGAAGATAACAATATCACAATAATCTCTGTGAATATCAATTATCCAATCTGTAATGAATTACTCAAAGTAATTTAATATCACATAACTCATGATATATAGTATCACCTATCTCGTGATACGTAGCATCACCTACCTCGTGATACTAAAGGATATACTATACTCGAGAACATTACATTCTCCTTATATATCCTAGTTATGGTATGTGCACTGACATTAAGTCACAATTTACCATAACTTAATCATGATAACTCCATGATTCATACAAATATCAAGTCACATGATATTAGTCTAATGAACATTATAAGATCATCACCTTATAATGTTAGGTACAAGTGTAGATTATCCAAAAAGTTGTCACCTTTTAGAAATAAACACAGAATGGGTAGGCCCATAATGTCATAGAGTCGCACATATGACACAAGAAGTTTACACATTAAACATCTTTAATATATTAGTACAAATCAATTAGAATCTTACATTTCAATCATACCAAGATTTTTCTTGAAGTATTCAACTTTCACCTTGAGGAGTGGTTTGGTAAGAATATCTGCAGTTTGATCTCTTGTACTGATATACTCCAACTGAATCACTTTCCTTTCCACCATATCACGCACATAGTGATGAGGAATCTCAATATGTTTAGATCTATCATGGAATACTGGATTCACGGATAGCTTAATACAGCTTTGATTGTTGCAGTGGATGATAGTTGGTTTCAGAGGTTTACCAAATAATCCCACAAGCAGTTTTCTAAGCCATACTGCCTCTCTAGCAGCCATAGAAGCTGCAATATATTCAGCTTCTGTAGAACTCTGAGCAACTGAATACTGTTTTCTGCTGATCCACGATATCATTGCTGACCCTAAACTGAAACAACATCCGGAGGTGCTCTTCCGGTCAGTTACACTTCCAGCCCAATCTGAATCTGTGAATCCATGTAGATCTAAGTCAACCTTTTCATATTTTAAGCCATAATTTAGAGTACCTTGAAGGTATCTCATTATATGCCTCACAGCCACAAGATGTATCTCCTTGGGCTCACACATAAACTGACTTAAGGCATTTACAGCATAGCAGATATCAGGTCTGGTATTGACCAAATACATCAAGGATCCAATTATCTGTCTGTAAAGAGTGGGATCTGCCAACGGAGAATCTGCTGCTACTTCCTTCAATTTATGAAGATTTGTTTACATGGGGGAAGACATAGGCCTACATTCCATCATACCAAACCTTTTTAATATATCAATTGTGTACTTCCCTTGGTTTAGAATAATACAGTCTGATTTCTACCATACTTCCAGTCCAAGGAAGTAGTGTAATAGACCTACGTCCTTCATGTCAAATTCTGAAGCTAGATCTTTCTTACACTGATCAATAAGGTGATCTTCTCCTGTAATCAATTGATCATCAACATATAATATCAATATTAACATATCACCTTTGCTTTGTTTGAAGTAGAGATTTGGATCTGCATCATTCTTTGAGAAGCCTAATCTCAAGAGGTAACTGTCAATTCTTTCATACCAGGCTCTGGGGGCCTGTTTAAGTCCATATAGAGCTTTCTTTAATTTACATACATGGGATCCTGCATTGTGAATCTCAAATCCTTCGGGTTGCTCTAAGTAAACCTCTTCTTCAATGGTTCCATTTAAGAAAGCAGTTTTTACGTCCATTTGATGGACTTTCCACCCTTTGGCTACTACAATAGCTAGAACTGCCCTGACTGATGTATATCGAGCAACTGGAGCGAAGGTTTCGTCGTAATCAATTCCTTCCTTTTGTGAAAATCCTCTGGCTACAAATCTTGCTTTGTATTTCCCTATACTGCCATCTACAGCATGTTTGATTTTAAATAGCCATTTTGAAGAAACAACAGATTTCCCTTTTGGTCTAAGTACTATATCCCACACATCATTCTTCAGGATGGATTGATACTCCTCTGTCATGGCATCCTTCCATATTTGGTGCTTAAGAGCTTCTATAGCACTAGAAGGTTCTGATTTAATGAATTCACTCATTAAAGCTACATAACTAGAGAATCTCTTAGGTCTTGTGCTTTCCCTAAAAGTTCCCGATGGAGCGGCATAATTTTTAGCTTCTTCCATTGTTTTGGTGGCCCAGAGTGGTCTTTTCTTGGGATTTTCTAGTGATGTGATTTGTTCATGGTTTACATTTTCCTCAAGATACTCCCTCTGAAACTCAGGTGCAGGATCCTCTTCTATGCCTGAGTTGGAAGTTTGAATTTCTGACTCAATATAATTTCTGGCTCTTTTGAAAGCTATGTCTTCCTCAAAAATTACATCTCTGCTTAGTTCAATCTGTCTTTGACCAAGTATATATATTCTATAAGCTTTTGATGTTTCACTATAGCCTACAAAGATGCCTTTTCTCCCAGAAGGTTCTAGCTTAGTTCTTTTCTCTTTGGGCACATGAATGTAAACAGGACAACCAAATATCCTTAAATGACTAATGTCTGGTTTTGTGCCAGTGAAGGCTTCTTCAGGAGTTTTGTCATCAATATGAGAGTGAGGACATCTGTTCTGTATATAGACAGCAGTACTAGATGCTTCTGCCCAAAGTGAAGTGTCTATATTCTGATCAAGTAACATAGCCCTAGCAGCTTCTACAATGGTTCTATTTTTTTCTTTTTGCAACTCCATTTTGTTGAGGATTATAAGGTACAGTGAACTCCCTCTTAATCCCAGTGTTTTTACAAAAGTCTTTAAAAATGTCTGAAGTGTATTCACTCCCATTATCTGTTCTTAAGGTTTTGATTTTTCTCCCGGAAGAGTTTTCAGTAATGGATTTGAATTCCTTAAATCTTTAAAGGATTTCCTGTGATTCTTTACATTTAAGAAAATAGATCCATGTCTTTCTGGAGAAGTCATCAACGAAGATTATATAGTATAGAACCCCACCTAAGGAGGGTACAGACATGGGTCCACATAAATCTAAGTGGACTAGTTCTAATACATTATTTGTTTTGCTAGAACTATTTTGAAAGGACCCCTTTGTATTTTTCCCTAAGGCACACCCCTTGCATACCCCTGAATTACATTGTTTGAGTTTGGGTAACCCTGTAACTAGTCTTTCCATGGAAGATAGGGCACGGAAATTTAGGTGTCCTAGTCTTCTATGCCATATTTCATTAGAGTCTGCAATTTCATGAATTAGGGCTAGATTTAGTTCCGTACATAACTCGTACAAGTACCCTTGTCTATGACCTATGGTTTTGGCTTTCTTAATAGTAGAATTCTTTGGCCATGCCAGTACTTTGCTATCCATAAAGGTCACCCTATATCCATTATCTTCAAGTGCAGCTATGGAGACTAGATTTCTTTTGATGCCTGGGACAAACAATACTCCAGTAAGTTGGATGGAGATGCCAGTCTTTAATTTGAGGGTGCATGTGCCAACACCCTTGACTGGATGTACAGAGTTATCTCCAATTGTTACTTCTTCGTCAGTCTCTTCTACCATGGTGTCTAGTAGTTCCCTGAACCCTGTGATGTGTCTTGATGAACCACTATCTATAACCCAGGTGTTGGATTTATTTGTTACTTGGTTTGAAAGTGCAGAGTAGAAAACATATTTCTCGGATTCATGCTCCTTTATTTTGGCATAAGATGCTTGTTGCTTGGTTCTGTCAGGACATCTAACTGCATAGTGTCAATATTGGTCGCATCTGAAACATTGGATGCGAGAAATGTCTTTCATGAATGAACCTTTCCCGTGATGATTTTTCCTCTTCTTGAAGTGTTTCTTCTTCTCTTTCTTGTGAGAGTTTGTATTTAGAACATGAAGATCTTCATCTATATTTTTTTGTTTTGACCCTTTCTTTGTCTGTCTAGATTCTTCTTAAAGACAATCTGATCTTAGGCGGTCAAATTTTGGAAATTTAGACCTTGCACTAATGCCTTGAACAAATGTCTCCCAGGAATTTGGGAGACCATCTAGGGCAATAAGTGTTAGTTCCTTGTTTTCAATTTGGTACCCAAGTGTTGATAGTTGATCCCTTAGTGCAGATATTCTCATAAAGTATGCATTGATAGATTCTCCTTTGTTCATACTTATATGATTTATTTCTCTCTTTAGGGCTAAGGTTCTGCTAGAGTTATTAATTTCATAAGTGCTTTCAAGTGACTTAAACATATGATATGTAGTCTCATGTTTTGTCAGAATCGGCACGATATGATCTCTAACTCCATCAACTATGATTTTAATGGCTTTGTCATTTCCTTCAATCCATGTCGTTTTATCAGGATCATTCTCTGGTTCCGTTTTGTTTTCTCTCACAAATGAATCAACTTTATTTTCTTTTAGTATCATCATAATTCTGAATTTCCATGATGAGAAGTTATTTCTTCCTTCCAATCTGTCTTCGAATCGGATTGCTGCTGCCATTAGAGAAATGAGATGTATTAAATCTGACTTTCTCAAGTTCGATTTTCTGCCCGGATTCTGCTTAACCTGGCTCTGATACCATGTAAATTCAAATCGAACTTATGATCTCTAACTTGGATAACTTCTGAATGTTGGATATTTATATTGCAGACTTAATTTATTTCTTTCTTTTATTTTGCAGATGCAATTTCCACTTCTCATACACTTCCGATTTCTGTGTCATTTTCTGTGGTATTGCAGAGCAAAGACGTTGATATATGTATGAGTGACGGTAGGAGTCACATCTGTGATAGACGTGACTCCTCAAGGAGTCACGCCTATCACAGGTGTGACTTCGTCACCTTTCCATTTCTTTAGCAATTGCTAATCACCGTTTGAATTGTAGTCGATGTTTATACTTTGGTAATATATCATTCGATCATGCTAAATTCATATTTATTTTAACATACCTTATATATTAAGTATGAATATATAAGTAATATTTAATATTACTTATATATTCATATTTATTATGATCATAATAAATACATTATCTGATCGAAGCTACAAACAACTCAACACAAACCCTCAGGTAGGGTTTTTCAACATTTCTTTCTTCTAAACTTCTTAAACCCTAACTCTAATGCATAATGTCATAAACCCTAACCCTATGTTTTAGGGTTAGAGTCAGGGCTTTTTTAATTTTTTGAAAGAAAATGCTACCAATTTTTTTGTAGACCCTAACCCATAAACTAATTTTTTAAGTTTAGGGTTAGGCTTAGGTTTAATTTTTTCTATTTTTTAGGGTTAGGGAATTTATTATTTTTTGACTAAAACCAAAAGGTTGCAGCCTGCTGTGTTTATTATTTTATATTTTTTATTAACCCTAATAGCAATGAGTATGAATGTGTTTGTGATTTCAGCACATATTTCATCATGCCACGAGAGAGATTTTACATAGGCTTATTACACACAGATTCCCAATTCGAAAAAGCTGAAATGCAACATTTGTGGGAATGAAAATGGTGGGAGAATCAACCATGTCAAATGGCATCCTACAAGGCTACCAAGATACAAAGTGAAAGCTTGCAAGAATTGTCCTTTGGATGTAACCAAACAATGTCTCTTGATGCCTATGCAAAAAGTAAGGTGACAAAGGCCAAAACTATTGTTAGTTCATTGACACGGTCTTCTAGTGAGTGTGATGCACCCATTGGTATGGATGATGAGGAATATCTAGCATCAAGGCATGATTATTCTAATGCCACACCAACACTCTCAGAAAACCTAATATTGGTATTACTTGAGCATCCCATTCAACATTGCTCAATCTCCTTATTGGCAAACCATGGTTAATGCCATTGCTATTGCAAGTTTTGGTTTCAAGTGAAGAAATTCTAACAAGGCAAATGTTGTCCTAATATTGAATTAAATAAATTCCAAAATATTGCAACAGTCACAACAATTAAAATTCCAAATAGCGAAAGCAAATACGTAGACACAGATAATTTACATCTTCAAAACAGTTTTTCATTCCTTCGAAAAACTTATAAGGAAACCTCTACAAGTTGTTCCAATAACAGCTGCACGGAATTATATCACTGTGTAATTACTAGGTTATAAATATTTTATCTTGCACCTATCTTTATACTATTGAGCTAAAAATCTAATCTCCAAAAAAAGCATACTTATCTCTCACAAGGATGAGAAGGATGAGTTAGAAGATAAGTCATTAGTGTTTATCTACACTTTATTAGTAGACTTAATTAGCTAAATAAAAGAATTTCACTTTATCACTTAAGTGAAATGCAAAATAGAATTAACTCGAACCACTTGCACATTCACACTGAACCTGTGCAAAAGTTCCAAACTGAGCTAGAAAACTCAACATCAAGGCCCCATCATATAAGAGCCTAAGAGTTGACATGCTGAGAAAGGCGGTGCAAGATGTTAGCAAGGCAGTTGTTGAGCATTGAAAGCAGTGGGAAATTACAAGTTGTAGCATTATGTGTGATGGGTGGACTAATAGAAGGAATCATACATTGATCAACTTTCTTGTTGCATCCAAAAGCGATACAACCTTCTAAAATCGGTTGATGCATCAGATAGAGTGAAATCAGCCCACTTGTTATTTTCACTATTTGATGAGGTGGTGATCAAGGTTGGGCCACAATATGTAGTCCAACTTATCACTAACAATGTAGCAAATTGTGTAGCAACAGTGAAATTTCTCATGGAGAAGTATCCCACATTGTTTTGAAGCCCATGTGTGGCACACTACCTTGATTGGGTTAAACCTACATTAGAAGGGGAGATCCATCACCAAATTCATATATAACCACACTAGGGTGTTGAGCATGACGAGATACTTCACTAAGGGAAAGGAGCTCATGAGACCAGGTGCAACAAGGTTTGCCACTAATTTCTTGGTATTGCAAAATTTATGTGCCCCAAAGATGAGCCTCAAATACATGTTTGTTTCATCGGATTGAATAGAGTGTTCCTTTTCTACTTAGATAGATGGAATCACCATTTCACACCTTGTGTTTGATAAAGCATTTTCGACAAATGCACATGAGATTGTGCAAATTTTAGAGCCCTTGGTTAGAGTGCTAAGATTGGTTTATAGGGAAAAACCCCCCGTGGGTTATTTTTATGAGGCCATGGGTAGGGCAAAGGAGGCAATACGATCCAAAATGTTGAATGATGAGAGCAAATTCATGCCAATTTGAGAGATCATTGATGCTAGATGGGATCACCAAATGCATTGTCACATCAATGCTATAGGCTATTTCTTGAATCCCTCTATCTATTACAATCCATCATTCAAGGAGGATGGAGAAGTGAGTAGGGTTATTCAAGTGCATTTCCACACTCCTTCAAAATGCAAAGGAAAGACAAGCAATTAGAGCAAAGTGGCCATTGTACAAGCAGGAAAAGGGCTTCTTCTCTTGCATCTACTCAATGGAATCAAGGAAGAAAATAACACTAGGTATTAATTTTTAAATTAATAACTTGCAATCTGATTTATTATACATTAATCAAATGAAATTCAATGAAATCACTTCAGTTTATTAATAAATTTTGCTTTTGCAATTAACCTAGTGTCAATGCAATGGTGGGAATACATTAGCCATGATGCCAAATCACTTCGTCAGATGGCAATGCAAATTGTAACCCAACCATGCAATTCTTCTATTTGTGAGTGTTCTTGAAGTGTATTCGAGCATATACAAGAAATGCAATGGATGAACGATTTGGTCTTTGTCCACCACAACCTTCACCTTCACTTGAAGAAAATTTGAGGTTAGGGAATTTCCAATTATGACTTTCAAAATTATATAGTTTTACATAAACTAGTAGGTTGAGAACATATGCATTCATCATTGCTAATCTCAAGGACTATCAAAGATGATCAACCAATTGATCTCGATGAGATTGATCCTAATTCAAAATGGATCATGGCTGGTGAGGAGGAGCCTACATTTGGTTAAGAGGATTTGGATATCTTGAATAAGGTCATGGATGATTGTGGTTGTGCCTGTGTGGAGCAAATGGTTGAAGACATAAGGGCATCAACTTCTGCTTCACATCTCTAGTCATGGCTGCCTTAGAGGCTATTGCCAATTAGTATTCTCCAATTTTGTTTTGTATATGACAATATATACTCTTAACATTGAAAAATTAATACTTGAGTATTCAAGAGTAATTGGCAACATTGAATATTTATGTCTCATAATTGAAGTTTGGACTTTGTTTCTCTTTCTACAAACTCTATTTGGCATGAAATGACAATTGTTGTTTTTGTTTTTTCTTGTTAAAGTCCCACACCAATTTTTTTTTTTGTTTTTGCTATATATATAAATGCAAATGCAAGTCTGGGCACTTTCTGATCACTAGGATCCCAGTGTGGGCAAGGTGAGAGCATATGGTGTTTGGACAACACACAATCTATCTAGATGAATGCATTGCTGAAATTAAAAGGCGGCAAGCCGACCAAAGCATGTACGCAGCAGAGCCGACCCAAATCAACACCTCTTCGGCGGACAAGCATGCATAGAGAATGTAGAGCCACTGGTAGATTACAAAGGAATCTGATCAAGCCAAAATGGCCGAATGCAATGCAGATCGGATCAATGTCAAAACAGACTATGAATGAATACAATTAATTGGCGATAAACCATCCATAAAATATGATATTTATGAAATGTATGATTGCCAACGATACTACCATTCGGAATTACAATAAGGTGAGATATAAACTACTGATAATTATATTGAAGGGAAACTAAACACCAACGTACTGAAAATACTATGCTAATAAGCAATCAGCACTGTTGCAACACATAGAGTTAGTTCACAAATGACTTGCAAACGAATAAACTCTGAATACCAGGCTAAAAGTGAGATATACTGTTGTTTTGAAAGTTGGAACTGATCACATGAACTTATTAGATGACTGAACTACCCTCATACACTGCTGCAACTGAAAACTCGGAACTGAACGGCCCTAAAATCATGCATCAAACTCCAAAATCAATGCTGTATGGACTGCAACTGCTCATCTAAACACTGTTGTACACACTTACAGACCTGTACAGCCTAGTAGATCAGTGCTACAACACCCCACAATCATGTATAAACTGCTGCAAATGAACTTCAGATGTTATGTGGCCTCATAAACATGCAGAAAACACCAAAAATCAGACTGCACGAACCTCCCAGGGACACCACAAACAGCTGCAACTAGATAGTTATCAACATGATGCAAATATTAATCTCCAACATCAACTAAACACTCCAAAAATCTCTGCAAATACTAGAATCTGGAAGCTTCAATAAAGAACATGGAAAAGAAATCAGCATAGTTAATAATCTAGGTCACTTAGCACTCAAAACACATCAAAAATCTCCATTGTAACTAAAACTAGAAAAACTGGAACTTCGAAACCTCACAATCAGCACCAAGGTGATTTTTGGGTGAAATCACACAAACTAACTAGGAGGGTTTTCATCCTCAAGCAAATAGAGAGAGAACTCACGTTCTGCACAGAGCAAATGAGAAAATAAATTGGCAGTAACCATTTTCTTTGCACAACTCCTTTTATAGGCACTTTTAAAGCATCTTTTAGGGCAACCAAATATTATCTTTTTTATTTCACTTTTTCCCTCAATAATAAAATAAAGTGACTCTTCAATGTCTTTTAAATTTGATAACACTTTTAATCCTTATTTTCAATGTCACTTTTAAAATAACCTTTTAAGTCACCACTTTGTGCCCCATGCCTAGTGTTATCACTTTTGGGCCCTCTTTAAAAAACACTTATGACGTTGGCCACCCTTCTTTTAAAATAAATAAATAAATATAAGTTGTCTTTAAGAAAATCATATATAATTTTATCTTAAGACAACTTACGTTACTTATTTAATTATTTTTCCGCACATCCCAAAGTCTACAGAAAGTTGGCGCTCTCCAAGGATGTTGGAATTGAAGATCACACGGTTATACTGAGAGGGGGGCTGAATCAATATAAAATAATTTTAATCCCTTTTTAAAACAAAATACTCTACACTTGATAATGCAAATGAATCATAGGCAGCATGAACACCACATTTACGTGGAAAAACTTACAGGAAAAAACCACGGCAAAGCATTTGCTTTTATTAATTACGTAGGCAACAACCTACAAAAGTGAGCTTCAACTCACTGGAAGCACCAACTCCCCTAAGCACCAACTCACCTGAGCACCAACTTAGTACAAGGCACCATGTAATGTCCCCTTTTTTAGAGTGTTCATAGAAGGACATTGAGGGCAATTCTCACACCTCAGGATTTTTGGAGGGCATTTCGAATGCTGGAGGTGACTTGATATATTTTTATGATGCCTTTGATACATTCAATTTGAATAAAATAATTTATTCCCTTATGGAGCGAACCATCTTGGGATGGGAGAGTTCGCGGAAATTGGTCATCAATTCTTTGGTTTTATGTTTGGCAACTTGGAGGGAAGAAAGAAAAGGTAAAATTCAAATCTTCAATTTGAAATAGCGCCAAGGTATCCATGTTTTGGTCGGCCAAAATAGAGGAGGATTAATAAAATATAAAATATTTCCTTGGTCGGCCTCTTTGAGGAGAATAAAATAAAGTTAATTTCAAACCCTTGATAGTGGTCGCCAAAAATGTATATGGGGTCGACCTTGAGAGGAGGGAATTGTTAAAACAAGGATCTTTTCTTGCCTTGGTCGGCCATCCCTTGTGTTGGGTCGGCCAAGATAAGTTGTGGTCGGCCAACAATTGAAAAACATTCTAGTTAAGTACCAAGGTTGGCCATTTTGAAAGAAAAAATAATAATAAAATAAAAAGAGTAGTTGCCTAGGTCGGCCAGCTAGTGGGAAGGAAAGAAATCATGTATAAATATAATATCATGTTGGCATTTCAAAGGCATCAATCAGCTTGTTAACTTACGCATTTGGTCTGCAATTTATTTGCAACTTATTCCAAGGACGAAAACCCTTGTGGATATCCGGTGAGTTGGACGAAAACCTAGCTCATCTTGTGGAGAGTTCATGACGGAGCTCTAATTGCACTTCATTGGAGGTATTGTTAGAGAAGAATAGCAGAAATCTAAATCAGATTCTGAAGATCATTGTGGAGGTTTCTTCTTTGGCGCGGCATGTGTCATTTTGACGAGGGTTTACCCTAGATGTTGAGCGCTGCCCATTGGAGGAAGGGCAATTTGCATTTAGAGGCAATTTCGTCATTGTTTGGATTCCAATTTTATATCAGCAGCAGAGGTCGGATTTGCCATCTTGGAGCAGCATTGTTGAAGATTAAAGACATCCTTCGCCTAGGGTTCATCCCTTCTTGGAAGTGCCATCATTGGAGGTCATTAGTCATCACTTGAAGATCATTTTTACTGTGTTTTTGGTATGTATCGACCTTTTTTTTTGGTCTGATTTGTAACAGCAGAGATCCGATTTTATGTTGGGCATGTTTGCCTATGAATTTTGATATAATTGCATTTCCAGTAATTCTGATTTGTAGCAGCAGACTGAATAAAGCAGAAATCAGATTTATTCCATTCATATGTTTGTATTTTGATGTCATGTATGGTTGGATGTGTTCATGATTGAAGAAATAATCGTAGGGTTTCATCATTGCTTTATTATTTAAGCATTTTGTGGCATATATGTTCGCTGTCCTTGTATAATCGAAATTAGAAAATCAAATCAGATCTAGGGTTTTGAGCAGAAAATTAAAGTGCAGAAATTTAGGGCAGAATTTGAAAGATAAAAATCAGAAATTTTAGGCAATATCCTATTCGGGATATTTCACACCAACCTTTGATACAATAGGCACAATATCTTTTTGTAAGTTTTCTTCAATGAAAGACGAAAAACAGTCACATACAAAACTGCAAGCTCTCCCTTTTTACTCAGCTGATATTCTTCTCATAGATCATTCATCATATTCTCATACCAATCTGCTTCTATTTTTTCGTTATAAATTTGCAACTTAAATCTTCTTTTCTGAACTCATTTTTTTTATTCACCTTACACACCAAAAATAGATCCTAACATGCAAATTGTACTTATGACTTTTTCTTTTCGCACTACTTAATATCTTGAAAAACTTTCCAATATGAAGTCGCTCCTATTTTTCCTTTGATTGCTGTCTTTTCCAATCTGTAGCTGTCTTTTCAATTAATAGCTGTCTTTTCCTAATCTTGAACTCGTGACATAAATCATACTTAAATAAGACTTTGTCTTATTTTATGTAGCACCTTTAAAAGTCATAAAGCATGGCACTTTTTAACAAGGATAGAGCGCTTTAAAAACAGATGTAAATCTTCTAAAATAAGGCGCTTTCAAAAACAGAAATAAAGCTTTAAAGATATCTTTTTGCATGCTATCTTTATGCTTTCTTTTTGCTTTGCTATCTTTTTTCTTTTTGAAATAAATCTTCTCCACAAAAAGAAACTCCACACTTAGCAATGAATCGCTTTTTCTTTTTAGCAATAAATCTTCTCCACAAAAAGAAACTCCACACTTAGCAATAAATCACTTTTTCTTTTTAGCAAAAAATCTGATCCACAAAAAAAAACTCCAAACTTAGCAATAAATTGCTTTTTTTTTTCACTTGCTATCTTTTTAAGACATAAATCAGATTTGCTTTCGCATAGAAACTGCGCCAACATAGAGACTTAGTTTCAATTGACATCAATGACAATATTCTAACAGGTATTCTCCAAGAATCTTGGAATGGACCCAAAAAGGGGGCATTACATTTTATCAGTATTTTAACTTTTTTTAATTTGTAGTGTATTTCCTGTTTTAAACCTATGTAATTGAATTCCATTTACACTTTCAATTTGTCATGATGTTGTCATGTATGTATAATGCTAATATGAGTGGAACCCAATATTAAGTAAAACACAATATTTCATTTTATGAAAATTTAAAGATCTTTCATACATTTTTATGTTTTGCATTTTTTGGGCCCTTTCCAAGAGCACTTTTTAAAATCCAATGACTTCTAAAATGGAATGCGTATTATGGTTTAGAATTTTGAGTTTGGGTAAAGAAACTACAACCCCAAATGGTGATCTTCTTAAAAGTATTTTGTCTCAAATTGCCACCAAGAGCTGGCACCAAAGAAGGATGGCACAAAGAGGTTATGCATTGACAATAGAACATTGCACAAGATCATGGTGAAGAAGACTTACTAGACAAGCTTTGTGGTGCCAAGTTCTTTGCTAAGATAAACCTTAAGTCACACTATCACCATGTTCCCATTGAACCTTAAGTTGTATGAAAACTGCATTCAAGTCAAAGAAGGCTTAATTGAATCGTTAGTTATGCCTTTTAGCTTGGCCATTATGCCAACAACATTCTATGCTCCTCCATTTTCTTGTTGTCTATCTGGATGGCATAATTATCTTTGGCAAAAAATGAGAAGACATGAACCATAGTCAACAAGTTCTTTGCACCCTACAATGACACAAGTTGTATGTCAATCAAGAGAGCTGTTCATTTGATATGAAAGAGATATGATACTTGGGGTACATCATTGACAAACACAGAGTTCAAGTGGATTTAGCCAAGATCCATGTTATTCAAGAATGGCTTACACTAAGTCTACCGACAAAACATTGCGGTTTCTTGGGGTTAGCAAATTTCAATCAAATATTTGTAGTTGATTTCTCGCACGTCTCTTGTTGTTTAAGTCAAATTACAAAAGGTAGAGTGAAGGCAACATTCAATTGGTCAACTGCACAACAATATGTAGTGGAGAAGTTTGAAATGCAGAATTGACTCTACACTAATGCTTGCCTTAATAGATTTTCAGCTACCATTTAAGATAGAGATCAATTTCTCGTTCATGGGTTGCCTACATCAACTGTAAACTCTTTGGACAGATATGGAATCAAATGGACTCCTCCCCCACTAGGAATGTGGAAAATGAATTTCAATGGTGCATCCAGAGGAAACCCTGGTCCCTCTAGTGTAGGGTGTCTCATCAGAGACTCAAATGGCTCTCTTATAAAAGCTGCATCAAAAAAACTTGTTCCAGGGACGAACAGTGAGGCAAAGCAGAAGCCATTCTCCTTGGGTTATAGCTTCTCAAGACCTGTCCCTCACATAAGGTAATAATTGAAGGTGATTCGGTGGTTATTCTCCAATGCTTGAAGAAGTGATTTTCCCTTAATTAGAAAATACAAAATATTTTGAAGGAAATTTTAATTATGCTCGACATTATAGACGAGTTCTTCATTTCTCATTGTTACTAGGAAGGTAACATGATGGCAGATTTTCTTTCAAATAGCGGTATAGATCAATTGGAGGCAATCATTATTTGCAATCAAATTGAAAGGTGGCAAGGTTCAGATCACCTGTGGGCTAATGAAAGCGAAGCATGCCTCGCTTAAACTTAATATCTCAAATGAGCTTCTGTCGGCGATCAATCTTCATTATTTCACATCGCATTGCCAGGTAACTTTTATTTATGTGCTTGCTCTCTTCCCTCTTTTCACCCTACATCCGGCACGTAGCATTGGCGTTTGCATCTAGCAAAATGGAGATGATAGTGTTGGGTGCCACAGTGAGACAAATGGCTTTTATTGGTGAAATAACTGCTGCGATGTTTACGAAAGTTTTCTTCTTCCAAGAGGAAGACGTTAGAGTGGCAATTGTAGAGATTCTCGGTCAAGATTTCCTTGAGGACACTACGCATCACAGAGTAAACTCAAAGATATCTTCTAAGTTTGTTAACAACATTCTTATGATCACTGGGGACAAAGCTTTAACTACGACTTTGGGCAGGTTTTACATCTAGGAGAAATTCTGTTCGAGACTGGTGGACAAGGTTGACAAAGCCAACCCAGCAAAGCTCTCTTCTATGCTTTGCACAAATTTCGAATTTCGTGGTCTTGCCTCGATTCAAACCGTGAGGGCTATAGAAGCCCGTTTGGAAAAGGTGATAAAGGAATTTGCCTCTATCCAGAAGTTTCTGTGGGATGGTTGTTGGCTAGAAGGATATCACCCTTTGGTGGATATGGTAGATCTTCTTCGACTGGAAAAATCTTCTTCTTCCCAAGAAAGGTTCCAAGTAGCCAAGGCAAAAACAGTTATCAAATTTCTGTCTTGACGTGCTGCTTTTGTAAAGCTTGAGGATGGCTCGTTTGGCCCAGCCGGGGGATGCTGGGATTTTTAACTTTTTTTGTTCGGTCTTCCTACAAGAAATTATGAGGTCAAGTTCGTCCCGGTCTTTTGTTTGTGTCAATGCTGTCTTCAGTCTTCTGGTCTGAATTATCTCTCTTTTGTAATCAGTAGTAGGGTTATATCTTCTGAATATAGTCTTTGACAGCAGTATAAACCATATAGTTTTGTATGGAGATGTATATGTCAGTTTCGATAGTCTTCATGGGCCGGTGTTATCAAAACTCTGGTTAGTTGTTTTCTGATCTGTTCTGGTCGTTCATGAAATTTATATGTATCTTTTTCTGCAAGTTAATTTAAAGGGGGAGAGGCCTAACCCTCACTTTATCTATCAGAAAAAAGATAGAGATCAATACATCCAAGTATGCATCTGGAGCAGACCTCACTCAGTTTGGGCACCCAATTGCTTATCACAATGAAATATTCACAATTGCAAAGTAAGAAAATATACCACATATGACCAAGAGCATTATGACATTATCAAGGCACATAAGCATTGAAAGCACTGCATATTGGAAAAAGAAACCATCATTCACACAACTATAAACCTTTGTCCCCTCATACAAAGGACAAGTTGCAATAGAAGCATCATTATAAAATGTGGTCATATCTTCAACATTTTCTTTTAAATATCAAGAATAAGAAAGCAAGTTCCAATTTAGTAGCAAATCGTTTGAGCTGGCCTCCAATCAAAGCCATTATCTTCATGTATGACATGTGTGGATATGAGACCAACACTTGCCCAAAATTGTACCATATGGATTCAAATATAGCTGAAACCTATCAGGCATTGAATGTTGGCAAGTCAATTCTAGATTGCAACTTGCAAGATAGAATTTTATCACTTTGGAAAATCGTGTGCACCATCTGAAAAAGAGTGTCAACAGTTGATATGGGAGGCTCATTTTAGCAGAGGATTGCCAATCATTTTAGAGTTAGAAAGACCCCCACAGTATTGAAGAAGCATTTCTTTGGCCACATCTAAATTTTGGATGTTGCAAAATACATAAAATCATCACATGCATCAAAGCCAAGCCAGCCAACAAGAAACAATAATGTATACTCCTTTGATGGTATCAAACCCATCGAAAACAGTTTCCATGTGTTTCGTCTTAGGCTTACATACTACTGAACATGGTAATGGTTGTCTTCTTGTAGTGGTGGATAGATTCTTAAAAATAGCAAATAATTGCACCATGTAAAAAGGCTATCTTGTTAAGCATTATGCTCAGATGATGTAACTATTTAATGATGTGACTTTCTTTTCCTTGAAGTTTTATATGACGCACTTTTTTCAATTAAAAAAGAAGGCTATCTCAGGTCAAAACATAGCTTAGATGTTCTGTCAAAACGTATTAATTCATTCCTGATTACCATCAACCATCTCTATGAAAGAGATACTAAATTTTCAAACAATTTCTAACATATCCCCTCCCCCAAAACTAATGGACAAACTAAAGTGATGAATAGGTTGATCATACACCTTCTCAAGATGTACAACTCTAAGAAGCTGTAATGTCCCCCATTTAGCCCAGTCAGATAGATGACGGAGATTAGCCTATCATTGGACTCCCGTAGGCTAATGGCAGTGGTTAGGGCGTCAATTTGGAGACTTACTATTTATAGTAAGTCAGGACAGAGCACCTTGCTATTTATAGCAGGGCAGGGGGCAGAGGATCATGGCACGAGATTAATGGTTTCGATCTACCCAGAGCATTAATTGATAAGGTATAAGTTAAATTAAAGATTTAGCTTATATTATTATGAGGGGTAAAGGTGACTTTTACTATAAAGTAACTTTATGTTATTATGTTAAGTCACAACTTTAAGTTGTTCTCCTAGGAGTGGGCGCCCATATGGTGACTTGGGGGACTTAAGTCACTAAAATGAAATAATAAAATATTCACTTCTTGGGCATTGGAGAGGAGAGGCAAATAAAAGAAAGAAATGAAGCTCATTTGCATATGCTTGGATTATGATTTTTGCTCTCTTGTTTGGCTATTCTCATGCATTGGCTTGGAGTTTGGCTTCAAGGGTCTGATATTGACTTGCTAAGACGAAACCCTCTGCAAGATCACCTATCTTCGTGTGTGAAAGATCACATCAGGAGAGGATAATGGAGGCTTCATTCAGAAGTCTCATTTGGGCTTTCGATTGAATCATTTTGACGAAGTTTTGAGTAAGAAAAGAATATATTTTGTACGGATGATATATGCAGTTGAGAAGTGATGAATTAGTGGCAGTTTTGAAGGATTTCTTCAGGGTTTAATGCAGTTACAGCAGATCAAAGGCAGGCCGTACCTCCTCTAGCTGGGCCGTACCACTATCTATGCTGGCCGTACTTCATTAAGGGCCTTTTCTGTTGCATTTGGAGCTGTTTTTGATTGCTTTGTCTAGGCGTTCAGGTTAGAAAGGGTTTACGATAGTACTGGGCAGATTTCAGACTGTGTTTTGTGTTTGTATGCTGGAAACCATCTTCAGTTTGGCCGTACCTTCCCTAGACTTGGCCGCCATCCTTTGAGGATTCTTGTGTGGTTCGTTGAAGATCAAAACACATATGTTTGGGAGGTCGTTGGAGGATGAGATAGCAGCTGATATCAATTAGTTCTCACTTCCTTCATTGTTGCTGTGTTATACATCAAATACCCATGTGTATATTGCTGGTCCTCTGTCATGTCCCCAAAATAAAACATGTCATAATTTAAATTATAGTGCTGGCCGACTCTCCTTTGATAATAAGACAAAACGTCTTTTTTATAAGGTGTGCATATGGTGTGATTAATAACCTGAATATTTAATATAAATATTAATAATCTGCATAGCATACCATACTGTCATGAGCCCACCCAAGGCCGTCGTTTAACAAATCACTGTATATTCATCGATGCTCATGATATCAAATAAGTTCAACGATTATTCTTGAATTCAAGGATATAATTATTATTCTATAAAATAAATAAAGACAAAATGGTAATCAGTGATTTTGTTAAGAGAATAATCGCAATTAATTAAGCCAAAAGCGATCACAATACAAAAGGCAGCAATCAATATTATATAAACAAGTTATTAATAAAAGGTGTGATCTTGTGTAAAGTCGTCACCATTGGAGGATGTATCCCTTCGCATGAACATATATATATATATATATATATATATATATATATATATATATATATATATATATATATATATATATATATATATATATATATATATATATCGGTGTTTGGCTTTTGAGAGAGGAGAGAAAACAGCAGAGATATTAGAGTATTCAACACAGAGAAGAAGCATCAGAAATATAAAAAGTATTAGCTGTGGGAGATAAAGGCAGACTGTAGTATTCAGAGATTCAGTCTCAGATCTGCAGGGACACATATATTATATACAAAGAAAGAGCAGCAGACAAAGAACTTAGAATCAGAGTAAGTAACATATATTAATAATAATTTGTAAGTCTGATAATATAGTAGCAATCAAGAATTAATATCCCTTGCAATTTGCATTACTTATGTATGATGAATAATGTATAGAATATGAATACAACTTAACTGAAAATGCTTGTATTTATTATTTTAGATATAAATTGTATTGAACCTCATCGTGGAGGAAAGGAAGGAGACGTCGGTAAGAGGGTATATGGTTTCCATCTATGTACGCCACCTTGGATGGATGTCAAAGCCCTGCCAAGGACAAGAGGGTCAAACTCCCGCTCTTGGGCTTAGATTGGATAAACTGAGAACCCCGCTACGATTCCCATACCATTCCTACCATGATGAATTGTTAATTATAAGAGATAAGGCATGGATAGGGAACAAGACAAGTGCTCTACTAAGTACGCCACTTTGGTGGATGTCAAAGTCCTGCCACCAAAGCCAAGAGGGCCAAAGTTCTGCTCTTGGGCTTAGTATGAGTAGCTGAGTCAAACCTATCATATCCTTATCCCTATGTGTTGATAGTAATAGAAATATTGAATTTGAATTCTGAATTTACTATATGCTTGGTTAACCCTAACAATGATATTGGTTTATATGTATATATGCATGCACTTGTGTTTTCTATGTGATGAGTGCAGGGTTTATATTCAAGAACATAAGGAAGAAATAACCACTTGTAAGTCATCTTCCTAACCCTAATTTATCATAATTGTGATTGTAGGGTTTAATCTAGGGCAAATCTAGAAGGGGACATTACAATTGGTATCAGAGCATCTTTCCTACCATCGTGTGTATACTTTATGTATTACATGTGTACCTTGTGATTTATGTGTATTCAAGTGTATGCTTTTGCAACATATGTTCATGTGAATACTTTGTGTATTACGTGTATTCCCGTGTATGCTTCATGATTGTTGTGTATGCTCAAGTGTATACTTGGTGACCTTGGGATGGTGGACGAGTCTGCGGTGTAGTATGGGATGCACCGAATCCCCTTCCCAATGGTCAGGGTGTATACTTACACGTATTAATACTTCATAACTTACGTGTATTCAAGTGTACTTAAGTGTATACTTCATGACTATGTATTCAAGTGTATACTCTATGACTTTGTATTTGTATTTGAGTGTATACTCTATGACTTCGTACTTAAGTGTATACTTCATGACTATGTATTCGAGTGTATACTCTATGACTTTGTATTTGTATTCGAGTGTATACTCTATGACTTTGTATTTGTATTTGAGTGTATACTCTATGACTTGGTACTCAAGTGTATACTTCATGACTATGTATTCGAGTGTATACTCTATGAATTTGTATTTGTATTTGAGTGTATAGTAGTATACTCTATGACTTTGTACTCAAGTGTATACTTCATGACTATGTATTCGAGTGTATACTCTATGAATTTGTATTTGTATTTGAGTGTATACTCTATGACTTTGTACTTTCATGACTATGTATTTGAATGTATACTCTATCACTTTGTATTCAAGTATGATTATGTATTCATATGTATACTCTATGACTTTGTATTTGTATCCAATTATGATTATGTATTCATGTATACTCTATCATTTTGTGTATATGTGTATTCAAGTGTATACTCCATGACTTTGTATGTTCAAGAGTATACTACATGACTTATGTGTGTTCAAATGCATGTTCAAGTACACGCTTCATGACTTACTTGTATTTATGTGTATGCTTCATATCCGTGTATTTCGTACGTATACCTTACACGTGACATGTATGCTTCATGCATTATGTGGGTATACTTTGTGAAGTACGTACATGCTTCATACTTTATGTGTCGCGTGTGTGTATTGCATGTATGCTTCATGCTTGTGTATTACGTGTGTATACTTCACGCTTTTTGTATCAAATGTATGTTATATGTTTCATGTAATATGTGTGTATACTTGTGTTCATGCTTCATGCTTCCTTTACTTTTGTGTACTTATGTGTATGATTCATGCCTCGCTTGTATTTAGGGGTATACTTCATGTCTTATGTATTGCGTATGCAAAAAGCTTACTCCATGTGTGTATTAAGATGCTCAAAATTTATGAAAATGCCAAATCTATCAAGCTTTATTTATCAAACACTTCTTGATAATGAAGAGTTGGAACTAGTGAAGTGAACTAGCATGACCCCTCAAACTTGAGGTATAAAATGAGTAGACATTTCATTTAAGAAAGACATCCAAAACATCATGGAGGAATTCCATTGAGAATATAACCCTAAGTAATTTTATAAACTAAATTAGGGTTGCAAGAATAATAATGATGTGAGAAAGGATGAAACCCCAAATACGAAAAGTGTGACCCTTCGAATGTAGGAACTTCCTCAACAATGAATTATAAAGGGGGAATCACTTCCTTGTAAAAATAATCAATGGGAAAGAAACCTATTGATCAACTTGGAAGTAAAGTGTTATTCTTAAGGCAGCCATGAAGAGTGGTGATTCATTAAAGGATGGCGACTTCCCCAAATAGATATAAGGATAAATCAATTCATTAACATCATCACTCACCTATCCTTCAAAAAAAAAAAATCAAGCAATCAAAATATCCAAAAGATTCCCAAGGAGGGAAAAATCATAACAACTCAACATAGTTAAGGATAAAATCTAATGATATAATTTGACCTCCAATTCTCAAATGAAGAATCTAATTGTCATGGGAACTTAGATACAAAGATGGATTAGGGTCCTCGAGATTTAGGTACACTGTGACATCATCTTGACCTAGGATGGTCAATCTCGTAAAAACCAAAACAACATTTTTTAGAGAATGTAATGAAGACAACTCAATTCTTTAGGAACCTACAAATTTAGACTCTTGAGAGATTTCAAGAGAAATGTTGGAAATATATTGTAAGATATTATTATCAAGCTTCATGGAAGAGGAGCATAATTAAGAATGAATTGTTCTATTCCTTTGGAACAAGATCAAAGGTACCATCAAGTAATCTATCCCACATATCAAGGAACAATCATAACAACTCGACATAGTTAAGGATAAAATCTAATGATATAATTTGACCTCCAATTCTCAAAAGAAGAATCTAATTGTCATGGGAACTTAGATACAAAGATGGATTAGGGTCCTCGAGATTTAGGTACACTGTGACATCATCTTGACCTAGGATGGTCAATCTCATAAAAACCAAAACAACGTTTTTTAGAGAATGTAATGAAGACAACTCAATTCTTTAGGAACCTACAAATTTAGACTCTTGAGAGATTTTAAGAGAAATGTTGGAAATCTATCGTAAGATATTATTATCAAGCTTCATGGAAGAGGAGCATAATTAAGAATGAATTGTTCTATTCCTTTGGAACAAGATCAAAGGTACCATCAAGTAATCTATCCCACGCTCATTGAAACAATGGTGATACAAGCCAGCCCGTACCACACATGATCGACCTTGTAACCTATAAAATTGATCTAGTGAATTTTGACTTAATTCACATCTATATGTAAAATTTAGAATAAGTCAGTTAATCCAAAGGTCCTCTTCTCCTAAATTCTTTTCTTAATTAGAGCAACTCTTCATTCATGATTAAAGATCAAGGACATCATTATTAGGCACACATCAAGTTATACTAAAATTGGTTACATAGGTCTCTTTCAAATCACATTATGGGCCCATAACCCACAAATCCTAGGATCATTTTTACTGGCACAAAATTAAGATTGTTGAACTAGATAGAATAAAAAAATACTTTATCTTTACAGGAGGAGTGACAAGCTCCCATTGATATGGAAATTAGATGTTAGTGTCAATCTATAAATTCAAACTCGACGAAGTGTCGTGAGTGATAACGGTTGCTATGAAGTCTAAGACTTTGGTACATCCAACAATATATACTTGAGAATATATAGTTAGAAGGTTATAACATGTTATTAATGAGTCTATGACAATATAAGATATGTTCAAAAATGTTTGGACTAAGTGTTATAAACACCTATAAGATATTTTCGACTACACCGTCAATCTTGTCTCAAGTTTTGTTTGAATGATTAGGTGAAATAAAATATACCTGATCCTAGTTAGGAAAAAAGGATACAAACCGTAATAAAAGATATGGTTATTCACAACACTCTCATAACCTCTCATGAAGAAAGATGTGACACTTTCTATCATTGTAGTTTTCAACAAGGGGTATTGAAGAATTTGCATCATTACCTAGAATCCTTGTGGTAATGAAATGAGAGAAAACATGTCTTAAGTAACCAAGTCTTGCCAAATTCCAACTCTTGGTTTTGTTGTTAAGAGTTATTGAAGTACATGAGTTAGAAGGATTGTCCTCATACTTTAGGATAGTATTGACCTTATTGGCAATCAAATTGAGGTAAGTATACTAACATCTATTCTCCAAAGACATAAAGTCAAACCTAATCAAAATAATCATCACTTGGCTTAAAATAAAGGTTAATGACCTCACAATAATACAAGTCTACATGGATGATTTAGAATCTTGGTAATTTCAAGAGTTCTTGGCTTGTGATTGCTTGAGGACAAGCAATCTTGGGCAGGACGGACTGTCATGTCCCCGAAATAAAACATGTCATAATTTAAATTATAGTGTTGGTCGAATCTCCTTTGATAATAAGACAAAACATCTTTTTTATAAGGTGTGCATATGGTGTGATTTATAACCTGAATATTTAATATAACTATTAATAATCTGCATAGCATACCATACTGTCATGAGCCCACCCAAGGCCGTTGTTTAACAAATCACTATATATTCATCGATGCTCATGATATCAAATAAGTTCAACAATTATTCTTGAATTCAAGGATATAATTATTATTCTAACAAATAAATAAAGACAAAATGGTAATCGATGATTTTGTTAAGAGAATAATCTCAATTAATTAAGCCAGCAGCGATCACAATACAAAAGGCAGCAATCAATATTATATAAACAAGTTATTAATAAAAGGTGCGATCTTGTGTAAAGTCATCACCATTGAAGGATGTATCCCTTCGCATGAACATAGATATATATATATATATCGGTGTTTGGCTTTTGAGAGAGGAAAGAAAACAGCAGAGATATTAGAGTATTCAACACAGAGAAAAAGCATCAGAAATATAAAAAGTATTAGCTGTGGGAGATAAAGGCAGACTGTAGTATTCAGAGATTCAGTCTCAAATCTGCAGGGACACATTTATTATATACAAAGAAAGAGCAGCAGACAAAGAACTTAGAATCAGAGTAAGTAACATATATTAATAATAATTTGTAAGTCTGATAATATAGTAGCAATCAAGAATTAATATCCCTTGCAATTTGCATTACTTATGTATGATGAATGATGTATAGAATATGAATACAACTTAACTGAAAATGCTTGTATTTATTATTTTAGATATAAATTGTATTGAACCTCATCATGGAAGAAAGGAAGGAGACGTAGGTAAGAGGGTATACGGTTTCCATCTAAGTACGCCACCTTGGATGGATGTCAAAGCCCTGCCATCAAGGCCAAGAGGGTCAAAGTCCCGCTCTTGGGCTTAGATTGGATAAATTGAGAACCCCACTACGATCCCCATACCATTCCTACCATGATGAGTTGTTAATTATAAGAGATAAGGCATGGATAGGGAACAAGACAAGTGCTCTACTAAGTACGCCACTTTGGTGGATGTCAAAGTCCTGCCACCAAAGCCAAGAGGGCCAAAGTTCTGCTCTTGGGCTTAGTATGAGTAGCTGAGTCAAACCTATCATGTCCTTATCCCTATGTGTTGATAGTAATAGAAATATTGAAGTTGAATTCTGAACTTACTATATGCTTGGTTAACCCTAACAATGATATTGGTTTATATGTATATATGCATGCACTTGTGTTTTCTATGTGATGAGTGCAGGGTTTATATTCAAGAACATAAGGAAGAAATAACCACCTGTAAGTCATCTTCCCAACCCTAATTTATCATGATTGTGATTGTAGGGTTTAATCTAGGGCAAATCTAGAAGGGGACATTACATCCTCCGTCAGCACAAATACGAAGTTTAAGATTTCCATCTGGGTATGTCACTGTAATTCATATTTTGCTATAATACAATCTTGGTCTTCATTAGTTTGTTCATATCTATCTTAGTTTTTTTGGGTTTTGTTATATGCTTTATATTTCATACATGCAATGCAAAAAACCCACATGCAAAACATGCACATGAAACCCTAAACCAAAAGCATACAGAAAAGCAAAAAACTTGGCACAGAACAAACATATATCCGGGGTGTATGTTGCAAAAGCATCTCACATAAATCCTACATTTCAATCATCTATATAGAACACAACCCTTTATAAGGTCTTGGGTATCCAGACTCTAACAGCCATTGATGTTGCTCATCCTATGTGATAACCACCTTTTCAAACCACAAAGGAATTTGGTAATGTAGCTAAGTCCATTGAACACATTTAACTGATTTAGTAGCAAGTGAAAATAATTTTGCTGACGACTAGTGCCAAGTACAAGCAAGATCATGATTAGCATGTGATAAGTATGGTTTCATCACCAGAAGCAAAGATCTACAAGACCTTATTGCAAGCTCAAACCTTTTTACCATGGGCCATATACAATCACCAAGGATGTTGGAGATAACAAGTTTGAGCTCTCAATCTTGCAGGTTATCTTGATCGAAACTCCGCCTTTGTTGGACACTCCAGATGCAGTACAAGAGCTCCAAACAGTTCAGACAAATCTTGATTGCAGCATGCCACCTAAGGAAAGAGAAACCATAGGCACATGAGCCAAACACTAACGCAACTAGGCAATCACAATCTACTAGATCATCAAACATGATCAGTTACCTCACCAAGTGTAATCCCCAAAACACAAGTTGCAAAACAATTTCTACTTTTGCTTCCAACTTGTCACAATGGGCCTATTGCTTCTCAAGGAAGCACAACTGATCTAATAGGACTTGGGAGTTTGATCCTGGTGTACCATCTCATAGTGTCACTAAACGTCAAGCCCTATTCAATATTGACTTTGTCATGTTCTCAACCACTCATGGTTGAAACTGCAGAGAGCCTATTTTTCATTATAATATACTACTATGTGTAGACAGTATCAGCCCAAACATAAACAATCATGTCAGGATGTCACCAGAAAATGAAAAGGCCTGGAAAAGAAATATACAGAAGACGAACATTTACTTTTCTTGCAACCATCAACCTTATCTTCCATCTCCACACTTGCTTAAATATCTAACATAGCTATTCATTATAATGGCTTCTAGGTTTGAAGCTAGTTTTCCAGTTTTTGTTAGGTCCTACAATCAACCTCTCAAATTCTACACCAAACCTGCAAATTTATGAATTAACATAAACTATCTATGATAAACATCAAGTTTTCATGGTCCATGA